>CM062811.1:910373255-911573255 GCA_031772625.1 Pinus tabuliformis | reverse complement strand
TAGCGCAACCTCTGGGGCAACCTCTAGGGCTGCTGTAAAATAACTCAGTGGTCACATTGCCCAAATGTTAATGGACCCCTCTACCAAATCGATTGCTCTTCCTACCACCGTGATAAACTTTGTGCAGTCTATGCAAAAACCCAATGGTAAGAACAAGAAGAATAAGAAAAAGACCGCTCCTTCTGAGGAGCAGTCAACAAAGCAACCAAACCCAAAATAGAAGGCCGTTGTGCCTCCTGATGATGAAAAGAATAAACCCGCCAGATTTCCCTACAAAATCTATGCCAAAGACTACATTACCTATCATTGTTCACGTCTTTAGGAATGCATGGAATAAATTGCTAAAAAGGATACTGGTCGGACCCATGTTGTCCTCAAAAATCCTTTTCCCGCTCAGCAGCAACAAAACCTTATTGCAAACCAACCCCAACCCTCGCAAGTGGGAAATGATGGTTTGCAACATCCTTCAGCTAGTGAAGGATATTCTACCATTTACACCTTTGAAATGGTAGATCTACAAACACAAGCCAAATCTTATGGAGCTCTTGTTGCTCATGGAGAGGAACCTTCATCAAGTCAAAACCCACCACCGCCTAACAATTTTCATATCAAAAGGCCAATTGCTGACCTTGTAATTCACCCCCCCCAAAGGGGCACTTCGACACACAACGCACAATACATCTGCACGTGCCGCCCAAAACTATAGCATTGTAGAAGACTTGGCGCAAGTGCCATCGGCTATGTCGGTGCTCGAAGTATTACAAACATGCCCAACACAAAGGAAAGCTTTTCTTTCGGCTATTGGTGGTATCGACCCACAGGATTCCATGCTTGCAATTTTTGACATGGAAAAGTGTAAACCTCCCCTTTCTCACCAGCTTGCATTTCAAGTGCAAATTTTTTTGAAAGGTAAAAGTATACACAGAACTGTCATTGATGAAGGTGCTTCTACCTGCGTCATGTCGGCTTCATGTTGGCTCGCCCTGGGTTCTCCAACCCTATCCCCACCATCGAACTCCCTTAAAGCTTTTGATGGCCACACTTTCATCCCAAAAGGTTACCTAGCTAGCTACCCCATCACTTTGTATGGGAAAATGGTAACAGTGGACATAGAAGTCGTAGATAAAAAACTCGACTATAATCTCTTGTTGGGTTGCAGTTGGACATATGCCATGACGGCCATCGTATCTATTATCTTTCGCATCATCCTATTTCCATTGGATGGAAAGGTTATTACAGTAGATCAGATGTTTTTTTGCATCCCTGATTATTCCCCATCACCAAGTGGCTCTGTACCCCTAGTAGGTGGTGTACTTGACTCTTACATTAGTCTCGATACCGGTCTATTGAAGGATTTTTCACTCATGGATTGTTTTCCTCTTCAACTGTTGAAGGTTTCACAGATGGTCAACATGCTTTCATATATTCCTCATGAACTTACCAATCCATGGATCCTATTGGCTCCTTTAGACCTTGACACATATGGAGAACAAATGTCGTTGTCACCAGCTGAATTGGCCTACCAAGCCATTCAATATGCATCCACATCTTCAGTCACATTGGTTATGACCAACAGTACCACTGCCCCTCCCATAAACACTCCTTCTTTCGATCTACTCAATCAAGTCCTACCTACGGACGAAGCTATTCGAGAGATCATGAGTTTAGGAGAGTGACCTTGGGAGGATTCGCACCATCGTGTTTCGCTATCTGATTTAGACACGATGCCTCTTCAATTCATATTCCCTGACATACCAAAAATTGTTTCCTCACCCTATACGACCATCCAAACTTTGGAGGTGGAAGGAAACATGGGAAATATTTCAAAGACATTGCTCATCGATATTTCTGTCAAGACAAGCATCCTCAAAAAAATCCAGATTGGAGTTGATTGCAATCCTGAGGAAATTGCAAGCTTCACCTGCCGATTTAAGGAATTTCACAATGTGTTTGCCTGGTCTTATGAGGAAATCCTTGGCATAGATCCGTCTATTGTCGAGCATGAGATCAAGATTTATGACAATCCAAAACATGTTCGTCAAAGGCCTCACCTGGTCCATCCCCGCAAAACAGCAGCCATAAAAATTGAAGTAGAAAAATTGTTACATGTTGGTTTCGTTTATCTTGTTCCTTTAATGGAATGGGTTTCCAATCTACTTCCTATCGATAAAAAACAACCATCTGCATATGTGTCGACTATCGAGACTTGAATGCCACATATCCTAAGGATAATTATTTGACACCGTTCATCTACCAAATCATCAATGATTGCGTTGGTTATGAATCATTTTTCGTTCATGGATGGATTCTCAGGTTATAACCAGATTGCTATAAAACCCAAAGACCAGCATAAAACTACCTTCGTCTGCCCATGGGTTGTCTCTACCTATCAAAAACTCCCATTCGGTTTAAAGAATGCTGGAGCAACTTTTCAAAGAGCCATGAACTACACATTTCATGATATCAGGCATATCGTTCAAGCTTACTTGGATGACCTTCCATCCCATTCCAAGCAACAAACGTAGCACCTAAACCATTTAAGAGCGATCTTTCTAAGGTTTTGGTTTTACAACATTCACTTGAATCTGCATAAATGAATTTTCTTTGTCGATTCTAGATGCTTACTTGGATTCATTGTCTCCATGTACAGGATTAGGGTTGAAATCGATAAGGTAAAGGCAATTACTCAATTGCCAGAACCACAATCCATTCTATAGCTCCAACATTTGCAAGGGAAAGCAAAATTTTTATGATGATTCATTGTAAATTATGCTGAATTGACGAAACACTTCATGTGCCTACTTAAGAAAGGAGTGCCATATCTGTGGGATGATCAAGCTCAACGATCATTTGGTACCTTGTAAAAGACGTTTATATCAGCCCCACTCCTCAGTGCTCCCAATTATAGCCACGACTTTCTTCTATACCTGGCAGCCTCGCCATCCTATCTTGGAATGGTCTTGGTTCAAACGCATGATGATTGGAGTGAACATGTGATCTATTATCTGTCCAAATGCCTGGTTGCTTCGAAACTCAGATATTCACATGTGGAGAAGCTGTTATTGGTAGTCGTCTTTGTTGTCAACCAATTTTGACACTACATAATACTGCGATAGACTATTGTCATCACCTTGGAGAATCCCATGAGACATATTTTGTCTCGTCAAGTAATTGGAGGAAAATATTCAAAATGGATTGTGATCCTCCAACAATTTGATCTGGTTTTCACAACTGCTAAGGTGAAGAACTCCTTAGTCTTCGCCAAACTTTTGTCGGAACTTCCCATCATCGATCCAACCAAGATAGCCCACGATCCTCTCTCAGATGAGGCTATCTATCTTATCGAAACCACTGACCCTTGGTATGGGGATGTTCTTGTTTACCTCCAAGCCCAATGGTTCTGCCCCGAACTATGGACAGGTAACCATCGTCACATCCGTCACCAAGCGTGACACTATCTAGTGATTAATGATATGTTATATCGTCACGCTGCGAATACAGTTCTTCAGTGTTGCCTCACTCATGAAGAGGTGGAGCACGTTTTAAATGATTGTCACGCTGGGGCATGTGGTGGTCATCTTTCTAGCATATCTACTACACAGAAAATCTTGCGCACAGGCTATTACTAGCTGACCTTATTCAAGGATTGTGTCAAGGCCATCTGGCAATGCCATCCTTGTCAAGTATTCATAAAAAAAAGGTGCGCTCCTCTAGACCTACTGCACTCGGTAATCTCCATTGGTCCCTTTGCCAAATGGGGGATAAACTTCATCACCTGTAATCCCGTTTCCTCTGCTCGACACAACTATATCATAATAGTTGTGGACTATTTTACGAAATGGGCCGATCCCTTCCTACCTACAGAGTCGATGGAGAAATCACAACGCTATTCCTGTTTAATTAGGTTATCTATCATTTTGGTGTACCCTGCACAATCATTACAGATCATGGATCTCACTTCCAGAACCATATGATGTCTGATCTAATGTCGCCGCTTGGTTTTCGTCAAGATCAATCATCCTCCTACTACCCCCAAGCTAATGGTCAAGTGGAAGCCATCAATTGTTGGAAATAATAATGAGAGGGGGGGTGAATCAGTATTATCAGATCAATAAAACTTTTCCAATTTCATGCTCAGAAACATACACGAGACTTCAGTTAAGTGAACCCGCGTGTACACGCGACTGTGTCTAAAGAAACTAGCGTATATTCAGAGATCTTATGATTCAGTTAGCTTATCTTCAGTAAATGCATCAGAACATTATTAACCATATTAACAGTAAACAGGTGCAGTATAACAGAACAAATCATCACACATAAGGCACACACATGAACACCATGATATAAGGTGGAAAACCCAATGTGGGTGAAAACCACCTGCTGCAATTTGTTTCTATCTTCCTTTAATAAGAAACTTCTTTTACAATGTACTGGTGCAGTCCTTTACCAGCACGCAGGCTACAACCTGCAGAGGGCTACAACCCTCATAGTTCTTGTACTAGCCGATCCATTTACTAGTACGTAGGTGCCAACCCTACAGAAGGCTACAACCTTCACTCGTTTTCAGCTGCTCCTGGAAGGGAGCTACAACCCCCTGGCTCTTGTACTGGCTGATATGTTTACCAGTACGTAGGTGCCGGCCTACGATCTTCCCGGGACCACGTTTCATCAATTTTCAGACTGGATCGATAAGACAATCATCATTGTAGTACAACCTGCATCATTGATCACTGAAACACTGAAATACTGAAACACTATCAACAACACAGTCACCAGAACACAGAGCAGACACAAAACTCTGCAATAACCATCAGACCCATCTGCAACTTCAAATATCAAGCTTTACAATGTACACACTACTTGGATGAACCCAACCTGCGTGTATACGCTCTTTTACCAAAGACAACCCGCGTACAGATCTGTAAATTCAAACTTAAAACTCCGCAGCTATATCAGACATCAAAACATACCCATATCATAACAATAAACATGCGTCAATAGATCTAGTCTAACCACAGTCAAACCATAAGAAGATAATCATTCCAAGCCTTGAGATCTCATTCCATCATTCATCATCCTCCACATGAGTGAAACCTTGGTTCAGATCACCAACCCATAACCAGCACTTGGATCTCACGCTACCTCAGATCTTCACAACTCACACACATTCCATACCTCTTTTCCTAATGATCTTCTCCTTATATAGCCTTAGGCCCTTCACAATACCACGGTCCAAAACCATAGTAACCCAATACCATCAACCTCGAAACTAGGGATCAACACGTCCGTCGAGACACAATGGTCCGAAACCATAGGCACAACTTCCAAGGACTAACCGCCATGGACCAAAGGTACTTTTCCACATACACGCGCTTTTGCTGAAGCCAACCTGCGTGTACATGTGACTTGGGCTTAACGAACCTGCGTGTATGAACTTTCTTGCCATGCTGTACTAAGATCTGTCCTCTGATTAAGTTGCCATCACCTGTACCAACCCCTGAGCACCTGTACCAACCTCTGAGTGAGTTGCCATCAAGGACAACACTTGAATCATAATGCCAACAATCTCCCCCTTTGGACTTGATGGCAACCACCACACCAAGTCACTCTCCCCCTTTGACATCAAGGGCAAAGGGCGGATCAAGATATTCTCTTCTTTGGTATACCTTCTACTGTCCATACTGCTGTCCATACTCCCCCTGAGTACATGCTGAAGTTTCTGATTTAGCTCCCCCTTTGTATATGCCAAGTTGTATCAATCCATCCATGCTCCCCCTGAGCAGATGCAGGTTCTAAGACCAGCCATTCAGATCTGTACCATAAGCATCAGCCTGCAATATTATTCCTTTGATCAAACAACAAGATGTATCATTTAGTTTCATCAGCAACCATAATGCCAACAATGAATTATTTGAAGTATATGCTCCCCCTGAGTGTGAGCCAACCATGACTGAACCATTTCCTGAGTCTGTTCTGCTCCCCCTAAGCCTGAGCCAGCCATGACTGAACCTGGGTCTGTTCTGCTGCCCTTTCTTCATATATGCGACTTTGCAGCCTGTAGCTCGCGTATATACGTGACTTGTCTTCATGAAACTTGCGTATGAGAATTAGAACACTGAAGTTCTATACCTTCAGCTCCCCCTGAGTCTATTAGGTCTGTGCTGTGTTGAGTACCCTGTGCTGTGCCACATCTTTCTGACTGAACTTCCTTCTTCTTCCATATCTTCAGGCATGTTGATGATTTCTTCTTATCATGAGCTTTGTTCCTGCAATCCTTTGCTCTATGTCCAAGCTTGTTACATGCATAGCATCTTACATGTTTCATATTCCTCCTATAGCAATCAGCAGCTTTGTGGCCAAACATATTGCAAGAAAAGCAATATCCATTAAAGTACCTTGAATGTGATGATCTTTCTGCATGATGGTCTTGAAACCTTCTTCTTCTACATATGGCTGCAACATGTCCAAGATTATGACATACATGGCATTCAACATTATTCATGGGAGGAGAAAAAGATTTTCTTTGAGGAGTCTCTTTCCTTGATTGATGATGGGGTTGTCCTTTCATCTCCTTGTAGAGCCTTTCAGATTTTGCATTAGAGATTCTTGTCTTACTTTGTGAACCAGATTCTCCTTCAATAGACTCATGAAAACCAAGACCAGATTTGATAGCAGGGGACCTTTGACTACTAAGAATATCATCCAAGATCTTAGTACTATCTTGAAATCGTAATAGTTTATCCTTTTCTTCTAATTTACCTTTCAAGATATTTACCTCAACTTGATGTTGTTCTTCTTTTTCAAGACATTGCTTCTTCAAGGTATCTTCAGCTTTCCTTCCTTCATCCAACTGATGCCTTAGTTTGAGGATCTCGTTTTCTTGCTCTTTATTCAGTGCTAGCAGCATTTGTCGAATTCTGGATGCACATTCCAACTGATCTTTTAATATGATGATTTCTTCTTTGAGGGCATTCTCCCTTTTGCTAGGTAGATCTTGCTGATCTATGATTTGATCTGATGCTTCATTTGCTTGTCCATCTTCAATCTAAGTGATTAAGGATCTGAATTCTTGCTTCCACTCAACGGCAGGTTGTCATTGTTCCTTTGAGCTGTCTTCTTCTTCTGACGTGCTTTCTTCCCCATTGTTCAACGAATCTCCTTCAAGCGATCAAGCTTCTCTGAAGGACCTGCTCTGATACCAATTGTTGGAAATAATACTGAGAGGGGGGGGTGAATCAGTATTATCAGATCAATAAAACTTTTCCAATTTCATGCTCAGAAACATACACGCGACTTCAGTTAAGTGAACCCACGTGTACACGCGACTGTGTCTAAAGAAACTAGCGTATATTCAGAGATCTTATGATTCAGTTAGCTTATCTTCAGTAAATGCATCAGAACATTATTAACCATATTAACAGTAAACAGGTGCAGTATAACAGAACAGATCATCACACATAAGTCACACACATGAACACCATGATATAAGGTGGAAACCCAATGTGGGTGAAAACCACCTGCTGCAATTTGTTTCTATCTTCCTTTAATAAGAAACTTCTTTTACAATGTACTGGTGCAGTCCTTTACCAGCACGCAGGCTACAACCTGCAGAGGGCTACAACCCTCATAGTTCTTGTACTAGCCGATCCATTTACTAGTACGTAGGTGCCAACCCTACAGAAGGCTACAACCTTCACTCGTTTTCAGCTGCTCCTGGAAGGGAGCTACAACCCCCTGGCTCTTGTACTGGCTGATATGTTTACCAGTACGTAGGTGCCGGCCTACGATCTTCCCGGGACCACGTTTCATCAATTTTCAGACTGGATCCTTAAGACAATCATCATTGTAGTACAACCTGCATCATTGATCACTGAAACACTGAAATATTGAAACACTATCAACAACACAGTCACCAGAACACAGAGCAGACACAGAACTCTGCAATAACCATCAGACCCATCTGCAACTTCAAATATCAAGCTTTACAATGTACACGCTACTCGGATGAACCCAACCTGCGTGTATACGCTCTTTTACTAAAGACAACCAGCGTACAGATATGTAAATTCAAACTTAAAACTCCGCAGCTATATCAGACATCAAAACATACCCATATCATAACAATAAACATGCGTCAATAGATCTAGTCTATCCACAGTCAAACCATAAGAAGATAATCATTCCAAGCCTTGAGATCTCGTTCCATCATTCATCATCCTCCACATGAGTGAAACCTTGGTTCAGATCACCAACCCATAACCAGCACTTGGATCTCACGCTACCTTAGATCTTCACAACTCACACACATTCCATACCTCTTTGCCTAATGATCTTCTCCTTATATAGCCTTAGGCCCTTCACAATACCACGGTCCAAAACCATAGTAACCCAATACCATCAACCTCGAAACTAGGGATCAACACGTCCGTCGAGACACAATGGTCCGAAACCATAGGCACAACTTCCAAGGACTAACCGCCATGGACCAAAGGTACTTTTCCACATACACGCGCTTTTGTTGAAGCCAACCTGCGTGTACACGTGACTTGGGCTTAACGAACCTGCGTGTATGAACTTTCTTGCCATGCTGTACTAAGATCTGTCCTCTGATTAAGTTGCCATCACCTGTACCAACCCCTGAGCACCTGTACCAACCTCTGAGTGAGTTGCCATCAAGGACAACACTTGAATCATAATGCCAACAATCAATGGCCTCTTAAGAACCATGATCCATAGGTTGGTAGGAAACCATAAAATCAATTGGCACCGAATGTTATATTCAGCACTATGGGCGTACCAAACTTCAGTAAAAAGTACCATGGGCTTTACACCTTTTCAACTGGTTTATGGCCTGGAAGCAGTTCTACCCATCGAGTGTCAGATGCTTTCCCTGCAAATAGCCATTGAACTCCTTCCCGACACTACTGCCAAAGAAGAACACTTACTATACCTTAATCAGCTAAATGAAACCTATCGAGATGCCGAATTGGCACTCGAGGCTCACAAGCACCGGGTAAAATCCCAATACGATAAAAAGGTTAAGCTTCGTTCTTACCAAGAGGGAGATCTTGTTTTGCTCTATGATCAAACACATGACCTCTTGGGAGCAAGAACACTTCAACCCTTATGGCTAGGTCCCTATGTTGTCAAGAAATTCCTCTCAAAAGGGGCATATGAACTGCAGGACTAGGAAAGAGTCTCGCTCACGGAGCCTAGAAATGGGCTCTATCTGAAAAAGTATTATTCCTAGTATTGCACTAGGCATGTACTTTTTAATTTTATGTATTCATAAGTTTTGCTTCCCTTTTTGGTGTAATTGGATTGTTTTGATATTTATTGGAGTACTTGTCTCATACATTCTTCTTGCAATGCAAATGTCTTTGGTACCCTTAGCATACGTAGGATACGCGGATGGTGCTAGTTGTCACACACGGCACATTGCATCAGCTGCTTGGGTCATCTACACACCTGAGTCGAAACTATTTTGTTTTGGAGGAGTCCTTCTTGGTACCGCCACCAACAATACTACCAAGTACATGTCCATAATTTCACTTCTCATGGAAGAGTCATCAAGGAACATCTCCAATCTGGTGGTCAAGTTAGACTCCCAGCTAGTTGTTATGCAATTAAAAAATCATTATCAGATTCGTAATCCAACCTTGTTACGTCATTATATAAGGGTGTGACTCCTGGAACATCAATTTGAAATAATCACATATGAACACATTCCTCAAGAATTTAATATGGTTGTTGATTCATTAGCTAACTATGTATTAGATTGGCATCTATCTCATTATTTATACAAGCATGCATGAAAAGTAGAAATTTACTAAGTTAAAAATTTTACAAAAACATTTAAAAAACATTTACACCATCAAAATACCAAAATGTATATATATATATATATATATATATATATATATATATATATATATATCCAGTCTTTTACATCGAAATATTCCAAAACTTGGATGTTTTAAGTACATAATGGCTACTAAGCCCAGCTACAAACACTCATTGGCTACACCAAAACACCTGCTAAAAAGAGCCTGTTGCTCTTGAAATGCTAAAACCGCTCTAGCTATCCTCTGAAGAGGAACAAGAAACTGCTCAGGTACACTGACTGTGTGCTGCTGCATATGAGCAGGAATCTCCCTCATAGGAAGGGGGGGACACCCATGGTAAAGCCTTCCAGGTTCTTCAAAACCTCGTGAAGACTGTTGGCATTGCCCCCTCCAGTAGGTAGTTGGTGTCCTCGTCGCATATGGTAGGGTTCACCTGCAAGTCCTAATGGCGTGACATTTGTGTTAACCATAAAACTTCATGTCAGTACTTATTTCACCTATAAAAGCATTACATAAACATTTAAAAGCTAAAAAATACTTGAAGTATTGTAAAAAATCATTCTCACCTTGAGGACCCTAGTTGGTACCGGGCGATATCATCATGTCCAGGTCACCGGTAAAGTCCATGCCCTCATAAGCATAGTCATCAATCATCACAATTTGGCCATGAAGCCACTGGAAGAAATATTCCTCGAAGAAATGTTGGATCAGTCCTCCTCCTGTGCGAGGATCTAATGATGACCAACGGCCTTGCCTCGGCTCCCTCAAATCAAGGGGACCTAAGCTCATCCTTGGGCACATAATAGGTACCCTCTTAAGAAAGAATGAAACTATGATAGTACCATACCCAAAACTATGTTGGGTACGAGTCTTGTATACCATTAACTCTGCCTTCAACTAGCGAAGCACTACTTCACACCAGTTGAACATCTATGGCTGGACAAAGTCAACTGCAAGCAATGGTTGGGCCTTTGCTACAACATGGGGACTCTTTGACCCCACCAACCACACAATCAACCATAAAATTTCCCTCATAGACCATGACCTTATCCTCTCTATGGGGACTCTATTGTTGACTAGTCCGCTCTCAGGCATGCAGTAGGATTGCACCAGCTCTAAGGTAGATCGAGGATCTGGCCTACCACTAGTGAGGTTTTCCTGTGCCCTGTTATCACCAAAATTAGGACCCTGATAGGATGCTGATCAGACTATCTCAGTGTAACTATTTCAAACCAATATTTTAGCTAATGCTTAGCCTCCTCAGCCTGAGAGGGCTCTCTCAAAGGGTTAATGATTTTGATTAAAGAATAAGATAGATGGCTAACTCTATGGTTTGTGATTGTATATGTTTATAGGTTGAAAGAATAAGGATGGCTACCATTGGGCTATGGAGTCAAAGTATGTTTGAGTACCATATTAAGATCAGCTTAACATGAAGTCAGGGCATAGAGAGTTTTTATATATCAACAAAACAAAGATACAATGCAAAGAAACACAGTTTATAAATACATGAAGGAAGTTAGAGCATCATAGATGAGTTCTAAGTAACATGTATTCATACCACTGGAAGTAATTGAAAGAGGAAAGCCATGAGACAATAGGACATTAAAAACTCTCTTTGAATCCTGAGTAGTGAAGCCAAAACATTCTACCTAGCATGGAAGTCAAGGCATTATAGAGTTCAAGTGCAGAAATGCAAATATAAAACAATGAAACACAGTTAGTTTATCTATGAAGGAAGTTAGAGCATCATTGATGAATTTTGAGTATCATAAGTAAACACCACTGTAATGTAAGTATTGGAAGATTCCATCAAAACAAGAACATACAAGAACTCTTCATGAATCTTGAGTTGTCTAAGTAGAAATTCCGCATTAGGTTAAAAATATACACAGTCTGCACATAGAGCAGCAACTGAGCCAAAAAGTCTCCCACCTTTTGCTAATTTGACCTCTTTATTTATATATAGCATTTAAAACATGTATTCCTTCATACCTCATCAAGGGAATTCGAATTTTCTATGAATGACACCTATTCTAACCATAAAACAGACCATTAATTAGAACTAGATGTTAACTAGCAGTGCTAGTGACCTAATACAACTAGGAGTGTAACTCCTTATTATGATTACAACAAAATTATCTAAACATTGAAAGAATTCTTTGACAAATGCAACCTCGTGAAGTCGAATTTGATGAAGCCCCCCAAGTTTTCACCTTACTGCTGATGACAAACCCTAGAAATTAGGGAACATGTTTCCCTGTTTTTAGGTTTAGGATCCTTGAAAATTGGCATGTGGGACAGAGCATTTATCTTCTCATCCATGACATATTTTATGAAACTGGAGGAGGTTTTTGTAGTCCATGGTGTCTAAAACAAAAAATTATCTTGGTTTTTTAAAACACTTCTCCAGCTGTCTAGAATTTGTCCTTGAAAAACACGTGTAAAATAGGAAAAATATGTTCTCCGAAATTAGGGTTTCAAAGAAAGCTGAGTATCTCCCAACTGAAAATACTTATAAATAAATGGAGATAGGTTATTGTATCTGGAGAGCTTATGAATAGAAACCTCCTTCAAGATTCCAAAATACCTTTTCCTGTGACCAAAAAATGATCTTGAAAAAGACTACTCAAACCAGAAGACAAAGCTTGACTTTCAGCAATTTCGTAGTGAAATTTTAACCATAACTTCCTCCCACCTCAGAACGAATTTGAAGAAAATGAAAGAAATTTTGTAGTTGAGTATGTTAGGAAGAAAAGCCTCTTTCAGTTTTGAAAATTGATTTCTCATTTGCTCAGGAACCCTTCTGGAAGTTGACTAGTAAAAGCAAAAAAACAGAGTCTTTTATGCTGAAACAGGCTGCTTCAAGGGTTTTGTAGCGCGCTACAAAAAATACTAGTTTAGAATCCCTGATTTCGTAGCAAAGCCAGTGAAAATTATGGGTTTTGTGCTACGAAAACACCTAGAGTGAGTTTTGCACTGCGAAAACCTTGACACAAGTTTGACACATAGAACTTATGTGTGATGTGGAATCAATGATAGGCAAGAACAGAGTATTAAACCTATTAGACCATACCAAAAAGACTCTCTTTTAGATCTTAGACTCTAAAAAAACCATGGAAAGACTAGCCCAAGACTAACATCAATCCTTTGGAATCAAACTGATGTCAAAACACATGGTGAGGCTTCTAGGACATGGAATGAGGCTGTGAAACTTTTTCTTGGAAAAGAGAATGACATTTATTGAGATGAGATGACTCAAAACCTATAAGACTATGACTAGAAACAAGGAAAACTTTCCAAATATTAGAAAAAAAAAAAATTGGGTGATAACATGCCCCATGGCATGACAAACCAGTCAAAAAATATAATTCATCTCGGTCAATAAATAGCTCCTGATCTCCAACCCTGAACACCTGCTCGTGTTCATCCTAGTGCTGGATAATCCATCTCAATAAATCCTCTTGCCCTTTCATCAGTTCCAACTTTTTATAATTCAATAATTCATAGTGGCGCAATGAAAGTATGCATGCTAGATCATTTCACATCAGCCATTCCTGGCTATCATGGGCCCGTTCTCTCCATAAGCTAGTCATTATGGCCTGAAACTTGCACAAAATAACCCTAAAAATAGTGAAGATGGGGCAAAATAGCTTCAGGAATCCTTGCATGAGGTTTTTAACTGCACCCTTCAGCTCTAACCCCCCCCCAAGTGGTACATAGGGAGGACTAACTCCCTCCAATAGCTCGTACAGAGCATTTAACGCTCCCTACAGGCCATCTAGAGGGGGTTAGTGTGCAAACAGGGCTTTAGGGCACCTCAGATCTACAAAATTTCACCCTTGAAACTGCCAAGAAAGGTTAAGAAATGCATAGAGAAAGGTTTTAGCCTCTACCTGGGACTGAAAAAATGTCGAATGGTCGCCCGGATCTCCTGCAATGGTCCGTGGAAAATTTGCTCCTCTTTAGCTCCAAAATGCTCCCACAAATCTAAAATAGTGAAAATGGTGAATGTGAAATCTCAAAACATTTCCTTATATTTATTTTTGGAGACATGATTTTTTGAAATCATTAAAGAGCAAGTAGTACATTCTCCATGATTTTTTATCATGCATGAACCCATATGGTAGGAATTGCTTCCTTTTATACTTTTTTCGCTTTTGATGAAAGTACCTTTAGGAATAACTGCTTGCAATTCTCAAAGAGCACTTTTCTTTTATGGGATATTTTCTTGCTCTAAAAAATTGAAAAAACCTCAATTTTGTCATCATTGAGTTCAGTAAACATATACGACAATGTTCTGAGCAACTCTTTTTCACTCTTTTTCTAGCTCATTAAATTGAAAAATACCATTAGAGCATTCTTTTTAGGTGCTTTTTTCTTGCTCATAAAACTAAAAAAATCCTTAGTTTTGTCTTTAGGCTCGTTAAACATTTATAAAGATGACTCTAACATTCTTTTAGGTACTTTTTCTCGCTAGTTAAATTGAAAAATCCTGAGTTTTTCCCCTCCTCCGAGCTTGTTAAAACTTCAAAGAAGGAATGAGTAGTTCTTTTACCTCTTTTTCCTTGCTCACTAAATTGAAAAATATACCTTTAGTTTTCTTCATTTGACTCATTAGAGTTTGATGAAGGTATTGATTTTGTCATCGTGTGACTCATTAAAAATTCACAATGAAAAACGAGTTTAGTCCGTCTCCTCGTACTTGTAACAAAATGAGGTCAACATCTATTGAACATAGGTTTATCTTTATTCCGATTTAGTAGATTAACTCACGTAAAAGTAACCGATTCGGGTATACTATCAACCTTTTGTCGCACCTAGTTAACAACTATGACAAAGGGACCACCATGAAGTCATTCTTTATGATCTTTTCAGACTCTCTAAATATGAAAAGGCCACTGAGTTGTCTAGTCTGGACTCTTTAAATTACATAGACAAGATATAGAGTCACTCTTTTTACGATCCTTTTCAAACTCTTAAAACATGAAAAGATCGACGAGTTTACCTGTCTGGACTCATTGAACTAATCAGATAGGGCATAGAGTTACTCTTTTTGCACTCCTTTTCAGACTCTTAAAAAATGAAAAGATCGATGATTTTACTCATCTGGACTCACTAAACTAATCAGACTGGGAAAGTGGACAATACAACTATATTCCATATTAGAAAGCATGGTTTTGGTAGCAGTCATTCCCTTGAACATGGCACTTTCTTAGATAAACCTTCCTTGTGAAGGCATCTCAATATGAATCCTACCATCCTATGAGTTTATTCTATATACCCCAATGTTCTTGCATCTCTGTATCCTAACACTCTTTGGTGTTCATGAGTCTAGTGCTGCATGGTTAAAACCATTGTTGTGCCTTCTATTGTTCAAAGGGTTAACCTTTTATTTCCTCCATCAACCCATCAAGCATATCCTTTCATCATGCCCTCTGTTGTTTAGACCTAATGCTCAAATATTCCTCAAAAAACAAATCATTCTTGTCCCATTTCATGTCGATTGATGTAGGACACATTATTGCCTACCTTTTGACAGGTATATTCCTATCAAATTCAACATTCTATCTAGGAAGACTACCTAGAAACACATTCAGTGCCTTGGTACTTGCAGACATTAGTGGCAGGTTTCCTTGTGTTTGATCAGGGGTTCTCATTATTGGCTCCTAGTTAAGTTATTCTATGGATGTTCGACGACAAAAAAATCTTTCAAAATCATTAGATTGTACTCTGCATCTTGGAGACCATCACCATTATTGGTGGCCTTCCTTGCATCTGTTAACGGTCTCCATTGTTGACTGGTAATCAGATGATTTTGTGCATGTTCGACATCAATGCATATATTCACATGTATCGATCTATGCTATTCGGTGAAGCAAAAATCAAGACCTTGGGTAGAGGCTTGCATCACTCAGCCTTGTTTCCTCTCCCGAGTTGCATATATTATTTTTTTGGAGACAGTTTATCAGGATGATTCTATTATGACACCGGATCTGCATTGTTCTAATCAGCAGCCAGCATCGTCATATCTCTTTGGAGAAAATCACTCTGACATAGCTACTGAGCATGGGAATGCCCAACTCAGGACATGATTTTAGTAGTTATATATATATATATATATATATGTGTGTGTGTGTGTGTGTGTGTGTGTGTGTGTGTTGTATCATGTTTCTCGTACCACCCGAAGCTCTGATCCTCTCTCTCTTTTTGTCCAAGAAGGAAAATTACATTTAAGTAAAGTATTTCGGCCATCATCATAGCCTCTAATCTCATACTTTAGGGGGCATCTATTATATAGCAAATTGACCCCCTCATCAACTCAGAGGGGAAAGACATGATAGCTGAAGCAAAGACCAAAATCAAATGCCTTATTTCCACAATAACGCTGGCTATGCATTGACAACCTACTTTATAAAGCTTCTCTGCAAGCCTAAGGGTGCGTTACTGACCCAAATAACTCAAGTTGCTGGTATGGGAACAACGTTAGTGAATCCTAGTGAAGTTCTAAGGGTCAAAGGAATGAATTGACTCATAAATATCTAGATATTTGTTCCTAAAATCACTCAAGAAAAACAAGGAAACATCAAAATTCAACCTATTTGGAGGATTTCTAATCCTAATGAAGGACGCAAATGGGAAAGAGCTGAAAAGCATGGCAACTTCATTGCTTTTACCCTAAGGAACTCAAGGAGGAACTTGGAAACCCTAACTTAATTGCTACAAAAGCAAAGCTAGGGCTATGGTGGTAG
Source organism: Pinus tabuliformis (assembly GCA_031772625.1). Lineage (NCBI taxonomy): Eukaryota > Viridiplantae > Streptophyta > Pinopsida > Pinales > Pinaceae > Pinus > Pinus tabuliformis. The sequence goes on along the minus strand of CM062811.1, from coordinate 911,556,658 downwards.
AGGTTAGAGCATTTGAAAGGATAGCATACTTGATTGTTGAGCATTGTCTCAAATCATAAGAAGTTGGTAAGAAGGGAGAGAGATAGAGAGAAGCTGGAGGGGTAAGGGAAGGATGATGCAACAGATGGTTGTAATCACTCTTCCAACATTAATATAGAACTGCAGTTGTACTGTCTACTTCGTGGTGTTGGTACTATCATTCATTCATTTGTTTGTCCAATAATTTTTAGCATGGGTAGCTTAGTTATGTGTAACTAGATGTTATTTTATGTATTCATGTATTAGTTATCAGAGTTGTATGCTGTGATTAAGGTTGTCTCTTCTATGTGCAGGACTTTATTTGGAGCCGTCTTAGGGGACATCCACCTAGCTGCATTGCACTCTCCAGCAAATCTACATGGAGGCTTGAGGTAATCTATTTATCCTACTTTGATAGTTAGTTATTGTTTATGAACATGCATGTAACTTTGTGATGGTTGCAGATAATCTTACAGTCTGCCGAAGGTCCTGGGAAGACCTTTGAGGGTATCTTCATTCTCCATATACTGTGCATTTTATCCTATAGAAATACATGCCTTTTAAATAGGTTACAATGAGGGTCAAGGGCCTATTTATTATTCATCAAAAAGGGAAAACCCTAACACTAGGATATGGAATGCCAAGAGTTTGTGGGCCCCATTAGGGTTCGTTGGGTAGCCAACTTCATGGGGTCGCAACTTGGTCATATTATCTCTGTTTGGTGTGTACAATACCTTGTTGGAAATATATCTCAAATTACTATATGATTTGCATCAGGCCCCTACCTATAAGTATGGGCTTAAAAAAACGTCGTTTAGGGGGTCAAAACTGCTCTGGAAGTTCAGGACTCGAAAAATTGCTAAAAATAGTAAATGTTGCAATAAACAAGAAAACAAATGAAACTAAATGTAGGTCTAGGTGGAATAGGTGGGTGGCGACCAATATCCACCAGAATAACTCCTCCCTCCTTAGGAAGCAATGGTCCCCATTTCATGCAGAGCCTCCATGAGGTGAGTACTTTTTTGTTGAACTTGGTCCCTAGTGAACCACTAGCCCTGGTGAAGGAGTTAGCCTGATTTAACAACTCGATATAGCTAGATCCTCTATTGGAGAGTGTTCTTGATCTATGTTTCCATGATCTGATCAGTTGTGGCATCTTCCATGTAGTCTAGGTTGAGCTCTATTGGTGTTGTTAAGGTCCTATAAATATAGGAGTCTTGTATTTTGAAGAAGTATTTATCCCACTGGAATATTGTAAATATTTATTTTGACATTTCAATTTTTTTATGTTAAAAAAATTAAAAGAAAAGAAAAAAGAAAAAAATGAAAAATAGGAAATGAAAAGAAAAAGGGGAATAAAAAAATGAAAATAAAAAAATAAAAGATTAAGAAATAGAAAAAATATATAATAAAGGCTCCTATAGTGAGCCAGCTAAAATTCCACTTTTAAAATTTGTTCGGAAAGTTAGAATTATTCAAAAAACTTTGGTTATAAAGTTTTCGGCATGATATGCCATTTTTTTTTCATTTTTTTATAAAATGGGTGTGTGTACTGAAGGTTGAGATCTCCTCCACCAAGATCAATGGAGGGAGCGAATTTTTGAACCCCCTCGGCACTCTTGACAGTTAACGGAAGGGGTGGGCCCCAAAAAGCAGATTCTGCTAAAGCCCTCGAGGGCAACATCTCATCTCCTAGGCATTTTTGGGGGTCCCCTCCCAAAACAGTTTACCAATCATACCCTCCCCCCCCCCTGAAATACCACACTCTCCTTCACACCTACGCACGTCACCTCCACCTACTCCCCCGTGCCATTGGTATTTCCTCTGTCTTCCAGGTCACCACTACCTCTTCCCTTTCCATGTCAACATCTCTCTGTACCACTCAACCATTCAAACATTCAAATTTACCTGGCAATTGAACATTGGACATTTAATCCTTGTTTCTACATGGATCCATTACGAATTAATGTTTTTCTCCCATGCCTAAAATGGTTAATTTTCCATTAATATCCCTCACCATTCCCTTTATAAACCACCACGAGGGTTGACCTTTCTTCCCTTTCATAATGTTATTTTATGTGTAGGTAGTTGTAGGGTGAAATTACAGTGAGCAAGCATTGTTGTTAGTTGTGAATCCAGTGAGATACATTCAAATTGCAAACCGGGTGACTAGTTTCTTGATCATCCTCAATTCAAAATGTCTATGTAGAAGGGAAAGGGAAAAATAGTGGAAGAAACCCTGATGGTTCCCCCAATCCCAGTCCTTGAGAGAATACCATTGATTGACACCCAACTCAATATTGTTGAGACTGATTGTGAGTTTGATTTATACGAACTTCACAATTGGGCGAAGAAGAAATACCTCGACCATAACGATGATCTGAGCATATGGGAATCCTTTCTCCCCCAATTCATTTTCCCCCAAACCCATTTCTTCCTTTATTTATCCACCTGGTGTCACCTCTGAAACTTTCCTAACAAGAAAGTAGTCATTGCTCAGGACAATGAAATTATCTTCTCTATATCTCCTAAAAGTATTTGTTAGGCTTTACAAATAAATCCCCAAGTATCCCTACATCTATTTTCCTCATACTCATTGATGGAATTATACAAAAAACTTACCTTTTCCCCAAAGAGCTCATATTTTTGAGTGTTTCCTCCTTGAAAATGTTGGGTTACCCAGAACAAACCCACCATACCCTGTTTCCATTTTCCCATAAATGTCCAAATAGGTAATTTCAATGGTCACTCAATTGGTTGGTTATAATTCATACCAATGGGTAGATGAAGTAGTTTTAGGATTCTTGTCAATTTTCTCAGTGGGATAAAATCCTTTAGTTTTGTTCAATTATAGTCAATTCCTATCTGATGCCATCCATGAGCAGTTTATGAAATTCAAAGTTGAAGGAGCATTCAAGTAGCAATCAATGTTAGTGTATTTCATGTTATATTATCAGGTAGATAGATTAAAATTCTAATTGTAGAAGATGGACGAGCATGGTAACCCTTTGTCAGTAACCCATTGGACTTCACTAGTCAGGAGGAATTTAGAGGAATACACCTATACATATTTTTTGGACTATTTTCTTCACACTTCCCTATGTTTGTTATGTAGTGACATCATACCAATGATATCTCCAAAAATCAAGAAAGTCTTACACCTTGCAAAACATTCAAAGATTGGAGACTGGTACTTATACCAGAACTACATAAAGATAAGGATTTATGGATGTGACCTCCCTCCATATTGCCTACCATTGTTTGTACCCATAAGAATATTTTCTTTAGAGTATGTTAGACATGTGCTTAATGTGGATGAGCTGCACTTTGTATCTAACAAGAAAAAATCACAGTTCAAACTAAAAGCACAAGTGGGCCCATACATTGTGAACACTAGAGTAGTAGCTAAGGAGGTGGAGATAGTCCTTAAATAGATGAAGTTCAAAGTTAGTTTTACATGATCCTATTACCCCTTGGGAGTAATCTCTAAGTTGAGGGTTGAACAAAAAGTACTCCTTATCCTCATTCTCCAAGGCCTGAGATAGAAAAATATGCAAACCAAGAGGAATGGGTAGAAAAAACTTTGCAGGAATCTGAGAAACAACTGGTTTGTCAGTCATCATTATAGAATCCCATCCCTAAAGATAAAGAAAGCAAGAGGCCAAGTGAAAGTATGTCACCTACCAACTCATAGACACAAGCTGCAGAGTTTCTTGTTTTTAAGAGAAGGAAGAAGGATCAATATTCTACAACCAAAATTGATAGCAAAGCTAATCCTCAGGTGATCAATATTCAGGAAAAATCTTCAGAAGAAATAGATTTACATGAGTAGACAACCTTGGTTTTGATAGGAACTCCTACCACCTCACTCCCCTATATAGAAGAAATAACTCAGTCTCTTGTTTCTTCTACTTCTCAGGCTCCACCACACCAACCAAGTATTTTTGCTAGGTACAGAGAAATCAAACTAAAGAATGAAGCTCTTAAAGCTTCAACGTACTCAGAGTTCTAGAAAAAAACTGCCACTACTCAGCACAGGATATTGTCTGCTTTTGACTCAGAAAAGGGGCAATTTCAAATGGCTGTTTTGTAGCCCAAAGTTGCATCCCCCAAGGGAGTTGAAGATTATAAATCCTCGGTATTTTCAATTGACACTAAGAAGGTCCATGCAATCGATCAAATTGATTTTCACAAGTAGGCAAGAGAAATGAATAATTGTTATTTGACCAGCTCTACCATGGTTTCTTCAAAATTAAAGGATTCATTGAACAATGTGCTCTCACAACTGAAAATTGAGAAGAAGTCCTCTATGGCTAAAGATACTAGAATCAAAATGCTAGAATAATTAGTTGTTAAACTAAGATATGATCCTAGTGATGTCAAGGCAGCAAAGGAAGTGATTAAAAGTAAGAATGTTGACATTTAGGCTCTTAGAAAACAAATTAAGCTCCATACTACAAAACACCCCCAGACCAAAGAAGTCATAAGTTTGGAGATGGAGAAAGAGAATTTGTTTACTTTAGTGATGGAGCAGAATGCTCAAATACAAAACATGGAATAAGACATGGAGGCACTGCTAAAGGAAAATAAGTAGCTAGTACAACAACAGATACAACAATAGTTACATCAGTAGCGGAGAATATAATTCAGCCCTTGTCACAGATAGTGGTTTCAGACTCCTCAGAAAGGTTAATTCAAGATTTGTGGCAATTGTAACTAACAAGCATAGAAGTAGAGAAACTGACAGCAGCTTTGACCAAGATGGAGGAGAACAAAATAAAGGCAGATAATGCATACTTGGCATAAGTGCAAAAGAACTTCAAGCTCATTCAACAAATTCAGAAGTATGAGGACCAATATTTTATCATTCATATGTTAGGGGAGGAAGAAAACAACATTTGGCATAACATCAATGCAAACATTACAGATTTATGGCCCTCCATTCAAATCATTTTTGAACAGGAGAAATTGGTATGAAGAGTGAAGATAATAATAGATCGGACAAGAGTTGACATTGAGCATAGACCAGAATAAGCACAGAAAATTATGAGGATGTTCAATTCTAAAATTAACATGACCTATCACCTCCTCCCATATGTTGTCCATATTATAGTCAATAGCACATTTAATACTACCCTCACTATAAATGTTCATTTGACTCCTTGCTTGAATGGTATCTCGTTTCCTTTTCTACAAATTTGGAGCGATAATTCTCTGTGTGTTGCGTTAAATTCTGCGAACAATATGTATGCATGAAGTCGACCTGTGATGCCCGTTGAAGCATCGGGTCTATGTCCAAGCATTGAATATTTATATCTAAGTTATTGAATGCCATGAATATAGTTGGTATGTCATATGAGTTGACAACATTGAAGATTCAACCCCTGTATTGAAACTCTCCTTCCCTCAGCCATATCAAAACCATTCTCAGCTGCCACTTAGCTATTTTTGATAGCTTGGTCTCTGACATCCATTACCTAACTCCTACCATCTTTTACCTAACTCCTTCTTAGGTTCTCACATAACAGACGTGCTGTAAAAAAATAAGAGAGAGATGCAACCACTCTGTAGACAATGCCATGGGAGGAGGATGTGGTGAGTATTCCACTCCAATGCTCCATTCAATGGACTCAATTTCTGACAAAAGAAAAGATCTTGCGGTTATGGTTCAGCCTATGTTATCAATTTATAAAGAGAATTGTTCATGAGTAGAGTTGTTCAATGAGTGTATGAACTAGATGAGTGAGTGCTAATCACCAAGTTGAATTTGTTTTAGAGACTATGAACGATGTTGCGGTGAATGCCTGTCCATTCCATGGGTGTGTTGGTGTGAAAAAAAAAAAACTATGGCTTCTATGGTTTGGATTTTATAATGTGCATTTAATACCATTGAATCTGGTGCGTAGAAGTTTTTGGCATATAGTGCTTATGGTATGTATCATGTTGTCGAAGGTTGAATAGTATATTATGGTGATGGTATTGAAGAATAACATCATGTTATATGATTTATAATAGTATGTGTTATCACCCCAAGAAACTCACCTAGGTTGTATATCAGTGATGCTCGGGAACATTACAAACTCAACAAAATGTTGGAAAGATAGGTGGATGAATGAAAGAAATGCTGCATATTCAAGACAGATAACCACTTCTACTATGATTGACCCCAGACATGGATGAACACCCCCAGGATACAAGGCTTTTAACCACCAATTACTCACAGCTTTAGAGACAATGTGATGATGGAGAACACTGATCACACCAGTAGATGCACATGACCCTGTGATGGCCAGTTGGAACTAGTTAAAAGGTCTGTAAGTCTATCTTTTAATACACAGATAGGATAATAGCTCTCTGGTATTAAAACAACAGAAACCTGTAAGAAAATTCAATGATACATGCTAAATCCTACACAGAGGTGGGATGACAGCCCCTATAATGCTAAATGTTAACAACACATGAAATAATGCAGAACAGGCACAACTTGGAACAAAGAAGAAGCAGTGGATAGTGAGCAATCAATAGCAAAAGAAGCTTGTATTAACTGGAAATGTAGACGAGAAGCTGCAGGTTACAAGGTAGTTTCAGTCTGTAGAAGTTGAAGCTTGCAACAGATTAACACTCATCAGCCTCATTACATCTTGCTTTTCAGTATATATATAGAATCTAATTACAAAATTACTCTGCTAGGCTATGCGTGGAGGTGTCTTAATGGATCACCAACCATATTTACAGATAGATATGGGCTCCTGACACAGTTTGATTGTTTTTTAATGAACAAAATGGCCTTTCTGCTGCTCTAGTGTACTCCTTGAACAGGTGGAATGTTTCATGAATAAATGTCCATAACTGCTGAATGAATTCAACTGCTCGAGGCAGTACTTTCTCATCCTTGACCGTGCTGCTCTTTAACTGTGGTAGCTGATGATTAAATGTGCAGGTTGTTGGATCATCTCTTGCTTCTTCGCGCGGGCAAAACAGGCTCAAAAATTCTGCAAAATGCAATGAGAATGGACAAAAAGCCGAGAATGAACACTGGCCGTTGGATGGATTACATGGACGATCGAGATATGCTGACGGGAGGCAATGGGAAGGCACAAAGGCATGATTGAACATGAACCGTTAGATCAGAGAAATGGACGGTGGAGATTTGATCATAGGGAGCTTAACAGGAAAATCGAGCGGAGACAAATGCAGGCCATCGGATCATGAGATGGGAGATCGGACGGTCGATGGGCGGTTAAGATAATCAACAGTTAATGTGTGGGGAGCTGTACCGAGAGGGCGGTAAGTGGTCTCCCCGCACCGCTTTCGGGCTACGACAGTTTTCGTACAGGGCGGTGCGATACAATGGCATGGTGATGCGTGTCTGACGGGATGGTGGGGAAACCGCTTTTCCCGCTGCCTAACGGACGAGCGGTTCACGGGAGCGGGGTTTGCGAACAGCGTTGGATCAAGAAGTGGGCATGATCAGACGGTCAAGGATTAACATGCGTGTTCAGATGATGTGACAGCTATGGGCCCGCCGAATTACATAATTTTCATTATATGTGCGGCTATAATGTGCTAAGTTGCTAGGGCCCAGGAATAAATAAATGAAGGCTCATGCGGGGTTTTAAGGGTTTTCATGCTTTTTAATAAAGGATAACGGGGTAAACAAAGGGTTTAATAGGTATTAAACAAAAGTGACCTAGGAGCCCTGAAATAAGGATAGGGGATTTAAAGGGGAATAAGAAGAACTTAAGAAGAAGGAGGAAATAGAGGAATAAGGAGTTAAAGGAGCATCATAAAAATGAAAGAGGAAAGATCCAAAAGCCAGCTGCAACCCCTTTGCAACCCAAAATAGCACTGTTTGACCTAATTTAATCCATTAAAGACAGCAAAATGCAGCAGAGCTATTACTGGCTCCTTCTGGGGATGAGAGCCTCCCTATGAGGTCTCAAGAACCTACAGACCACTACCTTTCCTGCTGAAAACACATTAATCAAAATTCGTAGTGTTCCATTGGGCATGGAATCTACTTTGCCTGCACAAAACTAATAAAAAAAAATATTTATAGCCTTTAAGGCCAAAGACCTTAAACAACATAAGCTTTCAAAAATGCCCCATTAACTGGGCCATAAAAAATTGTCTCTCCTCCAATACTTTTCAGTATGAAGGTGTTGTTCCCTTGAACTTGTGAAATGATGAAAGGCCTTGTCTAGAAAGCATCAAATTTCCCATGATTTCCTTTCTTTTCCTTCAGTGCATCCCATTTCAAAACCAAGTCACCAACCTGAAAATTATTTGTTTTTTCCTTCTTATCAAAGGCTTCCCTAATTCTCTTCTGATGTACTACAACCTTTTCCACCAGCTGTTCTCTAATCTGATGTATTTATGCCAAATCAGTGATTCTTCTTGCCATGCCTTCTTCTTCATCCTGCTCTTCTTGAAGGAATTTTTCCACATGGAGAGTTAGCTGAACTGGAAATACAACATCAGTGCCATATACCAACTTGAAAGGAGAATTGCCTGTGGAGTTTTTAATGGTCACTCTGTCAGCCCACATTGCATACTTGAGCTTTGAATCCCAATTCTTTTTATTATCCTCTAACAGCTTTTTAATTATCTTGATCAGAATTTTATTAGAGGATTCTGCTAGACCGTTTCCCTGTGGATAATATGAGGTGGAGTGAACAAGTTTGATACCCATTGAATCACACATTTCCACCAGCTCTTTGGCCCTGAAATCTACTGCATTATCTGTGACTAATTTTTGTGGACAACCAAATCTGGTGAAGATATTCTTTGTTAAAAACTTGATGACCACATTATGATAGGCCTTCTTGGTAGGGATTGCTTCAATCCACTTAGTAAAGTAATCAGTGGCAACTAATACCTGTGTTGGCTACTGGAATGTGGATTGATTTCTCCAATGAAATCCAAACCCCACTGCTAAAAAGGTCCTTTTGCCTCAATTGGTTTTAAGGGGAGGGATTTCAACTATTGTTTACCTTCAAATCTTTGGCACTTTAACAAAAACAAATACATCAAAAAATAAAGTGGGTTGTGGTTTTCCAATAATAGTGCCCTCCACACATGCTATTATGAAACTGCTACATGACTTCTTCTGATTGTTCTTTGTCCAGACACCTTAGAAATATTCTAGATGGATCCCTCCAGTAGAGCAGATTCTCCATAATGCAATGCTTTGTTGCTCTAAGTTTCAAAGTTCTAGCTTGACTTTGTGTAGGTTTTGAAGGGATTTATAGCTTCAGCAAGAAATTAATTATTTCAGCATACCAGTTACATGAAGCTAGATTCTCGGCCATTGACTATTTTTTTTCTACTTCAGTTGTTTCCTCTTCTTCATTTTTCTGACCATTTGTTGCCATCGTGCATACGAAATCGATATCTAAAGACTTGCAATTTTCTTCAGCTAATAACTTGGCAAGCCCCTGACCTCTGACCAACTTTGTGGGCTTCAGCTCTATATTAAATTCTATCATTTTTGCAATCCACTTTGCCCTCCTTCCATCAGCATCAGGTTGTGTTAAGACATCTTTTATTGCAACAGAAGGCACATATGCAATTATTTTTGAATGCAAGATGTAAACTCTGAAAGCCTTTAAGGATTTAACAAGAGAATATGCCTATTTTTCAATAATATCATAGCTCAGTTAAGCATCCCTCAAATTCTTGTTGAAAAATGTTATTGGATGTTCTGAACCTTTTTCATCTTGCTGCATAAAACAAATGCAATGGTGTCTTCAGAGGCAAAAGAAAATATATGGAACTCTTTGCTGTAATTAGGGCTGCTTAATGTGGGAGCCTCCATGATACACTTCTTAATAGACTCAAATGATTTTCTTGTTGTATTGGTCCACCTTACCTCTGCTCCTTTTTTCAACATAGAGGTTACAAGCTTAACCAATTCTGCAAAATTTGGAATAAACCTCCTAATAAAATTAATTTTGCCCAAAAAGGACTGGATATCCCTCTTTGATCTAGGGACAGTCAAAGCCTGAATTGCTTTGACTCTTTCTGGGTCAATTTGAACACCTGCAATAGATACAATATGTCTTAGCAGCTTGCCTTCATTTAAAGCAAATTGAGATTTTTTAGGATTGATTGATATTCCAAACCTCTTGTACTTCAAGAATACTTTTTTCAAATGCTTCAAATGACTTTGATGGCTACTAGAATAAACTGTAATATCATCAAGGTAGATAAGCACCAATTTGTCTTTCTCTCCCACAAATGCTATATCCATAGCTCTCTGAAAGGTGGCTCCAGCATTCATCAATCCAAATGGCATTTTGGCATACATAAAAGTGCCCCAAGGAGTGGTAAATGCAATATTTTCTTGATCATCTGGGTGCACAACAATCTGATTAAAGCCTGAAAATCCATCCAAAAATGACATTACTTTAGCTCCTGAGACCTTCTGCAACAAATGCTCCATCTTTGGCAGAGGATAGTTGTCTTTCTTGGAGCATTTATTTAAATTTCTGAAATCAACACACAGTATGATTTCACCACTTTTCTTCCTCACCACCACTAGATTGGCTACCCATTTGGAATATCTGAGAGGCACAATGATCTTGGTAGCCAACAATTTTTTAATTTCCTTTTCAATCAGTGGAAGAAGCATTAGATTTATTGGTCTCAGCTTATACTTGAAAGGAACAGTGTCTTTTTCCATAGGGATTTTATGCTGAATTATGCTCTTATCAAATGTCTTCAGGTCACTATACTCCTAGGCAAACACATCAGCAAATTGCTTCATTAAATTGTAGTATTCAGCACTTTGATCAACAGACAAATGGGTGGACAGATTGACATACCTAGGCTGACCTGGACTTCCTATATCATGCTTACAGAATGTAGATTTGTCTTTTTTTTGGGCATCCTTGTAAGGCACATCATTCTAGTCAAATAGTCTTTCAAGGGGAATTAGACCCTTAGGAATATGGTTACTAGGAAGATGGACTATGCTGTCTTTACCAATTTTATTTCTAAGTTGGGACTGGGGTTTTTCTTCTAAGGCATTGTTCTCTTGGTCAATTTTCATTCCAGAGAACTCATCAATGACTTGAAGGAACCTACTCAACTCATCATCATCATTAAAAAAATTCCAATGGTGGACGTTGTCAGGCAAGGATGGTCTATATTTCACTTGGACTTCATAAAAAATTATGGGAGGCATGGGAGGTATAAACAAACTAGCAGAGACAACAAGGGAATCAACAAGCTGATTTTGGGCTCTAGGAATGTATGAAATACAGAAAAAATCAAAAGAGTCTCTGATTCTCCATACCTCATCTCTGTATGCTTTCAGCCTTGGGTGCTTTGCTTGAAATGTTTTATTTATTTGCTGAATTATCAGATCAGCATCTCCAAACACCTTCAAATTCTTGATTCCTCTGTCTTTTGCTGCATTAAGGTCTAACAACAAAGCTTCATATTCTGCTAAGTTATTTGTCACTTGAAAAACTATCATAAAAGATAGTTGGATGCTTTCTTGTTGTGGAGATACTAGTACCACCCCTGCTCCTATAGTGTCCTTGGAACATGCCCCATCAAAGAACATCTCCCAAACCTGACCTCCTTGCTCTTGCTCGGCCTGAACTGTTGGTTTCCTGAGCTGCATTTCGGCCTTCTGAGATTCTTCCATTTGGAGAATGCATGCTCCAAAATCAGTGTCCACTACATATATTGGATGATTTGTAGGATTATTCTCATCACTAATGATATATGCCAATTGTGCTTCTCTATATAACCTCCTACTTTCTCCTCCAAAAACTGGGACAGTGAGATAAGAAAGATCATTTTGTAATGTCCCACCTAGTCTCTTAATCCACCCTCTGGACGACAGCATGCCAAAGTTAGGAGGGACATCTGCTACCACAATATCCATCATCATACTCTTCATGGGCAGCTGAGTTAAGGTAATGGAAAGATCTTTCATCAATCCAAGACATTTCACCTTCCTTGAATCAAAAGAAAATAAGTCATGATAGGGTCTAGTGATATCAAGGCCCAACTCTTCCATGACAACTTTAGGCATTAGATTGTGGCTGGCCCCTATGTCTAGCAGGAAATTGTGGAGGATCTTGTCATGTATGATTAATGAGACATAAAATGATGGAGAATTATTATCAGTAGGTTCAATCATTGGGCTGAGCACAATGGCAGGCTTATCATCTTGCAAATTGACAGAGTCAGTGGAGGTTTGTTTGGTTTCTAGCTCAAGGGCTTCAAGGATAGGTTTCCTAAATACTTCACTCTTCACCAACTCAACCAGAGGCATAGATATTTTCAATTTCTGAACTTCTGAATCAAGGTTGAAAGAAGAAGATGACTTATCAGAACTTTTTACCTCTTGAACTGGAGCTTTGAGGATGGCTGGATCAACTACTGGTCTTCTCTGCCTGCTATTCTGTGTTTCTATTTGGACAACATTCTCCTTGATATTTTTTGCATTGGATCTTAGATTATATCTCTTCTGGTCGTCGGTTTGTAAAACAGCTCCTCTGTCCCACTCCTGACTGTTTTTTTTTGCAGTAAATATTGTTCATACTCAGCCATTGTCAAAAATGCAGTGCTGCCTTTATCTTCCATGTAGTGAATTTCATCATCATCTTCTTCAAATTGTTCCTCCTCCATGACTACATTCTAGAAGGGAGCTTTAACTTTCTGATATTCTTTTGAATCTTCACCCCTCTACATAATTTGTAATTGCTCATTTGCTCTTCTGATGGATTTTGATCTCTTGGAGCAAATGTGTTATGCTACCTAGTTTTCCATGAGTTCTGTTCCACCTTTAGCTTAGAAATTTCAGCAGCCAATGACTCTATCATCTTATTCATTTTGTCTAACTTAGGCTTTGAAGATGATGCAGAAGAAGTAGAAGCCTGATTTCTCTGTCTCCTTCTGTCAGCTTGACTTTTTAGTTTCTCTGCAGCCATGATATTAGATTCCACCTCTAGGGCTACATCCTGCATGTCTGCCAGCGTAGCACATCTCCTTTCTCTCAATAACAGGCAGAAATCAGAGTCAAAAGCATTTGCATAAGTGAGTTTAGAATAGGTAGGAGTAGGCTTTACCTCAGCTGATATATTACTATACATTCTATTGAATCTTTTATTAAAATCAGGTATTGATTCACCATTTTCCCTCTTTAGGTTACCAAACTCTGAGTGGTAATACAACATGTCCTTTTTATCTCCCCATTGCTTCAAGAATGCATCATCTAATGCTTCAATATCTGTTATAGATCTTTGGGGTAATTCTCTAAACCACTTCCTTGCCTCTCCATCAAAGCTCTGGACAAAAACTCTCATCCACACATCATTTTCACTTATATCTAAATTATCAGCATAACTGTAAAAAGCTTCAAGGTGTTCTTCTGCTGTTACTCCCTCTGTTCCAGTGAATTTAGGCATATATTTTTGATATTCTCCCACAGGCATAAGATTTAAAGGCACAGGCAATACCAATGGTCCATATCTAGCAGCTACAATTCTTTCTATCCTCGTAGGTGCTTGTTGTCCTGCCATGATTGGGATATTTGGAAGAATACTAGTAGATGGAGCAGTAGGAAGTAATGTGATGGATGGCAGAGATAAAGGGATGTTTTGGACTGAATGGGATGCTTTCTTTGGACTGAGATCCAAAGGGGAACTAACTGCATAAGGGGCTAAACTAATCTCTGAAGTTTTTCCCTTATTAACAATGTTGTGCTCTAAATCTTCGAATTGCAAATCTTTAGCAATAACTTTATCTTTCAGAGATGAATTGGATTTCTTAGGCTTACCTAATCTTGATGCTCCTTTCTGTGAAGCTTTCTTTGATTTAGCAGTCCTCTCAGGTTTAGGCACCGGTTCAGCTGGAGATTTCTAAGGATTTCTTCAAGTGTGTCTCATAAACTGAGCCAAAACTTCAAAGTGGAGTCGCCAAACGATGGTCTTCCTCCAATGGAGTCGCCAGATAGATGATTACAACCAAAAACTGTGTTCAAGCCTTGTCTGTCATCAAAGCTTGAAGCTGTGTCGTTCTCCTAGGGAAGCTGAGCTTCAATTCTCCTCTCCCCGGCAATGGCGCCAATTAATTTTATCACCCCAAGAAACTCACCTAGGTTGTATATCAGTGATGCTTGGGAACAATACAAACTCAACAAAATGTTGGAAAAATAGGTGGATGAATGAAATAAATGCTGCATATTCAAGCCAGATAACCACTTCTACTATGATTGACCCCAGACATGGGTGAACACCCCCAGGCTACAAGGATTTTAACCACCAATTACTCACAGCTTTAGAGACAATGTGATGATGGAGAACAATGATCACATCAGCAGATGCACAGGACCCTATGATGGCCAGCTGGAACCAGTTAAAAGGTCTATAAGTCTATCTTTTAATACACAGACAGGATGACAACTCTCTAGTATTAAAACAACAAAAACCTACAAGCAAATTCAATGATACATGCTAAATCCTAACACAGAGGTGGGATGACAACCCCTCTAATGCTAAATATTAACAACACATGAAATAATGCAGAACAGGCACAGCCTGGAACAAAGAAGAAGTAGTGGAGAGTGAGCAATCAACAACAAAAGAAGCTTGTATTAGCTGGAAATGCAGACCAGAAGCTGCAGGTTACAAGGTAGTTACAGTCTCCAAAAGTTGAAGCTTGCAACAGATTAACACTCATCAACCTCATTACATCTTGTTTTTCAGTATATATATAGAATCTACTTACAAATTTACTCTGCTAGGCTATGCATGGAGGTGTCTTAATGGATCACCAACCACATTTACAGATAGATATGGGCTCCTGACACAGTTTGATTGTTTTTTAATGAAAAAAATGACCTTTCTGTTGCTCTGGTGTACTCCTTGAACAGGTGGAATGTTTCATGAATAAATGTCCATAACTGTTGAATGAATTCAACTGCTCGAGGTAGTACTTTCTCATCCTTAACCGTGCTACTCTTTAACTGCGGTAGCTGATGATTAAATGTGTAAGTTGCTAGATCATCTTTTTCTTCTTCGAGCGGGCAAAACTGGTTCAAAAATTCTGAAAAATGCAATGAGAATGGAAAAAAAACCGAGAATGAATGTTGGTCGTTGGATGGATTACATGGACAATCGAGATATGCTAATGGGAGGTAATGGGAAGGCACAAAGGCACGATTGAAAATGAATCGGTAGATCAAAGAAATGGATGGCAGAGATTTTATCATAGGGAGCTTAACAGGAAAATTGAGCGGACACAGATGCGAGCCGTCAAATCATGAGATGGGAGATCGGATGGTTGATGGGCGATTAAGATAATTGGTAGTTAACGCATGGGGAGCCATACCGAGAGGGTGGTAAGTGGTCTCCCCACACTGCTTTCGGGCTACGACAGTTTTCGTACAAGGTGGTGTGATACAATGGCATGGTGACGCGTGTCTAACGGGACAGCAAGGAAACCACTTTTCCTGCTACCTAACGGACGAGCGGTTCATGGGAGTGGGGTTTGTGAATAACGTTGGATCAAGAAGTGAGCGTGATCGGACGGTCGATGATTAACGCGCGCGTTCGGATGATGTGACAGCTATGGGCCCACCGAATTACATAATTTTCATTATATGTACGGCTATAATGTGTTAAGTTTCTAGGGCTGGGGAATAAATAAATGAAGGCTCATGTGGGGTTTTAAATGTTTTCATGATTTTTAATAAAGGATAATAGGGTAAACAAAGGGTTTAATAGGTATTAAACAAAAATGACCTGGAGCCCTGAAATAAGGATAGGGGGTTTAAAGGGGAATAAGAAGAACTTCAGAAGAAGGAGGAAACAGAGGAATAAAGAGTTAAAGGAGCATCATAAAAATGAAAGAGGAAAGATCCAAAAGCCAGCTGCAACCCCTTTGCAACCCAAACCAGCACTGTTTGACCTGATTTAATCCATTAAAGATTGCAAACTGCAGCAGAGCTAATAGTATGTTGGAAATTGATTTTGGAAGTTCATTAAGAAGCTATTAAAATGCACTGAATGTTATGTAGAATTTTAATAGCTCAGACCAGTTCCAGCATGGTGATGTAGACAGAGGTGTGAAAAGGTTTGTGAGGAAATAGGTACAACATTCGCATATTGGGACAATTTCACAGCTTTTAGCAGGAGGTGTTGCAGGTACTGTCAGCAAGACCTGCACTGCTCCATTGGCTCGGCTTACCATTTTGTTTTAGGTTCAAGGCATGCACTCTGATGGTGCGAGTTTGCATAAAGTAAGTATTTTCAGTGAAGCATCCTAGATTATTTCTCAAGAAGGAATCAAAGCTTTTTTGTTTGGGAAATTTGGTCACAATTGCTCATCGACTTCCTTATTCATCCATTAGTTTTTACACGTATGAGAAATACAAATCAATTATGTAGTCACTGCCTGGCATCTACTCTGAGAAGTGAGAGAATGTGTCAAGCTCTTCCTGCACATTGAGGGCCTGGTGCACTCAGGATTAGTAGACATAAAAGACTAGTATTGTGGTATTCAACGCCATTTTTAACAGCTAAGTCTCAACGTTGAATAGTTTGAATGGATTCATGAGAACTGTGTGTTGATTAAACTCGTGTATGCATATGGTGTGAATGCTACCTACATAAAAGGTGTTCCTATGGATGATTCTCTGCAATAGAAAAGGTATCCATTCAAGTATTGATACCATTCATTCAAGTTTATGCATTGAAGCATTGATCGCCGAAACAAATTATATGTCAAGTCGAAAATGATAGGCGACCTGTCTTGGAATAAAGGAGCCTAACAATATTTTTTATTATTCTCCACTCTACTCTAATCATCCATCTAAAAGCTTGAACTTTAGATAAATAGTCAGTGATTGGCTTCTCATCTGTGCAGCCTATAGGACAAGGAATGCTAGTTGTAAGTGCATTCATAGCCGATTTCAGTCTTGCATTAAATCGGGATAAATCAATGCTAAGAGAGAAATATATTGAATTGGAAATTAAAATCATTATTTAGTTATTTGTATAGTCTGCCTTAAGAACTACTACATATTGATTGTTGATTTGATGCACTTGTTATGGCTCAAATTGACAAATTATTAAATTTATTGAGAAATATAATTGTGTTTACTACTGAAAGCATGATGATAGTCAGAAAGAACACTCTTTGTGATATTAAAACTTGTCTGTAGAATACACTAGATAAAATAGAATTTTTGGAGCTTGAATCTCAGCTTCAGTGAGATCAATTACAGTAGAAAAATCATCATTCTAAACCTGTTTATGTTCAGAACATTGAAATAGACTCCCATAAACAGCATTCATATCCAGTGCCCAATGAAGTAACAAAATTGCATGCAGAAGCAGAAATACAACCTGCACTTCCCAAGCCAATCATTAGACCTTGGGAAGAGCTTGTTAACAACAAGCACTGAACAATTATTCGATATGAAAAGGAGGCATCCTTTCATATTCTAGAGTATTCCAAGCCTGTCACGCGGAAAGAGCCGTTAGTGCGGACACAACCGACCTTCCTAGAAAGCCTAAGACTCTCTAATGACAAACAAGACAAATAAGAGCAATCCTTCCCTAAATATGCTTTTACAATATGAGAAATCAAGTGTTTAGATCCTACCTGTAATCCAACACTGTTGTAGTAGTCCAGCTTCGTTGATCCGGATGAGCTCCTCCTTCCCTTCGAAACCTGCATTCACCAACAATCAAACGATTAAATAGCACCTGAATATCACATAAAATAAAACATATTTAACATATAGACCAAGGAGTATATGAAACAACTCATTAATAACAAATTGTTTAGAAGAATGGACTAATTTGTATTAAAAGGTAACAAAAGGAACCATTACAACCTGAGCCTTGGTGTTGTGCAAGCTCCTCCCAGGGTCCACAAGAGTTCTCCCTTACTCTGATCAGCTCACCCACCTCCCAATCGAAACAAGTAAAGATGGTAATCTCTCCTCACAAGCTTCTACAAGGAAGTCCTAATTCCAGCAACATCTACCCTTAGGATTGTTCAGCTTTCAACCTCTCCTCCCTTTGGCCCAATGCCTGTATTTATAGTGCTCTAGAGGAAGTTATTCAGGTCCACCATCAATGGGATAAGCCCCTCTTTGGATGGGATAGCTCCCCTATTGATGGGATAAGTTCCTCTTTGGTAGGGATACATGAACCATCTGGAGGCGCTTCATACACGTCAAACATGCTTCTAGAAGGCTCTAGAAATGACCACAAGTATCTTTTTTGGAGTGAAACTTGCGCCTTTTGACCTTCACAGGAGTACGCACACATCCCTTTACATACAGAGCGTACAAGTATTCAGGTATTGTGAACTTGTGTTGCGTACCCGCAGGTGAGGCTAAGAGAAACTACGTACCAGAGATAATTGACTTTTAAATGACTTTTCTCTCTTTCTTGAAGTTTGAAATGGAAAGTAGAGGCATGAGAATTGCCAAGGAGGATAGTATGACAGTGGATGGAGCCATACTAACTGCAAGTAGTCATGGTGACATTTTTTAGTGTAACAGATTGCCCCCTAAAGTGCGAAGCCTGTAGTAGATTAGGGTTTTTATGATCTAGGAAGGGTGAAGTACTTTATCATTTCAAGGAGTATCTTGTGGAGGACCCGGTCAGATCCTGCAAATATTCAACACAAAATACATATATAAGATGATATCATCGCTGAGGTAGGCATTCCCATACTCAGATTGAAAACTTTAACTAACAATCTAACTACTGCTCTGATACAAGAATGATTTCGCAGTACATCACAATCATAGACTTTTGTAGACACAGTATGGACGCAGCCATCTGTTTATGATTAGTCTACTGTATAATGAATACAAAACTCCTCGCAGCCTGGATGGTGGAAACTAGATCCAGGGTCTTCATTTCTACCTCCCGAATTGGTACGATTCTATCCATGCGAATAAATGAGTTGATGTCGAGCATGGTAGAAACCACTTGATTACCAGTCAATGATGTAAACCATTAACAAGTGTGAGAGAGACCACTAGTGATGTCAATGGTTCTCAAAGTACCCAGTACAATCCATGAAATGTGAATGAATGAGTTGATGTCGAACACGTCATGGAATCCTCTGATCGAAAGTCAATGATGTAAACTGTCGTCAAAGGCGAGAAATCTGCCATTGATGCATGCAGACGTCAAGGTACTGTCTATTTCTAAGTCATCTTTCCAAATAATGTGTTGATTTCGATAGAAAGCGACCCGTTGCAGGCAAGCCCACAACACGAAATCATTGTTCAAGTTGAAGAAATGTTGTTGTAAGGACTGACTCAGGGATGGTCAAATGGATGACAAGTATTTTGCATATGAATGGTTTATTTGTAGAGACCTCTTGAACACATAACGACACGACAGATGGCTTGGTGACGATTGACCCAAAGTTAATACCCAGAAACGGTTGAAGACTTTCAAAGTGGTTTGATCAACTTTTAAGGCAAAGGATTTCCCAACCCAGGTGAACGGAAAGTGTCGTGTTCAAGAGTGGTGATAAGGTTCTTCTGTAACAAAGGATAACAAATCGGTTCATTCTTCTCTCTTTTCCCCCACCATTTCTAGAAAGTACCTCTTTATTTTTTACAAGCTTGAGGAGGATAACATATGCTTGATTATAAGCTCATCCTTCGGATGAGTCCAACTTAGTTTAGATTCGGACCCTAAGAAGGAGTGGTCCGTTCCTGTTTGTAATCGAACAGGTCCTTTACTGTGAAATTTTAACGAGTCCAGTATAGGAGAAACTCGGCGTTTTTCATTTTTAGAGAGTCTGAAAAAACTAAAGAAGACTCGAAGGTGAACTTTTTCGTAAATTTGTGTCTCCCAAGCCCGAAAAAGTATAAAATAATACCTGAGAGAACTGCTTGATCTCACGACCAAGGAGTACTTTCATGATTAGTGTCTCTGACCTGAAAAGTAAAAAGCGATCAAGGACACATCGTTTTATTTCCGTATCGAGTTTGAAACGACAAAAACCCGGCAATCTTTTCCTGTTTTTACGGTCAGAAAAGAGCTATAAGGGGACCGTCTTTTAGTTCCGTTTTAACGAGTGTAAAAGAAACGCTCGGCAATATTTTCATGTTTTAGGAGTCAGAAAAGAACTTAAAAGATGACTCTGATTTTGGTTCGTGAAAAATGATGATTTTGCTCTAAAGTCCTTTTGTCCTGCACAAAAACGACACATTACTCATACCTGTTTAAGATGGGTAAAAATCCATTGAAAAATGTCCTTTCATGGTGAAAAATAAACAAACTTAGCATTCATTCATCCAAAAAACCTATAAAAAGACTTTTTACCATGTCATTTTTACCATTTTACTGTTGAGGTTGAGAAAAGGGCTTTTGACAAGAAAACTTCCCGTGGACTTTGCAGAGAATCCGACCGTCAGAATCGAGCGCCGTCTCTTTCAGGTATTTCACAACATCCTCCTCTTCAATTTCATCCATTTAGAATTTCATTTCAAGTTTTAGTTTGATTTTTTGGAAGGTTTAGGGTTTTAAAAATGCGTTTCTCGGGGGACGCAGGTGCCCCATGGGCGACCTGCGTACCCCGACTTTTTTGTATATGGGAAAAAGGTCGGGGTACGCAGCCCGCCTTCAGACCAGCTGCGTACCGCCGCTCTGTGTTCTGAACGCGGGGTGCGTACCCCGTGAAACACGGATTTTGAAACCCCAAACTCCAATTTCAACCAACCAAATTTTATTTAATGGATTCTAACTATTGTTTCTTGGTGTGTAGGTCACTCACCATGCTAGATTGGCGTGAAAGAGAGCATGAAGACGTTGATTTGGCCGCAATAGGTCATCAACCTTCTATTGATGCGTTAAAGGCATGTGGTCTCTATAAGTACTGGGCCATACCTGGCATGAGGGCCCAGGTGCCATTCTTAGAGTGGCTGGTTGAAAGGTGGAATATTCAGGATCAATGTTTTTACATCGGAGAAAACCAGCTCGAGATAGAGTCCTCCGACATATACTTTCTCACTGGCTTGCCTAACAGTGGCGAGCAACTCTCTCTATTTGGGACTAGGCCAGGTGGCCAATCCCTTGCTAGTCTCCGGCTAGAGTGGTGCAACAATCAAAACCAGGAGAAGGGGATAGAAATCAAATATATATCCCGACCTGAACTCATGGTAATTGCCTTTACAGTTACCAGACTTTGCGGCGCTGCCGCTTTGCACATAGCCACTGGATCCCAAATGCGGATGGCTATAGATTGCTTCCAAGGCACCATTTTCAACTGGTGCGATGCTGTGTTGGCCAATATGAAGGGCCAACTAACCAGGGCAAAGAGAGGACAACTGAAGACCTTTGGATATGGGCCTTTAGTTGTGAGCTTTGCCCTAGAGAGAGTTCCAATGTTGATCCCCCAGCATCTTACAGTTCCAGTTGGGGCTCCTCGGGAGCCTAAGTTGACGAGATGGGTTGCGGTAATGGCCCGGCATCCTGACGAGGGAGCAGCACTTGTTCGATTTCCTAATGGTTACTTTCACTGGCTAGAGGGCCAGGTCTTTGCGATTCAGGATTTTCCGTATGCCGGAATGGATTTTCGCAATGATCCGGACATGGTTCTTCCACAGGGAGAACAATGGGACGACAGAGGTATTTCATTTTTCACAAGTTTTTAAATTATGTATGTATTTTTTTGTTTTTATATATCGCCTCAAAACTGACAGTACAAATTTTTAAAATGCAGATGTAGGTCCACGGCGTCCGACCAACCTTCGGGCTTTTGAGAGGAGAGTACCAGCTGTACCAGCACCAGCCCCACAGGATGCGGCCGCAGAGACCTTAGCCGAGCTGGAATAGGATCTAGAGCGTCTGACGACGGATATACCAGAGACCACTATAGATGACATTCCTATCCGACTTCAGCTCTACATGGTCGCAGTCCCAGGACCTTTCAGGAGGCTCCTGTGTAGGGTAGCGCGGGCAGTGGTCTCGTATAGAGAGCACTACCAGTGATTGGCTAGTCGCTTTTGTAGACACATATGACATTTTTGGTTTTTTGTACTTATCATTTTTGCCGATCATAAGGTGTTTTTCAACCTATGATCGAAGACGATGTATATTTTTGACACACTCCTATCTATATATATCATTATTACCGGCTTATTTTGTTAAACATGTGTGATGAAATGTTTATAAATTTACATTTATGATTGTTACAAATGTCTATTTAACATTCGAGACGCCATTGCATCTGCTAATGTATTTAAAGACCTTGGAATATGCTGATATTCGATGTAATCAAATTCACGTTCCAAGAGACGCACCCTCAAAAACAATCTTAACAACACTGGATTTCTAATGGCATAGACTCTATTAAGCTGTAATACAACGAGTTCAGAATCTAACCTCACTATCAAACTCCGAATCCCAAATGAAATAGATTCAGATAATAATTCAATCACTGCACTGTATTCTGCAATGTTGTTTGTTGTTTGACCGAGGCTCACCCCATGCATAGAAACTAACTCGTCAGAGGGCAAATAGATAACCCAAGCTGCGGAAGAGATATTCCATGTACTACGACAAGCACCATCAGCAAATCCAATGTACATTTGGAGAGGTGTCGACATCTGCAATATCAAGAGTAAAACCAAGATAAGCCAGAATAACGACAAAAACACACTCTTTAAACTAAGCACACAGTCTAAACTAAGCCAACATACCAGTTAAAAAGAAAATTAACCTAACTAGGACTAACTAAATCTCCATACCCACCATTTAAGCATAATACCTCTTTAGGTAAAGTCCATTTCTGGGCTTACCCAAAGAGTCCCCATCAAAATCTACCAGCTCATAGGCCCCTTTTGCTAGCTTTCGCTTGACAATGTAGGGCCCATGCCACATGGGAACGAATTTTCCATCACCTAATTTATCATTAGCTTGATCATATAATAGCACTAGGTCTCCTTCCGAAAAATTACGAGGGGTCACGTTATGGTCATATTGATCTTTCATCCTTTTTGCGTGAGTCTCGATTGCCAAAGCAGCGTCACGTCGAGTCTCATATAATTTAGCTAAGTATAACAGACACTTCTCCTCTTTGGAAGTAGCTGGGAGTAATTCGATAGCCATTTGAAGTGACGAGATTTCGCATTCAATGGGTAACACTGCTTCCAAACCATAAACTAGTTGGAAAGGAGTGAACCCTGTTGATGTTTTTACTGAGGTTCGATACGCCCAAAGCGCTGAGAATAACATGTTATGCCAATTCGACCGATGAATATCAATGATTTGTCAGATCATGATAACGAGAACTTTGTTGATGGATTCAACCAAACCGTTTGCTTGAGGATAATAAAGAGTAGAACTATCATGGCGTAAACCAAGCTGGCTTGTAAGTTCTGTCATCATAATGTTTCGAAAATGGTGCCCATGGTCAGTGATTATCGCTTGTGGGACACCAAACCTAGAAATAATATGATTGAATACGAAAATCGCTGCTGTTTTGCCGCTTGCCTTGAATGTAGGCATCGCCTCGGCCCATTTAGTAAAATAATCAACTGCAAGGATGATATACGCATGCCCCCGGCCAAGTGAGGGTTACAAGTAATAAAATCGATACCCCATTTAGCAAAAGGACCAACGGCTATTATAGGGTGGAGAGGAGCAGGTGGTGCGCGCATCTTGCGATCAAACACTTGACAGTTGTGGCATTTTCGGACCGCAATGATACAATCTTTAAACATGGACGGCCAGAAATAGCCAGCACGCAACACCTTCTGGGCTGTGGCATACCCAGACATATGACCGCCACATGCTCCAGAATGACAGTCATTCAAAACCCTTTCTGCCTCTTCATGAGTTAAGCAACAACGAAAAACCAAGTCCACCCCACGATGATAAAGAGTATCTCCAATAATTCTGTATTGTTGGGACTGGAATCGAATTTTCCGGCGTTCCGACTTTGAAGCTTCAGGCCGAAAGGATTGGGTTTGGAGATAGACAATTATATCCCCATACCATGGATCTAAAGTGCTGATAAGAAACATAGATTCGTCTGCAATGGGTTCCTCTGCCACAGTCTCTGCGTCAGCACGCGGGAAGTCACACATCAATTCCACAAAAACTAAGGATTTCTTAGACTTGGACTTCTCAAACTCCAAATCGAACTCCTGCAGGATAACAATCCATTTGGAGTACTTGCCCCCTAGAAATTGTTTTGTCAAAATATAGATCATAGGGTTGCAATCCGAAATCACTGTAGTTTTACGGAGAAGAATGTAATGACGAAAACGCTGGAAAGCCTGAACGGCTGCCAGGGCCAATTTCTCCACATGCGAATATTTTAGCTCAGTGGGATTTAACGTCCTACTAAGATAATATATCACATGTTCCGTTCCGAATTCATCTTCCTGAACTAAGACCATTCCAATGGTGGAGTGGGAGGCGGCGAGATACAAAAAGTAATCCTGGTTGTAATTGGGAGGATGCAGCAACGGTGCAAGGGTTAACGCGTGCTTAAGTGCATCGAAAGATTTCTGAGCTATCTCATCCCAAGAAAATTGAGCGTTTTGTTTCAACAACCGGGTGAAACCCTTTGTAACTTCGGCGTAGTTAGGAATGAATCGACGTAAAAAGTTTGCTTTCCCTTGCAAACTTTGGAGTTGGCGCAAACTCGAAGGAGGAGGCAATTTGATGATGGCTTCGACCTTCGAGGGATCGACGCGGATACCGGCTTTTGAAACGACAAATCCTAGCAATCGTCCCACTTCTATGCAGAAGACACATTTGTGTGGGTTCAATTGAATTCGATAATGCCGACACCTCATAAAAATAGCGCGTAAGTGGAAAAGGTGGTCAGCTTGATGTAAAGAATGAGCAGGCAAATCATCGAGATACGGTTGCACAATGTGCTTGATGTCGTGAAACGCGTAAGACATTGCCCGTTGGAAAGTGGCTCCAGCATTCTTAAGTCCAAAAGGTAATTTGCAATAAGCAAATGTCCCCCAAGGACAAATGAAAGCCGTTTTTGGTTTATCGGCAGGTAGAATATTGATTTGGTTGTAACCGGAAAAACCGTCCATAAAGGAAAATATTTCACTGCCGGCACAATCATCAATTATTTGATCGATATAGGGTGTAGGATAGTTGTCTTTTGGACAAGCACGATTTATATCCCTATAGTCGATACATATTCTTATTGTTCCTTGTTTCTTGTTAACCAGAACAATATTCGATACCCAATCTGTTAACGGGATCGGATAAATGAAACCTGCTTTCAACAGCTTCTCGACTTCTGCTTTAATCGCAGTCGCTTTCCTAGGGTGTATCTGACGCAGACGTTGTCGAACGGGTTTAGCGTCCGGGTAGGTCTTGATTTCATGAACAATAATGGAGGGATCAATTCCTGGCATTTCCTCATAGGACTAGGCAAACATGTCGCGGAATTCTTGAAATAGGACCTTGTATGTTTGAATTTCGTTATCTGTACATGAGGCACCTATATGAATGTTTTCAATAACTCCGGTTTTGACTGAAATGTCGATGGCAATAGTTTGGGAAATGTTTCCCAAATTCAACTCTGAATCAGGATGTTTCATGGGATTCTGAGCGTCCTTGACATATTCAGCTGTAAAAATTGATGAAAAATCATTTCCAAAGTCATCAGCCTCAGGTAAAAACGAAGATCTATGATGAAGATCTTCCCATGGTAGATCGTCTACACTTAGGATTTCGCGAATTTGTTCGTCAGATGACACAACTTCGGGAAACGTTATCCGTTCCGAGGTTGACGTGAAAAATTATTCCTCACAGACCACATTCATTTGGTCGAATTAGGTTG
Organism: Pinus tabuliformis; assembly: GCA_031772625.1. Taxonomy (NCBI): domain Eukaryota; kingdom Viridiplantae; phylum Streptophyta; class Pinopsida; order Pinales; family Pinaceae; genus Pinus; species Pinus tabuliformis. The sequence continues at coordinate 911,530,816 of CM062811.1, read as the reverse complement.
AACTAGAGTCGGCAAAAGACTGCACAGCCTCATAAGCAATTTCATATGGACTCAAAGGCATTGTATTACCGAAGGAGTCTATTTCAGATTCAGATGGGACAATCCAAGGATCATCGTAAATAATAGCGTCTGAATTAATCCTATGAATGGATGCGAATGAAGGGTCTGCATTGATGGAAGGAAAGGGAAAAGTTCCCAGTAAACCAGAATCTTTAACCAATCCTACACCAACATCCCTGTAAGGGATAGTCGTTTTACCGACATGCTGGATACTCTCTGAAGAGGCTGGGTCGGATGAAAAGTAAGCCAACTGGTCTATCGTCACGATCTTACCATTATGTGGGAACTTTATAACTCTGAAGACCAATGACACAACCGCTGTCATAGTGTAAGACCAACTGCGACCCAAAAGAAGGTTGTAGTCTAGAGGGGCACCAACCACCTCCACATCCAGACTAACGGTTTTTCCTTCAACCCCTATAGGCAAATCCTGTAGAATGCCAAACGGATGGAACCCACGGCCATCAAAGGCCTTAAGAATCGTCGGGGATTGGTTCAGTGAAGGAGAACCAAGCGATCTCCAACACTGAATCGACATAATACACGTAGAAGCTCCTTCATCAATTACAGTCCGATGAATAGGCCTATTTTTGACTATCACTGGAATCTGGAAAGCCATTTGATGAGGGAGACGCGGTGTACTATTTTCTAGATCAAAGATTATCAGGTTCGGGTCCTGAATATCAACAGCTCCTATAGCCGACAAGAGTAATTTTCGTTGTGCTGGGCATGATTGCAACACTTCCAAAGCCGACATTGCTGAGGGTGAAACAGCTAGATCCTCAACAATGTTATAATTTTGAGCTGCTCTCGCATGTGGATTGAAAGCAGACTTTCGAAGTATACCCTTGGCGGGCGGTCTAATTATCAAGTCCGGGTTAGGTTTCTCGATCTGTAGTGGATCGGAACCGGGAGCTGAGGTTGATGGATTAGAATGAGAAGATTCTTCTTCTTTGCCATCAACAGGATTCTTACTACCATAATCTTGTGATCGAGTCGCAATCCGTACATGAGACATCATCAATATGGGTTCTTCACTGGCACTCGAGGAAGAACCTATCATCTTACTCTCCTGCTTTGGAAATGGATCTTTCAAAACAGCAGGAGTTGGGGAACCTTTAACGATTTTCACAACCTCTGCCCGATGAGGGCAATCTCTTGTGAAATGATCTTCTTCACAAATTAAACAAGGATAGCGAGGTTTGCGCTTTTCGTCGTTAGATTCCGACTTCTCTTTTTTCTCTTTTGGAGCCTTGTCTGCTTTATCCTTCTTCTTGCCTTTCTTCTTACCACCGTTTTTTGATTTAGCCGTAGATGACTCTACAGCATGAATATCGACAGTAATTTCAGGAGAAGATTCTCCTGTCGGGGAGTCCGGTAGGGTTATTATTAGAGAATAATTCTTTGAGGATTTCTTCTTACTTTTAGTATTCACCGTACCAATCATGCCATCAGCAACATGAGACCTCGAAGGAGCAACATCAATTTGATTCGACTTAGGAAGATCTGGGATCTTCTCGTGCAACGTACCCGACTGAGTATAAACTAAGTCAAGGTACTAGGCTTGAGCAATGACTTGCTCCTCAGTAACTACTCCGGCCTTAGCTACATCTTCAGTAATCTTTGGTAATAATGATTTTACAAACCATTTAGCTAAGATTTGGTCCGGGATAAAAACTTTCACTAAACGTCTTCGACGTCTCCATTCATGAATATGATCAGAAATATAAGTGGAGGTCGACTGTTTTAATGAAGTTAATAGCTCCGTGCCATTATCGTATCTGACCGGCAACTGAAAATGAGTTAGGAACGAGGTAGCTAACTGGCTAAAATTGTAAAAAGAGGCCCGTGGTAACTCAATGTACCACTTGGCCGTGAGACCAATAAGCGTACGCTGGAAAAGACGTAAGCGGATCGAATCATCCGAGATAGAATTTGAAGCACACCAGAGGTGGTAAGTCATCATGTGATTGGACGGATCCTCTCCAGACTTACCTTCGAACTTGGGTATATCACTGGGCAACTTATTTGGCATTGGCAGCCAGAACGGAAGATATTGAATTGGATCGTTCATTAGGCGCGTCAATTCTGGTAAATCCAAAGTTGCGATAAACGGTAACTGCCGGTTAGGATCTCTAAAACTCTGGGTCACAAGACCAGTCCCAAGAGGAGGATATCCAGGATAACTAGGAACAGGAATCGCATTAGGGATATTATATCCTCCTAGAAAACCAGGATTAACCAGACCGTACTGGGGTTGTTGAGGTTGTTGATAAGTGTACCCAGGATACGGTTGATACTGGTAAACCGGTTGTTGGACAGCAGGACCGAATTGGTACTGTCCCTGGTACTGTTGGTGAGTAAATTGAGGTTGAGTTGTTACAACAGTACTTAAACCAGGCTGCCCTACAGGCATCTGGACCGTGGTTTGAATCGTAGATCCGGACAACGGTAAAGATGTCTGAGGAGTGGTTGCAGAGACAGTAGAAACCGGAGCTGTCGATACTCCAGAAGTAAGTGCGGTAGATGTTGCGGTAGTTGCAGCAGCCGTTTGAGATGGAGTACTAGGTGCAATTGGCAGCTGAGTAACTACCGAAGTTACAGAAGTTTGAACATTTGACTAGACAAGTTGCGGTTGCTGGGGTGGACCAGAAACTACGGGTTGTCCAGTTTGAGGTACCAACTGTATACTTGGCTGCAACACCTGTTGACCTTGTGATGGATCCCACACTATCATTCCGGGGTATTGACCTGTAACAGGTTGAGGATACTGAGATCCATAACCGGATTGAGGATAGGATTGATAACTGAAAGGCATAGTTCCCATACCTTGAACATATGACTGACCTTGAGGTGGTTGATAACTTTGACTCGAGTATTGACCTTGAGGTTGATAACCTTGTGGTAAATACTGATACTGGGGTTGACCTTGACCTTGAGGTTGATACTATTGAGGTTGATACCCTTGGAGTTGATACCCTTGAGGTAAATATTGATACTGATGTTGACCCTGGGGTACATATTGAGGCTGGGGTTGACCTTGAGGCATGTATTGTACCACAGGTACATACTGACCTTGAAGCTGCCCCCCAGACACAATTTGTGTACCTTGAGGTTGCCCCCCAGGTGTTAATTGAGGCTGCCCCCCAGGCGGTAATTGACCACCTTGAGGTTGAGAAACGGGAACTGAACCTGACATCATGTAAATGTCCCCTACACCCAATGGTTTGTTACCATTGTTTCTAGCTAATAACCCATGATCAATGGGTTGAGGAGATGCCCCCGCAAAGGTACCAGAAAGTGATTGATACCCGGTGGGAACAGAAGGACCGCCGTGCAAGAAAGATTCAGGAGATTGAGTAAACACGGACGACTGACCAGACATATTTACAGGAGTATAAATACCTCCAGCTGGAAAAGGAGTACGAGGTGGAGAAAAACCTACCCCTGAGTTGTCTAAATAATTGGTTAACGAAAGGTACCAAGTAGTACTTCTAGGAGGACTGTAAAAGATAGACTCACGCTCCCTGAGATCAATAGTAGGTTGATCTTCAAGGGTAGATACGCCTAATTCTTCCTCTGGAGCAAGTTCTTCAATAGCTATCAAACCAGTAGGAAGATTTTCGGTGATGACTCTTTCTACCCTAGGTGAATCTGGTACACTAGAAGTTGGAGTAACAGATTTAGATATTTCAGGTTCTTCGCCTATATCACTAGTAGATGAAAAACTACCAGCAAGCTCAGAAACTTCAACTGCTTCAGGATTATAACCTGTCTCTAGACTTTGGTAATCTTGATGGACTACCAACGAAGACTCTCCTTCTTCTGGTGAACCTACTCTACTACCACTAGGAGGAGTTACAAGGACCTTTAAACCTTCGTAATGACTTGGGACCTCTTGAGGAGATTCACCCCGAAGTCTACGGGATCTTCTCAACAATTCGGCCACAGAAACAACCTCAGGAGACTTGCCCCGAAGTCTACGGGACTGTCTCGGTAATTCCGCCACAGTTAAAAACTTTTAACTACTGCACACGCAAACAAAGTAAAATCTCAAAACAAACCACCTAAAGTCTCTAAAGAACCAAAAAAAATTGAATCATACGCCTAAAGAATCTAGGGCGTCAAACCAAACACAAACAGTAGCCTTCTAGACCGAAAACGCTAGTTGGATATGAAACCCAACATCGCTGGATTCAGTACAGAAGTGGCGGGTGGAACAGTTACCCTGGCAACCTGCTTAATGAATAGACCGGCACAAGTTCCTCCACTTTAACCGTCTCGAGTGAAGTGAACCCCCCGGAAAATCCAAGTGAGTCTAGCCAACGTCTGTTCCAGGTACAGTGGGATCTTCCCTCCACCGTCACCTCGGTAGAATCCTAAAGATAATGGTCACTAAGGTTACCAACCGCAACAAATGCACCTGGGGGAACAATCTACACTCCGACAGCATGCAAGGGCAGAGTATCAAGCTCAATCCCCTTGCCGATTCCTTGACAATAATCCAAGGTTTATCGACAAGTGACCCCTGGCTCCTCGACAATGGTTAATCCGAGGTTTACCGTTTGTAATACGTGCGTGTCTGGCGTCATTCCCAACGAGGGAGGATTGATCCCCTCACTGGTTCAGACACGAGCTCGTGCTTCTCCTTTAAGAGGAGCTTTCCCAGAGTACAAATGAGACAATTGGATTTATTCTATCACAAGATAAGCTACTTGTTTGGTTTTGTTGTCTTGGAGAGTTAATTACTCTCCTACTCCAAGACACTAGCCTGATCTAAATTGGTGTTTCAAAGCCCTAGTAAATAAAAGTTACTACGTTGATTTTACTTTAAGCGTTAATTTTATGGTTTTTCTTAAAGACAAAAGGTAGTGGAGATGAAACTGGTGGTGTGTAGACTCGACTCGCAACCACTACAAAGATGCACCTAAGATGATTTACACTACTTTTCCTTTTCAATGAATCTCCTAACTAAGAGAGTTGGAAAATGCAAATTTTATAGAAAACAACTTTCTCAGTAAAGACAATCAAAGAAACAATTATCTTTATCTTTTCAAAACACACAACTCATGACCACTAATTACTCTACGAAATTTCCTTTTTCTTCCAAAATCTACAAATGCTAGGAAAGCAAACTTTTTCCAAAAGAATTTTTATGTTTTTTCTATGTTAATAAAGCATATAAAACTATTTTATCAAATCGAATTTAACAAATCTAAGAAAATCAAATCAAATTCATTCAAAAGCAAATCCAAAGAAAATTTACCTAAAAGTAAAAATAATGAGGACAAAAGCCTACAAGGATGATTCCTGGATGTTTTACTTAGTCAAAATGCAACTAAGGATCAGTTCATGCAGAATCATAAACTAACCAAAAAACAAAATCGAAATCTTTTTGTTCTTTTTTCTCAAGAATGGAATTCAAAGCCTTAACAAACAAACTTTTCGAGATTCGCAAAGAGAAGACACAAAGGTAGGTCTCTCACTAGGGTGACTTCTATGACAGGTCCGACTCCTAAGAGGACTGAACAAAACCAGGGAGATCCAAAGTTTGACAACCTCTAACGCCAAAGTCACTACAGGACTAGTTAAAAATCAAACCCTAAGGAAAAATCACTACGAATTCCACCAAAACCCTCGACACTAACGGGATAAGTTCAGGTGAAGATTTTTGACAGTAAACTGATGGATCTAGGCAGTAAAAACAAATTAAACGCAAAATCTAAAGAGCAAAAAGTAAAAAATTGGAATTTTCTCAAAATTGACAGGGGTACGCAGGTCATCTGTTCACACAGGCGCGGGTACGCACTGTGCACAAAGACGCAGTGCGTACAAGTACGCACTGTGTTAAACCCAGAGACTGCGTACTGCTGGCAAGGTTAAAAAAAATAAAAAACTAAATTGACTCTAAGCTAACCCACCCAAATACACAGCTAGACAACCAAAAATCAAGAAACAAGCAATTTTTCTCAGACCAAAATATCAAATCAAAAAGAACTCAAACACATTCATGGAGTCCCCAGTGGAGTCGCCATTTTGTCACGCGGAAAGAGTCGTTAGTGCGGACACAACCGACCTTCCTAGAAAGCCTAAGACTCTCTAATGACAAACAAGACAAATAAGAGCAATCCTTCCCTAAATATGCTTTTACAATATGAGAAATCAAGTGTTTAGATCCTACCTGTAATCCAACGCTGTTGTAGTAGTCTAGCTTCGTTGATCCGGATGAGCTCCTCCTTCCCTTCGAAACCTGCATTCACCAACAATCAAATGATTAAATAGCACCTGAATATCACATAAAATAAAACATATTTAACATATAGACCAAGGAGTATATGAAACAACTCATTAATAACAAATTGTTGAGAAGAATGGACTAATTTGTATTAAAAGGTAACAAAAGGAACCATTACAACCTGAGCCTTGGTGTTGTGCAAGCTCCTCCCAGGGTCCACAAGAGTTCTCCCTTACTCTGATCAGCTCACCCACCTCCCAATCGAAACAAGTAAAGATGGTAATCTCTCCTCACAAGCTTCTACAAGGAAGTCCTAATTCCAGCAGCATCTACCCTTAGGAATGTTCAGCTTTCAACCTCTCCTCCCTTTGTCCCAATGCCTGTATTTATAGTGCTCTAGAGGAAGTTATTTAGGTCCACCATCAATGGGATAAGCCCCTCTTTGGATGGGATAGCTCCCCTATTGATGGGATAAGTTCCTCTTTGGTAGGGATACATGAACCATCTGGAGGCGCTTCATACATGTCAAACATGCTTCTAGAAGGCTCTAGAAATGACCACAAGTAACTTTTTTGGAGTGAAACTTGCGCCTTTTGACCTTCACAGGAGTACGCACCCATCCCTTTATATACATAGCGTACAAGTACGCAGGTATTGTGAACTTGGGTTGCGTACCCACAGGTGAGGCTAAGAGAAACTGCGTACCAGAGATAATTGACTTTTAAATGACTTTTCTCTCTTTCTTGAAGTTTGACATGGAAAGCAGAGGCATGAGACTTGCCAAGGAGGATAGTATGACAGTGGATGGAGCCATACTAACTGCAAATAGTCATGGTGACATTTTTTAGTGTAACAAAGCCCATTCAATTTCAAAGTGTTGGGTTTCTTCATGGTGGTTCACCTTCACCTGCTCCAGATTCTACTCCTACACATTCGCAACCAAAAGTTGTTAAATGCCAACACTGTGACTGACTTGGCCATATGAAAGATCATTGTTTTGATCTTCATCTATGTAAGCATTGTCATAAAAAAAATTGTCCCCTAAGATAATTCTAGGTTAGGTAATTATGCCAGAGCATCTAAAATGTTTTGTTTTTCTATTTAGTTTGTGGAAGATCAATGTTTTAAGCTTATGTAATCAGGTACTGTGTCCTAATTTCTCTCAACACAATGAAAGGGTTGTTTCTTCACTTGTAAACATTAATTTGGCTTTAAAATATTTGGTATGATGAATTCAAAGAAAATATGAGTTTTAAGTATTCAGATAGAATATTTAAAATAATCATAAGATAGATGCTAGTAAACTATGTTCACTAACCAACAAAATTCATCTAAATTCATGAAGAATTGACAATTGATTTATGTAGAGGAGTTTATTTAGAAAAATATCCTAATAAACTAATCTCGTTGATTAGAACTTCATAGGAGATTTAAGATAGAGTGATATTCATTTTATATCTTGCTCAAATTTCTTCATAAAACTAAATACATGTTGAAATAATAGAATCAAATGAATAGCATGAAGAAAACTCACATAGATAAAATATTGTTTTAAACAAATTCAGGATCATTTTAGTGATATCAGAGAACTTCATATACATATAATTCTGCTTCGAATAAACGTAGCCCAATGGTGAAACCATTTACATTTCGAATTGGGAATTATTTATATAAAATGTTCCAAAATTATCTAAAGCAAAATATCTAGATACATTGGAAAAATATATAGATCTGTTTTTGCAAAAATAGTACATAAATATAGGAAAATGAAAGTGTTGAAGTTGTTGTCTCTAGGTTTGAGGATTCTGGTGCTAATGTGGCTAATAAACCTGCTATTCTATTGTTGAATTTTCCGATGATTATTGTTGAATCATTACTTCAGTAACTTGCATAATTCTTCCCATCTTTCTTCATCTGGAATCTAGTATTTGATTAATCTTATAAAAGTTTCATCTACCTCAGTATATTTTTGAAAAGTTGGTTTTACCGCAAATAAATGATTTATCTCATGCTTGAAGAGTAAATCATAACTGAGGCCTTCTATAAAATATTTACCTATGATTGTGCCTTTGTTATTTGCAAACATGGATTTATCATTGGAAATTTAACATAACTTCATTAGATATTCTTCTAAATCAATTAATTTATCTGTCACTCCCTGCAATCCAGACAATCCCTTTTGGTGTTGTTGTAGTGGCTACAAACACCCTCCAAAATTTTTCCTTAGCTTGTTTTGGAGCCTCCCCTACCAACTTTACACAAATCTTTGTCTTTTTTCGTCAAGTACTCAAGCTTCAGTGTTTTCCTTGCACAAAGGCATCCTGTCAATCACAGTTGATCCATCGCCCTCACAAGCTACTTACCCAAACTTGGTACAGCTACAGGCTGAGTAGATTCCCCTTGAAAATGCGCATTCCTGGAGGGAAACCACCCTTCCCTCTAGGAAATGTGCAATCCTTTATGACAGTCTACTGGTCTCTAGGATTGTGCAATCCTGCCATCCAACCCTCCCAGCAGGAATTGCACAATTTTTCCCAGCAGTAGGCTATTCAGCCCAAGATTTGCGTAAATTTGGGTAGAAAACAACTGCTCTACCCATACATTGCCCAATCCCCTTGGGCAGTCAACCGAGCTTACAGTTAGGAATGCACATTTTTCCCAAGCAGTTGAGCACTGTCATGCATGGATAGTCCGGTTGACTAGTTCCACCCAGGACCGAGGAAACTCAACTTGCATGCATGCATGACTTGATATTCCTGAAATAGTAAGAGACAACATGCAAAAGGCATACCATGATTCAAGGAGCTATTTTTAGCAGTCGGGGGTTACATGTGAAGTTGTTTTAGAAGTTTCCCTCCAACTGTTGTTGATTCCTAGATTTGTGGCATGCGCGTCTTGAAAGCAAACTTATTTATTCGATGCATCAAAGCTCATTCATTCCCATTGATCTTGGAGCTCTGACATCCCATAGCACATCTAGGACTCTTCGACACATCCGGCTCAACTATTCATGGGTGAGTGGCCTCAACTTGTCTTTTTCAACATTTTTGTCGCTTTTTGTGTATTTGCTTATGTGAGTGTTGTTTGCTTGATTTCTTTGGATGCCTTCTTTCGTTTACATATATTCTAGCTTGTCCTAGCTCTATTTTAATTTTCATTGCTATCTCACTATTTTCGCATGCATGAAATTGTTTTGCACGGATGTTAGCCCAACCAGTGAACAACCTCACCCACATGCATGTTGATCTGTTTGTTGAATCTTCCATCCATGTTTTTCATGCATTTTTTATCACTTCTGCTATCACTTAGTGCCACCATGCATTCCATCAATTTACTTGCTTTCAGTTGCCCATCGGTGAGTCAACCCAACCTTGGCCCAATCTCTGCCTTCACCAAGGCTGCATTACACAATCTAGAGAAGGAAGGCTCACCTTCCTCTCTAGGTTTGTGCATTCTGGCCCAACATTGGCATCCTAGACTCAGTTGCACATTCCTGGAGGGTAGTGGCTACTTGGCCCAAGAATTTCTGCAAATCTGCCCTTGGGCCAACAGTCCTTCCCAGCCGGGATTGTGCATTGTGCAATTCCAGTAGCCAACTGCCCAACTAGATTGCGTATTTTGCAGATCTAGTAGCCAGTTCAACCTCCCAGTCAATCCAAATTTCCTTTTGTGCAGTTTTGGCAGCTAGTCACTCAGCCTCCCAGTGAAATTTGCGCAATATTGCTCATTAGTTTCCGAAGTATGTGATGTGTTCTTCCCCGGATTTGTTTTGTTACCACTAACATATTTCTTGCCATGCATGTTGCTTGTTTCTAGATCTTTCAGGTGTTCATCCATCTCAATGGATTCTAAGAGAATAGGATCTCAGGACACTGATGGTATGACCACTGGAGCAGCAATTGAGAAGGTGTCCTCTGGTTTTCTGATCTATGAAGATACGAAGTTGTATCTAGAAAAGGGCATCAAATTAAAGTGGTAAGAGGTGAATGAAACATTCGCAGGTACTTTTGGCGAAGGCCTTGAAGATCGTCAGGCGTTGGGAATGGGTCCCCTTGGGTCAATTTTGGGGTTAAAAGCCCATGTTTTGGGGCTAAAGGCCCAAGTTTTGTGTAAAGAATGTAAAGTCTCCACATTTTGTGGTCGCGGAGTGTGAAGATGTAAATAGTCAAAAAGGGTTTCCGCCCTTAGTTTAGATAGCTTGTGTCAGCTTGATGAGATCCACCCTTGGTCCACAGGCCATGGGAATGTATAAAAAGGGAGTCTTAGAAGAGTCTAAAGTAGTTTTTTAGTAGAGTTCTAAGTAAGTTTTTGGGTCTGTGAGAGCTAAGAGTGAAGAGTCTTAGCGTAGGTGGAGGCTCTGTAGCTGAGTGCATAGAGGCCTAGGGTAGAAGTCTGCAGTTGAGTGCATGGACCCTTGCTACTGTGTGCGCGGGACAATTAGAGTCTATACTGGAGATCTGAACCATCAATAAAGATAATTATTTTGGAGATATCTGTGTATGATCTATTTTACTTCCGTTATGAATGTTTGTAGTTATGTTATGTTGAATACTGGGTTTACGACTTAATACTATATTGATGCACGAATATGTTTACATGAAGACAATCATAATACAAATTGATGTTGACTAATACTTAAGTTAATCTAGGTAGACGCAAAATTAAGGGTAATTACAGAGGCGTGTAAGCATCTGAATTGACTATTTAGGGTCTGTGAAGGATGATTGGAAGCTTTCGCAAAGGTTTTAAAGCCGAATAAGAGAAGTAATTTGATAAGCCCTAAAGGGCTTATATGTCTACATGAAGGAAGGGTTAGGGTATAAAAATGACATCACAACCATCTCAGGGTGTGGAAACTTGGTTTGTGCATCCCCCCATACTGCTTCAGGTGAGACTTGAGTCCGTGCTCCATGGGTTGATGCCAAAAGGGCCAGTAGTGTAGGGATTTTCTTGGCTAATTAACATTGAACCTGGGTCAAGGCTCATCAAGCCAACAAATAGTTCCATTTCCGGGACTGGGATCTGCATAATGAGATGTGTGATGTCACATCATTGGAATCCAACTAAGAAAGAGATTGAAGACAGATTGGATAGAAAGATCACCGAATTCGTGGTGCAAGAAAACAGGAATCCATGATTGACAAAAGAACAATGGTTGGACAGGTACTTATACACATAAATACACAAGATCTTCTTTTGTTCCTTCCTAGTTGAGTTGTACGAGTGGATCGTGAAATTGGAAGATGACCAAGGAAGGTGGAGGCTTGACGGTCCAATAGTCTGGACCCTAGAGTTAGTGCAGAGATTAGAAGCCTCTGAGGATAATATCACACACGCTATCGACCATTGGCTCAATCGTATAATAGGAGGGTTCATGATAGAGTTCACGGTCGATACCTCGGTCAGTTATAGTGAAGTAGAGAGCCACTTCTTCAAGGGGTCGCGAGGTAAGTATTTAAATTTGTTAAATACTTGGATTAAGATGCTCTTGTGTGAAAAACGGATTATGCAGCTACCTTGATGTTTGGGGCTACACGAAGTGGAAGGATGTTCAAGAACAAGGGAAGAATAGGCCCTAAATATAGCCTACTAATTGAATCCCCTCTGAGTGATGACGAGGAAGCATCATAGGCATCTCCGTAGAGCATTGTTTAGTTGATAAAGTAAGGGTTCCCATGAATAACTCTTCTACCCACGCTGCCTCCATCTTCACCTCCACTGCATATGCCTTCGCCTACACCTCCACCACCATTTAATATGGAAAACTCCATAAAGCTACTTGTGTACAAGGCATGGGAAATGAAGATCCAGACTAGTTTTGGTTTGTCCCGAAGGCTGTATAGGAAGCTCAGGGTATCACGGATGATCAAATGAAGAAATAAATGATGGTTAGTGCTTTGCAAGACTGCGCACTAACATGGTACATTAAGTACTACACTGATAATCCGATGTCCACATTGGTGTATACCCTTACTACACTGAATAAGGAATTCAGTAGACCTAAGTCTGAGGCGCAATCAATTCTAGGATTCAAAGAGATCATGATGAAGCTTGGTGAGACACCCTGAGATCTAGATTAGAGATTGAAGTGTATGATCCATGAGGCTAAGATGAATATGACTGATGGGAAGCACCATGAATGGTTTGTGGCTTTGCTCCTGCCCCATCTAAGGGTTGCACTATCACAACAGAAGATTGGGAACCAGGCGAAAGCTTTTGAAATCTCAATGAGATTGCATGAGACACCAATGCAAGATGCTAATATGGGGGTTCAATAGATTCATGCGTAGTTACAGGACCTTTGCCTAGAAATACAGAGTCTGAAGAAAGGTAACAACTCAGCTTGAGGCGCACAAAGAAGTTTGGTGCTTGAAGTGCAAAAGCCAAGGGCATGACAAAGATCATTGCCTAGTTTTCGTAAATTATGTTGTAGCAGGGGGGGTAATGCCTCTGAGGCAGGAAGCTCCAGTAGGGCCAAGTATAGGGCCCACGCTATGGTGTTCTATTTGTCAGGTAGGTAGGAATCATGTGACAGAAAATTTACATTTACTGCAGAAATTCGTACAGACACCACAACAGCTCTTCTGCAACTTCTATCGATTAATGGGTCATGATGAGCACAATTTTTGTAGTTACGAATTAATGATGGATAGGAAACTTGCATACAGAGTACAAGTAGAAACACAGCCTTCAGACCAAGGCATTGGAGGAGCGTGAGGTGAGTATCAGGGGCGTGGACGAGGCCGAGGTGGAGGAGGACGTAGTAGAGGTCGAGGGTAGGTCATTTATTACAACTGTGGGGGACCAAGACACTACGCATGAGATTTCCCAAATCAAACACGTCTGTCATGACCCTATAGTACTCAGTTTGATCATGCGATGGAGGATTGTCATATATTGTTAGCTAAGATATGCGAAAAGGGGGTGCAGCCTCAACAACCAACTCAGAACCTGTAGATGATGAGGGCTGAGCCTCGCGAGGAAGATCCTAAAGTAAATATTGTGCTGCGGAGTGAGGCGATGACTGGTGGAGATAAGGGGAAGCAGCCTGAAGAAGATGAGTGGGTCTGAAAAGAACTAGAAAAGGATACTAGGTTTTATCTAGAACGTTCAAAAGAAACGTTTATGGAAGCAAAGAAAAGCTTCGCTGAGGCATCTACCACACAGAATCAAGAGAAGCCGGCTGAAGAAATGCACTCGTCCATGATTACCACGTTCTTGGAGACCTGCATGAAACTGTTACACGATAGCAAGGCTATGAAGGGACTGTAGGAGCTGATCAATAGGTGCGCTGGGAAGGAAAACGCTACTAATGGACCATGCATAGTTAGAAATATTGGCAGGCATAAGACAAGAACAAGGCTTGAGATGAGGCTTATTGCACAAATAAGAGAATATGAGATGGATCAAGTTATTTTAGATTTGGGATCAGACATGAATGTTTTGCTGAAATAGACATGGGAGAGAATGGGGAGGCCTACACTACAATGGTCTCTGATTCAGTTAAGGATAGTGAATCAGTAGAAAATCATCCTAATGGGGAGGCTGCAGGGGGTAATGATTGATATTGACGGAATGAGCGCACTAGCTGATTTTGAAGTGATAAAGATTGTGGATGACAACAATCCCTACCTTGCGCTCCTTGGGATCAATTGGGCCATTGACATAAATGGGGTAATAAATTAGAAGAAGCGGAAGATGATATTTCAGAAGAAATCACTCCGCGTAGTGGTGCCACTAGATCCTGCAGAATGACAACGCTATACTGAATCGGTCTGTGACTATGAAAGTGATGAAAATTTGGACTAGATTTACAAGATAACGACGAGAGATCATGATTGGGTGAATTCGACAGTAGATGGACGTATTGCGTGGGACCTTGAGAGTTCCTGAACATCACATTTGGATGAAGAACTGAAGCACTGGCAGAATCGACTCCATGAAGTATCTACGCTACACTGTAATATGATGACCAAGTTGTTGCATTGTGTATCATCAAAGGTAAGAAATATTCCTTACTATGATGGTTGAACTGATGTTGATCATTTTTTGGATGCATTTGAGAGATAAGTTCCAAAGAAACATCGCTTTCAGGTCCTGGACTGGGCGTTATGCCTATGAGGTGTTGGGGCACACACAAGGAAAGTTTTGATGATTGGTGCATATACAGAAAAATGATGAGAGTGTGGTTTGGTCACCCACAAGTGCAGCTAACAGAAAAGTATGATGGGAGGAATGATCCGTGCAACCATTTGGCCAAATGGACCGAAGTGTATGGAGTGAAGCCTTTAGCCAGAGTGGGTACATATGTTTTGCCATACTTTGGATGCTATACTGATGAATTGGTACTTGGAGATAGAACTCGGCCATGGCACTAAAGAGTGGGATGTTTTGCACCAAGGATTTTTTATGACGTTCAGCTTTGAGGATGGGTTTGAATGTATCGACAAAGAGTTGAAGGAGGTTAAGGCAGTGATCTTTAGGATACTGCATGATCCAAAATGGATTCATTTCTTCCTACATATCAAAGTCTTCAAATTTAGTTGAAAGTTGAATCAAATCAAATTTCTTGTCGATATGATTCCAACGGTTTGAACGACGCGTAAATTCGAGTCTGGATGAAGAAATTAAAGCCAGTCAAAGTTTCAAGGCAAACTAAGGCAAAATGTGGAAAAGTCAAATTCAAAGTCAAAGCTTAACACAAGGTGATGTCAGCAGAACACATGTCATCCTGGGAATGCACCATATGTCCAGGGTGATGTCATCAAGGTTGTTGATGTGTCGTGATTTGATTAGTTGATACACACCAATCCAGTGCTGACACGTGGCAGCCTAGATTTGCCCAATGTTGGCATGAAATCCCAAAATTTGAGGGTTAGGGAGGATCGACCCCTGACCTCCCAAAAATGCTAAGATTTCATCGGATTTTGATCACCAGTTGAGCTATGTTGTCACTCATTTATAACAGTGTGGATATTGTATTTATTGGTACAGGATATGGCTACTAGAAAAGGGACGGACAGTCGGGGTCAACCCTGTGACCATTAGTCACCTTACTAGAATTAGAGCAGTGTCAAACATATGTGTTTACATATGGGCCATATACGATATATATAATATTGTAACATATATACGATATATCAAACTATATCAAATACCAAACTTGTGATATATCAAATCATATCCAAACCATGTAAAACGCTGGAAGTGTTAGGCAGGGGTTTCGACTAGCTGACCTCCCACTACATAAACGACCTCATGCTAAAGCTCTTTCCAATACACCAAATGAATGGACTTGTTAACAAGCCATTGTAAACCCCTTTTAAATTTCAGTTACAGGTACAATCCACCAAAGAAGTGCACGCAGTTTCCAAGGTGGTTTTTGCAGGGACAAAGGCACTTTTGCTCATTCCATGGAGTCTGGAGGTCACTATGGCCAAATATGGGCAAGTTTATACTCTTTTGACTCGAAATTTCGAGATGAATGCAGTGGTGAGGTCTATTTTCTTATTTGAGACTATGTTTTTTAGATCATCCCTATAAAAACATTTTGAATACAAAATAAAGAGGTCAGCACTGGAAGTGAAAGGACTAGGAGACGTAGCTAGAAAATATGGTGAACTCCTTTATTAAATTTGGTTGTGTTGTGTGTTTAAATGTGTTTTCAAATTGTTTATGCGTTTATGTTATTCACAATATTTTCGATCGATTGCACTAAGTAACATAAGTGAATTCGCACATAGTCTAATACCTTTTTCATTAACCGATCAAGTGGTATTAGAGCAGCAAGGTTTTTAAGGTTTGACAAGTTTGTGTGAAGATTTGAATGCTTACTAGGTTGAGGCTCAAACGAGGTGAAGGAGAGCTTGTTGAAGCAAATCCAGAAATTGGAAGGGTCTTTTCACAAAGATGGATGGCAGAAGAAAATCCACTTGGGTTAGAATTCCAATTCTTGGATAGTTTCATGACGGTACATGCCATGGTGGAAGAGATGTATAATGAGTTTAAAAAGGGTAAAGGTGAAGGCACTTCATCACCTAAACCAGAAAAAGGAGTAGAGGAACATTTTCTTTGTATTCCTCTAGATAAAGAAGATAAAGGAAAGGGAGAAAATCCTCATCTATCTCCTCCATCATCACCATCATCATCATCATCCTCTTCTTCTCATAAATCTAGTCCTTCTCAGAAGAAAAAGAAGAAATACTCTTTGACCAAATTAGATGTAAAATTTGATTTTCCAATTTATGATGGAGAACTTAATGCTTAAAAGCTTGATAATTTGATAAATAAAATTGATGTATATTGCAGGGTGCAGAAAGTTGATTCACAAAGGAAGAAGATCCATCTTGCTAGCCTTCGACTTGGAGGAACTGCACTTCTATGGTGGGAAGGCAAGACACAAGCAGATCTCCAAAAGCATGGTAAAATTAAAAAGCAATTTTATCCATTGGATTATATGAAACAAGCAATTATTAGTTGGAAAACACTACGTCAATTAAAAGGTCAAAGTGTTCAAAGTTATACTCAGGAATTCCATAAGAGAGCTTTAACATTAGGCATTTCATTGGACTCATCAGAGACATTGTTGAAATAAATAGGTGGTCTTCATAATTATTTGAGGCATACCATACTTATGTTTAATCCAACAAGCTTAGATGATGTATTAGTTCAAGAAACTCATCTAGAAGCTAGAGGTAAAAATGTAACCCCAGATGTTGGGAAATCATCCAATCCTATTGAAAGCAAGAATAAAGGCAAGAAGAAACTGAAATGGAAGGAGAAGAAAACAAACACTGTGAAGAAGGGTAGACCTTCATGTGCTCATTGTAAGAAGTAAGGACACGATGAGGCACACTACTGGTCATTGCATCCGAAATTAAAGCCTAAGAATTTTGTAGTAAAGAGCGAAATAATGTTGTTGCTATTCAAAAGGACTTGGGATTAGATTCAGGTGACGAGACAATGATTATAGCTATAGGTATAAAAGGTAAAGATTCTAAAGCATCTACAAGTACTTCTTCACATTCTGTTGATAATAATAATGATGAGAGGAAACAAAATGAGCTATTTCACATAAGAGTAATTTTCAAGCATACTAAAATCGATACTTTATTTGATAGTGGGTCACAAGTTAATTTGATTTCTGAAGCAACTGTAAAGAACTTGGGTCTAGAAACAAAACTTCATAAAAAGCCATATCCATTAGGTTGGGTGTGTGATAAAACTAAGCTACAAGTTACGAAACAATGTAAACTTCGTTTTGCTATTGGGTCAAAGTTTGTAGATGAGGTTGAGTTAGACATAGTCCCATTGGACATATGTGGAATTATATTAGGAAGTCCATACTTTTACAATAGAAATGCTTGTTGGCATTATGACACAGGTTTGGAACAGGTTTAGCTCTATGACATAAGTGTTGTCCTTGATGGCAACTCACTCAAATGGCAAATCATAGTTTAGGCTCTCAGAATGAAAGAAAATGAGGTATACGCAGGTTCCTCGTAACAAAGTCGCGTATACACGTGGGTGCACCGATCTGAAGGCACATATACGTATGCACACACTTTCATGCAAATAAAAGCACGTACATGTGGGAAAACTTATGGTTGTTCCATGGTATTTAGTCTGACATATTTGGACCTATGGTTTTGGTCCTTGGTATTGCATTTAAAGTGTTGAACCCAAATATTGGGTCCCTAGTATTAGTTCTCAATGGTTTTGGACCATGGTTTGAGTAAGGCCTAAGACTATAAAAAGGGAAGGAGATCATTTGGCAAGGGCATGGACTTATGTGTTGAATATCTTGAGAGGAGCAAGATCTGGAATACTGGTGATTGGTTGGTGAGTTACAGCTAGATCTAAATCAAGGAGGAACCTGAGCAGTACACAATGGTTAAGATCTATTGATGGGTCGAGATCTCAAGGCTTGAATAGTAGTATCATTGTGTGATTTTGATCTATTATATTTGGCGCATGATTAGATCTATAAATCTGATAATCTGGGTATAACTAATGTCTGATTAAGTAAAAGGATAAATTATCTTTTATAGATCTGTACGCAGGTTCGACACAGTGGAGGCAACATATACACACAGGTTAAGCAAGTGAAGACTGCTTATACACTTTTTGGCTTTGGCATAGCTACGTATGTACGCAGGTTTCTATTGGTGAAGTAGCATACATCTCTTGAAATATGTTTTAGCTGTTTTTGTTTATTGCTGCAATGTTCTGGGTTCAGAGTTGGTGTCTGGTTACTGGTATTGTTTTCTGGTTACAAAACTCTGAGAAGTTATTAGTTGATTCAGTATTTGTACAAAGGAGATTGATTGTTGCAGATCTTTGATTGATATTCATGGATCCAGTCTGAAAATTTATGAAACGTGGTCCCTGGAAGAAAAGAGAAGGTTGAAGCCTTCTGTAGGTTAGCACCTACGTACTAGTACCTTAGCTAGTACAAGAGCTAAGGGGGTTGTAGCTACCTTCCAGGAGAATCTGGAGAACAAGAGAAGGTTGTAGCCTTCTGCAGGTTGAAGCATACGTGCTGGTATAAGACTGCACCAGTACAGAGTCATTGTAAAAAGAAGTTTCTAATTGAAAGAAGATAGAGACATATTGTAGTAGGTGGTTTTCACCCACATTGGGTTTCCACCTTATATCTTGTGTTCTTTTGTGTGATTGTCTGCTCAACTTTTTTGTTCCTGCTTACTGTTATATGGTTTTGACACACATATTAATGATCAACATCTGATGAATAAATGAAATTATAAGTCTGGAAGTTATACGCGAGTTTCATTAGTTAGAGTTGCGTATACACACTGTTTCCATTTACTGAAGTAGCATATACAAATCTTTGTATAAATTGAAAAAGAATTTGACTTAATAATACTGATTCACCTCCCCTCTTAGTATTATTTTCATCAATTGGTATCAGAGCAGGTCCTTCAAGAGAAGTTTGATCGCTTGAAGAAATATCTATCATCATGAGCAACTACGAAAAAGAAGCATCAATCAAGCCACCAATTTTTGATGGGAGAAACTTCGTCTATTGGAAGGTAAGAATCACTGCCTATCTTCAATCTCTTGGTACAGAAGTTTGGGATATTGTGGAAATAGGATACACATTTCCTTCAGTAACTCCTACAGATACGGCTGGTAAGAAGCAGTATGAAACAAATGCAAAGGCTGTCAATACCCTATTGGGGAGTCTATCTCAATCAGAATTTGTCAAGGTCATGCATCTCAAAACCGCAAAATAAATATGGGACAAGATCGTTCTGAGCTATGAAGGAGATGATCAGGTAAAATGAGCAAAACTTCAAACTCTCAGAATTCAGTATGAAAATACCAAAATGTACAATGATAAAAGCGTGGCTAACTATTTCCTTCGTATATATGAGATTGTTAATTGTATGAAAAACTTGGGTGAAGAAATAAAAGCAGTTGTTTTGGTTGAAAAGGTTCTAAGATCTTTGTCTCCTAAGTTTGATTCAAAAGTTTCTGCCATAGAAGAAAATCAGAATCTACAGAGCCTTACCATGTCACAGCTACACGAAATCCTAACTGCTTATGAAAGGAGAAAAGGTGGACCATCAAATAGGAGAGAAGCTGCATTCAAAGCCTCAGGAAAAGGAGATTACAATGAGTCAGAAGAAGAGGAAGAATCTAATTTTGTCAAGAACCTTCAATGGGGAACTGGAAGATGCAGGGGTAAGCTACCTTTCAAATTCTTTGCTTATGGGAGATTCGGTCATTATGCTGCCAAATGTCC
This sequence comes from Pinus tabuliformis, assembly GCA_031772625.1. Lineage (NCBI taxonomy): Eukaryota > Viridiplantae > Streptophyta > Pinopsida > Pinales > Pinaceae > Pinus > Pinus tabuliformis. Next base: position 911,510,753 of record CM062811.1, on the reverse strand, counting down.
TCACAAGGATAAGCTTGACAAAGGTAAGGAACCAGTTAGATGGAACAGGAAACAGAATGTAAGTAAGAAGAGCTATTACACACATGAAGACAATGATGGACTTTCAAATAGCGATGAAGATGAACAAGGTAATGATTATATAATTTTGATGGCTTTTGAAGATGATGATTTCTTGGATGCTATAGATGAAGAAAGTCTTTATGAAGAAATTTCTAAACTCAAAATTTGCTTAGAGGAGAAAAATATGATTATAGATACTCTGACATCCAAACTTGCTAAAATGGAGAAGCACAATGAAAAGTTAGAATGTGAAATTGTGGGACTTAGAAAGGACATTGAGAAAACGAAAGCTCTTAATCTTAGATTTGCTAAAGGATCTGAAACTTTAGATTAGATTATCAAAGTACAACATTCTCCTCTAATCAAGATAGGTCTTGGGTATACCAAAGAAACATCTCAAGCACAAAAGCCATCTACCTCCAAAATTTATCTTGAAGCTGCAAGGAGAAGTGAGCAGGCTGACAATCGACAGCAAAGGCCCAATGGAGATCACCAGGTAAATCAGGGACAATTTACCTCAAGAATGAACAAAGACTACTAGGTAAATCTGGGGCAATCTTCTTCAAGGATGAACAGAAGCTACAACCAACCATAGGTAAATCATTCTCAATTTACCTCAAGAATGGATGTCAATAGAAACTACAATAATTTGGTTGGTAGATTTGATAATGGTAGGAGTTTCTTCAATGGCCAATGTTTCTCTTGTCATAACTTTGGTCATAAAGCAGCTCAATGTGTTGCCTACAAGACAATCATGACTATAGAAGCTCAAAAACAAAGGATTATGACTGGTACCATGAAAAGGAACTACAATAACTTTTCTACTCTTGAAAATGAAATAGAATGTTCTATTTGTAACAACTTCAGTCATGAAAATTCTGAATGCAGAAGTAGGTTTCGACAAATAACTCAGAAGGAGAAAGCTTCATTAAGTCCCAAAACATGGAGAAAGAAAGAACCACTACCAGAAATATGTGGGATAGCCTTATATGCAGAAGGACAGGAGAATCAGTGGTACATCTACAGTGGATGCTCAAAACATATGACAGGTGATAAAGATAAACTTCAGTCATATAGTGCCTTAGAAAAAGAAAAGAAGGTCTCATTTGGAAATGACACTCATAAAAGGTAAAGGTTATGTTCTTTTGAAAGAAAAATTCAAGGCTGGAAATGTTATGTATGTTGATGGCTTAAAGCATAATTTATTAAGTGTCAGTCAAATGTGTGATCAAGGAAATGAAGTAATATTTCGATCAAATGGATGCATTTTTCGTGAGCTTCATACAGGAGAAACAATAATCAAAGGCATAAGAACTCCAAATAATTTATATATACTCAAGGGAGGACAACAACAATGCTATCTAAGCAAGAATGATGAACACTGGCTATGGCACAGAAGATTGGGGCATCTAAGCTTCTCACAGATAAGGAAAGCATGCAAATATCAAGCGGTTCGTGATCTACCTGACATCAGAATTCCAGAAAATACAATATGCAAATCATGTCAATTTGGTAAGCAAACTAGAACTAATTTCCTTGAGAAGGAAGGATCAGCTAGCAGGCCACTTGAACTTGTCCATACTGATGTATGTGGTCCATCTAGGAAAAGGTCACCTCGAGGAGAAGAATACTTTATATTGTTCATTGATGACTTTTCTAGGATGTGTTGGATAGGACTTATGAAGCATAAAGATGAAGCTTTCGAAAAGTTCAAATCATTCAAAGCCTTGGTGGAAAACGAATCAGATCGTAGAATCAAATGCCTCAGGTCTGATCGAGGAGGGGAATTTACCTCGAATGAGTTTTTTTATTTTTGTGAAGAACATGGAGTAAGAAGGGAATTCTCTACTACTATAACTCCTAAGAAAAATGGAGTAGTGGAAAGGATGAATGGAATGGTTCAACAAATGGCGCGTGCTATGCTTGATGAGTCTGGAACTCCCGCAACCTTCTGGGGTGAAGCCGCATTTGCTGCAGTTACTATTCTCAACAAAACAAATATCCGGGTAAACAACACTTAGACTCCTTATGAAATTTGGTATGGTAAGACTCCCACGGTAAAATACTTCAAAATTTTTGGAAGAAAATGCTACATCAAGAAGACTGACGAAAACCTTGGCAAGTTTGAACCTAGAGCAGATGAAGGCATTCTCCTTGGTTACTCTCCCCACAAACTTGGAAAAATTGTTGAAAGTATTGATGTAGTGGTTGATGAAGAAGGAAACACTTCTAGGCAAGTAAAATCTAAAGATTTCAAAGATAATGAGGACTATCCATCAACATCAAATCAGATTCATGATGAAAAAAAACCCATGAGGCACCAGAAGAACAGATAAGGATAGAAGAAAAGACTCCATCCAGGTATGTTCAGAAGAATCATCCAGAATCTCAAATTTTTGGGCAGAAAGAGGTAGGTGTACAGACAAGAAGAACCATTTCAGAAGCTTCAAGCTATCTAGCATTTCTCTCCTCCACTGAACCACAAAATGTAAGAGAGGCATGCAAAGATTAATGCTTGGTCAAGGCCATGGAGGAAGAACTTGAGCAGATTGAAAAGAATAACACTTGGGAGTTGGTTCCTAGACCAAAAGATAAAAATGTCATAGGAACAAAACAGATATTCAAAAACAAGCTAAATGAAAATGGAGATGTTGTTAGAAACAAGGCTAGACTTGTTTGTAAAGGGTATGCTCAACAAGAAGGCATAGACTTTGAAGAAACTTTTGCACCAATTGCTAGACATGAGGCCATAAGAATGTTCCTTGCTCTTTCTAGCTTTCAGAAGTTCAAAGTATTTCAAATGGACGTGAAATCTGCCTTTCTAAATGGAGAATTGGATGAAGAAGTGTATATTGAGCAACCAGATGGGTTTATTCTTGGAAATGATCCAAAGATTGTATGCAGACTCAAAAAGGCTCTATATGGCCTTAAACAGGCTCCAAGGGCTTGGTATTATCAGTTGGATAAGTACCTCAATCAACAAGGTTTTATAAAAGGATCAACAAATAGAAATCTATATATAAAAATTGACAATGATAAGTTGCTAATACTTGTTGTGTATGTTGATGATATCATTTTTGGTAGCAATGAAAAAGACATGAGTCAAAATTTTGCCTTGGTAATGCAAAAGGAGTTTGAAATGTCCAAGCTTGATGAGCTCACATATTTTCTGGTTTACAAGTCCAACAAAACAAATACGGAATTTATCTATCACAAACCAAGTATCTCAAGTAGATCTTGAAGAAATATGGGATGGAGGATTCGAAACCAGTATGTACCCCTATGGTAATAGGATGCAGCCTCAGCGCAAATGATGAATCAGCAGTAGTACATCAACCAACCTGTTAACTCCCAGGTTGTTCCCTTTGACTCCCAAGGGAATACGGCCGGGGTAACCACTAACCAATCTTTGGATTACAGTTTCTAGCCAAACTGTAATCAGAGAGGGCTCTCTCTTTATGATTTGTCTCTGTTCTATGAGGATTTTATGCTAGTTATGAGTTCAGGGTTTGGTTTATGTTTTGGTTGAGGGATATCTTTCTGTATCTAGGGTGGAAAAACTTCAGACAGTTCTAATCCATTGGGCTATGGAGTCTGTGACTACAGGTTTTTTGAAATATTGAGTTGAGTTACTGAAATTACAGGGCCATTTAAATACTTCATGAAACAAATTGGGAATTCTGATGGTGGAGTGTGTATTAACCAGTGGAAAGCAATTGAGAATTTTCCACTAAGCTGGGAGTGTGAGAAAGAGATATATTGCACAGGAAGCAGACTTGAATTTCCTGAAACAATAATCACTGTGAAAGATATAGTGTAGAGGTGCAGCAATTAAGAATTACACCTTTATAACTGTAACTGAGGAAAACATTTATAATAGCATAGATTGAGTCCAGGGTAATCCGTGATTAAATCCTAGAACTATTCTTTTTCCTTGCTATTAACTATGAAACATAGAAGCATGACTGAGCTATGGAAAGATGACAAAACACATAACGAAGAGTTTGAAGAGAACTTATTGATTCATGAAGTACGCAGGAATCCTGTAACATTCAGCTAAACAGCACAATGCATCAAACAACACAGAGCTTTGGAAATTCCATCACTTTTGTATTAATAATCTGGAAGTTTACAACACAAGAAATCTGGAAGAGAAATCAACAACAACCCCTGCAAGATTATGCGAGGGGGAAATATATACAAGTGGTCATACAAAATATCTGGAGCCTTGAGTCATTCTATAAATGAATACGTTCACCCACTTTTCAAGATAGTAGATAAGAAAGTTATTACATCATTGAATACAAAATAAGTGCTCTTTATGTATGTCAGAAGATATTTTTCCCTTTGGAGGCCACTGAGTCGGTATGAACGTTCTGCTTTAACTCTGGAAAAATGTGCCTTTATGGCTGTCGTGCTGTAGTTCTTTGGCCCTGTCATCTGTAGCTGTCAATCTTGCTTTATTGGCCGATTAGTTCTGCTGAGTTGGCCCAACCTTTTCCTTTTCATGCATGCTGGTGTTATCAAATTTTCCTGTGCATGATCACCTATGAATTTAAATGAAAATTTGATTTACAGGCTCTGGTTTATAATATCAACTGTATCATTTTGGTCCAGTATTCCTGTGTGGGCAATAGATGTCTCAGAATTGCCTCTAATGTCTCATCTGCCTCTGTGTATTTGTAGAAGTTGGGAGGCACTTCAAACAGATGTTTGATCTCATCCATGATAAAAAATAAGTTTTCTACCCTGTTGTAGAGACTTTGTCCTGTAGTTGGCCCTGTTTCCTCTGAGGTGTTGGGCCTTTCAGTGATCTGATTTGTGGCGAATGTGTTGACCCTCTTGGCATACTGCTCATGTGTAAGTAGCCTTCCTGTGCTGTTCAGTAAGCCAGGGAGACCTCTGTTTTGCAATGCCACAAATTTGTCCATGAATCTATTGACCTCTGTCTGCATGTCCTGGGTCCTTCTTTCTAATGTATGCACCAGGATTCTTAGTGTTAGGACCCTCTTTATTAACAAAATAGTCTCAGTCCTGTTGGAGATTCCTATAGTTGCTAACTGAGCACTTGTTCTATTATTAAGCACATTGATCATCCTGTTGGCAACTTCAGGCATATTGCCTAGAGAGGCCCTTGATCTCTGGATTTCCCTCTGTGCTTTTGCAATGAGCTCCAACTGCTCATGAATTGTCTCAATATATTGCCATTGATCAGTGATGGATTGGCCAATATTGGCCCATAGCACTGTCTTGAGCTCAGCCACTACTTTATCCAGTGTGAGCTCCTTCTCCAGCTCCTTTATCCTGTCTTTGAGGGCTTTTATTTCCCTACCATTTTCTGCCACAGTCTGCTTGGATTTATCATATCTTTCATTTACCTTGGCTAAATTCTCCCTGGCCTCATTTAATTCTTTCATTTGGGCTTCCAGGGCCTGAATCTCATTTCTCAGCTTTTGCATGTCCAGGCTTGGGGCCTGCTCTGTTGTTGGTGGTGGTGCTGAGGTAGAAGGTGCTACCTGTTCTGTTTGTTGAGTGAGGGGAGCAATAGTTGGAGGAGCTTCCTCAAGGTTAATTATTTCTGGAGGAGGCTGAGATGTTTGACCTCCTTCCTTTTGCTATAATGTTGCTTGCAATGCTACCTGTGCAGCCTCTGATTCTCCCAACTATTCTTGAGTCTGGATCAGCTGTTTGTATAAAGACACCAGCAAAGCTGCAGCATCTTGATCATGTCTCAGCTGGGCAACTTCTTCCGTTTGAGGGTGAATAGTTGATGGGATTTTGATCTTTTTTCTCAATGCTGCCATGTCTGCATCCCTAAATTTCAATAATGCTTGTATGCCCTTGATGTCCTTGGGGTCATGCCCAATCTCTATAATTATATCTTCTAAGGCCCTGATCCTGTTGTGCTTTGCTTGAGAGGATGCTCTCTCCAACTCAAGTTGGGCAGCTGTATTATTTAGGCTATTTTCTAGCCTGTATTTATCCAATGTCTTATCTGCCAAGGAGGCATACACCATCTCACCCGTTTGCTTATGCAATTCGATTTTGTCCATTGGGTGGATGTCCTTGGCAAGGACCTCAAGGTTGGTCCTTATGTAATCTGCAGGGGACTGTGGTTGCAATGCAGTTGGCATGAAGTGACTCATGATCATTTTGCCTTCATTAACATCATATGCAGACATTAGTCTTTGCTGGTTAGTGGGAGCCATTTTCAACAAATGATTATATAGCTGTATTTTTATCGGCTCATTCCTCCTCTTTATGTCAATGAACTGCTGTTTGATGCTCATTTCACCTTCTCTCTGCTGGCTTGAGGAGCTGACTTCTCCTCCCACTATCCTCTCTTGTTCCTGCTGGAAGGAACTTGCTGAGGCCTCCATACTTGGTGGGCCCATGCCCAAAGATTGCCCCATAGGCATTTCCTCTTCTGAAAGGGGATTCATTCTGTGTCTTTTCTCCCCTTGAGTTGTTGTTGTTGTGAGGGGTCTCTATGTCCCTCTTTCTACTTATATCCTCCTTTTGTGGGGTTTGGAGGATTGAGGCTTCAACTGTTGTTTCCTGCCTAGGAGGCACAATTTGTGGTGGCTCCTGCTCAGTAAAAACTGGGGCCTCAGCTGCCTTTTCTTGCTGTAGTGGTTGCTCTTTCTCTTGCTGCCCCTCTTGTGGCTGTTGTACCTATTGTTGTTGCTGTTGTACCTCCTCATGAGGTGGCTGTTCTGGTTCCATTTCCTTTTCCTTGCCTTTGGTAGAGGTTTGCTCAATAGCTTTGGCTGCTTGCTGATTTGTTGTGGAGGAAGATGTAGCTGCTCCCACTTGAGCGCTTGGAAGAGTAAACACCTGTGAACAAAGCTCTAGGTCAGCCACATTTTTCAGATTTCTTAGTGCTCTTTGATTTAACTCTTCTTGTGTGATAGGCTCCTCTAAGGTTCCTCTCCTCCACTTTGTTTGATTTGCATACTTTTCTATATGAGGAATCCTTACGTGGTCATAACTGGCCAGCCTATATTTGACCCTTCTTAAAGTTATGAAGTCATTGGGGTCATAAGGTTTCCAAAGGAAACTGGTTTGCAAGCCAAGGGATTCTAACATTCTATCCTTCTCTTGCCAACCTTCCTCCCTTTTGTTGTAGATAAAGTGGCCTAATTGGTTCCTGACCTTGAGTTGTGCTTTCTTGCCTCTGCCTGAAAAGTGTAGCACATCAACATTCCCAAATTACCTGAAGTATTCCAGGGCAAACAATCTCATGGGCACATATTTGGGCAATCTGTATGGGGGCAACTCACACCCATATATCCTTATAACTGTGTGGTTCTGGTAGAAGTACCAGTCCCCAATGCTGTAAGATTTAGACAACTGAAGTACCCTTTGCATCTCATCAGTTAGTCTTGGAGGAGGTGAGCTCATCATCAGAGACATGGCTGGGTGGATGAAGAGATCTATGAACTCACAGTAAGTATATGGAGAGTCAGATTTGCAGTGGAAGGCAGAGGACCAATAGACCACTGACCTTGGATTGCCTTGGGCATCCACTCTTTTCACAGCAAAAGAAAACTTTTCATGTTGATAATATAGGATTAAGTGGTAGATGTAAGAGGTGTATCTGAACACCCTTTCTCTTGCCAAGTTCATCAACTGCTCATGTATCTTATCAGAGATGTAGGTGGCATAGTCATAGCAGATTGGAGACTTGCCAGGAGCGAACATGAGCATGATCACCAGCACAGTTTCATCAACAAATTCAATTGAATTATAGCCCAAAATGGGACTAATCATGTCTGCAAGATCTCTGCCCAATTGGTTGAGGTATACTTGGTTAATAGGAGGATACTTCACAGAGTCAGAGCCAATGTATAGCTGATTGAGTTTGGTGACCTGAGCATCTGTCAATCTAGCTCCTTGATTTATCAAATCTATTAGTGATAAAGGAACTAATTTCTTCTCAGTCTTGAAGTTCAACATCTCTTTGATAGCTTCAGGGGTGATGTAGAAAACAACTGAGCCTGAAGGGTCAAGCACAGCCCTCTGAGTAGGGTCATAGCATTCGGCACATAGGTGGATTAAATCAAGAAACTGGTTGACCTGAGGGAGCTTGAAGATAGGGAGAAAAGAGTCCCATATGCCCAATACATCTGTTCCACTCTCATGTTTAGCCTTCAATTCATTTAGCAGGTGGATGTGGAACTTGGTCTTCATCAGCATTTCCTCTGATATTTGATAATCCAGGTCTGCTAGAGGTTTCCATTCCAATTCTCTCTGAGGGGCATTTAAAGGGGCAACATTCAAGGCTACAGGTGCTACTGGAGGATCCATGGTCACTTTTAGGATTTCTGTTGTTTATAAACTGGTGTTACTGTGCAGAGCAACACCAAAGAGTTTTTCTTTAAAAGAAAGGTGAATTACTGATGAACAGAGAATAAATGGTTAATTACAGCAATTGAAATACTGCTCGAAGTATGGATAAGACAAATGCCTGGCTTTAAACTCTTTTTCACAGCAAATTGGTGCAGTTTAGGCTACCAGTCCACGATTGCGCGAACAGAATGTAAGTTTTATGAAAACTCTGGTAATATAAAGCTCAGCTGGTGAATTTCGACCTTACAGTGCAAATGGGGACTAGGCACAGGGGATTCGCCGGTGAATTATGTGTTTTTTCACTGTTTTAAGCTATTTTTGGCGATTCACAGACAAAACGAGGCGCAGGAGGGATTTACAGGGATAAATACCTGGCAACTGTTAACAATGGTCACGAATGCAGGTGGAAATGGCGCGCCAGCGGTCTCCAGGTCGAATTCAGCAGGTTGGCGTGAGTTTGGACGTGAAAAACATGCAGAGAAAACGACAGCCGTTTTTGCAAAAAGTGCAAAAAACGCGAAATTTTGGCCAAAATATGGATTTTTTGGAACATTGGCGCTTTTTTTGGATGACGTCAGCATGACGTCATCAGGTGGGGTCAAGGTCGGATGACGTCAGCATGACGTCATCGGGTGACATGGCAGCATAAGAGAGATCCACGGGGATGGTGAGGTGGCAGACAGGTGGATCAAAGGCGGATGGGGGTGCCGACGCGGCGATGATGCTGGCGATGACGCTGGCAGGCGGGTTCACCGAAACCGGAAGTGGTTAGCGGTTTCATATCGCACCGCCTTCCATACGGAAGCGGAATTGTCAGAGGGGCCTCCGATACGATGTGGGGGTGACGCGTGGCAGAGGCCTGACGTCACCCTCTGACAAATTTCGGACGGTATCTTTCGGACGTCGGGGCCGGTCCGAAATGCACGAGGGTCGTCGGATGAAAAGGGCCCGATCCGACGGTCGACGGATCGTTGAGGTGGCCGGACGATACGGATGGGGGGCGGGATTAAAATAATATATCTTTTGAGATTTGCGCCCGGCGGGAACCTTAGGAATTTGGCGGTTTACATGGTTTTTTCAATGTTTTTTTATAAAAATGCGGATAGCGCTAAGACTTTGGATAAATGGAAAAAGTGGGTTTTTATATGTATTTTGCAAATGAAGCGGGTTAGGGGTAAAAAGGGGTTTATCGCAAGGTTTCTTAGCAAATGAAGGGTTTAATGGGTTAAATGACTTTTGAAGGGGAAAGAGGGGTAAGGCTTAGGGCTCTTAAACTGACCAGATGTCAATTTAATCCCTGATAGTGAACATATGGCTATAATGCCAAGGGGAGGGATATTTATACAATGCTTGGGGTTTATACACCATAGTGTTATAATAGTAGGGAAAGGGTAACATAGGGGATTTAGATAATAGAAGTTAGGGGTTAATATGGATGGAAAAGGTGAATGAGGAGTGAAATCACTAAATTTATGTGAAGATAACTTAGCTTAGGGAGTAGATCAAAATAAAAAGATTTTTAGACAAGAAATGTGGCTTTCAAAGGAATAAGAACCAGCATAAAACCTCAAATTCTTTCATGAACACAACTGATGAAGGGATGTTAGTAATGAAGGTGAAAAGGGGGAAAAGGGAGTTAGTCATGCTTCTTTGTTTTGCTGCAACATGATGGAGAAGAGGACCTTCTCAATCCATTGATATTCCTTTGTGAATAGGTTAGCACACATTCAATTGTAAGGAATGACATTTCTGCAACCCCATCTGCCTACCCATCTACTTGCCTAGCATTTTTTGTTTCTTCATGGAGGGTGCACTTAGACTTGCAAAACCTTATGTGCCTTTTCTTTTCTTTGGCTTTTTCCTTTTTATTTTCTATCTAGAACTACCCTTATTGCTTCCAAGGTCCCAGATTAAGCAGTTGGGAACCTTACTTCTCTACCTAAGCTACTGGTCTGCCAAGATTAAACAGTTTGGACAGACTTCTTTCTCTATTCTATAACAGAAAAATTGAAACATGGCATGATCCAGATTAGGCTTTTAGACCATCCATCAAAACTTAATCAACATGAAGCTATATACACACCTTTTCTCCTTTTGGAAATATGGGGTCTTTGTATCACCAAAGCAGAGCATATTTGGAACTTTCTTTGCCAATCATGAAATATGAAACCTATTGTTATAGGTAGCTAACAGTGGCTCCACATGGGGATGGCTTTTCCATTTGAAAAGCCAAGAACAGCAGGTCAGAATGCCTTAGCCCTTGACTGCTTTTACCAAAACTTGAATTATGTTGCTTTGCATTTCAAAACTAGAGGCTATTACCTCTGTGGAATTTCTGGGATGTAAAGCCCCTTTTCTGCTTATTTGTAGTGACTTCTCAAACTGAACTATTTACCCGCTAAAAGATAATATATACAGCTGATTATGTACATGGGAAACTAATGCTGCACTCATGGATAGTAGTCAAAATAGTGCTTCAACATCCTGCCATTCACAGGACCTTCATCCAAATCAGTTTCATTAAGACTTTTAAGGAAATAAGTATTGTTTCCTTGTACTGCTTGAACAGCAAATGGTCCTCTCCAAAGGGAATCAAATTTTCCATGTTTTCCCTTATCTTCTCTTCTTGAGTCCCACTTGAGGACTTTGTCTCCAACATTAAAATCTTCTGCCTTGGTCCTTCTGTCAAAGGCTTTCTTTAACTTTTCTTGTAAAACTTGAACTCTGCTGTAAACTTGGTCTCTAGTTTGCTGCAAACATATTATTTTATTTATCCTTCTTTGCATATCATTTGGCTCAGCTTGACTCTCTTGAAGTAATTTCATGACAGGGATTCCCAGTGATGAAGGAAATTTGGCTTCTAATCCATAAACTAACTCATATGGGCTGATCCCAATTGATCTTTTGGTTGTTAGTCTATCTGCCCATAAGGCATTCACAAGCTTCTTATGCCAATTCTTCTTATTTTCTTCTAATACCTTCTTTATGATGTTCACAAGGCTTTTGTTTGATGATTCAGCAAGGCCATTTCCTTGGGGATAATATGCAGTAGAATGGCCCAAGGTAATGTGAAATTTGTGGCAGAAATTCACCATCTTCTTAGATCTGAAGGCAGCAACATTGTCTGTTATTATTTTATCAGGACAACCAAATCTAGAAAGAATATTGGTCTCAAGGAACTGAATGATAGTGGAATCATTTGCTTGTCTGCATGGAACAACTTCAATCCATTTAGTAAAGTAGTCTGTAGCTGTTAAAATCCATCTATGTTGGCCTGAAGATGAAGGGTGAATTTCCCCAATGAAATCCAAGCCCCATTGTTGAAAAGGTCTCTCTGTTGCAATAGGCCTCAAAGGAAGTGGCAGTAACTTTCTCTTTCCCTCAAACAGTTGACATTTATGACAAGAGGTGGTGAATTTCTTGACATCAGAGAAAACAGTGGGCCAATAATAACCAGCCCTCAAAATCTTATCCACAGTGGACTTCCAATTCAAGTGTCAACCACAGTCACCTGCATGAAATTATTTGGTGACATTGTTAGTCTCATTCTCAATCAGGCAGTTTAACAGTATACCTTCATGGTTTTTCCAAAGCAAATTGCCTTCCATGACACAAAATCTTGAAGCTTTCATTTTTAGGAACCTACACTTAGTTCTGGACAATCCTGGTGGAGCACACAGGTTTTGTAACACATAACATATATCAAAGTACCAAGGGGATTGTTCAAAGGCTACATTGATCTTTGGAGTCCCCAGCTCCGGTTCATTGTCCAGCTGGTTTATGTCTAGGGCTTGGAAGTTTTCTTCTGTCATTAGTTTGGCCAAACCTTGCCCTTTTATTAATTTTGTAGGTTTTATTTCAATATCAAATTCGAGGATGTTGGCAATCCATTTCCCTCTTCTGCCCTCTAAGTTTTCTTGAGTGAGAATGTCTTTTACAATGGGACTTGGCACATAAGCTATAACATGGGAATAAAGGATGTAAATCCTAAATTCTTTAATGGCCTTGACCAAAGCATAAGCTTGTTTCTCCATGATTTGATATTTCAGAGGTGCATCTCTAAGAGCTCTGCTAAAGAAAGCAATGGGTTTCTCATTTCCTTGGTCATCTTTCTGTAATAAAACAACAGCAATGGTATGCTGGGAGGCAAAAGAGAAAATGATAAATTCTCTGTCAAATTGAGGATTTGTTAAGACTGGAGTTTGGGTAAGGGCCAACTTTATACCTTCAAAGGCTTGATTTGCTTCTACTGTCCATTTCACTTTTGAGTCCTTCTTTAGCATGTTATTTAGTAATCTGATCAATTCTGCTAAGTTTGGGATAAACCTTCTCAAGAAGTTGATCTTACCCAAGAAGGCTTGCAATTCTTTGATATTTCTTGGGTGAGGCATTTGCAAGATAGCTTGTATCCTGTCTGGGTCAATTCTGATGCCATCCTTTGAAATGATATGTCCTAACACCTTACCTTCTTCCAAACCAAATAGAGACTTCTTGGGATTCAAGGAAATTCCATATTTCCTACATGTTAAGAAAATCTGCCTCAAGTGTTCTTGGTCTGACTTTGAGAAAGGTGTGAGGTCATCTAAATAAATGACAAGAAAGTCATGAATCTCCTTGGCAAAAGCAATATCCATTGCTCTTTGAAATGTTGCCCCTGCATTTTTCAACCCAAAAGGCATTTTTACATATTTGAAAGTTCCCCATGGGGTTGTGAATGCAGTTTTGTCTTGATCATCAGGGTGTACTAGGATCTGATTAAAACCTGAGAATCCATCAAGTAATGAAATCCTTGAGGCCCCTACCACTCTTTGGAGAATGTGATCCATCTTAGGTAAGGGATAGTTGTCTTTGAGGGACACTTGGTTTAGATTTCTAAGATCAACACAAAGTCTTATTTCACCAGTTTTCTTTCTTGTGGGCACCAAATTTGAGATCCAATCAGAAAACCTGATTGGTGCTATGATACCAGCTTTAAACATTTTTTGTACCTCTTTCTCAATTGCAGGGAGAAGCATGGGGTTTATTCTTCTCAATTTTTGCTTAAATCGCTTTTGATTTGGCTTGAGAGGGATTCTGTGTTGGATAATGGAGGTGTCATAGGATTTTAAGTCCTCATAACTCCAAGCAAAGACATCTTGAAACTCTTTGAAGAGGTCAATGTACTTGGGCTTCTGATCAGGTGGTAGGGATGCAGACAATTTTATTACCTTGGGTTTTTCAACAGTTCCAATGTTGCATTCTTCAATGGCAGAGTTAAGGGGCTGCATTTTTGGTTTTCTAGGGACATCATTTGAATCAAAAATATCCTCTAGTGGAGTTAGGCCTGTTGGAAGAGAATTTTCTTTCAATTGTATCACTTCAGCCTCAGCATCAGCCACTTCTTCACAACCGATTAGTTGAATTTCTTGTATATTGTCTTTGTTGAAAATTGTTGGATGTAGGATTTGGTGAGCTATCTTGGGTGATAGTGGCTTGTTATTCTGTTCACTCTGTATTTGTGATTGACTTGCTCTCTCAAGTATTTGTGATTGACTTGCTCCCTCAAGTATTTGTGATTGACTTGCTCCCTCAATGTCAATATTTAGTCCTGCAAATTCTTGTTGCAGGGTCAGGAAATTATTTATTTGTGCATCATCTTCAAATACTTTCCAGTCTTTGACATTGTTTGGGATAGAAGGTCTGTGTTTTACCTCAGCTGTAAAGCAGTGGTGGGGCTCAAAAGGTAACTTGCAGGTGCTTGCAAATGTGGCCAAGCTATGAGCATGTAGGTTATGGGTCCTGGGAATCGTGGTAATTTGAAATTCAGTGAAGGACTGTAGTAGTTCAGCAGCAGCAGATCTATAAGATCTCAATCCTTTATAATTAGTAACAAAATTTCCCTTTTCTTGTTGGATATGTTATCACAAAATCAGTACTAAGGGCTGCTACCTAGCAAGATTTCATGTAACTCTTTCAACCAGACTTTAGACTAAGGATTAGCCTCCTTAGTCAGAGAGGGCTCTCTCACAAACTTTTGATAAAAATCAATTACAACAACAGATGGCTAACTCTTCACAAATTTATGAAAACAAAGCTGGTTGGACACATATCAAATTAGTCTTCATTGGGCTATGGAGTCTCACACATTTAGTAAACAAAAGCACAGTCATTTCATGGAAGTCAAGGCTCTTTGCATTAGATGTTCAAACATACTTCACATAAACCACAGCTTGCCAAGCATACATGAAGTCAGAGCATAAAACATGAATTCTGAGTGATTATGCTGTAACAAGGCTGTAAAAGAACATTAAGAGAATAAACCACCATCACATTTGAACAATATAATCCATTGAGAATCTTGAGAAGAAACAACAACTGTTTTATTATTACTGTAATAAGTCTTTTTACATTAGCCCAAATAAAACTCTGTTTTTGTATAAAATCTCCAACCACTATTACATCCTAATCTAATCCCTTTATAGGAATCTATTCCTCCCTCTCTAGAATGGGCTCGAAGGCCCTATTAACTACTCCTACATGCTATTTAACTAATTCATTAATTACAAACATGCTGAGCTGTAATTACACAAAATCCTAATCAAACTAAAACACTAATTCCATTCTCCTCGTATGCTTGATTCTTCTTGGATCCTTGACAGCTGTCCTCCTTCAGTTAGGCTGAGATGGCTGAGCTAAAGATGCAAGGAACACTGACTTTGGATACCTGTTAGCGCTGATGGATCATTTATCATCAGGATCAAAACACCTATTTTTAAGGTCCCTGTCTCCTACCATCCTTCGAAAGTTCAGCAACATGTCCCAGCTCTTTTAATAACCCCAAGTATGGAATGCTGCCATGTTTCTGATGTGCTGTAGGTGGTATTGATAAACAGGTGTTTCTCTTCCTCAACTCCCGCTCATAGTATCACAATAGCTGCTCTTCGCTTAAAATCCTCACCTACAGCAGTTTCGTAGCGCGCTACGAAACTGCTGTGTAATTTCAAAAACACAGTCTTGTAATATGCATAATAAATTCTACTGTATTTTTAATGGTCCCTGGTCCTCATCTACTTCTCTTATTTGATAAGAGATATATATGATCTGGAAATGAAAGCAATCAGCATCAAGATTTTGTCAGCTCAATACCACTAGGGGCATAATCAGTTATCTGAACTATTTTTGAAAAACCTGAGAGCTGAGATAACTTCAGTATTGGAATGAGTGTTGTGTCTTGAATTTGCTCCAAACAATTTCACCTTCGAGCATACTGATCTCTGAGTCTGATGGTGGAATATTGGAGGTTACCCTTTTGCAGCATAGTAAAAGTCCTTCAAAGATTCCATAGCTTCCAATTTCAAATCTTCAATGTCCATTCTTAGGCGCTCCAAATTGATGGCCTCTGTCTGTTTCAAACTTCGATCAGCCTTGAACTTATATAACCTGTGCTCCATTAGTACTATATCCTTAATGCCATAACAGTCAGAAAGCATGTGAGTTAAATAACCTCTTCCAGTCGAAACTCTACAACCTTTAGATGAGATTTTAACTGTTCTGTCTCTTCATATATGGTATGCAGAACATTTGCATCAGAAGACCCATTCAACAGCTCAAGCAGTTTACCAAGGATTACCACGGGGAGGCCGTGTAGCATGCCATCCCCTGTCTCAGGATTTGGAGTTATAACTGGCTCAATGATATGATTTCCCCATGCTGAACTAGCTGCTCCCAATTAACTACATTTACTACAGTCCAACAATGAAATGCATACGGATAACGAATGCACTACTGTAGATTTCAACTGTGGGTTCTCTACGGCATTACAAAAAAGTCGTTCCATAAAGCTTGGGCTGGAAAGCTCCAAGGCCAGTGCAGATGGAGCAAGATGAGTTATAGCACAAAGTGTTTCTGCTGCATTTTAATGTGCTGCAGTACAATTCGTTGAGCTCAATGCATCTCAATGATCGATGGAATACCAATCAAATTTACCAACTTAGCCAGTATCTCTTGATGTGCTTAAATATAACGAATGGTGGCTACCGTCTTTCATAACAACAAGCAGATCATAACCTTGCTAAAGTATCCAACCAGCAAGATTCTATGGAGCCGGCCAGATTCCAAGAGGGAAAACGGTAAATTCATTACATCTTCCTCTTCAACCAGTGTCTTGAAAATAATGTCAATTTCACCAGAGAATATCTCACACGCTATAAATGGAACCCTGAAAGCTCGCTTACTTTCTGCGCCATATGGTGGCTCTTGTACAATATAACATAACATTTGTTACATTTGTTCCTTGCCTCGAAGAAAATTAATAAGGCGATTGTTGATAGTCTAGCGCTTTTGAATAATTTCTTCCTCGGCAAAGAAATCTTCAACTGTACATGCTTCTTTATCCAAAATTGAATCCACCGCTGAAGGGAGAGAGAAACCAGTCATCCGCCAAAACATTTTTTCCAGCTTGCCTTCCTCTCTGTAGACTTCTTAACATCGTTTTCGAATTCCTTCAGTACATTTGCTGGCACCATGAAACCAGATCTTCGAGCTGCGGAAAGGGGATTTGGAGGGCGCTGAGCATGAATTAGAATGATACGATGTTAACCCGTTGTTAAGAGCCCAATAAAGAGCGTTAGCGCTCTCATCGCTCTCGTATATGGCCACCAATACGAGCCTGCTGGATGTCCCCTGTCTTATAACAAATCGAACATCCTGTTGAAGACGATCAGATGTGCGCAGGAGCCTGGAAAACTCAAGAATATAAGTTCCTCGAGACTCTGCTGAACTATGACATGCCCCTGGCACCAATGGATACTCTGAATCATCATGTTCATTTCGGGTCCATACAACATCGGCGTAACAAACTCCACCATGAATTATCTTTAATGAGATATCATCAAGGCCTGGAACCCTTCGGCTAAATTGGTAAGGCGACCAAACACCTGATGGATCTCGAGCTGCCCAAAATGCGGGAAAGTTGTGGCAACACGTTGCTTTACATTAACATCTAGGATATCATTATTAAGCAATCCATCCAAATCTGTCTTTGACAGCGCATATTCCCTACAGAGAACATCTGTCACAAGATTTTCGGGAGTTTCAGTTCCTTTAACAGAAATAACCACACACAGCAAATGGCGCAACACCACAGAAAAATATGCAGCTTCCCTTTTCGCTTGATAGACACGTCCTTTTCGCAGGGTGTCAGGAGGTAGATTAACAAATTTCGGATATGCCTCAGCACGACCCCGCCACCAACTGTCACCTTGTAATACAGGTCTCCTGTTACGGCTCCAAGGGGTCAAAACGCCTTGCCGATATAGCCATGCACATGGAAATATAATTGGATTAACATTCCATAAGAACATTTCTGGTGTATGCATTTTATCAAACAGTAGGCATGCGTTCTCCAAAGACGCCACATCTCCTTGAATTTCAACATTAGGATCCATCATATTCTCATATTGATTTGAAACCCGGTAGCATTATGTACATTTCACCTGTATGTATAGATGATTTTTGCATCAGACTTGAGCATGCGAACACCAAATGCTTCCATCACCAATAAGACAATTTCATAGCATCATCTCTGTTCTTTCCATATACGACCTGTGACCCTCAGTTTCCTCTGAATAATCAAACCATCATGACTGTCCCGGACTTTCTTATGGCTGTCGCAAATGCTTCTTGGTATTCCTTGCCAACACAGCTTTCGTCCATTTTCCCCCACGCCAAAATTTTTTGCTTCATTATCATCACCAATAAAGCGCAAAAAGGCCATATACACAGGGGCCATTCCAAGCTGGAATGTTTCAAAGTGCAAACAGATTTGTTGACCAAAACAGTTGAATACCGTCAGCATCCATGTTACATTATCCACCTCCTAAGGATTAGGTTTTACATATCAACGATTGAAGGTGCAGCCATTGTGCATGTCCACCTTGTGATCATTTCTCAAGTGAGTCACAAGCGCTGGCATGTACCCAGTAACTGAGCATTCAGAACCCGCGTAAGGGCAACTGTAAGGCCTGAACATGCATTGTTGTTCATGCTTGAGTTTGCTATAATATGTGAATATGTCGTGACAACCAAGCTTTCGATGTCTGCAAGGAAGTTCCAGAGATTCTGCAACCTTTTCAAGAGCCAAACATCTTATATTCCCCAGTTCATGTCTGCAAGTGGGGAAACGGTTATGCACTCTCAACTTGCAGAAGTATTTTCATGAGAAGATGAAACAAAATGCTCAGGTCAGTAAGGGACATAGTAACAAGAAGAAACAAAGTGACATTCATTTGGACCCATTGAATTGTTTTGTTCAGAGCCACTTTCGGGAAATGTATATGGCAGGACAGAGGCTCGGAGTTCTGAATTAGTTGAGGATGGCATGGGGTATAACATACAAGAATAAAATCTGCTTACGTATCCGTTGCTTTGCCTCTGGCAGATACAATCACATGGAAGAACTAATACACGAACAACCTTGTAAACCTTGATATCTTCAATCTTATCTGAAAGATCTGACATTAGACCTTTTAAGCAGATCAACCTCATCCACAGCAGTTGTAGCCCGTGTAGAATAGGCATGATAGGATTTGGGCCTCTACTGAAAACTCGAACAAATCCCCAATTTCATAGCACGCTACGAAATCACCTAAACAGGTAGCGCTGCGAAACTGCTAAAAAGAATTCATGCGCTGCGAAAACACCCTGTCTTTAAGCTAGGCTAAAATTTTTTTAGCAACAGAATTCTCAGTGATAACAGTGGCTCCACTTGGGATAGTGTGCCCTTGTGGTGCACTAAGAACTTGCAGTTCCAGTGCCTTATAACATTATTTGACAAACAGAAATTTGCTTGACCAGCATCACTGTAGGAGAAAGAAAGCTACATCTACTGAAAAAAAAAAAATGCTAAGTTAACCTTGAGCTTATTTGCATTTACCTCTACCTACCTACCCTAACCATTTCAACTTCTTTCTGTTCAATCAATATGAAATTTCCAATGTAACCAATCCTCTGTTTTATCTGACATTTGACTTCTTTGACTGCATCGGAGTTCAGAGTCAATATGATAGTGTGATGACCGCTGCCACTGAAATTGTCTCTGATCTTCTTTGAAAAACTGAAATACTGGAGAGTAAAACTCTTCCATGTAATCAACTACAGGATCCCAGAATACATGATCAGCTTGGTTTTCCTTGTAACTTTCCAGCTGTGCAAACTGATCTTCAACCACAGTGTTTAGTTCCTCAATCGTGAAAGAGAAAGGAACTAGCATAGTCTCCTTGCGTTCTGCCATAGAAAACTTCTGAGAATAATGATCATGATCATGAAAACTGTATGCCTGAATTTGTCCTTCTAAACCTTCAATTTCTTTTTCAAGGTCTCCAGCAAATTTATCCAAAAATCTCATCCTATCCTCTGCCTTGCAGTCAAAAGATTTTAGATATGAGGATAATGACAAAGAAAAAGATTCATTTGTTTCTTCTCTACTATGATCATCATTCCATTGTTTGAAACCTTCAACAGAGGGAGAGTCTGCCACCAACTCTGACCTATCTATCCATTCCTCCAAAAACATGAACCAAAGGTCTTGAAATGACTTAATGGATTTGGCAGGAAAGCATTCAACCCACTGTTTGCACTTCCCTTGAAGTGAATCATAGAATAACCTTATACAAACATCCTCATGTTTAACTCTAAGAAGCTCTAAAAATTCACAGAAATCTGATATATGATTCAAGGTTAAACTCAAATCTTCTCCGTTGTATTTGGGACCATTCCTTAGAAAATATGCATCCTTGGGAAAATGATTTGGGAAACCATGAATTCCTGAGAAATCTATGCATGCATACCTTGAACTAAGAATGGCAGCTTCTGGGTCCTTCATAACTCCAGTGGAATCACCATGAATTTATAAACCTTGAATTCTTCAACAATGGAGTCGCCAAGGTAGTTTTGCAGCCTCGAAAATCATTTTGAACTCCTGCTACCTTCAGAAATCCAATCTTCAAATTTCGGGAGAGAGTAAGCTTCAGGCTCCCGGCAGACGCACCAAAATGTTATCACAAAATCAGTACTAAGGGCTGCTACCTAGCAAGATTTCATGTAACTCTTTCAACCAGACTTTAGACTAAGGATTAGCCTCCTTAGTCAGAGAGGGCTCTCTCACAAACTTTTGATAAAAATCAATTACAACAACAGATGGCTAACTCTTCACAAATTTATGAAAACAAAGCTGGTTGGACACATATCAAATTAGTCTTCATTGGGCTATGGAGTCTCACACATTTAGTAAACAAAAGCACAGTCATTTCATGGAAGTCAAGGCTCTTTGCATTAGATGTTCAAACATACTTCACATAAACCACAGCTTGCCAAGCATACAGGAAGTCAGAGCATAAAACATGAATTCTGAGTGATTATGCTGTAACAAGGTTGTAAAAGAACATTAAGAGAATAAACCACCATCACATTTGAACAATATAATCCATTGAGAATCTTGAGAAGAAACAACAGTTGTTTTACTATTACTGTAATAAGTCTTTTTACATTAGCCCAAATAAAACTCTGTTTTTGTATAAAATCTCCAACCCCTATTACATCCTAATCTGATCCCTTTATAGGAATCTATTCCTCCCTCTCTAGAATGGGCTCGAAGGCCCTATTAACTACTCCTACATGCTATTTAACTAATTCATTAATTACAAACATGCTGAGCTGTAATTACACAAAATCCTAATCAAACTAAAACACTAATTCCATTCTCCTCGTATGCTTGATTCTTCTTGGATCCTTGACAGCTGTCCTCCTTCAGTTAGGCTGAGATGGCTGAGCTAAAGATGCAAGGAACGCTGACTTTGGATACCTGTTAGTGCTGATGGATCATTTATCATCAGGATCAAAACACCTATTTTTAAGGTCCCTGTCTCCTACCATCCTTCGAAAGTTCAGCAACATGTCCCAGCTCTTTTAATAACCCCAAGTATGGAATGTTGCCATGTTTCTGATGTGCTGTAGGTGGTATTGATAAACAGGTGTTTCTCTTCCTCAACTCCCGCTCACAGTATCACAATAGCTGCTCTTCGCTTAAAATCCTCACCTACAGCAGTTTCGTAGCGCGCTACGAAACTACTGTGTAATTTCAAAAACACAGTCTTGTAATATGCATAATAAATTCTACTGTATTTTTAATGGTCCCTGGTCCTCATCTACTTCTCTTATTTGATAAGAGATATATATGATCTGGAAATGAAAGCAATCAACATCAAGATTTTGTCACCTCAATACCACTAGGGGCATAATCAGTTATCTGAACTATTTTTGAAAAACCTGAGAGCTGAGATAACTTCAGTATTGGAATGAGTGTTGTGTCTTGAATTTGCTCCAAACAATTTCACCTTCGAGCATACTGATCTCTGAGTCTGATGGTGGAATATTGGAGGTTACCCTTTTGCAGCATAGTAAAAGTCCTTCAAAGATTCCACAGCTTCCAATTTCAAATCTTCAATGTCCATTCTTAGGCGCTCCAAATTGATGGCCTCTGTCTGTTTCAAACTTCGATCAGCCTTGAACTTATATAACCTACGCTCCATTAGTACTATATCCTTAATGCCATAACAGTCAGAAAGCATGTGAGTTAAATAACCTCTTCCAGCCGAAACTCTACAACCTTTAGATGAGATTTTAACTGTTCTGTCTCTTCATATATGGTATGCAGAACATTTGCATCAGAAGACACATTCAACAGCTCAAGCAGTTTACCAAGGATTACCATGGGGAGGCCGTGTAGCATGCCATCCCCTGTCTCAGGATTTGGAGTTATAACTGGCTCAATGATATGATTTCCCCATGCTGAACTAGCTGCTCCCAATTAACTACATTTACTACAGTCCAACAATGAAATGCATACGGATAACGAATGCACTACTGTAGATTTCAACTGTGGGTTCTCTACGGCATTACAAAAAAGTCGTTCCATAAAGCTTGGGCTGGAAAGCTCCAAGGCCAGTGCAGATGGAGCAAGATGAGTTATAGCACAAAGTGTTTCTGCTGCATTTTAATGTGCTGCAGTACAATTCGTTGAGCTCAATGCATCTCCATGATCGATGGAATACCAATCAAATTTACCAACTTAGCCAGTATCTCTTGATGTGCTTGAATATAACGAATGGTGGCTACCGTCTTTCATAACAACAAGCAGATCATAACCTTGCTAAAGTATCCAACCAGCAAGGTTCTATGGAGCCGGCCAGATTCCAAGAGGGAAAACAGTAAATTCATTACATCTTCCTCTTCAACCAGTGTCTTGAAAATAATGTCAATTTCACCAGAGAATATCTCACACGCTATAAATGGAACCCTGAAAGCTCGCTTACTTTCTGCACCATCTGGTGGCTCTTGTACAATATAACATAACATTTGTTACATTTGTTCCTTGCCTCGAAGAAAATTAATAAGGCGATTGTTGATAGTCTAGCGCTTTTGAATAATTTCTTCCTCGAAAAAGAAATCTTCAACTGTACATGCTTCTTTATCCAAAATTGAATCCACCGTTGAAGGGAGAGAGAAACCAGTCATCCGCCAAAACATTTTTTCCAGCTTTCCTTCCTCTCTGTAGACTTCTTAACATCGTTTTCGAATTCCTTCAGTACATTTGCTGGCACCATGAAACCAGATCTTCGAGCTGCGGAAAGGGGATTTGGAGGGCGCTGAGCATGAATTAGAATGATACGATGTTAACCCGTTGTTAAGAGCCCAATAAAGAGCGTTAGTGCTCTCATCGCTCTCGTATATGGCCACCAATACGAGCCTGCTGGATGTCCCCTGTCTTATAACAAATTGAACATCCTGTTGAAGACGATCAGATGTGCGCAGGAGCCTGGAAAACTCAAGAATATAAGTTCCTCGAGACTCTGTTGAACTATGACATGCCCCTGGCACCAATGGATACTCTGAATCATCATGTTCATTCCGGGTCCATACAACATCGGCGTAACAAACTCCACCATGAATTATCTTTAATGAGATATCATCAAGGCCTGGAACCCTTCGGATAAATTGGTAAGGCGACCAAACACCTGATGGATCTCGAGCTGCCCAAAATGCGGGAAAGTTGTGGCAACACGTTGCTTTACATTATCATCTAGGATATCACTATTAAGCAATCCATCCAAATCTGTCTTTGACAGCGCATATTCCCTACAGAGAACATCTGTCACAAGATTTTCGGGAGTTTCAGTTCCTTTAACAGAAATAACCACACACGGCAAATGGCGCAACACCACAGCAAAATATGCAGCTTCCCTTTTCGCTTGATAGACACGTCCTTTTCGCAGGGTGTCAGGAGGTAGATTAACAAATTTCAGATATGCCTCAGCACGACCCCGCCACCAACTGTCACCTTGTAATACAGGTCTCCTGTTACGGCTCCAAGGGGTCAAAACGCCTTGCCGATATAGCCATGCACATGGAAATATAATTGAATTAACATTCCATAAGAACATTTCTGGTGTATACATTTTATCAAACAGTAGGCATGCGTTCTCCAAAGACGCCATATCTCCTTGAATTTCAACATTAGGATCCATCATATTCTCATATTAATTTTGAAACCCGGTAGCATTATGTACATTTCACCTGTATGTATAGATGATTTTTGCATCAGACTTGAGCATGCGAACACCAAATGCTTCCATCACCAATAAGACAATTTCATAGCATCATCTCTGTTCTTTCCATATACGACCTGTGACCCTCAGTTTCCTCTGAATAATCAAACCATCATGACTGTCCCGGACTTTCTTATGGCTGTCGCAAATGCTTCTTGGTATTCCTTGCCAACACAGCTTTCGTCCATTTTCCCCCACGCAAAATTTTTTTGCTTCATTATCATCACCAATAAAGCGCAAAAAGGCCATATACACAGGGGCCATTCCAAGCTGGAATGTTTCAAAGTGCAAACAGATTTGTTGACCAAAACAGTTGAATACCGTCAGCATCCATGTTACATTATCCACCTCCTGAGGATTAGGTTTTACATATCAACGATTGAAGGTGCAGCCATTGTGCATGTCCACCTTGTGATCATTTCTCAAGTGAGTCACAAGCGCTGGCATGTACCCAGTAACTGAGCATTCAGAACCCGCGTAAGGGCAACTGTAAGGCCTGAACATGCATTGTTGTTCATGCTTGAGTTTGCTATAATATGTGAATATGTCGTGACAACCAAGCTTTCGATGTCTGCAAGGAAGTTCCAGAGATTCTGCAACCTTTTCAAGAGCCAAACATCTTATATTCCCCAGTTCATGTCTGCAAGTGGGGCAACGGTTATGCACTCTCAACTTGCAGAAGTATTTTCATGAGAAGATGAAACAAAATGCTCAGGTCAGTAAGGGACATAGTAAGAAGAATCAAAGTGACATTCATTTGGACCCATTGAATTGTTTTGTTCAGAGCCACTTTCGGGAAATGTATATGGCAGGACAGAGGCTCGGAGTTCTGAATTAGTTGAGGATGGCATGGGGTATAACATACAAGAATAAAATCTGCTTACGTATCCGTTGCTTTGCCTCTGGCAGATACAATCACATGGAAGAACTAATACACGAACAACCTTGTAAACCTTGATATCTTCAATCTTATCTGAAAGATCTGACATTAGACCTTTTAAGCAGATCAACCTCATCCACAGCAGTTGTAGCCCGTGTACAATAGGCATGATAGGATTTGGGCCTCTACTGAAAACTCGAACAAATCCCCAATTTCGTAGCACGCTACGAAATCACCTAAACAGGTAGCGCTGCGAAACTGCTAAAAAGAATTCATGTGCTGCGAAAACACCCTGTCTTTAAGCTAGGCTAAAAAAAATTTAGCAACAGAATTCTCAGTGATAACAGGATAATCAAGTCTGAATCTCCCATAATTGAAACTTTTATGGCTTGTAAGGATTTTACTAGCTTAAGGCCTAGCAAGAGAGCTTCATATTCTGCCATGTTATTAGTGCATCTGAAATTTAGTCTATAGGCTCGACCTTCTGCATGATTGTTCTGCTTGTTATGTATCCAAACCCCAGCTCCTGCCCCTAATTTGTTAACTGGCCCATCAAATTCTAGAAACCATAGGTTCTCTTTTTCTAGGGGAGATTTAATAACTTCTCTGTGATCTGGGATAGTGAGTTGAAGTTCTGGTTTTTCACTTATTTTGTCTTTTAGGACAGTCTCATTACTTGTTTGGATCAGCTCTATTTCTAGGGCAGCAGCTTGTTCATTAATGTCCTGATCTTGTTTATGTGTCTTGGTTTCTTCATCATTTGTAAGATTTGTATTGTCATTGAAAAGAATGTATGAGTCTATGTCAGAATGGACAGCATATATGGGAAAATTTTGAGGTTTTTCTTCACTGCTGACCATGTATTTCATAAGTGACTCTCTATATAACCTCTTGGGTTGACCAAAGACTGAGATGGTTGCATATGACATGTCTAGTTGTAGGGAACCTTGGAGTTTAGCCCCTGTTAGCTACCTATACCAATAGGTTTCATATTTCATGATTGGCTATGGAAGGTCTAAATATGCTCTGCTTTGATGACTCAAACATCACATATTTCCTACAAAGTTTGATTTGTGACAATAACTTGGTAAGGCCTCAAAGTTTTGATGGATGGTCCAAAAGTCTAATCTGGATCATGCCATGTTTAAATTTTCTGTTGTAGAATAGAGAAAGGAGTCTGTCCAAACTGTTCAATCTTGGCAGACAAGTAGTTCAGGTAGAGAAGAGAAGGTTCCCAACAGCTCAATCTGGGACCTTGGAAGAAATAAGGGTAGAAGTAGATAGAAAAGAATAAAGAAAAAGCCAAAGAAAAGAAAAGGCAAGTAAGGGTTTGCAAGTCCAAGTGCACCCTCCAAGGAGAAACAAAAAATGCTAGGAAAATAGCTGGGTAAGCAGTTGTGGTTGCAGAAAGGGTATTTTCACCATTGCACATATGTCAAAAGGTGTTTTGCCAAGGCAAAATCTATCAATGGACAAAGTGGTTAATTCCATCAAATTGCAGCAAGGAGCATGACTAACCTCCCTTTCCCCCTTCATTTCATTACTAACATTCCCTTTTCAGCTGAGATTCATGGAGAGAGATCATGGTTTTATGGTGGTTCTTGTTCATTCAGAAGCCACATTTCTTGTCTAAAATCTTTTCATTTTGATCTAGTCTCTAAACTAAATCAATTTCAGATAAACTCAGTGAGATCCCCTTCATTTGCTCCCTTCATTCATATTAACCTCTAATTTTACTATATAGCTCCCCTATCTTACCCTTCCCCTAATAATATTAACACTATGGTGTATAAAGCCCCAAATCTTATAAATACCCCTTCCCTTGGCATTATAGCCATATGTTCTTAAAAAAGAGGAACCAAAATGACCTCTGGTCACTTTGGTGAACCTATCGCATCCCACTCCCCCTTGCTACAGCCCAACTTACCTTTGAAACCCTCATTTGCATTAAGAAAACCTCATAAAAACCCCTTTTCACCCCTAAACCCTCTTTGCAAAAATTACCAAGGTCCAAAACCCCCCTTGGCGTTTATTCCAAGCATCAGCGCGCGGGTTCAATTTAATTGAAATACATTGAAAAACCTTACAAAAACCCATAATCTGAAGTTTTCCGCCCGCGCATATAACCCGAGCACTTTGTTGCTCCGCCCACCGTCGGATCAGATCCTAAGGATCCGACGATCCACAGTGATATCGGAGCAGCCCCCGCAGCGGACCTTTAGCGCCCGAGAACGTGACGTTGCGTCACGTCAGGGCCAGTCCACGCGTCGCACGATGAAGGCTCTCGGCGCAAGGCCTGACACTTCCGGGACCGTACCCAAACCGCCCCGAGAGACCGTAGCGGCTAGCCTTAACCGTAACCGCTACGGTCCTAACCGCCAACCATTGACCAACAGCATACCGCCACGTCACCCGATGACGTCAGCTGACGTCACTTGACCTCGACCCACCAATGACGTCATGCTGACGTCATCACTAAAAAAGCGCCAAAATCGTAAAAAGCCCATATTAAGCCAAAAAACGCCTTTTCTTTCCATTTTTTATGCATTTCTCTACTGTTTCCTCTGCATGACCGTTTACGTCCTGAAATCCGCCAACCTGCTCAGTTGACCAAGGCGACCTCCACAGCACCAACCTTGCACGCGTGCACGACCTCTGCTCGTGAATTACCAGGTATTTTCTGTTTTCTATCCTCCATACGCCTGCAGTTGAAAATAAAATTACTCAGAGGGCTAAAGAGACGATAAAACTCATAATTTCACCGGCCATTTCCCTCTGCATATACCCCATTTGTAATTGTGAAGTCCAAAAACGGCAGCTGAGCCTTGTTGCCTGTATTTTCACTAAAAAAAAGAAGGTATTCTCTGCGCATTCCCGAAAGACTTTTGTTTACTGAATTCACCTGCTGAAGAGGACATAGTGAGACCAGACAGTAGCCCTGTTCCTGATATAAACAGTATTTCAATTGCTGTTGTATAATTTCCTCCTCTGGTACCTGAAACTCAAACTGTTTTTACAAAAATCACTTATGTTCTGTGCTAATCCTTTTAAGCCGTTCACTTACAGTTGTTGAGCTTAAAGAAAACCATGGACACTCCTATTGCTCTGAATATCAAGCCCCTCAACGCTCCTCACCAGGAATTAGAATGGAAAGCCCTGGGAGATATGGATTATCAAATGCTGGACTGGTTTCTTATGGGCTCCAAATATAATATTCAGATGCTGAATGAGTTGAAAGCCCAGCACCTGAGTGGAGCAGACATCTTGGGGATTTGGGACTCAAACTTGCCCATCTACAACCTCCCCCAGGTAAATCCTATGCCAGAGTTGGTCTACAGCTGCCAGGAATGCTATGACCCAAGCCAAAGAGCTGTCATCAGCCCCACAGGCTCAGTCCTGTTCCATATCACCCCAGAGAGTATAAATGAGATGCTGCACTTCCATACTGCCAAGCAATTGACCCCCCTCCATATTCAGAATTTGATAAAGAAAGGGAGCAAGCTGTCAAGTGACCAACTCATTAAAATCAATCAGCTGTTTGTAAAACCAGGCTCTAAATCCGACAGAACTCCTCCTATTGGATATCAGTACTTGAATGAATTGGGCAGGATGTTAGTGGATTTGATCAGCTATGCCCTAGGATTCAAGGGAATGGAGGATGTGGATGAAAGCATAATGGCAATGCTGTCTCTATTCTCTCCTGGTAAGCCCCCAGCTGTACATTATGATTATGCTACATACATTGCAGATAAAATCCATGACCAGTTTATGAACTTGAAGAGGGAAAGACTATTCAGGTATACCTCATACATATACCACCTATTCTTGTTTTATCAGCCAGCCACCTTCTCTTTTCCTTTGAAGCAACTCAATGCCCAGGGAAATCCAAGGTCAGTTGTGTTCTGGACCTCTGTTTTTCATCATACCTCTGTATCACCTTACACATACTCTGAGTTCATTGACTTATTCATTTATCCAGCCATGACAGTATTGCATGGTATTCCTCCTCCAAGACTAACTGATGACATGAGGAGAATTCTCCATTTGAATAAATCCTACAGCATTGGTAATTGGTACCTCTACCAAAACCACACAGTCATCAGAATATATGGCTGTGAGTTGACCCCTTTTAGGTTGCCAAGGTATGTCCCCATGAGGCTTTTTGCCTTGGAATATTTCAGACAGTTTGGGAACTCAGACTACCTCCATTTTCAGAGCAAGAACAAGAAGTCACAGTTAAAAGTAAGGAGCCAGCTGGGTCCTTTCCTATACAACAGAAAAGAGGAGGGGTGGAAAGAGGCAAACAATATCCTAGAGGGCCTCAGACTGCAAACTAGCTTTGAATGGATACCCTATGACCCCAATCATTTTGTCTCCCTTAGGAGGATAAAATACAAATTGGGTAGCTATGCACACAAGAGACAACCTGAGATTGAACAGTATGCCAATGCATTAAGTTGGGAAGAAGGTACCCTAGAAGAGGAAATTACTGATGAAGAGCTACTAGAGAGAGAGGCTAGAAATATTCAAAAGGAAGCTGACTTAGAAACTTGTGGACAGGTTCCCCTCTCATACAAAAAGCAGCTTGGAGCAGCTGCTACATCATCAACAACACAGCAGCAAACTGCCGGGAAAGCACCGCAGACAGCCAGCAAAGATAAAGGGAAGCAGGTGGAGCAGCCACCTCCATTGACAGAAGAGCAAGTGGAGACATTGCTACAGCAGCAAGAAGAGATGGAGCAGCAGGGAGAAGGGCAGCAGCAAGAAGAGGTACAATATAATAAACAGCAGCCCTTGCAGCAAGAAGGAGTGATTGATGCTCCAAGTTCCACTGAGCAACAAGCTCAGAAAATAGTGCCTCCTAGGGCAGAAACTACTTTTGATACCTCGGTCCTCCAAACCCCACAAAAGGAGGACTTAACCAGGAAAAGAGATAGAGAGACTCCCCTGACTTCATCCATCAATCAGGGAGAGAAAAGACAAAGATTAAATGACTTTCCAGAGGATGACATAGCAATAAGACAAGCAACGGGCATGGGCCCACCCAGCGGAGAAGTTTCAGCCAGTTCATTCCAGCATGAACATGATAGAGCTATAGGAGGAGAGGTCAGCTCCTCCAGCCAGCACAAAGAAGGACAGGTAAGCATCAAACAGCAATTTATCGACATTAAAAGGAGGAGTGATCCTATTAAAATACAGCTGTACAATCATTTGCTGAACGTGGCTCCCACCAATCAGCAAAGACTCATGTCTGCCTTTGATGTAAGTGAAGGCAAAATGATCATGAGTCACTTCATGCCCACAACTCTGCATCCCCAATCTGCCTCGGATTACCTGAGGACCAACATGGAGGTTCTGGCCAAAGACATACACCCTATGGATAAAATCGAACTGCATAAACAAACTGGTGAAATGGTGTATGCCTCCTTGGCAGATGAAACATTGGAAAATTAAAAATTGAAAAGCAGCCTTGATAATACAGCCTCTCAGCTGGAATTGGAGAGAGCATCATCACAAGCCAAGGACAACAGAATCAAGTCCTTGGAAGATGTAATCATAGAAATGGGACATGATCCTAAAGATGTTAAAGGTATCCAAGAACTGTTGAAGCTAAGGGATGCAGACATGGCGGCCTTAAGAAAGAAAATCAAGCTCCCAGCTACCATCCATCCGCAAACAGATGAGGTTGCCCAGCAAAGGCTGGAAAAGGATGCCACAGATCTAATGATATCTCTGTACAAGGAGCTGGTTCGGACTCAAGACAAACTAGGAGAATCAGAAGCTGCAAAGGCAGCACTACAGACAGCATTAAAGAAAAAAGAAGAGGGCCAAACCTCCCAGCCTCCTCCTGAAATAATCAATCTTGAGGAAGCCCCTCCAACAACTACTCCTCCTCCTCAACAGACAGGGCCTACAACACCAACTACAGCAACAGCTACACCAACAACAGAGCAGACTCCTAGTCTGGATATGCAGAAGCTGCAAGCCGAAATCCAAGTTCTTGAGGCTCAAATGAAAGAGCTTGATGAAGTCAAAAAATCTTTGACTAAAGTAAATGAAAGATTTGATAAGAGCAAGCAGAGTGA
The DNA here is from genome assembly GCA_031772625.1 of Pinus tabuliformis. NCBI lineage: Eukaryota > Viridiplantae > Streptophyta > Pinopsida > Pinales > Pinaceae > Pinus > Pinus tabuliformis. The sequence continues at coordinate 911,479,734 of CM062811.1, read as the reverse complement.
GGCTGCAAAGGAACAAGAAGTAAAAGCTCTAAAGAAGAGGATAACTGAACTTGAAAAGGAGCTCACACTAGAAAAGGTAACAACAGAGTTAAAAGCAGTCCTCTGGGGTAACATTGGTCGGTCCATCACCAATCAGTGGCAGTATATTGAGACTATGGATGAGCAAATAGTACTCATTACAAAGGCAAACAGGGAAATACACAGAACTAGAGCAAGCCTTGGCCACATGCCAGATGCTGCCAGCAGAATGATCAATATTTTAAATAACAAAACTAGCTCTCAACTAGCTACCATGGGAATTGCTAACAGGACTGAGACAATCTCAGTAGTTAAAAGAGTCCTGACACTACGAAGCCTAGTTGGGACGCTGGAGAGGAGAACACAGGATATGCAGACCGAAATCAACAAATTCCTGGACAGATTCCTGGCATTACAGAACAGAGGCCTCCCCAGCATATTAAGCAGTGTAGGAAGACTGCTTACCCTGGAAAACTACATCAAAAGGGTTGATGCCCATGCTGCAGCACAAATTGCAAAACAACCCAGTACCTCAGCAGAAACAGGGCCAGCATCAGGGCAGAATTTGTATGATAGGGTGGACAACCTGTTTTTTATTATGAATGAAATTGATCACCTGTTTGATGCACCACCAAATTTCTTTAAGTATACAGAAGCAGATGAAACTATGGAGGCAATCATGAAGCACCAATTGCCCACACAGGAAGTCTGGAGGAATTTGACACAGATAATCTTATCAAGCCAGAACCTGTAGCGTTAATTTTCTCCAGTTTATGAGCAGTCATGCACAGGCAGAATTTTGGTGGATAAATCTACAAGGAAAAGACAGATGCTGAGCCAACTCAGCAGGGCTATTTAGTCACCACAGCAGCAATCACAATCACAGGTGGCAGACCCAAAAATACAGCGCACGAGCTATAAAGTCGAGTTCTCCAGCATTTGATCAAAATATCCCAACCGACTCAGCAGCTCCCAAAGGCCAAAATATCTTCTGACAGAACATCAAGACGCCTTTATTTTGTATTCAATGCTGTAATAAATTTCTGATAATAATATCTCAAAAGTTGGTGAGAATATTAAGTCTGAGATAACTTAGAACTCAGATATTTTTGTAAAAATCGTAAGTATATATTCGCCCCGCACATAAGCTTAAGGGGTTGTTGTTATTTTCATTTTGGGGATCTCACTTGCTGTAAAATTCTCAGAGAAATAATACAAAGGGTGAATGGAATTTCCGAAGCTTGGCGTACCTTGATGCATTGTGATGAATGGTGAATGTTGCAGGATTCCAGAGTGTTTCATAAAACAATAAGTCTTTCTTAAATCTCTGTATTACATGTTTTTCGAGTCTTTTGTTCTCTTTTATTGTTTAAATGTTTTACACTTAATAGCAAAGTAGAAGAATAGTTCCAGGATTTAATCACTGATTACCCTGAACTCAATCTAAGCTATTATCCATGTTTTCTTCAGATACAGTGAATGAAGTGTAATTCTTAATTGCTGCACTTTAAAACTATATCTTTTGCAGTGATAGACATTCCCAGGGATTCAAGTTTGCTCCTGAGACATCTATCTGTTTCTCATACCTAGTTTGGTGGAAATACTTAAGTACTTTAGTGAAAATTCTTAAATGCTTTCACTGGTTTTTTCACCTGTTCATGTTATAAATCAAAAATTTTGTTGTATGAAGTATCCAAATGGCCCTGTAAGTTTCACCAATTCACCTCAAGGTTTCTAGACACCTGCAGCCATAGACTCCATTGCCCAATGATATTTGACTCTTTGAACACTACATCACAAGACCTGAAAGAAACTCTTCAACCAAAACATAAACAAAACCTGTGCATAATACCTAGCCTAAAACACTATCATAACAGATACAAATCATAAAGAGAGAGCCCTCTCTGATCACAGTTTGGCTAGAAACAGTGATCCAAAGATTGGTTAGTGGTTACCCCGGCCGTATTCCCTTGGGAGTCATAGGGAACAACCTGGGTGTTAACATAATTGGCGACTCCACTGGGGAACTTCTTAGGATTTTTCAATTACTATCTGTTTTCCAAAGTTACCATCAAACCTGAAATCAGCCAAGAGGCCTTAGAACTGTTTCTGCATCACATTAACAGCTTTAGGGAGGAGCTTGTTTGGGAAATCTTCGTCTTAGCTTTGAAGACATATAGCCATTCCAAAATCTTCATCCAGTCCTTGCAGATATAAAAACTTCCTACAAAATCCCAAAAACAGGTTGGAAGCTGGCTCCTAAGAAAAATCCTCGGCATACTAGGGCAAATCCTGACCCTAAACCACCCATCATTGTTGATAATCCAAATACCATCCAAAGAAACATCCGGAGACAGCAAAAGCAGGAAGAGCCTGCTGATGCAAATATAAGTTCAGATCATCCCAGCCTCATTCCCACTCCTTGCAAAGTTCTTTTCCGGTCCACCCCTGGTTCCCCTAGTTCACCATCAACATCGCAAAGTTCTCCGCTCACATCTGCATCCACAGCACATACTCCTTTGACCAGTCTCCCACTAGCTACTCATCCCATTAACCCTGTTATACCACTGATCCCTGCTGTCCCATTTGTTCCTATTAACCCTCTAAACCTCATAAATATGGCTAACAGGTATGCACCTCTGCAGATACCAGCTAATGCTGCGGCCTTACCTCAAGACTATCAAAGTAAAATCTCATATTTTGACTCAAAAGGCTCTCTAACAGCTATCCAGCATGCCAAGAAAATGCAAGATCACTTTGAGACCTATGAAATAGATGATGACACTGTTAGAATGAGAATTTTTGTTCAAAGTTTAACTGGGGATGTTAGAACTTGGTTCAGATCCCTCAATGCAAACTCCATTACAACACCTGATCAGCTTTACGAAGCTTTTACTGAGAGATGGGAGAAGAAGAAAGATCCTCTCCACGTACTTGGTGAATATGACACTATTAAGAGAGGTCCCCAGGAGACAGTTTTGGAATATTGTGCTAGGTTTAACAATGTATATAATGCTATTCCACAGAATTTAAGGCCTCCTCCTGATTTAGCCCTGTATAAATTCCCTGATGGTTTTGACCCTGACATGGCCTATCAATTGAAGGAAAGAGATCCTCCAACCCTTGAAGAAGCTCAAAGGGTTGCTGTCACAGTGGAAGCTAACCTAATTGCCAAAAGAAACAGGGCAAAATTGGAGAAAAGGACTGCCTTCAAAGAAGAACCCTCGGGCTTTGATCAAAAGCTGGATGCAATACTAAATAGCATGAAGAGGTTGGGTGAAAGAGTGGAATCAGTTGAAAGAAAGTCATCATGGGAAGCACCACAAAACAACCCTCCTAGAAATCCGAATTTTAGGAGAACCCAAAACCAAAACATTGGTAGAACAAGTGCTGACCAAGACATTAGACCCCCTTTCCAAGAAAATTATGCAGAAACTTCAACATCAAATGAACCTAATGCAGACCCTGAGATTAATCTAATGGGTCTAGATGGTAAAAGCCAGGTTTTCTTAACACAAGAGGATCATGAGGATGATGAAATCAAAATATTCCAAACTAAATCAGGAGAATCCTTTGATTTTAAACAAGGATATGATAGTGCTGTCTATGAAGTTCATAAACAGTACAAACTAAGGAGTAGGACTGTAAATGTAAATCAGCCTGAAAAGATAAAAGACAAACAGCAGTCTAAAGGAACCATAGTCACAGAAACTAATGACAAATCAAACTTGCCTACAGAGGAAGTAGTGGTTGAAGAGATCACCACACTTTTGTCACCACTACATCAGCCTATGGCAACGTCGTCCTCTCACCCTGATTTAGATATTACCCCTCCAGACATGAGTAAAAGGGACAGGTCTCAAAGTCAAGATGAAAACCAACAAGGAGATGTAATGAGCAAAGAAAGGGCCGCCATCCATAACTCCAAAACCCAAGCTGAAAAACCTTTTGACCTAAGCACAGAGATTGGCAAGCTAAAGATAGCAATTCCCCTCTCAGAATTAGCTAAGCATGACATATATAAACAACAGATTAAGAAATCCCTACAACTCACTGATAGCAAAGATGATGTAAATGTGTTAGATGACACTCCGGAATTACTGTTCGGCCCAGAGGTAGATGGAAAAACAGCAGTTACAGGGATATTACCTTTTTATGTCAGCTTGCATATTCATGACAAAATACTGCATAATGCGATGTTTGACTCAGGCGCTTCTCATAACCTCATGCCAAAAGCAGTCATGGAAAGATTGAATTTGGATATAACAAGACCATACAAGGACCTATTTTCCTTTGACTCTAGTCAAGTCAAGTGCCTAGGTCTTATAAAAGATTTATGTGTGTCTCTAGTTCAATTTCCAAACAAGACAATCCTAATGGATGTGGTGGTTGCTGATATCCCACCTAAGTATGGAATGTTGTTGTCAAGATCATGGGGAGCCAAACTCCAAGGCTCCCTGCAATTAGATATGTCATATGCCACCATATCTGTCTTTGGGCAACCAAAGAGACTCTACAGAGAAACACTCATGAAATATATGGTCAGCAGTGAGGAAAAGCCTCAAAACTTTCCTGTATATGCTGTCCATTCAGACATAGACTCGTTCATTCTCTTCAACGACAGTCCAAGCCTCTCAAACAATGACATTAGGACCGAAACATTTATGCAAGAACAGAACATTAATCAAGGAAGTACCACCCATGAAATATCGACCAGTCAAACACTGGACATGACCCCTCCTCTAGTTGTCAAAGATTTTCAATCCAATGATGAAACTGTCCTAGAACATAAGCGGGAAAAGAAACCCCAACTCCTGCTTACATGGCCATCCCATGAACAGATTTTTAAACCTCCTTTTCAACAAGATATCCTGTGGGTCCTAGAATTTGATGGCTCGGTTAAAAAGTTAGGGGCAGGAGCTGGAGTTTGGATACATAACAAAGGGAAAGACCATGCAGAAGGCAGGGCTTATAGATTAAATTTTAGATGCACTAATAACATGGCAGAATATGAAGCTCTGTTACTAGGTCTCAAACTAGCAAAGTCATTACAAGCTCCTAGGCTTTCCATCATGGGAGATTCTGATCTAGTAATTCAACAAGTGAAAGGAAGTTTTGTCACCAATGACAAAAGGTTGAGATCTTACAGGTCTGCTGTAATTGAAATATTGGACACTTTCTCTGAATTCCTTATCACAAAAATTTCAAGGGGCCACAATCTCCATGCACACAGTTTGGCAACATTTGCCAGCACGTTCAAATTTCCACTAGAACCCAATAACTGTTTCACAGCCGAGGTCAGATACAGACCCTCTATTCCAAACAATGTCAAAGAATGGCAAGTATTTGAGAATGATATGCAAATAAACAATTTTCTAACCTCACAACAAGAGTTTGCAGGATTAAATATTGACACCGAATCAGCAAATCAATCACAAATACTTGAGACAGCAAGTCAATCACAAATATTGTTCCAACAGATGGCTCATCCAATATCACCCAGAACAGCAAAACAATTACTGAATCCAACCATCTTCAACAACGAAAACATTCAGCAAATTCACCAAATTGACTGTGAAGAGGTGACCAGCGCAGAAGCTGAAATCATACAACTCAAAGACAATTTCCTTCCAATAGGCCTTACCCCGCTAGAGGACATTTTTGATTCAAATGACATCCCTAGGAAGCCAAAAATGCAGCCATTAGATGCAGCCATTGAAGAATGCAACATTGGTACTATTGACAAGCCTAAAATAATAAAGCTATCTGCTTCTTTGCCCCCTGATCAAAAACCCAAATACATTGACCTCTTTAAAGAGTTTCAAGATGTTTTTGCATGGGGTTATGAGGATCTAAAGTCCTATGATACCTCTGTCATTCAGCATACCATTCCCCTCAAGCCTAATCAAAAACCATTCAAACAGAAGTTGAGAAGGATCAATCCTATACTCCTTCCTTCCATTGAAAAGGAATTGCAAAAAATGTTCAAAGCTGGCATAATAGCACCAATCAGATTCTCTGAATGGATTTCCAACTTAGTCCCTACAAGGAAAAAGACTGGTGAGATTAGACTTTGTGTAGACTTAAGGAATCTAAATCAAGTATCACTCAAAGATAACTACCCTCTACCCAAAATGGATCATATTCTCCAAAGAGTGGTGGGGGCTTCAAGGATGTCATTGCTTGATGGATTCTCAGGCTTTAATCAAATCCTAGTACACCCTGAGGATCAAGACAAAACTGCATTTACAACTCCATGGGGAACTTTCAAATATGTAAAAATGCCCTTCGGATTGAAAAACGCAGGGGCAACTTTTCAAAGAGCAATGGACATTGCTTTTGCAAAAGAGATTCATGACTTCCTAGTCATTTACTTAGATGATCTTACACCCTTTTCAAAATCCGACCAAGAACATCTGAAACATTTGAGACAGATTTTCCTAACATGCAGGAAATATGGTATTTCTTTAAATCCCAAGAAATCATTATTTGGCTTGGAAGAAGGGAAACTCTTAGGGCACATTATTTCAAAAGATGGCATAAGAATTGATCCAGACAGGATACAAGCTATCCTACAAATGCCTCACCCAAGGAATGTCAAGGAGTTGCAGGGATTCTTAGGAAAAATCAATTTTTTGAGAAGGTTTATCCCAAACTTAGCAGAACTAATCAGATTATTAAACAACATGCTAAAAAAGGATTCAAAGGTAAAGTGGACTGTTGAAGCAAAACAAGCCTTTGAAGGTATAAAATTGGCCTTGACTCAAACCCCAGTGCTAACCAATCCTCAGTTTGACAGAGACTTTATCATTTTCTCTTTCGCCTCCCAGCACACTATTGCTGCTGTTTTATTACAGAAAGATGACCAAGGGAATGAGAAGCCTATTGCCTTTTTCAGCAGGGCTCTTAGAGATGCCCCTCTAAAATATCAAATTATGGAGAAACAAGCCTATGCTTTGGTCAAAGCCATTAAAGACTTTAGGATTTACATCCTTTATTCCCATGTTGTGGCTTATGTACCAAGTCCTATTGTCAAAGACATTCTCACCCAAGAAAACTTAGAGGGCAGAAGAGGAAAATGGATTGCCAACATACTAGAATTTGACATTGAAATAAAACCTACAAAGCTAATAAAAGGACAAGGCTTGGCTAAATTAATGACAGAATCAAATTTCCAGGCCCTAGATATCAATCAGCTGGACAGTGAAACAGAGCTGGCGACTCCAAAGATCAATGTAGCCTTTGAACGATCTCCTTGGTACTCTGATATCTGTTTTGTGTTACAAAACCTGTGTGCTCCCCCAGGACTGTCCAGAACTAAGTGTAGGTTCCTAAAAATGAAAACATCTAGATTTTGTGTGATGGATGGAAATCTGCTTTGGAAAAACCATGAAGGTATATTGCTGCACTGTTTAATGGAAAATGAAACTAACAATATCATGCAGGAGTTTCATGCAGGACACTGTGGTGGACACTTGTACTGGAAGTCCACTGTGGATAAAATACTAAGGGCAGGGTATTACTGGCCCACCATGTTCTCAGATGTTAAGAGATTCACCACCTCATGTCATCAATGTCAACTATTTGAGGGCAAAAGACAGCTGCTGCCACTCCCCTTAAGACCTATTGCAACAGAGAGACCTTTCCAACAATGGGGCTTGGATTTCATTGGGGAAATTCATCCCTCATCTTCAGGCCAACACAGATGGATTTTAACAGCAACAGACTACTTCACCAAGTGGATTGAAGCTGCCCCATGCAGACAAGCAAATGACTCAGTAATCATTCAGTTTTTGGAAAACAATATACTGGCTAGATTTGGCTGTCCAGACAAGATAATAACAGACAATGCTGCTGCCTTCAGATCCAAGAAAATGGTGAACTTCTGCCATAAATTTCACATTACTTTGGGCCATTCTACTGCATACTATCCCCAAGGAAATGGCCTTGCTGAATCATCAAACAAAATCTTAATAAATATCATAAAGAAGGTGCTAGAAGAGAACAAAAAGAACTGGCATAAGAAACTAGTCAATGCGTTATGGGCAGACAGACTAACGACAAAAAGATCAATTGGGACCAGCCCATATGAGTTAGTCTATGGATTAGAAGCCAAATTTCCTTCATCACTAGGAGTGCCGGTTATGAAGCTTCTGCAAGAAAGCCAAGCGGAGCCAAATGATATGCAAAGGAGGATCAATCAGATAATCTGTTTACAGCAAACTAGAGAACAAGTTTTCAGCAGAGTGCAGATATTACAAGAAAAATTGAAAAAGGCCTTTGATAGAAGAACCAAAGCAGAAGATTTCAATGTGGGGGACAAAGTCTTAAAGTGGGATGCAAGAAGAGAAGAGAAAGGAAAACATGGAAAATTTGACTCTTTATGGAGAGGACCATTTGTTGTCCAAGCAGTGCAAGGTAACAACACTTACTTCCTAAAAAGCTTAAATGATACTGATTTGGATGAAGGTCCTGTCAATGGCAGGATGCTGAAGCACTATTTTGAATATCACCCATAAGTGCAGCTTGAGTTTCCCTTGTATATATGCGGATGTACATATTATTTTCTGTTAAGATTCTGAAAATGCACTTTTCCAAGTTTATTGACTGTTAGCAAAGGTAATTAGAATCAGAGGACACCAAGGAGGAAGAGCACAGTTTTGGCATTTCAAAATAGCATGTTCCAAAGTTTTGGCAGGAGCAGTCAAGCAACAAGGCAAACTGACCTGCTGTTCTTGGTCTTTCAAGTGAAAAACCATCCCCATGTGGAGCCACTGTTAGCTACCTATACCAATAGGTTTCATATTTCATGATTGGCTATGGAAGGTCTAAATATGCTCTGCTTTGATGACTCAAACATCACATATTTCCTACAAAGTTTGATTTGTGACAATAACTTGGTAAGGCCTCAAAGTTTTGATGGATGGTCCAAAAGTCTAATCTGGATCATGCCATGTTTAAATTTTCTGTTGTAGAATAGAGAAAGGAGTCTGTCCAAACTGTTCAATCTTGGCAGACAAGTAGTTCAGGTAGAGAAGAGAAGGTTCCCAACAACTCAATCTGGGACCTTGGAAGAAATAAGGGTAGAAGTAGATAGAAAAGAATAAAGAAAAAGCCAAAGAAAAGAAAAGGCAAGTAAGGGTTTGCAAGTCCAAGTGCACCCTCCAAGGAGAAACAAAAAATGCTAGGAAAATAGCTGGGTAAGCAGTTGTGGTTGCAGAAAGGGTATTTTCACCATTGCACATATGTCAAAAGGTGTTTTGCCAAGGCAAAATCTATCAATGGACAAAGTGGTTAATTCCATCAAATTGCAGCAAGGAGCATGACTAACCTCCCTTTCCCCCTTCATTTCATTACTAACATTCCCTTTTCAGCTGAGATTCATGGAGAGAGATCATGGTTTTATGGTGGTTCTTGTTCATTCAGAAGCCACATTTCTTGTCTAAAATCTTTTCATTTTGATCTAGTCTCTAAACTAAATCAATTTCAGATAAACTCAGTGAGATCCCCTTCATTTGCTCCCTTCATTCATATTAACCTCTAATTTTACTATATAGCTCCCCTATCTTACCCTTCCCCTAATAATATTAACACTATGGTGTATAAAGCCCCAAATCTTATAAATACCCCTTCCCTTGGCATTATAGCCATATGTTCTTAAAAAAGAGGAACCAAAATGACCTCTGGTCACTTTGGTGAACCTATCGCATCCCACTCCCCCTTGCTACAGCCCAACTTACCTTTGAAACCCTCATTTGCATTAAGAAAACCTCATAAAAACCCCTTTTCACCCCTAAACCCTCTTTGCAAAAATTACCAAGGTCCAAAACCCCCCTTGGCGTTTATTCCAAGCATCAGCGCGCAGGTTCAATTTAATTGAAATACATTGAAAAACCTTACAAAAACCCATAATCTGAAGTTTTCCGCCCGCGCATATAACCCGAGCACTTTGTTGCTCCGCCCACCGTCGGATCAGATCCTAAGGATCCGACGATCCACAGTGATATCGGAGCAGCCCCCGCAGCGGACCTTTAGCGCCCGAGAACGTGACGTTGCGTCACGTCAGGGCCAGTCCACGCGTCGCACGATGAAGGCTCTCGGAGCAAGGCCTGACACTTCCGGGACCGTACCCAAACCGCCCCGAGAGACCGTAGCGGCTAGCCTTAACCGTAACCGCTACGGTCCTAACCGCCAACCATTGACCAACAGCATACCGCCACATCACCCGATGACGTCAGCTGACGTCACTTGACCTCGACCCACCAATGACGTCATGCTGACGTCATCACTAAAAAAGCGCCAAAATCGTAAAAAGCCCATATTAAGCCAAAAAACGCCTTTTCTTTCCATTTTTTATGCATTTCTCTACTGTTTCCTCTGCATGACCGTTTACGTCCTGAAATCCGCCAACCTGCTCAGTTGACCAAGGCGACCTCCACAGCACCAACCTTGCACGCGTGCACGACCTCTGCTCGTGAATTACCAGGTATTTTCCGTTTTCTATCCTCCATACGCCTGCAGTTGAAAATAAAATTACTCAGAGGGCTAAAGAGACGATAAAACTCATAATTTCACCGGCCATTTCCCTCTGCATATACCCCATTTGTAATTGTGAAGTCCAAAAACGCCAGCTGAGCCTTGTTGCCTGTATTTTCACTAAAAAAAAAAGGTATTCTCTGCGCATTCCCGAAAGACTTTTGTTTACTGAATTCACCTGCTGAAGAGGACATAGTGAGACCAGACAGTAGCCCTGTTCCTGATATAAACAGTATTTCAATTGCTGTTGTATAATTTCCTCCTCTGGTACCTGAAACTCAAACTGTTTTTACAAAAATCACTTCTGTTCTGTGCTGATCCTTTTAAGCCGTTCACTTACAGTTGTTGAGCTTAAAGAAAACCATGGACACTCCTATTGCTCTGAATATCAAGCCCCTCAACGCTCCTCACCAGGAATTAGAATGGAAAGCCCTGGGAGATATGGATTATCAAATGCTGGACTGGTTTCTTATGGGCTCCAAATATAATATTCAGATGCTGAATGAGTTGAAAGCCCAGCACCTGAGTGGAGCAGACATCTTGGGGATTTGGGACTCAAACTTGCCCATCTACAACCTCCCCCAGGTAAATCCTATGCCAGAGTTGGTCTACAGCTGCCAGGAATGCTATGACCCAAGCCAAAGAGCTGTCATCAGCCCCACAGGCTCAGTCCTGTTCCATATCACCCCAGAGAGTATAAATGAGATGCTGCACTTCCATACTGCCAAGCAATTGACCCCCCTCCATATTCAGAATTTGATAAAGAAAGGGAGCAAGCTGTCAAGTGACCAACTCATTAAAATCAATCAGCTGTTTGTAAAACCAGGCTCTGAATCCGTCAGAACTCCTCCTATTGGATATCAGTACTTGAATGAATTGGGCAGGATGTTAGTGGATTTGATCAGCTATGCCCTAGGATTCAAGGGAATGGAGGATGTGGATGAAAGCATAATGGCAATGCTGTCTCTATTCTCTCCTGGTAAGCCCCCAGCTGTACATTATGATTATGCTACATACATTGCAGATAAAATCCATGACCAGTTTATGAACTTGAAGAGGGAAAGACTATTCAGGTATACCTCATACATATACCACCTATTCTTGTTTTATCAGCCAGCCACCTTCTCTTTTCCTTTGAAGCAACTCAATGCCCAGGGAAATCCAAGGTCAGTTGTGTTCTGGACCTCTGTTTTTCATCATACCTCTGTATCACCTTACACATACTCTGAGTTCATTGACTTATTCATTTATCCAGCCATGACAGTATTGCATGGTATTCCTCCTCCAAGACTAACTGATGACATGAGGAGAATTCTCCATTTGAATAAATCCTACAGCATTGGTAATTGGTACCTCTACCAAAACCACACAGTCATCAGAATATATGGCTGTGAGTTGACCCCTTTTAGGTTGCCAAGGTATGTCCCCATGAGGCTTTTTGCCTTGGAATATTTCAGACAGTTTGGGAACTCAGACTACCTCCATTTTCAGAGCAAGAACAAGAAGTCACAGTTAAAAGTAAGGAGCCAGCTGGGTCCTTTCCTATACAACAGAAAAGAGGAGGGGTGGAAAGAGGCAAACAATATCCTAGAGGGCCTCAGACTGCAAACTAGCTTTGAATGGATACCCTATGACCCCAATCATTTTGTCTCCCTCAGGAGGATAAAATACAAATTGGGTAGCTATGCACACAAGAGACAACCTGAGATTGAACAGTATGCCAATGCATTAAGTTGGGAAGAAGGTACCCTAGAAGAGGAAATTACTGATGAAGAGCTACTAGAGAGAGAGGCTAGAAATATTCAAAAGGAAGCTGACTTAGAAACTTGTGGACAGGTTCCCCTCTCATACAAAAAGCAGCTTGGAGCAGCTGCTACATCATCAACAACACAGCAGCAAACTGCCGGGAAAGCACCGCAGACAGCCAGCAAAGATAAAGGGAAGCAGGTGGAGCAGCCACCTCCATTGACAGAAGAGCAAGTGGAGACATTGCTACAGCAGCAAGAAGAGATGGAGCAGCAGGGAGAAGGGCAGCAGCAAGAAGAGGTACAATATAATAAACAACAGCCCTTGCAGCAAGAAGGAGTGATTGATGCTCCAAGTTCCACTGAGCAACAGGCTCAGAAAATAGTGCCTCCTAGGGCAGAAACTACTTTTGATACCTCGGTCCTCCAAACCCCACAAAAGGAGGACTTAACCAGGAAAAGAGATAGAGAGACTCCCCTGACTTCATCCATCAATCAGGGAGAGAAAAGACAAAGATTAAATGACTTTCCAGAGGATGACATAGCAATAAGACAAGCAACGGGCATGGGCCCACCCAGCGGAGAAGTTTCAGCCAGTTCATTCCAGCATGAACATGATAGAGCTATAGGAGGAGAGGTCAGCTCCTCCAGCCAGCACAAAGAAGGACAGGTAAGCATCAAACAGCAATTTATCGACATTAAAAGGAGGAGTGATCCTATTAAAATACAGCTGTACAATCATTTGCTGAACCTGGCTCCCACCAATCAGCAAAGACTCATGTCTGCCTTTGATGTAAGTGAAGGCAAAATGATCATGAGTCACTTCATGCCCACAACTCTGCATCTTCAATCTGCCTCGGATTACCTGAGGACCAACATGGAGGTTTTGGCCAAAGACATACACCCTATGGATAAAATCGAACTGCATAAACAAACTGGTGAAATGGTGTATGCCTCCTTGGCAGATGAAACATTGGAAAATTACAAATTGAAAAGCAGCCTTGATAATACAGCCTCTCAGCTGGAATTGGAGAGAGCATCATCACAAGCCAAGGACAACAGAATCAAGTCCTTGGAAGATGTAATCATAGAAATGGGACATGATCCTAAAGATGTTAAAGGTATCCAAGAACTGTTGAAGCTAAGGGATGCAGACATGGCGGCCTTAAGAAAGAAAATCAAGCTCCCAGCTACCATCCATCCGCAAACAGATGAGGTTGCCCAGCAAAGGCTGGAAAAGGATGCCACAGATCTAATGATATCTCTGTACAAGGAGCTGGTTCGGACTCAAGACAAACTAGGAGAATCAGAAGCTGCAAAGGCAGCACTACAGACAGCATTAAAGCAAAAAGAAGAGGGCCAAACCTCCCAGCCTCCTCCTGAAATAATCAATCTTGAGGAAGCCCCTCCAACAACTACTCCTCCTCCTCAACAGACAGGGCCTACAACACCAACTACAGCAACAGCTACACCAACAACAGAGCAGACTCCTAGTCTGGATATGCAGAAGCTGCAAGCCGAAATCCAAGTTCTTGAGGCTCAAATGAAAGAGCTTGATGAAGTCAAAAAATCTTTGACTAAAGTAAATGAAAGATTTGATAAGAGCAAGCAGAGTGAGGCTGCAAAGGAACGAGAAGTAAAAGCTCTAAAGAAGAGGATAACTGAACTTGAAAAGGAGCTCACACTAGAAAAGGTAACAGCAGAGTTAAAAGCAGTCCTCTGGGGTAACATTGGTCGGTCCATCACCAATCAGTGGTAGTATATTGAGACTATGGATGAGCAAATAGTACTCATTACAAAGGCAAACAGGGAAATACACAGAGCTAGAGCAAGCCTTGGCCACATGCCAGATGCTGCCAGCAGAATGATCAATATTTTAAATAACAAAACTAGCTCTCAACTAGCTACCATGGGAATTGCTAACAGGACTGAGACAATCTCAGTAGTTAAAAGAGTCCTGACACTACGAAGCCTAGTTGGGACGCTGGAGAGGAGAACACAGGATATGCAGACCGAAATCAACAAATTCCTGGACAGATTCCTGGCATTACAGAACAAAGGCCTCCCCAGCATATTAAGCAGTGTAGGAAGACTGCTTACCCTGGAAAACTACATCAAAAGGGTTGATGCCCATGCTGCAGCACAAATTGCAAAACAACCCAGTACCTCAGCAGAAACAGGGCCAGCATCAGGGCAGAATTTGTATGATAGGGTGGACAACCTGTTTTTTATTATGAATGAAATTGATCACCTGTTTGATGCACCACCAAATTTCTTTAAGTATACAGAAGCAGATGAAACTATGGAGGCAATCATGAAGCACCAATTGCCCACACAAGAAGTCTGGAGGAATTTGACACAGATAATCTTATCAAGCCAGAACCTGTAGCGTTAATTTTCTCCAGTTTATGAGCAGTCATGCACAGGCAGAATTTTGGTGGATAAATCTACAAGGAAAAGACAGATGCTGAGCCAACTCAGCAGGGCTATTTAGTCACCACAGCAGCAATCACAATCACAGGTGGCAGACCCAAAAATACAGCGCACGAGCTATAAAGTCGAGTTCTCCAGCATTTGATCAAAATATCCCAACTGACTCAGCAGCTCCCAAAGGCCAAAATATCTTCTGACAGAACATCAAGACGCCTTTATTTTGTATTCAATGCTGTAATAAATTTCTGATAATAATATCTCAAAAGTTGGTGAGAATATTAAGTCTGAGATAACTTAGAACTCAGATATTTTTGTAAAAATCGTAAGTATATATTCGCCCCGCACATAAGCTTAAGGGGTGGTTGTTATTTTCATTTTGGGGATCTCACTTGCTGTAAAATTCTCAGAGAAATAATACAAAGGGTGAATGGAATTTCCGAAGCTTGGCGTACCTTGATGCATTGTGATGAATGGTGAATGTTGCAGGATTCCAGAGTGTTTCATAAAACAATAAGTCTTTTTTAAATCTCTGTATTACATGTTTTTCGAGTCTTTTGTTCTCTTTTATTGTTTAAATGTTTTACAGTTAATAGCAAAGTAGAAGAATAGTTCCAGGATTTAATCACTGATTACCCTGAACTCAATCTAAGCTATTATCCATGTTTTCTTCAGATACAGTGAATGAAGTGTAATTCTTAATTGCTGCACTTTAAAACTATATCTTTTGCAGTGATAGACATTCCCAGGGATTCAAGTTTGCTCCTGAGACATCTATCCGTTTCTCATACCTAGTTTGGTGGAAATACTTAAGTACTTTAGTGAAAATTCTTAAATGCTTTCACTGGTTTTTTCACCTGTTCATGTTATAAATCAAAAATTTTGTTGTATGAAGTATCCAAATGGCCCTGTAAGTTTCACCAATTCACCTCAAGGTTTCTAGACACCTGCAGCCATAGACTCCATTGCCCAATGATATTTGACTCTTTGAACACTACATCACAAGACCTGAAAGAAACTCTTCAACCAAAACATAAACAAAACCTGTGCATAATACCTAGCCTAAAACACTATCATAATAGATACAAATCATAAAGAGAGAGCCCTCTCTGATCACAGTTTGGCTAGAAACAGTGATCCAAAGATTGGTTAGTGGTTACCCCGGCCGTATTCCCTTGGGAGTCATAGGGAACAACCTGGGTGTTAACACCCCCCATGACCTTGACAACAGAATCCCATATTTGGGTGGGATATGAACAACTACAACGTCCATTAGATTTGTTTTATTTGGGTACTGAACTAGGGACACACATAGATATTTTATCAGACCTAAACACTTAACTTGGCTGGAGTCAAATGAGAATAAGTCCTTGTATGGTCTTGTAATATCTAGATTCAATCTCTCCATGACTGATTTAGGCATCAAGTTGTGAGAGGCACCTGAGTCAAACATTGCGTTGTGTAGTATCTTGTCTTGAACATGCAGGCTGACATAGAAAGGTAAGCTACCTGTGACTGTTGTTTTTCCATCAACTTCTGGACCGAACAGTAATTCTGGGGTGTCATCCAACACATTGACATTATCCTTATTACGAGTAATTTGAAGGGACTTCTTGATTTGTTGTCTATAAATGTCATGCTTGGCTAGTTCTGAAAGAGGAATAGCTACTTTTAGTTTGCCAATTTCAGCTTGTAAGTCAAAGGGTCGTTCAGATGGTATCTTGGTGTTGTGGGTGACAGTCTTTTCCTTGTTCACTAAGTCTTCTTCTTGATTCTTATCTCGGTCTTGCGGCTTGTCCTTCTTACTCATCTCTTGAGGAGTGTTACTTGGATTGGGCTGCAAGGGTGATGAATCTACTGGTTTTTGTTTTGAGGGAGAAGTTTCAGCTATTTCCTCAATTGTTACCTCATCTGTAATTGGACCAGTTTTGTCACTTGGTTCTGTGATAATAGCTTTCTTATGTTGTGTAGTGTCCTTTGTCTTGTCAGGCCGTGTCACATTTATAGTATTGCTTCTTAGCTTATATTGTTTATGAACTTCATAAACAACTGTGTCATATCCTTGTTTAAAGTCAAATGACTCACCTGACCTGGTTTGGAATTGCTGAATGTCATCATCTTTATGATCCTCTTGACTCAAGAAAACTTGCTGCTCATCATTCAGGCCCATTAGGTTAATGTGGGTGTCATCTGTTTGCTCATTCGAAGTGGATGCCTCAGTATAATTTTCCTGGAAAGGAGGCCTTATGTCTGGATCAGAACTGGTTTTGCCAGTGTTTGGGTTTTGGTTTCTCCTAAAGTTTGGATTCCTGATAGGGTTATTTTGTGGTGCTTCCCATGATGACTTTCTCTCAACTGATTCTACTCTATCACCCAATCTCTTCATACCAGTGAGTATTGCATCCAATTTTTGATCAAAGGCTGAGGGTTCTTCTTTAAAAGTGGTTCTCTTTTCCAGTCTTGCTCTGTTTCTTTTGGCAATCAGGTTAGCCTCTACTGTGACAGCAACCTTTTGGGCTTCTTCAAGGGTTTCAGGCGCTCTTTCCTTCAATTGATATGCCATATCAGGGTCAAAACCATCAGGAAATTTGTACAAGGCTAAATCGGGGGGGTCTTAAATTCTGTGGTATTGCGTTATATACATTATTGAATCTTGCACAATACTCCAAAACGGTCTCTTGAGGACCTCATTTGATTGTGTCATATTCACCAAGTATGTGCAGGGGATCTTTCTTCTTCTCCCATCTATTAGTAAAGGCTTGATAAAGGTCATCAAGAGTTGTGATGGTATTTGCAGCCAGTGATCTAAACCAAGTTCTTACATCCCCTGTGAGGCTCTGAACAAAGATTCTCATTCTCACACTGTCATCATCTATTTCATAGTTCTCAAAGTGGTCTTGCATCCTTCTGGCATGCTGAATTGCTGTGAAAGGGCCAGTGGAGTCAAAATATGAGATCTTGGATTGATAGTCCTGAGGTAGAGCTGGAGCATTGGCAGGTAACTGCAGGGGTGCATATCTATTAGCCATATTTGCAGGATTTATAGGGTTGACAGGGATAACTGGGATAGCATGAATGACTGGTACAACAGGGGTAGTGGGAAAGGTGGAAACTAGAGTGTTGGTCAAGGGAATATGTGCAGTGGATGAAGGTGTGAAAGGAGGGCTTTGAGATGTGGATGGTGAACTGGGGGAATCAAGGCTAGACCGAAATAGAACCTTGATTGGAGTTGGAACAGGGTTTGGATGAGTTGTCTCAGGACTTGAATCAGCAAGAGTTTCCTATCCCTACTGCTTCCTAATGTTCTTAGGGATTGTATTAGGATTTTCAAAAATAGCTGGTGGATTAGGGTCAGGATTTGACCTTGTATATCGTGGATTCTTCTTGGGAGCCAGCTTCTGAATTTCTTTTTGGTATTTTTAGGATATTTTAGGACTATTTTAAGGGACTGCTCAAGCTTTTAGAACCACAGTCTATGGACAGACCACAGTTGAAAATTATATGCTTTGTCCCCAGTGGAGTCGCCAATTATGTTAACTCCTAGGTTGTTCCCTTTGACTCCCAAGGGAATACGGCCGGGGTAACCACTAACCAATCTTTGGATTATAGTTTCTAGCCAAACTATAATCAGATAGGGCTCTCTCTTTATGATTTTTCTCTGTTCTATGAGGATTTTATGCTAGTTATGAGTTCAGGGTTTGGTTTATGTTTTGGTTGAGGGATATCTTTCTGTATCTAGGGTGGAAAAACTTCAGACAGTTCTAATCCATTGGGCTATGGAGTCTGTGACTACAGGTTTTTTGAAATATTGAGTTGAGTTACTGAAATTACAGGGCCATTTAAATACTTCATGAAACAAATTGGGAATTCTGATGGTGGAGTGTGTATTAACCAGTGGAAAGCAATTGAGAATTTTCCACTAAGCTGGGAGTGTGAGAAAGAGATATATTGCACAAGAAGCAGACTTGAATTTCCTGAAACAATAATCATTGTGAAAGATATAGTGTAGAGGTGCAACAATTAAGAATTACACCTTTATAACTATACCTGAGGAAAACATTTATAATAGCATAGATTGAGTCCAGGGTAATTCGTGATTAAATCCTAGAACTATTCTTTTTCCTTGCTATTAACTATGAAACATAGAAGCGTGACTGAGCTATGGAAAGATGACAAAACACATAACGAGGAGTTTGAAGAGAACTTATTGATTCATGAAGTACGCAGGAATCCTGTAACATTCAGATAAACAGCACAATGCATCAAACAACGCAAAGCTTTGGAAATTCCATCACTTTTGTATTAATAATCTGGAAGTTTACAACACAAGAAATCTGGAAGAGAAATCAACAACCACCTCTGCAAGATTATGCGAGGGGGAAATATATACAAGTGGTCATACAAAATATCTGGAGCCTTGAGTCATTCTAGAAATGAATACATTCACCCACTTTTCAAGATAGTAGATAAGAAAGTTATTACATCATTGAATACAAAATAAGTTCTCTTTATGTATGTCAGAAGATATTTTGACCTTTGGAGGCCACTGAGTCAGTCTGAACGTTCTGCTTTAACTCTGGAAAAATGTGCCTTTATGGCTGTCGTGCTGTAGTTTTTTGGCCTTGTCATCTGTATCTGTCAATCTTGCTTTATTGGCCGATTAGTTCTGCTGAGTTGGCCCAGCCTTTTCCTTTTCATGCATACTGGTTTTATCAAATTTTCCTGTGCATGATCACCTATGAACTTAAATGAAAATTTGATTTACAGGCTCTGGTTTATAATATCAACTGTATCATTTTGGTCCAGTATTCCTGTGTGGGCAATTGATGTCTCAGAATTGCCTCTAATGTCTCATCTGCCTCTGTGTATTTGTAGAAGTTGGGAGGCACTTCAAACAGATGTTTGATCTCATCCATGATAAAAGATAAGTTTTCTACCCTATTGTAGAGACTTTGTCATGTAGCTGGCCCTGTTTCCTCTGAGGTGCTGGGCCTTTCAGTGATCTGATTTGTGGCGAATGTGTTGACCCTCTTGGCATACTGCTCATGTGTAAGTAGCCTTCCTGCGTTGTTCAGTAAGCCAAGGAGACCTCTGTTTTGCAATGCCACAAATTTGTCCATGAATCTATTGACCTCTGTCTGCATGTCCTGGGTCCTTCTTTCTAATGTCTGCACCAGGCTTCTTAGTGTTAGGACCCTCTTTATTAACAAAATAGTCTCAGTCCTATTGGAGATTCCCATAGTTGCTAACTAAGCACTTGTTCTATTATTAAGCACATTGACCATCCTGTTGGCAACTTCAGGCATATTGCCTAGAGAGGCCCTTGATCTCTGGATTTCCCTCTGTGCTTTTGCAATGAGCTCCAACTGCTCATGAATTGTCTCAATATATTGCCATTGATCAGTGATGGATTGGCCAATATTGGCCCATAGCACTGTCTTGAGCTCAGCCACTACTTTATCCAGTGTGA
The DNA here is from genome assembly GCA_031772625.1 of Pinus tabuliformis. Lineage (NCBI taxonomy): Eukaryota > Viridiplantae > Streptophyta > Pinopsida > Pinales > Pinaceae > Pinus > Pinus tabuliformis. The sequence goes on along the minus strand of CM062811.1, from coordinate 911,459,535 downwards.
GCTCCTTCTCCAGCTCCTTTATCCTGTCTTTGAGGGCTTTTATTTCCCTGCCCTTTTCTGCCACAGTCTGCTTGGATTTATCATATCTTTCATTTACCTTGGCTAAATTCTCCCTGGCCTCATTTAATTCTGTCATTTGGGCTTCCAGGGCCTGAATCTCATTTCTTAGCTTTTGCATGTCCAGGCTTGGGGCCTGCTCTGTTGTTGGTGGTGGTGCTGAGGTAGAAGGTGCTGCCTGTTCTGTTTGTTGAGTGAGGGGAGCAGTAGTTAGAGGAGCTTCCTCAAGTTTAATTATTTCTGGAGGAGGCTGAGATGTTTGACCTCCTTCCTTTTGCTGTAATGCTGCTTGCAATGCTGCCTGTGCAGCCTCTGATTCTCCCAACTGTTCTTGAGTCTGGATCAACTGTTTGTATAAAGACACCAGCAAAGCTGCAGCATCTTGATCATGTCTTAGCTGGGCAACTTCTTCCGTTTGAGGGTGAATAGTTGCTGGGATTTTGATCTTTTTTCTCAATGCTGCCATGTCTCCATCCCTCAATTTCAATAATGCTTGTATGCCCTTGATGTCCTTGGGGTCATGCCCAATCTCTATAATTATATCTTCTAAGGCCCTGATCCTGTTGTCCTTTGCTTGAGAGGATGCTCTCTCCAACTCAAGTTGGGCAGCTGTATTATTTAGGCTATTTTCTAGCCTGTAGTTATCCAATGTCTTATCTGCCAAGGAGGCATACACCATCTCACCCGTTTGCTTATGCAATTCTATTTTGTCCATTGGGTGGATGTCCTTGGCAAGGAACTCAAGGTTGGTCCTTATGTAATCTGCAGGGGACTGTGGTTGCAATGCAGTTGGCATGAAGTGACTCATGATGATTTTGCCTTCATTAACATCATATGCAGACATTAGTCTTTGCTGGTTAGTGGGAGCCAATTTCAACAAATGATTATATAGTTGTATTTTTATTGGCTCATTCCTCCTCTTTATGTCAATGAACTGCTGTTTGATGCTCATTTCACCTTCTCTCTGCTGGCTTGAGGAGCTGACTTCTCCTCCCACTATCCTCTCTTGTTCCTGCTGGAAGGAACTTGCTGAGGCCTCCATACTTGGTGGGCCCATGCCCAAAGATTGCCCCATAGGCATTTCCTCTTCTGAAAGGGGATTCATTCTATGTCTTTTCTCCCCTTCAGTTGTTGTTGTTGTGAGGGGAGTCTCTCTATCCCTCTTTCTACTTATATCCTCCTTTTGTGGGGTTTGGAGGATTGAGGCTTCAGCTGTTGTTTCCTGCCTAGGAGGCACAATTTGTGGTGGCTGCTGCTCAGTAAAAATTGGGGCCTCAGCTGCCTTTTCTTGCTGTAGTGGCTGCTCTTTCTCTTGCTACCCCTCTTGTGGCTGTTGTACCTGTTGTTGTTGTTGTTGTACCTCCTCATGAGGTGGTTGTTCTGGTTCCATTTCCTTTTCCTTGCCTTTGGTAGAGGTTTGCTTAGTAGCTTTGGCTGCTTGCTGATTTGCTGTGGAGGAAGATGCAGCTGCTCCCACTTGAGTGCTTGGAAGAGTAAACACCTGTGAACAAAGCTCTAGGTTAGCCACCTTTTTCAGATTTCTTAGTGCTCTTTGATTTAACTCTTCTTGTGTGATAGGCTCCTCTAAGGTTCCTCTCCTCCACTTTGTTTGATTTGCATACTTTTCTATATGAGGAATCCTTACGTGGTCATAACTGGACAGCCTATATTTGACCCTTCTTAAAGTTATGAAGTGATTGGGGTCATAAGGTTTCCAAAGGAAACTGGTTTGCAAGCCAAGGGATTCTAACATTCTATCTGCCTCTTGCCAACCTTCCTCCCTTTTGTTGTAGATAAAGTGGCCTAATTGGTTCCTGACCTTGAGTTGTGCTTTCTTGCCTCTGCCTGAAAAGTGTAGCACATCAACATTCCCAAATTGCCTGAAGTATTCCAGGGCAAACAATCTCATGGGCAAATATTTGGGCAATCTGTATGGGGGCAACTCACACCCATATATCCTTATAACTGTGTGGTTCTGGTAGAAGTATCAGTCCCCAATGCTGTAAGATTTAGACAAATGAAGTACCCTTTGCATCTCATCAGTTAGTCTTGGAGGAGGTGAGCTCATCATCAGAGACATGGCTGGGTGGATGAAGAGATCTATGAACTCACAGTAAGTATATGGAGAGTCAGATTTGCAGTGGAAGGCAGAGGACCAATAGACCACTGACCTTGGATTTCCTTGGGCATCCACTCTTTTCACAGCAAAAGAAAAATTTTCATGTTGATAATATAGGATTAAGTGGTAGATGTAAGAGGTGTATCTGAACACCCTTTCTCTTGCCAAGTTCATCAACTGCTCATGTATCTTATCAGAGATGTAGGTGGCATAGTCATAGCAGATTGGAGACTTGCCAGGAGCGAACATGAGCATGAACACCAACACAGTTTCATCAACAAATTCAATTGAATTATAGCCCAAAATGGGACTAATCATGTCTGCAAGATCTCTTCCCAATTGGTTGAGGTATACTTGGTTAATAGGAGGTACTTCACAGAGTCAGAGCCAATGTACAACTGATTGAGTTTGGTGACCTGAGCATCTGTCAATCTAGCTCCTTGATTTATCAAATCTATTAGTGATAAAGGAACTAATTTCTTCTCAGTCTTGAAGTTCAGCATCTCTTTGATAGCTTCAGGGGTGATGTAGAAAACAACTGAGCCTGAAGGGTCAAGCACAGCCCTCTGAGTAGGGTCATAGCATTCGGCACATATGTGGATCAAATCAGGAAACTGGTTGACCTGAGGGAGCTTGAAGATAGGGAGAAAAGAGTCCCATATGCCCAATACATCTGTTCCACTCTCATGTTTAGCCTTCAATTCATTTAGGAGGTGGATGTGGAACTTGGTCTTCATCAGCATTTCCTTTGATATTTGATAATCCAGGTCTGCTAGAGGTTGCCATTCCAATTCTCTCTGAGGGGCATTTAAAGGGGCAAAATTCAAGGCTACAGGTGCTACTGGAGGATCCATGGTCACTTTTAGGATTTCTATTGCTTATAAACTGGTGTTACTGTGCAGAGCAACACCAAAGAGTTTTTCTTTAAAAGAAAGGTGAATTACTGATGAACAGAGAATAAATGGTTAATTACAGCAATTGAAATACTGCTCGAAGTATGGATAAGACAAATGCCTGGCTTTAAACTCTTTTTCACAGCAAATTGGTGCAGTTTTAGGCTACCAGTCCACGATTGCGTGAACAGAATGTAAGTTTTATGAAAACTCTGGTAATATAAAGCTCAGCTGGTGAATTTCGACCTTACAGTGCAAATGGGGACTAGGTACAGGGGATTCGCCGGTGAATTATGTGTTTTTTCACTATTTTAAGCTATTTTTGGCGATTCACAGACAAAACGAGGCGCAGGAGGGATTTACAGGGATAAATACCTAGCAACTGTTAACAATGGTCACGAATGCAGGTGGAAATGGCGCGCCAGCGGTCTCCAGGTCGAATTCAGCAGGTTGGCGTGAGTTTGGACGTGAAAAACATGCAGAGAAAACGACAGCCGTTTTTGCAAAAAGTGCAAAAAACGTGAAATTTTGGCCAAAATATGGATTTTTTGGAACATTGGCGTTTTTTTGGATGACGTCAGCATGACGTCATCAGGTGGGGTCAAGGTCGGATGACGTCAGCATGACGTCATCGGGTGACGTGGCGGCATAAGAGAGATCCACGGGGATGGTGAGGTGGCAGACAGGTGGAGCAAAGGCGGACGGGGGCGCCGACGCGGCGATGACGCTGGCGGTGACGCTGGCAGGCGGGTTCACCGAAACCGGAAGTGGTTAGCGGTTTCATATCGCACCGCCTTCCATACGGAAGTGGAATTGTCAGAGGGGCCTCCGATACGATGTGGGGGTGACGCGTGGCAGAGGCTTGACGTCACCCTCTGACAAATTTTGGACGGTATCTTTCAGACGTCGGGGCCGGTCCGAAATGCACGAGGGCTATTGGATGAAAAGGGCCCGATCCGACGGTCGACGGATCGTTGAGGTGGCCGGACGATACGGATGGGGCGCGGGATTAAAATAATATATCTTTTGAGATTTGCGCCCGGCGGGAACCTTAGGAATTTGGCGGTTTACATGGTTTTTTCATTGTTTTTTTTTATAAAAATGCGAATAGCGCTAAGACTTTGGATAAATGGAAAAAGTGGGTTTTTGTATGTATTTTGCAAATGAAGCGGGTTAGGGGTAAAAAGGGGTTTATCGCAAGGTTTCTTAGCAAATGAAGGGTTTAATGGGTTAAATGACTTCTGAAGGGGAAAGAGGGGTAAGGCTTAGGGCTCTTAAACTGACCAGATGTCAATTTAATCCCTGATAGTGAACATATGGCTATAATGCCAAGGAGAGGGATATTTATACATTGCTTGGGGTTTATACACCATAGTGTTATAATAGTAGGGAAAGGGTAACATAGGGGATTTAGATAATAGAAGTTAGGGGTTAATATGGATGGAAAAGGTGAATGAGGAGTGAAATCACTAAGTTTATGTGAAGATAACTTAGCTTAGGGAGTAGATCAAAATAAAAAGATTTTTAGACCAGAAATGTGGCTTTCAAAGGAATAAGAACCAGCATAAAACCTCAAATTATTTCATGAACACAACTGATGAAGGGATGTTAGTAATGAAGGTGAAAAGGGGGAAAAGGGAGTTAGTCATGCTTCTTTGTTTTGCTGCAACATGATGGAGAAGAGGACCTTCTCAATCCATTGATATTCCTTTGTGAATAGGTTAGCACACATTCAATTGTAAGGAATGACATTTCTGCAACCCCATCTGCCTACCCATCTACTTGCCTAGCATTTTTTGTTTCTTCATGGAGGGTGCACTTAGACTTGCAGACCCTTATGTGCCTTTTCTTTTCTTTGGCTTTTTCCTTTTGATTTTCTATCTAGAACTACCCTTATTGCTTCCAAGGTCCCAGATTAAGCAGTTGGGAACCTTACTTCTCTACCTAAGCTACTGGTCTGCCAAGATTAAACAGTTTGGACAAACTTCTTTCTCTATTCTACAACAGAAAAATTGAAACATGGCATGATCCAGATTAGGCTTTTGGACCATCCATCAAAACTTAATCAACATGAAGCTATATACACACCTTGTCTCCTTTTGGAAATATGGGATCTTTGTATCACCAAAGCAGAGCATATTTGGAACTTTCTTTGCCAATCATGAAATATGAAACCTATTGGTATAGGTAGCTAACACAACCTATAGATCCATGATTGGTAGTCTACTCTATCTAACAGTTACCCGACCAGACATTATGCATGCAGTGGGAATAGTTGGAAGGTTTCAGGCAAATCCAAAGGAAACTCATCTTCAGGCAGTTAAGAGAATTTTCAAGTATCTTCAAGGAACTCAAAACTATGTATTATGGTATCCTAGAGGTACAAATCTCACACTTCATGCATATACATATGTAGATTGGGCAAGAAGCATGGATGACAGAAAAAGCACTAGTGGTGGTGCATTCTTCATGGGTCCTAGATTAGTATCTTGGTTCAGCAAGAAACAAAGTTCTATTGCATTATCTACAGCTGAAGCAAAATATGTAGTTGTTGCATCTTGTTGCACACAACTCCTTTGGATGATGAAAACATTGCAAGACCTTCAAATCACTTGTACTCCACCTATCTCCATTTTTTGTGATAATACAAGTGCAATTAGTATTTCAAAGAATCCTGTCATGCATTCAAAGACTAAGCACATACCAATCCAGTATCATTTTCTCCAGGAACAAGTGCCTGAACAAAAGGTCAAATTGGAGTATGTTCCCTCTAAGGAACAAGTTGCTGATATCCTCACCAAACCACTACCCAAGGAGACATTTGAATACCTAAGACAAAAGCCGGGGGTAGTTGATGCATCATCTTATTGTTGAATCTTGTATGTTTTAGAGAAAAGTGGTTGTACGCGAGTTGAATGAGGAGCATCCGTGTACATACACCAGTTCATGAAGGTACAGTCGCATATATGTTGGTTTGAAGAAAAACAATGGGGCCAGGCTCAGGATGAAAAGAGTCTGATATGGGTCTGATAGAAACCATCTGGCACAGGTTCAGGGGGAGCACATATCCTTCTAATAATGCAGTATTGGCATTATCTTAGAAGATCTTGGTTCAAATTCACAGTTGATTTGATTTCAGGAGCAGAAGGAGAACATGGGTGTTGGTCTGAATAATGATTGACAAATGCTACTGATGTTAGTTGTTGATAACTGTCAGAGTCTTGTTGTAGATATTTTGTCTCTATGTCTTATATTTCTTTTATCAAGGTCATGTAATGGCCTATTTTGGTTTTCCCACTATGCCTGGGATGAATGATGTAATGTTCTTATTTTATCATGTATCCCCACCTGGTTGGGTGGATGAGTCAATACTGGTATGGTCCCATTTGGATGGGAGATGGATGTATGTATGAGTCTTTGGTGATAGGAAGGACATTTATGATGTATAACTCCATGTTTCTTTTATAGAACATCTTCTTGCAGACCTTGCCTACAAGTCAGGGGGGGCTTGGACAACACAATAGAGTAGAGATTTCAGCATGGACTCAGGGGGATCATAACCCTTTGCCCTTGACGTCAAAGGGGGACAATGACTTTGAGTGACTTTGGGTTCCCATCAAGTCCAAAGGGGGAGATTAATGGCATTATGACACAGGTTTGGAATAGGTTTGTCTCTATGACATAAGTGTTGTCCTTGATGGCAACTCACTCAAATGGCAGATCATAGTTCAGGCTCTCAAAATGAAAGAAAATGAGGTATACGCAGGTTCCTCGTAACAAAGTCGCGTATACACACGGGTGTAACGATCTGAAGGCACGTATACATATGCATGCACTTTCATACAAATAAAAGCGCGTACATGTGGGAAAACTTATGGTTGGTCCATGGTATTTAGTCCGACATATTTAGACCTATGGTTTTGGTCCTTGGTATTGCATTTAAAGTGTTGAACCCAAATATTGGGTCCCTAGTATTAGTTCTCAATGGTTTTGGACCATGGCTTGAGTAAGGCCTAAGACTATAAAAAGGGAAGGAGATCATTTGGCAAGGGCATGGACTTATGTGTTGAATATCTTGAGAGGAGCAAGATCTGGAATACTAGTGATTGGTTGGTGAGTTACAGCTAGATCTGAATCAAGAAGGAACCTGAGCAGTACATGATGGTTAAGATCTATTGATGGGTCGAGATCTCAAGGCTTAAATAGTAGTATCATTGTGTGATTTTGATCTATTATATTTGGCACATGATTAGATCTATAAATCTGATAATCTGGGTATAAATGATGTCTGATTAAGTAAAAGGATAAATTATCTTTTATAGATCTGTACGCAGGTTCGACACAACAGAGGCACGTATACACGCAGGTTAAGTAAGTGAAGACTGCGTATACACTTGTTGGCTTTGGCATAGTTGCGTATGTACGCAGGTTTCTATTGGTGAAGTAGCGTACATCTCTTGAAATATGTTTTAGCTGCTTCTGTTTATTGCTGCAGTGTTCTGGGTTCAGAATTGGTGTCTGGTTACTGGTATTGTTTTCTGGTTACAGCATTTTGAGAAGTTATTGGTTGATTCAGTATTTGTACAAAGGAGATTGATTGTTGCAGATATTTGTTTAATATTCATGGATCTAGTCTGAAAATTTATGAAACGTGGTCCCTGGAAGAAAAGAGAAGGTTGAAGCCTTTTGTAGGTCAGCACCTACGTACTAGTACTTCAGCTAGTACAAGAGCTAAGGGGGTTGTAGCTCCCTTCCAAGAGAATTTGGAGAACGAGAGAAGGTTGTAGCCTTCTGCAGGTTGAAGCCTGCGTGCTGGTATAAGACTGCACCAGTATAGAATCATTGTAAAAAGAAGTTTCTAATTGAAAGAAGATAGAGACATATTGCAGTAGGTGATTTTCACCCACATTGGGTTTCCACCTTATATCTTGTGTTCTTTTGTGTGACTGTCTGCTCAACTTTTCTATTCCTACTTACTGTTATATAGTTCTGACACACAAATTAATGATCAACATCTGATGAATAAATTAAATTATAAGTCTGGAAGTTATACGTGAGTTTCATTAGTCAGAGTTGCGTATACACGCTGTTTCCATTTACTGAAGTAGCGTATACAAATCTTTGTATAAATTGAAAAAGAATTTGACTTAATAATACTGATTCACCCCCCCTCTTAGTATTATTTTCATCAATGCTATCTTCTATCAAACTGAAAATAAGTATGAACTCACTAAGGATGGAATTGAATATATTGTAATGGCTCATAAACTCAAAGGTAACTTCTCTCTCATAAATTCTAGATAGATAAAAAGAATAGTAGATGAAAGTAAACAATTTTTACTTATGATTGTAAAAGCAAAGGATATTGATAAATCCGATGCTTTACAAGGTTGTAATCCTAAACAGAAAGTAGATCTAGTTAAAGTTGTTTCCGATTATGATATTTTGTTTCAAGAGCCTAAAGGGATTCCACCCAAGTGAGAGATAGAACATGAGATTTATTTGCAAAAATATGCTCCACTACCTAACATTGGAATGTACAGGTTGTTAGCTCTAGAGAATGTAGAGATAAGGAAGTAGGTATAGGAGTTGCTTGATCAAGGTTTTATTCGACCAAGCACATCTTTGTCCAGATAACCTATTGTGTTAGTGAAAAAGAAAGATGGTTCGTGGAGAATGTGCATTGATTTTAGAGCATTAAATAAAGTCACAATAAAGAATCATTATTCTATTTGTCGTATTGATGATTTGTTAGATTAGTTAAAGGATGCAATTTTCTTCTCTAAATTGGACTTGTGAAGCGGCCACCATTAGATCAGAGTTGCAAAACAAGATGTATGGAAGACTGCTTTCAAAATGAAGCAAGGACTCTATAAATGGATGGTTATTCCTTTTGGATTAACTAATGCTCTAGCTACATTCATGCGAGTCATGAATGATGTATTTAGACCATTCATTGATGATTTTGTAATAGTCTATTTAGATGATATTCTTGTTTTCAGTAGAACATGGGATGAACATGTTAAGCATGTAAAGCAGATTTTAGATGTTTTGAAAAGAGAAAATATCTATGTAAAATTGTCAAAATGTGAATTTGGCAGAACATCTTTGAATTATTTGGGTTATATTGTAGGGGGTGGTGAATTGAAGATAGATCCCTCTAAGGTCGAAGTCATTGTAAATTGGCCTAAGCCCAATACTGCTACAAAAGTTAGAAGTTTCTTAGGGGCAGTGCAATATTGGAGAAATTTTATTGCTAACTTTTCTTTGATTGCAGCTCCTTTACATGCTTTGACAAGTGTGAAACAGGTGTTTCAGTGGGGAGGAAAATAGTAGAAATCCTTCGACACATTGAGAGAAAGGATCAGTATAGCGCCAATACTAGCACTGTCATATCTTCAGCATCCATTTGAGATCGAGACAAATGCAATTAAATATGCCATGGGGGTAATGTTGATGCAACACGGAAAGCCTATATGCTTTCATTCTGAGACATTCACATTAGCAATAGTTAACTATCCTACATATGATAAGGAATTATATGCATTAGTTCAGAGTGTTAAAAAGTGGAAACATTACATAATGGGTAAAGAAACAATCATACACATAGATGATCAACCACTTCAATATTTACACTCACAAACTAAATTACAACAATCAAGACACTATCGGTGGATGGGTTTTCTACAACAATTTCATATTGTTATTAGATATAAGAAGGGCATACATAATAAGGTTACAGACATGTTATCTAGACTAATCATAAATGAAATCATGATACTTAAGCATAATTCAGTAATTCATGAAAGTTACATTGAACAATATGCTCAAGGCACATATTTTAAGGATGTATATGCAACTTTAAGTCATGGCAAGTAGGTAGAAGAATTGGATTATTACATAAAGGACAAACTCTTAAATAATTTTGGAAAATTATGCATTCCACAAAATGAAAGAGTTAATATAATTCAAGAAGCACATACTTCTCCCATATCATGTCATTTTGGTGTAAGTAAAAAAGTTGCACAATTACAAAGATTCTGCTATTGGCTACGAATGAATGAGATAGTTTCTAGATATATTAAAGGATGTACTATGTGTGCTACAAGCAAGCCAAGTAATAGAAAATTAGGCTTGCATACTCCACTTCCAATTCCTTCTCGTCCTTGGGAAAGTGTTTCCATGGATTTTGTTGGGGGATTGCCAAAGTCTAGAAAGGGTCATGATTATTTGTATGTAGTTGTGGATAGGTTTTGTAAGATGTGTATTTTGACACCATGTACTAAATAGGTCACAACTAAAAAAAAAACAAAGTTTTTCTTTCAAAATGTATGGGTTCATATTTGGTTACCCACTTCTATTGTATCCGATCGAGATTCTCAATTTGTCGGGAAATTTTGGTCAAGTTTATGGGAGTTAATGGACACAAAGTTAAAGAAGAGCACGACATTTCATCTGCAAATAGATGGTCCGACATAAGTGGTCAACAGGACAGTGATACAATTGCTTCGAGGATATTGTAGCAAGCATCCCAAACTTTGGGATGAACATTTGTGTTATGTGTAGCATGCTTACAATAGTGCAAAACGTTCTTCTACTTAGAGATCTCCTTTTGAGACTTTTTTTGGTTTTATACCAAAGTCTCCCTTGGATTTTGTCTTTGGGAAAGACATCACAGTTGATGCACACAATGATGTGGACAAAGCAACCAAGTTCATTGAACAAATCCAGGAAATTCACCAGGAAGTACAGGAACAACTGGAAAGAAGCCAAGTAAAGTATAAATCGTGGCATAACAAGCATCGAGTTGAGCATAGTTTTCAAGTTGGTGATCAAGTCTAGTTACACAAAAATATTGTCACCATGATTATTTGCAGTCAGTATGAGTCTATCATCACTTGTACTGTCCTCCTAAGCAAGTCTCAGACCTCAGCTCTTCAAATCAAGCTTTGGAAATGGGAGAAAGACATTAAAAATCAATGTAACTCTGGTTCCGCACTTTCTCTCATGGTCACCTACGGTCCCGCACCTTCTGTGTACAAAAACTGCGGACCTGCCTGCTCTGTCCCTAATGGTGTAGGTGCGGACCCCTGTGAAAGTCAAAAGGCGCAAGTTTTATCTTAAAAAACTTACTTTGAGTTAATTCTAGAGGTTTCTAGAAGGAATTTTGATGTGGATTGTTCGCTCTGAGGTGGTTCATGCATCCCAAAAGAGGAGTTAATCCCTTGATGAGAGGAGCTATCCCTTTGAAGGAGGGATTTATCCCTTTGAAGGAGGACCTAGTAACCTCCCTCCATTGCACTATAAATACAGGCATTGGGCTGGTTTCTGGAGAGGTTAGAAGCTGAACATTTTTTAGGGTAAATGCTGGTGAAATCAAGACTTCCTAGTTAAGCCTAAGAGGAGAGATCACATACCTTTTTGGTTTCATTGGGGAGTGAGTGAAACTTGTCAAAGTAGAGGAGACTTCTTGTTGGACCCTGGGAGGAGCTTGTACAGCGTCAAGGCAAAGGTTGTAAAGTTCTTCTTCTTTTGAATTAATACAATCAAACTCATTTTTCTCAACAAGTATCTTATGTTATTTGTTTCATGGACTCCTTGACTTTCATGTTAAATATGTTTTATGCAATTGGCTTTTCAGGTGCTATTTAATTTGTTTGCCTTGTTTGTGTTTGCAGATTCGCGAAAAGGAGCTCATTTGGATCAAAGAAGTGAGGGCATCCACAAGCTTGCGTTGGACCTAAGGTAGGCCCTAAAAACACTTGTTTGCTATTGTTTATCAAAGCATATTTAGAGAAAGATAGTGTCTGGTTGGTTTGCTTGTCATTAGGTCTTCTTTAGATTCTGGGAAGGTCTATCTTGTCCGCAAGATCGACTTATTCTGTGTGACAAAATGGCGACTCCGCTGGGGACTTGATTGTTTTCCTTGTTTTTACTTTGACCTGAGAAACTCTATTTTTGTTTCTTTTTGGCTTGTTGTGTGTAAAATTGCATAGAGTTTGTAGATCCAGGGTTATTTTTCGTTTTTCATAGCTTTTGGAGAGGACAGCACCCTAGCCGTTTGACATAGTGCGTACTTACCCGCAGCTTGGCTTTTAGCACAGAGCGGGACCACACCTGTGCCAACTGTGGGCCTGCGGACCCTGTCAAAATTTTGAAACCCTAAAATTTCCTCTGTTAGTCAGCTTAGTTTGTCTTTAGAAATTGTTATCCACTGCCCAGACCTGCATATAACTTGTCAGAAGCTTTCCTTGAATTGATTTCGTTAGTGTTAGGGTTTTAGGTGAAATTCCTAGGAGTTTTTCTTGTTGGGTTTGTTTTTCATTTTGGTTGTGTAGTGGCTCTGAGTTTAGAAGCTATAGGGACTTCAGATCACCTTAGTGTCTACCAGCTTTCTTATGAGTCTGACCATTTATGAAATCTCCCCTTGTTTGAGGAATCCGCTTTGAGTTTTCTGTTTACAAAACTTCGAAAAGCTTGTGTTTGAAAGTTTGGATTTTCATTTTCAAAAAGAAAACGAAATTGGTTGTTCTTGAATGATTTGTGATTCTACATAAATTAGTCCTTAGCTTGCATCTAGCTAAGTAAAACATCCTTAAAAAAGACTTTTAGTAGGCTTTGACTTCAAATAGATTTTTATAGTTTGTAGATCTCAAAGTTAGTCATTTTCATTAGTTTTGAGTCTTTTATTAAAAAATATAAAAAAATTTCTTCTGGAAAAGTTTGTTTTTGTAGTGTTTGAGTGCTTTGAAAAAAAAAAGGGAAAGTTTTGTGAAATAAATAGTTGTCTCGTTTTCAGTGCTTTGGAAAGGAAAAGCTCTTCTTTTAATTTGTTTAATTGAGAAAGATTTGTGTTTAGATCATCTTAGGTGCATTTTTAGTGATTTTGAGTCGAGTCTTCATACCACGAGTTTCATCTCCGCACCTTTGGACTTAAATAAAAACCACTAAAATTAACACTTAAAGTAAAATTCACCTAGTAAAATCTTTATTTCTAGGGCTCTGATACACCAACTTAGCTTAGGCTAGTGTCTTCGAGTAGGAGAGTAATTAACTCTCCAAGACAGTAAAAACAAACAAGTAGTTGTATCTTATGGTAGGGAAGAAATCCAATTGTTGCATTTATGCTCTGGGAAAGCTCCTCTTAAAGGAGAAGCACGAGATTGTGTCCGAACCAGTGTGGGAATCAATCCTTCCTCATTGGGAACGTGTTGTGGGGAAAAATGCCTATGCAGGACGATCCTATCCACCTAAGGTGTTACAGTGCCTTAGCAACAAACAGAGACAGCTATTCTAGTATTCTTCCTTTATGAATTAAGAATGAAGAGAGATAGATGGACTAACCGGTGTCTTCCGTTTGTCCCTCGATCCGGTCTCTCTTCTCTTGGAGGATTCCCAGCTACTTGCCTTCTCACTCGCCCAGCTTCAAGAGGTTTCTTCAAGATCACAAGAAGAGAACACTACACAAGACATGGATTCATATTCATAACTAGTTCAGGATTAGAAATAAACTAAACATACTAATGCAATCATACATCAAAAATACATCAGTATATAGGAGAAACCAAGATAGCTTTATTGATGAATAACAAGGTTCAGGAAGAGATACAACCCAGAGGGCTCCAATCCAGCATCTCCTTCCCAGCAAATGGAATTCCTATCTTCACCCCCTTCAAAGCATTAAGCACCCAATGATTCCAATCTCAAACCAACAGCAATTCTTTGCAATAACAAAATTCCAGCCTCTAGATCTCATGGAGGAGAGATCCATATATAGATGTTTGGAGAGAGGATGAGTCAGCTTGAGATCTGACTAGTGTCCTCTCCCTCTGTCAGTTCTTGATTCCACTTGGAGGTTCTTGCTTCCACTTGGAGATTTGGAACCTCTTACTCATCACCAGTCGAATTCCCTGAGGTAAGTGTCATTTTGGAAGCTTCCTGGGTTTTGACACCTTGAGAAATGAGCTTGCCACATGTCCACTCTCGTTCAGCGCAGGTAGCCAGTGTTCCTTTTGACATTCAACGCAGGTAGCCAGTGTTGGCTTTGACATTCAGCGCAAACAGCTAGTGTAGCCACTGAAATGATCCTGAATTGACTTGTTTTTGAGCATTTTCTGGTGGAGAACTTCTGTGAATTGCTGTGGTTTGTTAGCCTTGTTCCTCTAGGGGTAGGAACAACATGTTTAGGGACTTTGGATCCCTTAGATTATGGAAATTTCATGCTCAATGTTGTAAGGCACAAAAATGTTTATAACAGTTGCCCCCTAAAGTATGAGGTTGTTTATCGGGTGAAATGCTTTATCAGGGGGATCCGAAGTTAATCCAATGCTGAGAGGAGACCTGTAATAAGATACAATACAATACATTATTTTTCATACTGCTTTCATGATCTAGCTGAGGCGGGCATTCCCATGCTCAGCTTTATAAATTCATTTTTCTGTACATAGAATAGACAATCGTCTGGTGGTAGACTAATAATTTTGATGAAATTATCATCCTTTGAGTAGGATGATTATCTGCCGCAATGATGTACATGTCAATGTCTTTATCTTTCCTGAATATATATTGTAGCCCGGATGGATGAAACTAGATCCGGGGTCTTCAAACTCGTTCGATCTTCACTCTAAGTACAAGTCGATCCATGTGATAAATGTTCTGAAGTCGAACATGGAAAGACATCGCTTGATTACTGGTCGATGATGTAAACCATTAACAAGCGCGAGAGGAATCACCGATAATGATAATGACCCTCAACGTACTACAGTACAATTCACGTGGTGTGAATAAAGGACTTGGCGTCGAACACCATGCAAAATCTTTTCGTCGAAGGTCATTGATGTATACCTGTCGCTGGAAGTGAGAAACTTGCCATTGAGGCATGCAAGCTTCAAAGTACTGAAGGGGTTGTTCCTAGATCAACTTCTTGGATAATGAGCTGATGTCGACAAGAAGCGATCCGTCAAAGGAGGGCCTTAATGAATCCCACATCAGCGACACGGAACGGAGCTAATGATTTTAATGGAGGTGAAAACGATCTGTGAAATATGATTTAGGGTGGCGGTCATGAAAGGATGAAGGATAATGTATGGCAGTGGATGGGACATGATTGACTTTTCTGAACGACTTCTCTTGAACATATGGTGACACTGATGCGATGGATTGGTAGCATTACCCGAAATATGGATGGTATGGCGAGACCATGGATGTGACCGGTGAATGAAACAACCCAACCTGATTGTGGTACGGAGGAAAAGTGTCATGTTCAAGAGCGACCTGCTACCATCAAAGTTTTCTTGAGTTTCTCTCAATTTTTCCTCAGTCATTGCTGACCAGTACCTCTTTATTTTTGTCAAGCTTGAGGAGGATAACATATGCTTGTTCTATAACCTACCCTTCGGGCAAGCCCATCGCTATGTTTTAATGAGCCTAGCGATAGTGAAACTCGTTCTCGTCTAAAGACAAGTTTGTCGCTATTTAATGATTTTAACGAGTCTAACGACAAGGATAACTCGGTCCTTTTCATTTTTAGAGAGTCTAAAAAGGTACATAAAGTTAACTACAAAAGTCCTTTTTCGTCATCTAATCCCTTAAGTCCGAAAAAGTATAAAACAATACAGAAGGGATGAGTTTTCGATAGTTTTAACGAGCCGAACAAAACAAGCGCTCGATCTTTTTGTGCAATAATCCCTCAGGTCCAAAAAGATTAAAATCTAGAGGAGGGATAGCTCTTCCTGTCCCTTTAACGAGCTGGAAGGCCAAGGACTCGACAATCTTTTCATATTTTACGAGTCAGTTGAAAAGAGCTTAAAGAAGACTCGTCTTTTGAGGAACGAGTGATAAACAGGGTCAGCAGCTAATTCCAGGTACAGGTTGGAATTTTCCAATCACGGCAGTGTCACAAGGATGGCTAGGTGAAATCACTCTTCGCAGCTGTTCCTCAAAATGGGTAAACAATCATATGGAGGTGAACGATCAGCCAAATGAAAAGTGGAGGTGACGGTGCAAACACGACCAAGGCTTTAATGGCTGATGATATTACATTCACTGCGGTTATTTACCGGGATAGTTCATTTTTTAACGAGCTTAAACGCGGGTGGAAACATTTGCTCGATCTTATGTTTATTTTTTTTAACGAGCATGAACTATGTGCTAAAACTGCTCGGATCTTGCGTTTATTTTTTAACGAGCATTAACTGTGTTCTAAAACTGCTCGATTACCCAGTCATATGATAAGAACGTCTCATTAAGATTCTATTTTTTATGGAGCTTCATCTTACAAAGTAATGCCCCGCATCCTTTCGTTATGCAAGTTCGGAAACGACTAATCCTACGAGTTTAAAGGGTTAGACCTACAGGTTTAAAGGGAGGACCTAAAAATTTAAAAAATAAATAGCCGCCCCTTGCTTGCACTCCAAAAGGCTTGCATGCCCCCAGGCATAAAGTACGATTTCAAGGTTACCCCTCAATTTGTAGATAAAACATTTGTTTTACTGGGAGAGGCCTACCTCTTTCAGGCTACCCAAAGATTGTTCTGTTATTCTTTCAACAAAACACTTCTTCAGCGATGGCTACCGAGATAAACAAAGGTGAGTGACGAGACCCGCCCTCTCACATAACTTTGACAAGAAAATCTTATTCCAGAACAACCCCTCTTCCAACCACGGACGGGGTACGGACTAGTCATATTCTCTCGCGGAAACCTACCCTATACCCAAAGTTTTCCTGCCGAAGCAGATCAGGACGCATGCCCCCTGGGTTCCAATCATATCCTCCCGGATTACTCGCGCTCATCAGGAGGACGGACCATGGGTTGAGACATTTCTTGAGTGAAGAGACCATTTAGGGATGGTATCTGACTATTTGCGATGCGTGATCCGGCAAATGAAAGTTGGTCCACGATCTTGACCACTCTTCCTTAATGCGGAAAACACATTACTCTAAAGAGTGAGGAGACAATAGCTCCCATGCAATATATATAGTCTCGTCCAAGGAGTAGGTTATAATCCAAGGGTCCTTGAATGACCATCACGTTCATTTGAACGGTCTTCCCTTTCAATGTGATAGGCACATTGGGGAGGATCCCTAAAGGTTGACTGGTTCCTTTATCAAAGCCTGATAGATTTCTCATTTTAGGCAAAAGCGCCGACGAACCAAGCGATTTCCAAGCAATAGAGGAAAGGATACTCACAGATGCCCCCTCATCAATGATAGTGCCAGCCATTACCATTCTGTATATTTGAACGATAATTCTGAATGGTATGCTTGCCGGCAACCGGGGTCTGCCTAGTTGGTTCCAGTCGAACGAGACAACTAGGTTGCTTGGTGGTGGGACCGAATAGACGGCCAGATATGACTCTGACAAAGTTCCTTCCGGCGATAAAGGAATGGGCAAATTTACCCCTTGTTCGTCGGAGTCTGTGTTGATGAAGAGAATTTGGACAGTGTCGTCTTTATTCCCCTTGTGATGGTATCATTCGAAGATAGAGCCTCTGAAGGCAAAACCGGATCAACTGCTGCCTGAACCTTTTGAATTTCGTCAGGCATGGATCCAGACGGTTCATATTCAATGATAGGTGCTTCGGCTGACCACCTGGGCAAGCCAGCCGGGTTCTCAACTAGTGAAGGACTTGGCAGGAGTTTTTGATATCCAGGAGGAAGTTGCGCTCGTAAAATCGGGTGATCTTCCAGAACTCTTTTAGCCTCGTCTAAGAAGGGACAACGGTGGATGGCATGGTCACCTTCACACAGTTTACAGGGAAATCTAGCTTTCCCTCTCTGTCCTAGGACTTCGCTTTCACTAGTCGATGGTGAGCAGTCAACATGGCTATCAGAGGTTGATGCTAGCGAATTGTGCAAACGGGGAGACCAGTCCCTTAGTATCCGAGGGATGCAGGGACAATCTCTGTGGAAGTGGTCTCCCTTGCATATGACACATGGAGATTTAGGCCTGGTCAGTGCTGTGTGTGGATTTTTGTCAGACGACACTCGTTTGCCCCCAGTCGCTTTTGGCTCCTTCTTCTTCTTCTCTTTCTTCTTCTTTTCCTTCTTCTCCTTAGGAACTTGGTTTTTTGTTTTACCAGTTTCGTCAAGCGAAGAGGAAGGAGGAGAGGAAGAATTAGATGAAGTAGAAGGCTGGTGGACAACTCTGGTCTGGTCTAACTGTTGACTCGACTGTTCAGGAATAGTGGTGTTCTGAACGACATTGGTTGAAAAGATCCAGACCGGCAGGCCAATTGTCAGTCCTTGAAGCGACAATGTGGCCATATGGGGCGCACCAACATCTCCCCAAGAGGAGAAGGGACTAGGATTTCCACCAAGGGGAATTCCTTGGTTGGTGTGCTCCATTTTTTCCAACCTAAATACCAACGCAGGAATAAAGGGTGATTGTTCCATTTAAAATAAATTTTAACGACGCTTTAGACACAACTTTCTTTTTCAATTTTAAAGAGTCGAGAAAAAGCTAAAGATGACTCTAGTCTCCTTCGATGTTTTAATGAGCCCGAAGTGAAAAATGCTCGGATGGACTTTTCCCGCTATAGAGTCTGAAAAAGGCCAAAAGGAACTGCTCTGGAGTTCTAGGCAGAGGGTGTGCCAAACTTTTCGCAAAACCGCAGAATACTTTTTCGCGTACGGGCGGTCGATCTTCCTGAATGTTGTGTTCAGTGCATTGCGATCAGTAGGGCGGCTGACACGGCTTCCTAAGGATAAAGGTTTTATGCCTATAGGGGTCTCCCAATATATACGCGACGGTACGTGGGAGCACAATCCGTACTGGCTCTATCGTCCCTCAGGAGGAATCACCCACCATCCACGAGATCGACAGTCACCAGGCTTTATGACGCCGGAACACGTCTCTAGCCTAGACCTCTATGTTGTGCGTTATGTTGCAAAGCGTTGTTAAGTTCATTCAATTTATTTTAGGTTGATCTTTTTAGAAGTTTGCCTTTCAAGGTTCACCACGAGATGTATGATACAATTCCTAAATGCAGTCTAAAGATGATAAGCAAGCTTTATATCTTTTCAACTTTGAAAATCCTAGCTACTAAGGGAAAAGAAAGACACCATCTTTTCTCAAAGAGCAATCAGCACACTCTAATGCACTTTTCCTAAATCAGACATGCAAACTATCAAGATGCAAATGCACAATGCAGGTGTTTGTTTTCCGCTTTATTAGTATTGATGCCTACAAAGAAAGCTTTTTGTACAACTTTGAATTTGCTTTTAAATGACAGATACAAACAAGTTTACTTTTTCGAAATCAGAAAGGGTAGAAGAGATTACAACACTTAAGGATTTTCGAAATGAATACTTGTTTCGACACTTAAAAGAGACAAACTCAAACCAATAAGCAAAAGTAAATGGATAATCAACTGTAAACAGCCAATGAACTCTCTCCTAAGATCACAATCAACAGATCTGAATCAAGGGCTACAGGATGATTATTTCGCTCATGCAAAGGAAAACTGTAAATGACGCCACAAACACATAAAAACACTCACAGTCTTTTTGTACAAAAGGAGGCGGAATCTAAGCAGAGAAAAGGGGTTATCAGACTGGTACTTATGCTGGTTACAGGATGCAAAATCCAGAGATCAAAACAAGGCAAAACAAAGCAGAGAACCCCAGCTGCACAATGGCAAACTGGTTCAGCGCAACCTCAACACAGGGGTTTTGACATTCAGCGCAGGTAGCCTTCACGGGACCTGCGTTGAAATGCAGAATCCCTTCACTGGGTCTGCGCTGAAGGAGAAACTCTCGTTTCTCACTGGGCTCTGGGTCACAGATTGCTATTTAATTCATTGTTTCAGGCCAAATAAAAGCAACAAGCAAGGTACAATCAAAGGGATGCTTTGAGGGAGTACTAAGATCTATCACAAAGGATCATCAAATCATTTGTGGTTCCATTGTTCAGATCATAGACAAGTCCAGTGATTGGATCAAAACAGAACTGTCTACTTTGCATTCGGGAATAGCAGATGCAGTTCGATTGTTACTGTCAAGTCTATGAAATAAACAATGATAGAGACACAAATAAAATGAATAAACAGATATCCCTAGTGGAGTCACCAATTTGTTGTGGGGAAAAATGCCTATGCAGGACGATCCTATCCACCTAAGGTGTGGTAGTGCCTTAGCAACAAACAGAGACAGCTATTCTAGTATTCTTCCTTTATGAATTAAGAATGAAGAGAGATAGATGCACTAACCGGTGTCTTTCGTTTGTCCCTCGATCTGGTCTCTCTTCTCTTGGAGGGTTCCCAGCTACTTGCCTTCTCACTCACCCAGCTTCAAGAGGTTTCTGCAAGATCACAAGAAGAGAACACTACACAATACATGGATTCATATTCATAACTAGTTCAGGATTAGAAATAAACTAAACATACTAATGCAATCATACATCAAAAATACATCAGTATATAGGAGAAACCAAGATAGCTTTATTGATGAATAACAAGGTTCAGGAAGAGATACAACCTAGAGGGCTCCAATCCAGCATCTCCTTCCCAGCAAATGGAATTCCTATCTTCACCCCCTTCAAAGCATTAAGCACCCAATGATTCCAATCTGAAACCAACAACAATTATTTGCAATAACAAAATTCCAGCCTCTAGATCTCATGGAGGAGAGATCCATATATAGATGTTTGGAGAGAGGATGAGTCAGCTTGAGATCTGACTAGTGTCCTCTCCCTCTGTCAGTTCTTGATTCCACTTGGAGGTTCTTGCTTCCACTTGGAGATTTGGAACCTCTTACTCATCACCAGTCGAATTCCCTGAGGTAAGTGTCATTTTGGAAGCTTCCTGGGTTTTGACACCTTGAGAAATGAGCTTGCCACATGTCCACTCTCGTTCAACACAGGTAGCCATTGTTCCTTTTGACATTCAACGCAGGTAGACAGTGTTGGCTTTGACATTCAGCGCAAACAGCTAGTGTAGCCACTGAAATGATCCTGAATTGACTTGTTTTTGAGCAGTTTCTGGTGGAGAACTTCTGTGAATTGCTGTGGTTTGTTAGCCTTGTTCCTCTAGGGGTAGGAACAACATGTTTAGGGACTTTGGATCCCTTAGATTATGGAAATTTCATGCTCAATGCTGTAAGGCACAAAAATGTCTATAACAGTTGCCCCCTAAAGTATGAGGCTGTTTATCGGGTGAAATGCTTTATCAGGGGGATCCGAAGTTCATCCAATGCTGAGAGGAGACCTGTAATAAGATACAATACAATACATTATTTTTCATACTGCTTTCATGATCTAGCTGAGGCGGGCATTCCCATGCTCAGTTTTATAAATTCATTTTTCTGTACATAGAACAGACAATCGTCCGGTGGTAGACTGATAATTTTGATGAAATTATCATCCTTTGAGTAGGATGATTATCTGCTGCAATGATGTACATGTCAATGTCTTTATCTTTCCTGAATATATATCGTAGCCCAGATGGATGAAACTAGATCTGGGGTCTTCAAACTCGTTCGATCTTCACTCTAAGTACAAGTCGATCCATGTGAGAAATGTTCTGAAGTTGAACATGGAAAGACATCGCTTGATTACCGGTCGATGATGTAAACCGTTAACAAGCACGAGAGGAATCACTGATAATGATAATGACCCTCAAGGTACTACAGTACAATTCACGTGGTGTGAATAAAGGACTTGGCGTCGAACACCACGCAAAATATTTCGATCGAGGGTCATTGATGTATACCTGTTGCCAGAAGTGAGAAACTTGCCATTGAGGCATGCAAGCTTCAAAGTACTGAAGGGGTTGTTCCTAGATCAACTTCTTGGATAATGAGCTGATGTCGACAAGAAGTGATCCATCAAAGGAGGGCCTTAATGAGTCCCACATCAGTGACACGGAACGGAGCTAATGATTTTAATGGAGGTGAAAACGATCTGTGACATATTATTCAGGGTGGCGGTCATGAAAGGATGAAGGATAATGTATGGCAGTGGATGGGACACGGTTGAATTTTCTGAACGACTTCTCTTGAACATATGGCGACATTGATGCGATGGATTGGTAGAATTACCCGAAATATGGATGGTATGGCGAGACCATGGATGTGACCGGTGAATGAAACAACCCAACCCGATTGTGGTACGGAGGAAAAGTGTCATGTTCAAGAGCGACCTGCTACCATCAAAGTTTTCTTGAGTTTCTCCCAATTTTTCCTCAGTCATTGCTGACCAGTACCTCTTTATTTTTGTCAAGCTTGAGGAGGATAACATATGCTTGTTCTATAACCTGCCCTTCGGGCAAGCCCATCGCTATGATTTAACGAGCCTAGCGATAGTGAAACTCGTTCTCGTCTTAAGACAAGTTTGTCGCTATTTAATGATTTTAACGAGTCTAACGACAAGGATAACTCGGTCCTTTTCATTTTAGAGAGTCTGAAAAGGTACATAAAGTTAACTCCAAAAGTCCTTTTTCATCATCTAATCCCTTAAGTCCGAAAAAGTATAAAACAATACATAAGGGATGAGTTTTCGATAGTTTTAACGAGCTGAACAAAACAAGCGCTCGATATTTTTGTACAATAATCCCTCAGGTCCAAAAAGATTAAAATTTAGAGGAGGGATAGCTCTTCCTGTCCCTTTAACGAGCTGGAAGGCCAAGGACTCGGCAATCTTTTCATATTTTATGAGTCAGTTGAAAAGAGCTTAAAGAAGACTCGTCTTTTGAGGAACGAGTGATAAACAGGGTCAGCAGCTGATTCCAGGTACAGGTTGGAATTTTCCAATCACGGCAGTGTCACAAGGATGGCTAGGTGAAATCACTCTTCGCAGCTGTTCCTCAAAATGGGTAAAAAATCATATGGAGGTGAACGATCGGCCAAATGAAAAGTGGAGGTGACGGTGCAAACACGACCAAGGCTTTAATGGCTGATGATATTACATTCACTGCGGTTATTTACTGGGATAGTTCACTTTTTAACGAGCTTAAATGCGGGTGGAAACATTTGCTCGATCTTATGTTTATTTTTTTAACGAGCATGAACTATGCGCTAAAACTGCTCGGATCTTGCGTTTATTTTTTAACGAGCATGAACTGTGTGCTAAAACTTCTCGACTACCCAGTCATATGATAAGAACGTCTCATTAAGATTCTATTTTTTATGGAGCTTCATCTTACAAAGCTACACCCCGCATCCTTTCGTTATGCAAGTTCGGAAACGACTAATCCTACGAGTTTAAAGGGTTAGACCTACAGTTTTAAAGGGAGGACCTAAAAATTTAAAAAATAAATAGCCGCCCCTTGCTTGCACTCCTAAAGGTTTGCATGCCCCCAGGCATAAAGTACAATTTCAAGGTTACCCCTCAATTTGCAGATAAAACATTTGTTTTACCGGGAGAGGCCTACCTCTTTCAGGCTACCCAAAGATTGTTCTGTTATTCTTTCAACAAAACACTTCTTTAGCGATGTCTACTGAGATAAACAAAGGTGGGTGACAAGACCCGCCCTCTCTCATAACTTTGACAAGAGAATCTTATTCCAGAACAACCCCTCTTCCAACCACGGACGGGGTACAGACTAGTCATATTCTCTCGCGGAAACCTACCCTATACCCAAAGTTTTCCTGCCGAAGCAGACCAGGACGCATGCCCCCTGGGTTCCGGTCATATCCTCCCGGATTACTCGCGCTCATTAGGAGGACGGACCGTGGGTTGAGACATTTCTTGAGTGAAGAGACCATTTAGGGATGGTATCTGACTATTTGCGATGCGTGATCCGGGAAATGAAAGTTGGTCCACGAGCTTGACCACTCTTTCTTCATGCGAAAAACACATTACTCTAAAGAGTGAGGAGACAATAGCTCCCATGCAATATATATAGTCTCGTCCAAGGAGTAGGTTATAATCCAAGGGTCCTTGAATGACCATCACGTTCATTTGAACGGTCTTCCCTTTCAATTCGATAGGCACATTGGGGAGGATCCCTAAAGGTCGACTGGTTACTTTATCAAAGCTTAATAGGTTTCTCATTTCAGGCAAAAGTGCCGGCGAACCAAGCGCTTTCCAAGAAATAGAGGAAAGGATACTCACAGATGCCCCCTCATCAATGATAGTGCCAGCCATTACCATTCTATATATTTGAACGATAATTCTGAATGGTATGCTTGCCGGAACCGGGGTCTGCCTAGTTGGTTCCAGTCGAACGAGACAACTAGGTTGCTTGGTGGTGGGACCGAATAGACGGCCAGATATGACTCTGACGAAGTTCCTTCCGGCGATAAAGGAATGGGCAAATTGCCCCCTTGTTCGTTGGAGTCTGTGTTATGAAGAGAGTTTGGACGGTGTCGTCTTTATTCCCCTCTGTGATGGTATCATTCGAAGATAGAGCCTCTGAAGGAAAAACCGGGTCAACTACCGCCTTAACCTTTTGACTTTCGTCAGGCATGGATCCAGACGGTTCATATTCAATGATAGGTGCTTCGGATGACCACCTGGGCGAGCCAGTCGGGTTCTCAACTAGTGAAGGACTTGGCAGGAGTTTTTCATATCCAGGAGGAAGTTGCGCTCGTAAAATTGGGCGATCTTCCAGAACTCTTTTAGCCTCGTCTAAGAAGGGACAACGGTGGATGGCATGGTCGCCTTCACACAGTTTACAGGGAAATCTAGCTTTCCCTCTCTGTCCTAGGACTTCGCTTTCACTAGTCGACGTTGAGCAGTCAACATGGCTATCAGAGGTTGATGCTACCGAATTGTGCAAACGGGGAGACCAGTCCCTTAGTATCCGAGGGATGCAGGGACAATCTCTGTGGAAGTGGTCTCCCTTGCATATGACACATGGCGATTTAGGCCTGGTCAGTGCTGTGTGTGGATTTTTGTCAGACGACACTCGTTTGCCCCCAGTCGCTTTTGGCTCCTTCTTCTTCTTCTCTTTCTTCTTCTCTTTCTTCTTCTTTTCCTTCTTCTCCTTAGGAACTTGGTTTTTTGTTTTACCAGTTCCGTCAAGCGAAGAGGAAGGAGGAGAGGAAGAATTAGATGAAGTAGAAGGCTGGTGGGCAACTCTGGTCTGGTCTAACTGTTGACTCGACTGTTCAGGAATAGTGGTGTTCTGAACGACATTGGTTGAAAAGAGCCAGATCGGCAGGCAAATTGTCAGTCCTGGAAGCGACAATGTGGCCATATGGGGCGCACCAACATCTCCCCAAGAGGAGAAGGGACTAGGATTTCCACCAAGGGGAATTCCTTGGTTGGTGTGCTCCATTTTTTCCAACCTAAATACCAACGTAGGAATAAAGGGTGATTGTTCCCTTTAAAATAAATTTTAACGACGCTTTAGACACAACTTGCTTTTTCAATTTTAAAGAGTCGAGAAAAAGCTAAAGATGACTCTAGTCTCCTTCGATGTTTTAACGAGCCTGAAGTGACAAATGCTCGGATGGACTTTTTCCGTTATAGAGTCTGAAAAAGGCCAAAAGGAACTACTCTGGAGTTCTAGGCAGAGGGTGTACCAAACTTTTCGTAAAACCGCAGAATACTTTTTCGAGTACGGGCGGTCGATCTTCCTGAATGCTGTGTTCAGTGAATTGCGATCAGTAGGGCGGCCGACACGACTTCCTAAGGATAAAGGTTTTATGCCTATAGGGGTCTCCCAATATATACGTGACGGTACGTGGGAGCACAATCTGTACTGGCGCTATCGTCCCTCAGGAGGAATCACCCACCATCCACAAGATCGACAGTCACCAGGCTTTACGACGCCGGAACACGTCTCTAGCCTAGACCTCTATGTTGTGCGTTATGTTGCAAAGCGTTGTTAAGTTCATTCAATTTATTTTAGGTTGATCTTTTTAGAAGTTTGCCTTTCAAGGTTCACCACGAGATGTATGATACAATTCCTAAATGCAGTCTAACGATGATAAGCAAGCTTTATATCTTTTCAACTTTGAAAATCCTAGCTACTAAGGGAAAAGAAAGACACCATCTTTTCTCAAAGAGCAATCAGCACACTCTAATGCACTTTTCCTAAATCAGACATGCAAACTATCAAGATGCAAATGCACAATGCAGGTGTTTGTTTTCCACTTTCTTAGCATTGATGCCTACAAAGAAAGCTTTTTGTACAACTTTGAATTTGCTTTTAAATGACAGATACAAACAAGTTTACTTTTTCGAAATCAGAGAGGGTAGAAGAGATTACAACACTTAACGATTTTCGAAATGAATACTTGTTTCGACACTTAAAAGAGACAAAATCAAACCAATAAGCAAAAGTAAATGGATAATCAACTGTAAACAGCCAATGAACTCTCTCCTAAGATCACAATCAACAGATCTGAATCGAGGGCTACAGGATGATTATTTCGCTCATGCAAAGGAAAACTGTAAATGACGCCACAAACACATAAAAACACTCATAGCCTTTTTGTACAAAAGGAGGCGGAATCTAAGCAGAGAAAAGGGGTTATCAGACTGGTACCTATGCTAGTTACAGGCTGCAAAAATCAGAGATCAAAACAAGGCAAAACAGAGCAGAGAACCCCAGCTGCACAATGGCAAACTAGTTCAACGCAACCTCAACACAGGGGTTTTGACATTCAGCGCAGGTAGCCTTCACGGGACCTGCGTTGAAATGCAGAATCCCTTCACTAGGTCTGCGCTGAAGGAGAAACTCTCGTTTCTCACTGGGTTCTGGGTCACAGATTGCTATTTAATTCACTGTTTCAGGCCAAATAAAAGCAACAAGCAACGTACAATCAAAGGGATGCTTTAAGGGAGTACTAAGATCTATCACAAAGGATCATCAAATCATTTGTGAGTCCATTGTTCAGATCATAGACAAGTCCAGTGATTGGATCAAAACAGCGACTGTCTACTTTGCATCCAGGAATAGCAGATGCAGTTCGATTGTTGCTGTCAAGTCTATGAAATAAACAATGATAGAGACACAAATAAAATGACTAAACAGATATCCCCAATGGAGTCGCCAATTTTTTGTGGTGAAAAATGCCTATGCAGGACGATCCTATCCACCTAAGGTGTGACAGTGCCTTAGCAACAAATTGAGACAACTATTCTAGAATTCTTCCTTTATGAATTAAGAATGAAGAGAGATAGATGGACTAACCGGTGTCTTCCGTTTGTCCCTCGATCCGGTCTCTCTTCTCTTGGAGGGTTCCCAGCTACTTGCCTTCTCACTCGCCCAGCTTCAATAGGTTTCTGCAAGATCACAAGAAGAGAACACTACACAAGACATGGATTCATATTCATAACTAGTTCAGGATTAGAAATAAACTAAACATACTAATGCAATCATACATCAAAAATACATCAGTATATAGGAGAAACCAAGATAGCTTTATTGATGAATAACAAGGTTCAGGAAGAGATACAACCCAGAGGGCTCCAATCCAGCATCTCCTTCCCAGCAAATGGAATTCCTATCTTCATCCCCATAAAAGCATTAAGCACCCAATGATTCCAATCTCAAACCAACAACAATTCTTTGCAATAACAAAATTCCAGCCTCTAGATCTCATGGAGGAGAGATCCATATATAGATGTTTGGAGAGAGGATGAGTCAGCTTGAGATCTGACTAGTGTCCTCTCCCTCTGTCAGTTCTTGATTCCACTTGGAGGTTCTTGCTTCCACTTGGAGATTTGGAACCTCTTACTCATCACCAGTCGAATTCCCTGAGGTAAGTGTCATTTTGGAAGCTTCCTGGGTCTTGAAACCTTGAGAAATGAGCTTGCCACATGTCCACTCTCGTTCAGTGCAGGTAGCCAGTGTTCCTTTTGACATTCAACGCAGGTAGCCAGTGTTGGCTTTGGCATTCAGCACAAACAGCTAGTGTAGCCATTGAAATGATCCTGAATTGACTTGTTTTTGAGCAGTTTCTGGTGGAGAACTTCTGTGAATTGCTGTGGTTTGTTAGCCTTGTTCCTTTAGGGGTAGGAACAACATGTTTAGGGACTTTGGATCCCTTAGATTATGGACATTTCATGCTCAATGATGTAAGGCACAAAAATGTCTATAACAGAACGACGCCAGATATTCACGTATTAAAAACGGTAAACCTCGGATTAACCCACTTCGAGGAGCCTGGGGTCACTTGTTGGTAAACCTTGGATTATGTCAAGGAGCCTTCAAGGGGATTGAGCTTGCTACTCTGCCCTTGCGTGCGTATCGGATCGTAGACTATTCCCCCAGGTGTATTTGTCTCAGTTGGTAACCTTAGTGGCCATATTCTTTAGGACTCTTCCTAAGGTGAGAGTGGTGGGAAGATCCCACCGTACCTGGAGCAGACGTTGGCTAGACTCACTTGGATTTTCTGGGGGTTCACTTCACTCGAGACGGTTAAGTGGAGGAACTTGTGCCAGTCTATTCATTAAGCAGGTTGTCGAGGTAACTGTTCCAACTGCCATTTCTGTGTTGAACTCCGCAATGTTGGATTTCATCACCAACTAGTGTTTTCGGTACGGAAAGTTACTGTTTGTGTGTGTTTGATCTCCTAGATTCTTTAGGCGTGTGATTCAAATTTGTTTGGTTCTTTAGAGACTTTAGGTGCTTTTCATTGAGATTTTACTTTGTTTGCATGTGAAGTAGTTAAAAATTTTCAACTATGGCTGAATTACCAAGACAGTCCCGTAGACTTTGGGGCCAGTCTCCTGAGTTTGTAAATGTGGCTGAGTTACTGAGGAAGTCCTGTAGACTTCGGGGCCAACATCCTGAGGAAGTACCGAGCCAGCTTGAAGGCTTGAAAGTCCTCGTAACTCCTAGAGACAGTAGAGTTAGGTCACCTGAGGAAGGAGAATCTTCTTTGATAGTACATCCTGATTTTCAACCGTTAGTAGCAGATTATAATCCATAGTCAGTGTCTATCTCCGAAATCACTGGTAGCTTTTCATCTACTAGTGATATAGGTGAAGAACCCGAAATATCTGAGCCTGAAAGTGAATTTGCTGCTACTCTGACATCGGGGTTTTTTTCTCCAACTTTTAGTGGTCCTGGTTCACCTAGGGTAGAAATAGTAATCACCCAAGATCTTCCTTCTGGACTTATTTCTATTGAAGAACTTGCTCCGGAAGAAGAAGTAGGCATCCCTATCCCTGAACTTCAACCTGTTATTGAACTAAGGGAGCGTGAATCAATTTTTTACAGTCCACCTAGGAGTAGTTCTTGGTATCTTTCTTTGACTAATTTTCTCGAAAACTCAGGGTTAAGTTTTTCACCACCTCGTGCTCCTTATCACCCAAAACCTAGAGGTTTTTACACTCCCGTCAATATGACAGGACAATCATCCATCTTTACTCAATCACCCGAATCTTTTTTATACGGTGGTCCTTCTGTTCCCTCCAGGTATCAGTCACTTTCTGGTACTTTTTTGCGAGCATCTCCTCAACCCATTGAGCAAGGGTTATTAACTGGAAACAATGGTACTAAGCCATTGAGCGTAGAAGACATTCTTATGATGTCAGGTTCTATTCCCAATCCTCAACCTCAATGTGGCCAGTTACCGCCTGGGGGGCAGCCTCAATTAACGCCTGGGGGGCAACCTCAAGGTACACAATTTGCATCTGGGGGGCAACCTCAAGGACAGTACATACCTATGGGACAGTACGTTCCCCAAGGTCAACCCCAGGCTCAATATGTACCCCGAGGTCAACCCCAGTATCAATTTATACCTCAAGGTCAACCCCAGTATCAGTATGTGCCTCAAGGGTATCAACCCCAAGGTCAGTACTTGAGCCAAGG
Source organism: Pinus tabuliformis (assembly GCA_031772625.1). Taxonomy (NCBI): domain Eukaryota; kingdom Viridiplantae; phylum Streptophyta; class Pinopsida; order Pinales; family Pinaceae; genus Pinus; species Pinus tabuliformis. The sequence continues at coordinate 911,429,758 of CM062811.1, read as the reverse complement.
TTTCCAACCACCCTAAGGTCAAACGTATGTTCAAGGAATGGGAAATGTACCTTTCAATTATCAATCCTACCCTCAACCCGGTTATGGTCCTCAGTATTCTCAACCTGTTATGGGTCAGTACCCCGGAATGAATATAGTGTGGGATCCATCACAAACTCAACAGGTATTGTAGCCAAGTGTACAGTTGTCATCTCAAACTGGACAACCCTTAGTTTCTGGTTCACCCCAGCAACCAGTCCAGTCTAACATTCAAACTTCTCTACCTTCGGTAGTTTCTCAGCCTGGGCCCAGTACACCTCGTACTCCGCCTCAAACGACTGCTACAACTGCCGCAACATCTATTCAATCTACCCCACCTACTTCTGGAGTATCGACAGCTCCGGTTTCTACTATTCCTATATCTACTCCTCAGACATCTTTACCACCGTCTGGATCTATGATTCAAACTTTAGTTCAGATTCCTGTAGGACAACCTGGTTTAAGTACGGTTGTCACAATTCAACCACAATTTACCTATCAACCGTACCAGGGACAGTACCAATTCGGTCCTGTTGTGCAGCAGCCAGTCTCTCAGTATCAACCGTACCAGGGACAGTACCAATTTGGTCCTGCTGTGCAGCAGCCAGTCTACCAGTATCAACTGTATCCTGGGTACACTTATCAACAACCTCAACAACCCCAGTACGGTCCGGTTAATCCTGGTTTTCCGGGAGGGTACAATATCCCGAACGCGATTCCTATTCCTAGTTATCCTGGATATCCTCCTCCTGGAGCTGTTCTCATGACCCAGAGTTTTAGGGATCCTAATCGGCAGTTACCATTTATCGCAACTTTGGATTTACCTGACTTGTCGCACCTAACGAACGATCCCATTAATTATCTTCTGTTTTGGCCGCCAATGCCGAATACGTTTCCCAGTGACATTCCCAAGTTCGAAGGTAAATCAGGAGAGGACCCGTCGAACCATGTGATGACTTACCACCTCTGGTGTGCATCTAACTCCATTATAGATGATTCAATCCGTCTTAGACTTTTCCAGTGCACTCTAATTGGTCTCGCAGCCAAGTGGTTCATTGAGTTACCGCGAGGCACTTTTTATAATTTTAGTCAGTTAGCTACCTCGTTTTTAACTCATTTTCAGTTTCCAGTCCAATATGACAATGGAACGAAATTGTTAACTTCGCTAAAACAATCGACATCCACTTACATATCAGATCATATTCATGAGTGGAGACGTCAATGTCGTTTAGTGAAGGTATTTATTCCGGATCAAATCTTGGCTGAGTGGTTTGTAAAATCTTTGTCGCCAAAGATCACTGAAGATGTTGCTAAAGCCGGAGTTGTTACTGAGGAGCAAGTAATTGCTCAAGCATAGTACCTTGACTTGGTCTATACTCAGTCAGGTACGTTACACGAAAAAATCCCCGATCTTCCCAAGCAAAATCAAATTGTTGCAGCTTCTTTGGGATCTCATGCCGCTGATGGTATGATTGGTACAGTTAACACTAAAAGTAAGAAGAAGTCTTCCAAGAATTCTTCCCCTATCATAACCTTGCTTGACTCCCCAACAGGAGATTCTTCTGCAGAGATTTCCGCCGATATTCACATTGTAGAGTCATCTACAGCCAAATCAAAATCCGGTGGGAAGAAGAAAGGAAAGAAGAAGAATAAAACGGACAAAAGTTCAAAGGAGAAACCTGAAAAGGCGGAATCCAATGATGAAAAGCACAAACCTCATTATCCTTGTCTCATTTGTGACGATGAACATTTTACAAGAGACTGCCCTCATCGTGCAGAGGTTGCGAAGATTGTCAAGGGTTCCCAAACTCTTGCTGTTTTGAAGGATCCTTTTCCGGCTCAAGACAGTAAGATGATAGGTTCATCCTCGAGTGCCAATAAAGAACCCATACTGATGATGTCCCATGTTAGGATTGCGACTTGATCGCAAGATTATGGTAGTAAAAGTCCTGTTGATGGTAAAGAAGCAGAATATTCTCATTCTAATCCATCAACCTCAGCTCCCGGTTCCGATCCACTACAGATCGAGAAACCTAACCCAGACTTGGTAATCAAACCACCTGCCAAGGGTATACTTCAAAAGTTAGCTTTCAATCCACATGCGAGAGCGGCTTAGAATTATAACATTGTTGAGGATTTAGCTGTTTCACCCTCAGCAATGTCAACTTTGGAAGTGCTGCAATCATGCCCAGCACAACGTAAATTACTTTTGTCGGCTATAGGAGCTGTTGATGTTCAAGACCCTAACCTAATAATTTTCGATCTAGAAAATAGTACACCGCGATTGCCTCATCAGATGGCTTTCCATATTCCAGTGATAGTAAAAGACAGGCCTATTCATCAGACTATAATTGATGAGGGAGCCTCAACGTGTATTATGTCGATACAGTGTTGGAGATCACTTGGTTCTCCTTTGATAAATCAATCCCTGACGATTCTAAAGGCCTTTGATGGTCGTGGGTTTCATCCTTTTGGCATTCTATAGGATTTTCCTATAGGGGTTGAAGGAAAAACCGTTAGTCTAGATGTGGAGGTGGTTGATGCCCCTCTAGATTACAACCTTCTCTTGGGTCGAAGTTGGTCTTACGCTATGACAGTGGTCGTTTCATCGGTCTTTCGAGTAATAAAGTTTCCACATAATGGAAAGATCGTAACAATAGACCATCTGGCTTACTTTTCATCTGACCCAGCCTCTTCGGAGAGTATTCAACATGTTGGTAAAACGACTATCCCATATAAGGATGTTGGAGTAGGATTAGTTAAAGATGTCGGTTTACTGGGAACTTTTCCTTTTCCTCCAATCAATGCATCATCTTCATTTGCAACCATTCATATGATTACATCAGACACCATTATTTATGATGATCCTTGGATCGTCCCTTCTGAATATGAGATAGACTCGTTTGGTAATGCCATGCCTTTGAGTCCATATGAAATTGCCTATGAAGCCGTGCAGTCTTTTGCCGACCCATGTTCAGCCGAAAATGACTTAATGAATGTGGTCCGTGAGGAATCACTTTTCACATCAACCTTGGATTTAACTACGTTTTCTGAACTTGTTCACTCTGATGAGAAAATTCATGAAATCCTATGTGTAGATGATTTACCATGGGAAGATCTCCATCATAGATCTTCGTTTTTACCTGAGGATGATCATTTTGAAAATGATTTCTCATCAATTTTTACAACTGAATATGTCAAGGAACCTCAGAATCCAATGAAACATCCCGATTCAGAGTTAAATTTGGGAAACATCTCCCGAACTATTCCTATTGACATTTCGGTTAAGCCCGGAATTGTTGAGAACATTCATATAGGTGCCTCGTGTACAGATGACGAAATTCAATTATATAAGGCCCTATTTCAAGAATTCCGCGACGTTTTTGCCTGGTCCTATGAGGAAATGCTAGGAATTGATCCCGCGATTTTTGTTCATGAGATCAAGACTTACCCAGACGCTAAACCCATCCGGCAACGTTTGCGTTAGATTCACCCACGAAAAGCTGCTGCAATTAAAGCAGAAGTTGAAAAACTATTGAAAGCAGGTTTCATTTATCCGATCCTGTTAGCGGATTGGGTATCGAATATTGTTCCGGTTAACAAAAAGCAGCCAACAATAAGAATATGCATCGACTATAGGGACATTAATCGAGCTTGTCCAAAGGACAATTACCCAACTCCCTATATCGATCAAATCATTGATGATTGTGCCGACAGCGAAATATTCTCCTTTATGGACGGTTTTTCCGGATACAATCAAATCAACATTCTACCTGCCGATCAACCAAAAATGGCTTTCATTTGTCCATGGGGGACATTTTCTTATTGCAAATTACCTTTTGGGCTTAAGAATGCCGGAGCAACTTTTCAAAGGGCGATGTCTTATGCGTTTCATGACATCAAGCACATTGTGCAACCCTATCTTGATGACTTGCCTGCTCATTCATTACATCGAGCTGATCACCTCGTCCATTTACGAGCAATCTTTATGAGGCGTAGGCATTATCGTATTCGGTTGAACCCACAAAAATGTGTCTTCTGTATAGAAATGGGTCGATTGTAGGGGTTTGTAGTTTTGAAAGCCGACATTCGCGTTGATCCCTCAAAGGTCGAAGCTATCATCAAATTGCCTCCTCCTTCGAGTCTTCGCCAACTCCAAAGTTTGCAGGGGAAAGCAAACTTTTTACGACGATTTATTCCTAACTACGCTGAGGTTACAAAGGGTTTTACCTGGTTGTTGAAGCAAAACACTCAATTCTATTGGGATGAGATAGCTGTTTAGTCAATTTAGTGTTATCTAAATTGCTAGTATTAATTGTCAACCCGGGGCTCGTAAGCTGATGAAGTGAAGGTGTACTATATGTACTTAAGTAACCTCTTAGAGTTTTTCTTATCGTTGGGGTGTTGTTGTGGTTAATTATGTTCCTAAGATGGAGTGATAATTTATAAACAAGTGAGTGATGGTGTGTGTGTAGAGTGAATCCTAAATGAGTGAAAGTGTGTGTTTAGTGATCTCTAACTACTTGCTTGAAAGGAAATGCTTGAAAGGAATAAATGAACTGAAATAACTTGAAATAAATTTGAAAGCAAATGACCACTTCCAATGGCACTAGACACCATTCAAGTTGCTGCTAATAAAAGAAAAGAAAGTCACTTTTAAAACCCAAAAATAAAGATTATCTCTCTCTAACTCGATGCTTCAAAGCACATGTACTGTGTAAAGCACGGATAGAAGGTAGCTTAAGTTGAATTAGAAAAGTGAGAAAAATCTGCTTGAAAGACTAATGATAACGGTTTGCTCTTTCTAATTCTCTACTTCAGCCATATGTACTATGCAAAGTATGATTAGAAAGTAGTGAAAGAATAGTCTAAGAAGCACTTAAAATCAAAACTCTACTTTAAAGACTAGTGGTAATATTTTGCTCTTTCTAACTCTCTACTTCAGCCATATGTACTATGCAAAGTATGGTTAGAAAGTAGTGAAAGAACAGTCTAGAAAGCACTCAAAACTAACTGCAAGTTAGTGATATTCTGATCTTAAAAGATAACAGTTTATGATGAAGATCATTCATGTGTTAGCAGCTCTTTGAGAAATAAGATTAAAAATCAGCTATAAAAACAAAGGCAGCACTTGAATTTGTCAACTTCAAATACCATTAGTTTGTAAAGCAAACACACACACATAAAAATAAATCCCGGGCTAAAAGAAACCTGCAAAGAAATAACACTGATCAGCTTGAAAGAAAGGAAAACAAGTAAATGAAACTATACATGCTTAAAGAAATGAAATAGGAAATAAAGAAATACTGCACATAAAATACTTTACAGAGGCTGAGATGAGCAGGGGCCCTCTGTTCATTCAGCCACAAGAAAACTCAGAGATCTGGAAACTTCAAAACGGTGCTATGTCTATTCCTCCATTTGCAAAAAGTGTACAAAACAGAGTGCTAGAATAGCACTAAAAAACAGAGTTCACAATGCTCTTAAATTTAACACAAGTTCAGAAATTACAACTGATAAAAGTCTAATGAGCGTACGCAGACGCAGCTATTTATAGAGGTTTCTAAGATAGCCTACTCGTACAGCTAATTAACTGAAAAACAACAAACTGTCATGCGTATTTATGGTCCCTTGACACTTCATACGGCTGCGTGGATGAGTTTAATGGTTCTGTCGTCATGGGTAATGAATCCCATGTTGGATCATGTCCCCTGCCACCTGTAGAACGTGGACAAGTCACCGTTTAAGATGACGTGACCTAGCAGCTCACAATCACCGTTAAACAGCCTTGAGTTGACCGTAACTTGACCAACTTTGACCATGGGTAAAGATGACGTGGATGGCTGGAAAAATGGGACAGGAACCTCGAGCACGTTGATACCTAAGTGCCCATGTGGCTCATCTAGCAAACCGACACGTGGAACATTGCGTTTAACAAAAAGGCTGCAGGATCTTCAGATAGCTGCAGGATCATCAGATAGCTGCGGGATTCCTGCAAGTAAGTCAAAATCTAAACAAATAGTCATCCATTAGCAAAACTTGCTTGATCATGCTTAATGACACCTAATGTAATGATTTGGGTGGTTTTATAGTGAAAATGAGGCAAAAGTGAAGAAAAGATGAGGAAAAACTGAGGAAAATGGTAGACAAGTAGGTGTAAAGTAGAGGCTCTACATACCCCCACTCCGAGGGTATTGCATGTCCTCATGCAATGAAAACACAATTCAATCCATCTGCTGGGATGCCTCAGCTAAGACATCCAATCTCCTCTTCTTCCTTTGTGTGGAAACATTAACCTTTGGTCTCTTGAACATGCATCTGAATTTCAAATTGATTAAGGCTCTGTTCAGCCTTCTACATCTCTTCTTGAGTCTGCTGTTTTTCTTCTGCCACATGCCCATGTGAAGCAAGGTGTTATCTTGGATTGCTTTGGCAATATCAGCTTGCTGCTTCATTTCTTCATTTCTCTGTTTAATGTGACGGTTTAGCACCTCAAGTTCATAGATCTCTTGTTTGAGTAAGTCTATTTGCTGCTCATGAGGTATGACATTACTTGGGCCAGCAGTGTTCTGCTCCAATGTTTCAAAATAGTTGTACACCTCTTGTTGAACTGGATCAACAATTGGTGACTTCCTTGGACTATATTCATGTTCAATTTCAGTTTCAAATTCCGGCTGAAATGGACTGTCCTCCCTTGGAGGAGTAGCTGCCTCACGTTGTGGACTATCCTCAAGGTCTGTTTTTATAGCACCCTTCTCAGGTGTGCTTAGATCAATGAAAAGTGTCCTTGTGGCTTTCCCTTTATTCTGCAATCTACTACTCCTTCTTACAATGGCAGCACTCTGTGTTTCTTTTTGTGCCTTTTTCCTTGGTTTTTGTACTTTTACTTTCTTGGAGAGGGCAATTTTCTCATGGAGTTTAGCTAACCTTTGTGCTAAGGGCTGGCTATCTCTTTCTTCATCACTAGAATGCTCTGGAGTCTGATCAGTTTCTTGAATTATGGATTTTCCCTTGTCTTGTTTTTGTTTCTTTTTATCTTCTCTTCTCTTTTTGGCAGCTTCTTTGGCAAGTTCAGCGAGGGTTTCTGAGATAATCTCTTGAGCACTATCCTCAGTAGGTTCCATCTCAGGTTCAGGATGATGTACTTCTATTTCCTCTACAGTTTGTCCTTGAACAGTTTCCTCTAAGATATAAGTCTCAGAGATACTTTCTTTTCTCTTCCTTCTGCTTTTCCTAGGTATAGAAGTTTCTCCAGGTTCTTTAAAATGATTCCTTACAAGGAATTTCTCCCATGTGTCTTGTTTTTCTTTTAATTGTTCTTCCACCAATAACTTAACAAGACTATGATGACAGAGGTAAGCTTCAATGTTTCGTGGATTCCGTTGGGCCATGGAACACATTTTCCTAAGGCTTTGGAATAGAAAATAGGGAAGATTTATATCATGTTCTCCTTGAAATTGCAGCATAATTTTACCATGATAAACGTATAATACCCCAAATCTCCCTTCACACGTGAAAAATTTTTGCACTAACAACAGTAGAATTTTCCATTCTTCCTTAACATGAGAGATAGGAATTCCTTTGGTGAAAACACTTGTATCCATACCTGGGTTTTTAAAAATCCGCTTCCATTGTTGATCCTGGACTGCCCGGTTTTTGAACCAACGTTCACCGGTTTGTGGAAGAGATGTAGCCCTTGCTATGCTTCCCTCACTGACTGCAAATGTTAAATCGCCCACCTCTACTTGACTATCTTTATCCTTGAATGACCTTGCAAAGGCTTTTGTTACTTCTTTGTGGTAGCCCTTAAACTTCTTGATGCACTGTAGCCAATTGGCTTTTTGCAATGCCTCCTCAACCTGAGGGTATGCCTCCAAGAATTTCGAACCTTCTAGTTCAGCCCTTAAAAGTTTTCCCATTGACTCCTCAACTCTGTTTAAAACACGACTTTGATGGTGGCTTTACACAGTAATTCCTCGGTTCTTGTTCAGACTTTGTGGAACAGAGGATATATGGGTGCATCAACAGCCTCAGACACCGAGAATTCACGGCTTGAATCAGAGTTAAGTGGTGGATAACAGCGTGAACACAGTGAAACGGTGACTAGCAGTCGTAATACAACTGTATCACACGTTTACTGGCTATACAACAGAGAGAAAAATAGAGTATGGTTTATGGAGGTAATCGTAGTGAGTGAAACGGAATAAGGGAGATGATAGCGTGAAATGGAGTGTTATGAGCGCAGAGGGTTTCGAAATAATGAATGGAACGGCTATATTCTCCGATTTCGGCTGTGGATTAACACATGGCTGCGGGATGAGGACTGAGATTAACACATGGCTGCGGGATGAGGACTGAGAGAGACGTAATACGGTAGGTTACGTCATTAGGGTACGAAACCTTAATGACAAAAACAGCCATATGTGATTTCAAAAATCGTGGGTATTATGAGCTGGTAGACGTGGAGGATTCGTAGATTTGTGGTCGTATGGGAAAAGAAAATGGGTAATCATTACAATTAGTGGCCAACAAGACATAACCCAGAAAATTCTGCGTAATGAAATAACTATAGGTTTAAAATTTTAAACATACCTCAGATCCGCATTTGATTTGGCTTCTGATAATTTGCTACTAACCTTTTGTCAACTTTATTGCTAGCACATGATTCTTTCCTCCTTATCTTTGATGATTTTGAACTGTAAATATTTTCTTCAAACAGACTGTGTTTCTTGTGCAGGTGCAGAAGGCTGCAGAAAGGCTAAACGGCTGCAGAATTGCCAAATAGCTGCAGGAACTGCAATGGTGTCTTCCAGTTGCATAAAATACTTTAGTTGCCTGAAAAAAAAACTTTATTAATGAAATGAAATGGAATGAATGAATGAATGAATGGGTGGAAAGCAGTGAGGTGAAGTGAGGATGGTGAGATGGAAGGAAATGGTGAGATGGAATAAATGAAATGAGATGAAAGAGAGAGAGAGATTTTTTTTTTTTTTTTTTTTTGGAAAACATGAGGTGTCAGGTGACCCTGATTTTCACCTCATGTTTTCTGCATGAGACTGCCAATCAGAGATTGGTTTTCAGGCTCATACATTTATTCATTTTTTTTTTTTTTTCATTGAAATTGAAAGAAACAGAGATTAGGCTGATGGAGGAGAAGAATTCTTCTCAACCAGCCTCATTTCAGAATCGCTTTGGAATAACTTAACAAACTCCTCTTTTGAGAGTGGCTTGTGGTAAACTTTCAACCGGTGGCCATTCACAATAAAGGGAGTTTGAAGTTCATCAATAGTCTTCACTCTAACTGCTCCATTATTAAAGACTTCATCAATCTCATATGGCCCAAGCCAATGAGTTTGAAATTTTCCTTTCAAGTCCTTAAATTTTGAATCAAACAAGAGTGCCCAATCACCCTTTTGAAACTTCTTTTCTTTGATATGTCGATCATGCCATTTGCTTCTTTGGTGCTGAACTAGATTGGTCCTTAGAATTGCATCTTGTCTCATTTCATCTAGTTCGTTTAACTGGTCCATTATGTGCTTCTGGGCTTCTGATAAGCTCATCCCCAATTGAACTGCTATCTTGAAGGTCTTGATTTGGAACTCAATGGGGAACATGACTTCCTTCCCATAAACAAGTTCATAGGGAGAATGTCCTGTGGTGTTCCTCCATGTAGTTCTATAGGCCCATAAGGCTTCAGGAAGCCTTTCTGCCCAATCTCTTCTATGAAGATGAATAGTCTTTGTGATGATGCTTTCAAGAACTTTATTTGTAGATTCTACTTGACCATTCGCTTGCGGATGGTATGGAGTAGATGTTCTATGCTTGATCTTATATTCCTCCATCAGCTTCTCCATCATCCTTGATGTAAATTGGCTTCCCTGATCTGTTACAATTTCTCTTGGGACACCAAAACAAGTGAAAATATCCTTAAAAAGAATTTGAACAACTGAATTTTCAGTAGCAGAAGTTAATGCTATAGCTTCTACCCACTTGGTAACATAATCAGTACAAACCAATATATATCTGTTTTGCTTGGATGGCGGATTAATTGGTCCAACAAAATCTAGAGCCCATTTCTCGAAAGGTTCGATGCATACCTGTGGCTGTAGTGGCATTTCATTTGAAAGAGTTGGTCTCCCAATTCTCTGACAACTGTCACACCTTTTAACATATTGCTTCGCATCCTTAAAGAGAGAAGGCCAATAATATCCTGATGAAAGGATTTTATAGGCAGTCCTCTTATCAGAAAAATGTCCGCCACAAGGTTCGTCATGACATGCCTTAAGGATGTCAGGCATTTCATCCTCCCGTACACATCTTCTGATCATCAAATCTGGCCCTGTTCTGAACAATTCATTAGAAATCCAAGAATAATGTGAACTATCCTGAATGATTTTCCTTTTCTCATTAGGAAATAAATGTAAAGGTAACTTTCCAGTAACTAAATAATTAGCAATATCAGCATACCAAGAGGTTTTGGTAGTTACTGCAAACAAATACTCATCTGGAAATTTATCCTCTACAAGAGAGTCCTCATTAGTGTTTTGGATTCTAGACAAGAAGTCAGCTACTGTGTTCTGTTTACCTGGTCGATCTAACACAGTTATGTTGAATTCTTGTAAAAGCAAAAGCCATCTTGTAACTCTACCATTAGTGACTGGTTTGTTCATGAGGTATCTAATGGCAGAGTGATCAGTGTGGACAAAGGTTTCATAGCCGGTTATATAGTGTCTAAACTTGTTTATAGCATGAACAACGGCTAGAAATTCCTTTTCAGTAACAATATAATTTAACTCAGTAGGAGTCAAATTCTTACTCGTGTAATAAATGGCATAAGGGATCAAATCCTTTTGTCCCAAAACAGCTCCTAAAGCTGTATCTGAAGCATCAGTAGAAATGTGGAAAGGGAGTTTCCAATTTGGACCCCTTAGAATGGGTGCTTCAGATATTCTAGTCTTTAAAGCTTCAAAGGCAGATTGACATTCAGGATCCCACTTAAATTCACAATCTTTAGTAAGTAGTCTGAAAAGAGGGGATGCTATCTTAGTGAAGTTTTCAATAAATCTTCTGTAATAACCAGTAAACCCAAGAAAACTTCTAACATCTCTTTGGCAATTTGGAACAGGTAACTTAGAGATGACTTCTACTTTAGATCTATCAACTTTGATTCCATCTCCTGAAATATGATGTCCTAAAACAATCCCTTCAGTAAACATCATAAAACACTTTTCATGACTTAAAGAAAGATTTGTTTCCTTACATCTTACCAGTACTTTTTCCAAATTTTCCAAAGCTTCTTCAAATGTATTACCATAGACTGTGAAATCGTCCATGTATACCTCTACACAATCATGAATCAGATCTGAGAAGATTCCTAGTACAGCCCTTTGAAATGTAGCGGGTGCATTGCACAATCCAAAAGGGAGTACTCGATAGGCAAAAGTTCCCCAAGGACAAGTAAAGGTGGTTTTGTCTTGATCTTCAGGTGCTACCTGAATCTGATTGTAACCACTAAAACCATCCAAGAATGAGAAATACTTTTTACCTGCTAAAGTGTCTAGTACCTGATCAATAAAAGGTAGAGGAAAATGATCCTTTAAGGTTGCCTTGTTCAATTCTCGATAGTCAATGCAAACTCTCCATTTACCATTCTTTTTGGGCACTATAACCAAGGGAGAAACCCATTGGCTATCTGAAATGGGGTAAATGAAGTTTACCTTGAGCAATTTCTGAAGTTCTTCTTTCACAATTTCCCTAAGATTTGGATTCATCCGTATTTGTGGCTGCCTAATGGGTCTGCTGTTTTCTTCAATATAAATGTGATGAATACAAGTCTTAGGGTCGATTCATTTCATGTCAGTATATTCCCATGCAAAGGCAGTGGAATGTTTTTGCAACAGTTTAGTTAATTCTTCTTGTTGTAGTCTTTCCAAGTTCTTGTTAATGTTTAATGTTTTTCCTGGAACGATTTCAACTGTAGAACTACCAAACTCTTCCATTGAGAAGAGAGACATCTGTCTAGAGGAGAGATATTCAATGTCTGCATCTAACTGAAACTGTGAAGAGTCATATTCTAAAGGTGTCTCAAAATTTTCTAATGTATTTAGAATTTGACTGTCCTCACTGATCTCAGAGATGGTTAGAACAGGTTGAAGAGTATCTTCATCATCAATCCACTCATCTTCTCCTATTTCTGTTGTTGCCTTTGCGGGAGGATACAAGTTGAATTTCTTGGTAGAATTACCATCTGATATATACATGTCTCCAGACCTACAACTTATGAAAGCATCAGCTGTGGCCAGCCAAGGTCTTCCTAAAATAAGAGGATGTCCTCCTAGATTGTTCTTGGGAGTTAAAATCATAAAATCAACTGGATATTCCCAAGAGTCTAGTGAGACTGGAATGTCTTCCAATACACCATCAGGTTTAATGATTGATCTATCTGCAAGTTGCAACAAAGTAGGTGTAAAGAGAAGGTTAGGAAGTTTTAACTGATCCATGGTCTGTCTACTCATAATGTTGATAGCGGCTCCTAAGTCAATCAAAGTATTTGGGATTTCAACCCCATTAATATGAGTTTTAACAATAGGGCTACCGGGATCTACATATTTTTGCATGGTAATTTTACCCATCATAATGTCTGCAATTTTTCCAACTAGATGTATCCTTTTGGTATCTCTGGTTCTTTTTATTGTTTTTTTCAAACTCATCTCCTTTATTGTCTTTGCTAGAATGGGAATCTCCTTAATGGCTGTTAACAAGGGAATCTTGATACAGACATTTTTCAATTCATCTAGAAAGCTATAGTCAGGCAACCAAATCTGCTTCTCCACTCCTTTATCAATTTGCAATCTTTCAGGAAAAGGAGGAGTAGCTGAAGATGTGGGTTGCTCTACTAAGGGAGTTGATTCTTTTTCTTTTTCTTTAATGCTTGGGTTTTGAAGGGATACTTCAGAACCCTTATTGGCTTTGAGAGATTCTTCCTCAGAAATGCTTGGTTGTTGAGCATTTGTAGAAGGTTGGTCTAGGATTCTACCTGATCTGAGTTGGACCTCATTGAGAGGAACAACCATATAGGTAGGGAATGGTTGACCTTCCATGAGTGGTTGACCTTCCATCACGTAAGCACTTTGAGGATTCCTATTATTGGGGTTTGGTTGAGGTTGAGAGGGAAGTTGATTTGGCCTCTGTTGAGATTGTAACAAGAGTTGAGAATTTTGATTTTGTGGAGGAGGTTGTTGTTGTTGAGGGAATGGTAATGACAATTGTTGACCTTGATTTGGAAGTTGGGGAGCTTGCTGATTTTGAAAGGATTGAGGATATTGATAGAATTTGGCAAATCTCCCATAAGGATTTTGAATTTGCATGCTTTGCAACCATGCTTGGAAAGGATTTTGTGGTTGTGACCAAGGTTGTTGCCAAGGATTCCAATTTGGTGGGGGTTGGAAATTCATAGAGTTGTTAAACCCTTGATTTTGCTGCCCCTGCCAAGGTCTTCTTGCAACAAAACAAAGGGATTCAAGCGTACTTGGATCTTCTTGAAAGACTGCTTTGAGGCCATGGATTGAAGGACATTCCTTGGTCTCATGGGTTTCTGAGCAAATTACACAGGTTTCCACAACTTGTGCTTCCAAGGGACATTCCCTTAAAGCATGCTTCTTTCTACACTTCGGGCAAAAGATAGTCATAGCCTCGGCTTCTGCTTTTTGTTTATTTTGAATCTTAAGGGTATCAATTTGTTCACTAAGACTCCCTAAGATGTCAGTTTTAAATTCATCTATCATATTACCGATTTCAGCCCTACTCACTGATCCTGTTGCAGATTTATTTGCCCTAAGGAGAGAAGGATCTCTAGGCCCTTTTTGAGTTTTTGATTTGCCCCTTGAGAGATGGATACAAAGTTCTGCTATATCATTGAGAGAAAGTTGAGAAATATCCCCCTTCCCCATCATGTTCAAGATATCTATCCATTCATCCCTAATGGATTTTAATAAGAGGGCTTTTAGGGTCTCTTCATCCAAGGTACTCATTTTTGCTCTTTTTAAATTATATTGAAATCTCTCAAGTAAATCTTCTAAGCTCTCATCTTCTTTTTGCATCATTTTAAAAACCTCGTCCTTATGATTAGTAGGCATACAATAGTCCAAATACCTATCCAAAAAGGTTTGTTTCATTTCATCCCAGGTCCTAATGGATTGAGTAAGTAACCCCATGAACCATTTCAAAGCTTGATCTTTTAATGTTGATGGGAACAGTTTGAGTTTCTGAGTATCATCCAGATAGTCATAGGTTCGACACACAACTTCAAATTCAAACAAGAATGTTTCAGGGTCCTCAGTTCTTAATCCATGAAAATTTGGGAGGACGGATGGTGATATGTTTTTCATGGTGGCTCGGGAGTCCTCATTAACAATGGGAAACCCAAATGAGTTATCCCCATCTCTATTTCCTCCAATGGGACCTCTACCTCCTCCATTGTTATTGTTATTTCCTCCTCCTCCTCTACCTCTACCTCTACCACCTCCTTCTTCCTCTGCCATGATGATTCTCCTAGGGATTTCAAAATCTTCTGGTTCTTCTACAAAGGGTGAATGAGAAGAGATTTCTCCTTCCTCTTCAGGTGAGTCTATTTCCTCAATTACAATTGGTTTTCTTGTAGGAGAAAGAGAAGAGTCTCTTCCTAGTTCAAACTCAATGGAAGGTATAGGAGAGTTAACTCTTGGCTCTTGAATTTCAGGACTAGGAGTTTCGGTTGGAGATAAGGGAGGTGTCTCTTGTCTATCTCTTGAAGCAGATGGACTTGTAAAAATTGAACTTCGAGCTCTAGCTAAAAACCTTCCCCTAGAATCTCTAGCTCTATGCATGTCATTTTTTATTTTATCTTCAAGTCAAGTTAAATAGTTTTTTTTCTGATCTTCCAGTTCACTCTAGGTGCAAGAAGAGAGCATACTCAAGAAACTATTAAATCAATAACTTTCTCCTTTCTGATCCTCCAGATCACTTCAAAGTGCAAGAGGAGAGCATACTTAGATAGGCTATTAACTTCTTTCCTTGAAACTTTATATATTTTTTTTCTTCTAAGAATATGGCTACTTAATTTCACTTCCCCGGCAACGGCGCCAAAATGTTTAGTCAATTTAGTGTTATCTAAATTGCTAGTATTAATTGTCAACCCGGGGCTCGTAAGCTGATGAAGTGAAGGTGTACTATATGTACTTAAGTAACCTCTTAGAGTTTTTCTTATCGTTGGGGTGTTGTTGTGGTTAATTATGTTCCTAAGATGGAGTGATAATTTATAAACAAGTGAGTGATGGTGTGTGTGTAGAGTGAATCCTAAATGAGTGAAAGTGTGTGTTTAGTGATCTCTAACTACTTGCTTGAAAGGAAATGCTTGAAAGGAATAAATGAACTGAAATAACTTGAAATAAATTTGAAAGCAAATGACCACTTCCAATGGCACTAGACACCATTCAAGCTGCTGCTAATAAAAGAAAAGAAAGTCACTTTTAAAACCCAAAAATAAAGATTATCTCTCTCTAACTCGATGCTTCAAAGCACATGTACTGTGTAAAGCACGGATAGAAAGTAGCTTAAGTTGAATTAGAAAAGTGAGAAAAATCTGCTTGAAAGACTAATGATAACGGTTTGCTCTTTCTAATTCTCTACTTCAGCCATATGTACTATGCAAAGTATGATTAGAAAGTAGTGAAAGAATAGTCTAAGAAGCACTTAAAATCAAAACTCTACTTTAAAGACTAGTGGTAATATTTTGCTCTTTCTAACTCTCTACTTCAGCCATATGTACTATGCAAAGTATGGTTAGAAAGTAGTGAAAGAACAGTCTAGAAAGCACTCAAAACTAACTGCAAGTTAGTGATATTCTGATCTTAAAAGATAACAGTTTATGATGAAGATCATTCATGTGTTAGCAGCTCTTTGAGAAATAAGATTAAAAATCAGCTATAAAAACAAAGGCAGCACTTGAATTTGTCAACTTCGAATACCATTAGTTTGTAAAGCAAACACACACACATAAAAATAAATCCCGGGCTAAAAGAAACCTGCAAAGAAATAACACTGATCAGCTTGAAAGAAAGGAAAACAAGTAAATGAAACTATACATGCTTAAAGAAATGAAATAGGAAAATAAAGAAATACTGCACATAAAATACTTTACAGAGGCTGAGATGAGCAGGGGCCCTCTGTTCATTCAGCCACAAGAAAACTCAGAGATCTGGAAACTTCAAAACGGTGCTATGTCTATTCCTCCATTTGCAAAAAGTGTACAAAACAGAGTGCTAGAATAGCACTAAAAAACAGAGTTCACAATGCTCTTAAATTTAACACAAGTTCAGAAATTACAACTGATAAAAGTCTAATGAGCGTATGCAGACGCAGCTATTTATAGAAGTTTCTAAGATAGCCTACTCGTACAGCTAATTAACTGAAAAACAACAAACTGTCATGCGTATTTATGGTCCCTTGACACTTCATACGGCTGCGTGGATGAGTTTAATGGTTCTGTCGTCATGGGTAATGAATCCCATGTTGGATCATGTCCACTGCCACCTGTAGAACATGGACAAGTCACCGTTTAAGATGACGTGACCTAGCAGCTCACAATCACCGTTAAACAGCCTTGAGTTGACCGTAACTTGACCAGCTTTGACCATGGGTAAAGATGACGTGGATGGCTGGAAAAATGGGACAGGAACCTCGAGCACGTTGATACCTAAGTGCCCATGTGGCTCATCTGGCAAACCGACACGTGGAACATTGCGTTTAACAAAAAGGCTGCAGGATCTTCAGATAGCTGTAGGATCATCAGATAGCTGCGGGATTCCTGCAAGTAAGTCAAAATCTAAACAAATAGTCATCCATTAGCAAAACTTGCTTGATCATGCTTAATGACACCTAATGTAATGATCTGGGTGGTTTTATAGTGAAAATGAGGCAAAAGTGAAGAAAAGATGAGGAAAAACTGAGGAAAATGGTAGACAAGTAGGTGTAAAGTAGAGGCTCTACAATAGCTCAGAAATCTTTTGATGCACTCAAACACTCGTTGACCCATGCACCATTGTTGCATCCTCCCAACTACAGCTAGGATTACTTCTTGTATCTCGTCGCCTCTCATTCCACCATTGGAATGGTCTTAGTTCAGGAAGATGAATCAGGAATTGAACATGTGATATATTACCTTAGTCGAACTTTAAATCCAACTGAGCTAAAATACTCACATGTGGAGAAATTGGCATTGGCAGCCGTTCAAGATGTCCAACGTTTTCGTCACTACATTCTACTACGTAAAACTACGGTAATTTCGGATTGCAATCCTATGATCTACATTTTGACCAAGAAATTGCTAGGGGGAAAGTACTCTAAATGGATCGTTATCCTACAGGAGTTCGACTTGGAATTTGAGAAATCTAAGTCTAAGAAATCTTTAGTTTTTGTGGAGTTAATGTGTGACTTCCCGCATGTTGACACAGAAACTGTGGCGGAGGAGCCCATTGCGGACGAATCTTTGTTTCTAATCAACATCTTAGATCCATGGTATGGGGATATCATTGTTTATCTCCATACCCAATCCTTTTGGCCATAAATTTCAAGGTCAGAACGTCGAAAAATTCGATTCCAATCCCAACAATTCAGGATTATTGGAGATACTCTTTATCGTTGTGGGGTGGATTCTATTTTTCGACGTTGTTTAACTCACGAGGAAGCTGAAAGGGTTCTAAATGACTGTCACTCTGGAGTATGTGGTGGTCATATGTCTGGGTTTGCCACAGCCCAAAAGATATTGCGCGCTGGCTACTTCTGGCCATCTTTATTTAAAGATTGTATTACGGCGGTCCGAAAATGCCACAACTGCCAGATTTTTGATCGTAAGATGCATGCTCCACCTGCTCCTCTCCACCCTATAATTTCCATTGGTCCTTTTTCCAAATGGGGTATCGATTTTATTACATGTAACCCTCACTCGGTCGGGGGGCATGCGTATATCATCCTTGCGATAGATTATTTTACTAAGTGGGCCAAGGCGATGCCTACATTCGAGGCAGACAGCAAGATAGCTGCAATTTTCATGTTCAATCATATAATTGCTAGGTTTGGTGTCCCACAAGCGATAATCACTGATCATGGGCGTCATTTTCGAAATGTTATGATGACCGAACTTACAGGCCAACTTAGTTTACGTCACGATAGTTCAACCCCTTGTTATCCACAAGCGAATGGTCTGGTTGAGTCCATCAACAAATTTTTAGTTATCATGATCCGACGAATCATTGGGATTCATCGATCGAATTGGCACAACATGCTATTTTCAGCGCTTTGGGCATACCGAACTTCAGTAAAAACATCAACAGGGTTCACTCCTTTCCAACTAGTCTATGGTTTGGAAGCTGTGTTACCCATTGAATGCGAAATCACGTCACTACAAATGGCCATCGAGTTACTTCCAGCCACTTCTGAAGAGGAAAAGAATTTGTTATACTTGGCTCAATTAGATGAGAATCGACGTGACACTGCATTGGAAATCGAGACTCACGCAAAACGCATGAAAGCTCAGTATGATTGAAATGTGACCCCTCAAAATTTTTCGGAAGGAGATCTAGTCTTAGTTTATGATCAAGCTAATGATAAATTAGGCGCTGGAAAATTTGTTCCTATGTCGCATCGTCCCTATGTTGTCAAGCGAAAGCTAGCCAAAGGGGCTTATGAATTGGTAGACTTTGACGGGGACTCTTTGGGTAAACCCAGAAATGGCCTTTACTTGAAGAGGTATTATGCTTAAAAGAATGGGTATGGAGATTTTTACTTAGGATAGTTTTTCTTTCTAGTTGGTGTGTTTTAGTTTAAAACAGTGTGCTTAGCTTAGAGAGTGTTTTTTTGTCATTATTCCTGCTTATCTTGGTTTTACTCTTGATATTGCAGATGTCTATGCCTCTCCAAACATACATTGGTTTCGCTGATGGTGCTTGTCGTAATACACGGAACATCTCTTCCGCAGCTTGGGTTATCTATTCGCCCTCTGACGAGTTAGTATCTATGCATGGGGTAAGCCTCGGACAAACAACGAACAACATTGTCGAGTATAGTGCAGTGATTGAGTTATTGTCTGAATCTATTTCATTTGGGATTCAGAGTTCGATAGTAAGGTTAGGTTCTGAACTCGTTGTATTACAACTTAATAGAGTGTATGCCATTAGAAATCCAGTGTTATTAAGATTATTTTAGAGAGTGCGTCTCTTGGAACGTGAATTTGATTATATTGAATATCAGCATATTCCAAGGTCTTTAAATACATTAGCAGATGCAATTGCTTCTCGAATGTTAAATAGACATTTGCAATAATCATACATGTAAATTTAAAACCATTCCATAACATGATTTACAAGATAAGCCGGTAATAGTGATATATATATATATATATATATATAGGAGTGTGTCAAAAAATACATCGTCCTCGATCATAGGTTGAAAAACACCTTATGATCGGCAAAAATGATAAGTACAAAAAACAAAAATGTCACATGTACCCACAATAGGCGATCATCCTATCACTGGTGATGATCTCTATAAGAAACCACTGCATGGGCCACCTTGCAAAGGAACCTCCTAAAAGGTCCCGGGACCCCAATCACATAGCGCTGAAGTCGATGAGGAATGTCGTCTATAGTGGTCTCAGGAATATGAGATGACCCTCCAACTCGGCCAAAACCTCTGCTAATTCGTCCTTTGGGGCTAGCGCGGGTGCAACTGGTTGTTTCCTCTCGAAAGGCCGGAGAGCGGCTGGTCGTTGTGGACCCACATCTGCATTTTAAAATTTTTACTATCAGTTTTGAGACGATGGAAAAATAAAAAAAATAAAATAGGTAAAATGTTGAAAAGGATTTTACCTGACTCATCCCACTGCTCTCCTGGTGGAAGAACCATGTCTGGGTCACCATGAAAATCTATCCCAACGTAAGGGAAGTCTTGAATAGAAAAGACCTGGTTTTCCAGCCATTGGAAATACTCAGGTTTGAATCGAGCAACCTCTGTCCTCTCGTCCGGGTGACGGGCCATGACTGTGACCCATCACATCAGTTTGGGCTCTCGAGGAAGCCCAGCTCCAATAGTAAAGTGCTATGGGATCAGCATAAGAACCCTCTCCAGGCCAAAACTCACGACCAAAGCCCCATAACCAAAGGTCTTTAGTCGTCCGTTCTTGGCCCTGGTCAGTTGGCCTTTCACATTGGCCAACACGGCATCGTACCAGTTGAAGATGGTGTCTCGAAAGCAATCAACTGCCATACGCATCTGGGATCTGGTGACAATATGTAATGCGGTAGCTCCGCAAATTCTGGTGACAGTGAATGCAATCACCATGAGCTCGGGACGGGATATCGTCTTTATGTCTATCCCTTTGTCTCTAGCCTGGCTGTTGCAGTACTCTAGCCGAAGGCTATCGACAGACTGGCCACCTGGCCTAGTCCCGTGCAGAGTCAAGTCCTCGCCTCTCTTAGGCAAACCAGTCAAGAAATATATGTCCGCCGGCTCGATTTCGAGCTGGTGGCCGCCAATGAAGAAGCACTGGTCCTTTATGCTCCATCTATCAACCAGCCACTGTAAGAAATCCACCTGAGCCCTCATGCCAGGAATGGCCCAGAATTTGTACAGTCTGCACGCCCTCAAAGCATCATGTGAAGGTTGATGATTCCATGCGGCAGCATCCACGTCCTCATGCTCTCATTCACGCCAATATAGCATGATGTACTCTCTGCATCAAGTATAAAAACAAATTAAAATGCTAGAAAATATTTTGTGTGGTCCATTTTTTAGAATTTTTGGGTTCAAAACCCTTGTGGCGGGGTACGCACCCTCCGAGTTAGACACAGTGCGTGGGACTGCACTTGGTCTACACGGAAGGTGCGGACCTCGAGCTTTTTCCCAATGGAGAAAAAGTCGGGGTCCGCAAGCCCGCAATGGTTTACCTGTGGGCCCCCGCGCACGGGTTTTGCACCTAAAAACCCTCCCAAAAATGAAATAAAGGACTAAAACAAAAAATTAAACGGTTAAAAATGAAGAGTGGGACGATGTGGATTACCTGGAGAAGACGACGTTCGATTCCGACGGTTGGATTTTCCACAATCTTCACGGGAGTTTTCTGAGCAAAAGCACTATTTTCTCACCCAAACTCAAACGGTAAAAATGAATTGACAAAGGCCCTTTTTATAAGTTTTTTGAGTAAATAAATTTCAAATTTGTTTATGTTTCACTTTGAAAAGGTATTTTGCGACATTTTTATCCATTTCAAACAGGTATGAGTAATGTTTGTGTTTTTGTGCAGAATAAAGGATTATTCAGGCAAAATCTATCATTTTCGACGAAAAACATGTAGAGTCATCTTTAAGCTCTTTTCTGACTCCTAAAACATGAAAAGATTGCCGAGTGTTTCTTTTAAACTCATTAAAACAGAATTAAAAGACGGTCCACTTACATCTCTTTTCCAACCGTAAAAACATGAAAAGATTGCCAGATTTTTGTCGTTTCAAATTTGATATTGGTTATAAAACGACGTGTCATTGATCGCTGTTTTACTTTTTCGGGCTAAAGGCACTAATGACGAAAAGTACTCCTTGGTCGTAAAAGATCAAGCGGTTCTCTCAAGTATTATTTTATACTTTTTCGGGCTTGGGAGACACAAATTTATGAAAAAAGGTCAACCCTAGAGTCTTCTTAGGTTTTTTCAGACTCTCTAAAATTGAAAACGCTGAGTTTCTCCTATACTGGACTCGTTAAAATTTCACAGTAAAGGACCTGTTCAATTACAAACAGGAACGAACCACTCCTTCTTAGGGTTCGAATTTAAACTAAGTTGGACTCATCCGAAGGATGAGCTTATAATCAAGCAAATGTTATCCTCCTCAAGCTTGTCAAAAATAAAGAGGTACTTGCCAGAAATGGTGGGGGAAAAGAGAGAAAAACAAGTCTGTTTGTCATACTTTGTAACCACTCTTGAACATGACACTTTTATTCGCCTGGGTTGGGAAATCCTTTGCCTAACAGTTGATCAAACCACATTGAAAGTCTTTAGCCAGTTTCTAGGTATTAACTTTGGGTCAATTGTCACCAAGCCATCTGTCATGTCGTTATGTGTTCAAGAGGTCACTGCCAATAAGCCATTCATCTGCAAAATATCTGTCATCCATCTTGACCATCCCTGAGTCAGTCCTTGCAACTAAATTTCTTCAACTTGATCTATGATTTCGTGTTGTGGGCTTGCCTACGACGGATCGATTTCTATCGACATCAGCTCATTATCTAGAAAGATGATCTAGAAATCGTTAGTACCTTGAAATCTGCATGCCTCAATGGTAGGTTTCTCACCTTTGACGTCAGTTTACATCACTGACTTTTGATCAAAGGATTTCGTGACATGTTCGACATCAACACATTTATTCACATCTCATAGATTGTACTGGGTACTTTGAGAGCCATTGACATCACTAGTGGTTTCTCTCACACTTGTTAACAGTTTACATCATTGACTGGTAATCAAGTGGTTTCTACCATGTTCGACATCAACACATTCATTCGCATGGATAGAATCGTACTGTTTCGGGAAGTAGAAATGAAGACCCTGGATCTAGTTTCCACAATCCAGGCTGCGAGAAATTTTGTATTCATTATATAATGGACTATTCATAAACAGATGGCTGCGTCCATACTGTGTCCACATGAGTCTATACTTGTGATGTTTTACAAGATCATTCCTATATCAGAGCAGTAGTTAGTTTCTAGTCAGTTTTTATTTGAGTATGGGAATTCCTACCTCAGCGATGATATGATCTCATATATATATCTTGCATTGAATGTTTTTACAGGTTCCAACCGGGTCCTCCACAAGATGATCCTCGAAATGATAAAGTACTTCACTCTTCCTAAATGATAAGAAATCCTCATCTACTTCAGACTTCGTACTTTAGGGGGCAATCAGTTACACAAAAATATCGTCACCATGATTATTTGCAGTTAGTATGAGTCTATCATCACTTGTACTGTCCTCCTAAGCAAGTCTGAGACCTCATCTCTTCAGATCAAGCTTTGGAAATGGGAGAAAGACACTAAAAATCAATGTAACTCTGGTTCCGCACTTTCTCTCATGGTCACCTGCGGTCCCGCACCTTCTGTGTATAAAAACTGCGGACCTGCCCGCTCTGTCCCTAACGGTGTAGGTGCGGACCCCTGTGAAAGTCAAAAGGTGCAAGTTTTATCTTAAAAAACTTACTTTGAGTTAATTCTAGAGGTTTCTAGAAGGAATTTTGACGTGGATTGTTCGCTCTGAGGTGGTTCATGCATCCCAAAAGAGAAGGAGCTAATCCCTTGATGAGAGGAGCTATGCCTTTGAAGGAGGGCTTTATCCCTTTGAAGGAGGACCTAGTAACCTCCCTCCATTGCACTATAAATACAGGCATTGGGCTAGTTTCTGGAGACGTTAGAAGCTGAACATTTTTGAGGGTAAATGCTGGTGAAATCAAGACTTCCTAGTTAAGCGTAAGAGGAGAGATCACATACCTTTTTGGTTTCATTAGGGAGTGAGTGAAACTTGTCAAAGTAGAGGAGACTTCTTGCTAGACCCTGGGAGGAGCCTGTACAGTGTCAAGGCAAAGGTTGTAAAGTTCTTCTTCTTTTGAATTAATACAATCAAACTCATTTTTCTCAACGAGTATCTTATGTTATTTGTTTCATGGACTCCTTGAATTTCATGTTAAATATGTTTTACGCAATTGGCTTTTCATGTGCTATTTAATTTGTTTGCCTTGTTTGTGTTTGCAGATTCGTGAAAAGGATCTCATTTGGATCAAAGAAGCGAGGGCATCCACAAGCTTGCGTTGGACCTAAGGTAGGCCCTAAAAACACTTTTTTTCTATTATTTATCAAAGCATATTTAGAGAAAGATAGTGTCTGGTTGGTTTTCTTATCATTAGGTCTTCTTTAGATTCTAGGAAGGTCTATCTTGTCCGCAAGATCAACTTATTCCGTGTGATAATGGGAGTTAATGGACACAAAGTTAAAGAAGAGCACGACATTTCATCTGTAAATAGATGGTCAGACTTAAGTGGTCAACAGGACAGTGTTACAGTTGCTTCGAGGATATTGTAGCAAGCATCCCAAACTTTGGGATGAACATTTGTGTTATGTGTAGCATGCTTACAACAGTGCAAAACATTCTTCTACTCAGAGATCTCCTTTTGAGACTTTTTTTGGTTTTATACCAAACTCTCCCTTGGATTTTGTCTTTGGAAAAGACATCATAGTTGATGCACGCAACTATGTGGACAAAGCAACCAAGTTCATTGAACAAATCCAGGAAATTCACCAGGAAGTACAGGAACAACTGGAAAGAAGCCAAGTAAAGTATAAATCGCGGCATAACAAGCATCGAGTTGAGCATAGTTTTCAAGTTGGTGATCATGTCTAGTTATACATCAACAAAGAAAGACTATAAGGGGAAGTTAAAAAGTTGAAACCAATTAGATATGGTCCTTTCAAAATACTTGATAAAATTGGTGAAAATTCTTTCCACCTAGATCTACCAATTTATATGTATATCTATTCCATTGTAAATGTTGAAAACTTGCGATTGTATGATCCTTCATTGATTGAATATCCCGAAGAGAAAGGTTAGCTACCTTCTATTAAAGACCTTTTGCTCAAGTATCTCAATGAGATACAGGAGGACACAGTTCTTGATAGGAGGATAAGGACTTCACGATCGGGAAAAGTTGAGTATCTTCGACTTGGAATCAAAGGTACAAATCCAAGTAAATAATGATGGATAGAGATTGGAAAAGTGAAGGAAGTTTATCCTCACTTACTCGATAGCTAAAACCAACTTTTGGTGCTCCAAAATTTTCAAGTGGGGAGGAGTGATCCAAAATGGATTCAGTTTTGCCTCTGAATCAAATTCTTCAAATTCAATTGAAATTTGAATCAAATCAAAGTGCTCATTGATATGATTCCAATAGTGTGAACAACGCATAAATCTGAGTCCGAATGAAGAATTTAAAGCAAGTCAAAGTTTCAAGGCAAACTAGGGAAAAATGAGGAAAAGTCAAAGTCAAAGTCAAACAGTCAAAGTCAAAGGTCAACACAAGATGATGTCAGTAGGACACGTGTCATCCCGGGAATGCACCATATGTCCAGGGTGATGTCATCAAGGTTAGTTATGTGTCATGATTTGATTAGTTGATACGAGCCAATCCTATGCTAACACGTGGCAGCCCAGATTTGCCCAATGTTGGCATGAAATCCAAAAATTTGGGGGTCAGGGAGGATCAAACCCATGACCTCCCAAAAAGGTTAATATTTCGTCAGATTGTACTCACTGGTTGAGCTATGTTGTCTCTTATTTATAACAATGCAAATATTGTATTTATTGGTACAGGATATGGCTACCAGAAAAGGGCTCGACGGTCAAGGTCAATCCCACGACCGTCGGTCACCTTACCAGAATTAGAGCAGTGTCAAACATACGTGTTTACATATGGGCCATATATGATATATATAATATCATAACATATATACGATATATCAAACTATATCAAATACCAAACTTGCGATATATCAAATCATATCCAAACCATGTAAAACACCAAAAGTGTTGGGCGGAGGTTTCGACTAGCTGACCTCCCACTATATAAACGACCTCATGCTAAAGCTCTTGCCAATACACCAAACCAACGGACTTGTTAACAAGTCATTGTAAACCCCTTTTAAAGTTCATTTGCAGGTACAATATGCCAAAGGAGCACGCACAGTTTCCAAGGTTGTTTTTCATCCACAGAGGTGGTTTTGCATAGGAGAAAGGTGGTTTTTGCAGGGACAGAGGCGTTTTTTCACATTCCATGGGGTCTGGAGGTCACTATCACCAAATATGGGCAATTTTATACTCGTTTGACTAAAAATTTCAATCTGAACACAGTGGTGAGGTCAATTTCTTATTTGAGACTCTGTTTTTAGATCATACCTATAACAACATTTTGAAAACAAAATAAAGAGGTCAACACTAGAAGCGAAAGGACCAAGAGACATAGCCAAAAAGTCTGGTGAACTCCTTTATTAAAATTGGCTTTGTTGATGTGTTTAAATGTGTTTTCAAATTGTTTATGTGTTTATGTTATTCAGAAACTTTTAGATCCGTTGCACTAAGTAACATAAGCGAATTCACACATAGTCTATAATACCCTTTTCATTAATTGATCACCATAGGATCCTATAGATTTGGTTCAACCTGATTCGACTACCCAGCTGAGCCACATGCTGGAGTGCTACAATGTAATAGTGGAAGAAGAAGATGAAGACCTAAGCAAGATTAATATTCCAGAGGCTGATGATCACTGCGAAGTTGGGGGACCGCAACTAGAGAACCTAGACATAAATGAGATGCTCAAAACTAGACAGGTAAACATTGGCATGGAGGCAAAGCTGAAGTTTGCAAAGATTGGGACTACTGGGACAACGCAATGGTAGATAAGGTCATTGAATTACTCCAAAAATATTAGGATCTGTTCCCCACGAAGTTTTTAGATATTAAAGGGATAATAAGAGACTTGCGTGTCATCAAGACCACTCTAAAACTGGATGCAAGGCCAATTAAGCAAAGAACTTACTGCCTTAATCCAAAGTATAAATAAAGGGTTTGTTTGGAGTTGGATAAAATTCTTGCAGCAGGTATCATTGAACCAGTCGAGGAGTCTGATTGGGTAAGCCCAATGGTAGTTCAGGACAAGAAACAAAAGGATGAGATACAGATATGCGTAGATCTCCGGAAGTTCAATGATGCCTATGTGCATGATCCCTTCCCAACTCTATTCACCGATGAGGTGTTGGATAATGTTGGTGGCCAAGAAGCATATTTGTTTACTAATGGGTTCTCAGGGTACCATCAGATCAAGATCGTGCTAGAGGATAGAAGTAAGACGACCTTCGTGGCTGAATGGGGATGCTTCCAGTATACTGTGATGCCTTTTGGGCTGAAGAACGTGTTGGCGATTGTCTCACACGTAGTCATTGCAGTGTTCAAGGATTTCATTCACAAGTTTATGGAGGTATACTTTATCGATTGGACAGTGTTTGGACTAGTAAAGCGCCACATAGCAAGTCTGCGCTTGATGCTATATACAAGTCGGAGGTACCAGATCACACTCAATCTGAAGAAATGTTTGTTTTGCATCCCTTTTGGGATCTTGTTGGGTCACATGGTATGTAGACAAGGCTTGATGGTAGACCCCATGAAGATCGCAGTTATAATCAATTTTGAGGCACCAAGAAGTGTGAAACAGCTACGCACAATGTTAGGGCATATAGGGTACTATAGAAAGTTCATCAAAAGCCATGCCTAGATCACTACGCCGATGGAGAAACTATTAAAAAAGGATGCTACATTCTATTGGAATGAGGAATGTCAGAAGAGATTTGATGTGCTAAAAAAGAAGATGGTCACCGCACCGATCCTAGTCTTCCCAGATTGGAAGAAAGAATTTCATGTGCATGTGGACGTGTCATGTATTGCGCTGGGAGTAGTAATGACACAGGCAAGTGAGGGAGAATTGGATCATCCCATAGCGTTCACAAGTAGTAAGCTATCTAAAGCTAAGAAGAATTGTTAAATGAGATAGTGCGAAGGTTTGGCCATGATATACGTGCTCCAAAAGTTTAGGCACTACTTGCTAGGCGGACACTTTAAGATGTATGCAAACCATTCTGCATTGAATTACTTGGTGAACAAGCCTCCACTTGGGGGGGGGGGGAATATGTAGATGGTTGTTGTTGTTTCAAGAATATGATTTTGAAGTTATTATGAAACCAGGATGATTGAATGCTGGGCTGGATCATCTGACGCGCATTGAAACAGGAGAGGAGCCTACTAATTTGGAGGAAGGACTACCTGATGCGCAGCTCTTTGTAGTGTGTTATTGGGAAATCTAGTGTCTAGGTAGAGCTACTAGTCCCACTAAGATTGGTAACCATCTTAGAAACAAACAAACTAAAACTACTTTCATTTTCCTTTATGAGAAGTAGATAAGATGGGAACAAAGGAGACCAACCTCTATCTTGCGCTTGGTTCCTTGCTTGATTCCTCCCCCTTCTGATAGATCTCCGCCACTCGCTTCCTCATCTACCCAGCTTGAAAGAGCACCTGTGGAATCAAAGCAGCATAACACTATCCAAGAACAGAGACCTACTATCATAAACAATATAGGACCAGATATATATTGACCACACAAATGCATATATCATCAATCATACAAGAATGTGGAGGAAAAATTGAATAGCTTTATTAATATCAAGAATAGCAAAGAGGATTACAACCAATTGTTCTGACCCAGCATCATCCTCTCAGCAAGAAAGCTCTTCTTCACCTCATGAAAAGCTTAGATCACCCAACACTATGATGTTACACCAAGAAACCAACAGCACTTCCTTACAAGATACAAAATTCCAGCCCCCTGGATCTCTGGGATGAGGGATCCATATATAGATGATTGCAGGGAGGTGAGTCAACTTCTGAGATTCTATTAGTGTCCTCTCTCTGATAATTCTTGATTCCACTTGGAGATTAATGATCTCTTACTCATCCCTGGGCGAATGCAGAGAGGCAAGTGTCACAGGAGAAGTTTCTAGAAGATTCCATGATCATCCACCTCGCAAATTGACTCTGTCATTTGTCCACTCTCGCCCATCTCACCCCATAGAAGGGATTTTTAGTATGCATCGCACCTCCCATGTGCATTTAGGTGGGATGCAGTGCACTTTGACCATGGAGCAGGTGAGATGGTCCAGCTTTGACCAGTTTTGAGTAGTTTTTCATGGAGAACTTCTGGGAGATGATGTAATTAGCTGACCTTGTTCTTTTAAGGGATGGGACAACACTTTTAGGGACTTATGAGTCCTTGGTTTATGGACATGTTTGATTGGGGTTGCAGTATCAAAAAATGTCTATAATAGTTGCCCCATAAAGCATGAGGTTGTTAATCTTTTGATGTTGGGTGAAATGCTTTATCATGAGCATCCGAAGTTTTTTTGAGCTGGAAGGCGACCTGTAATAAGATACAATACAATACAGTATCTTCATAATATTTTCATGATCTAGCTGAGGCAGGCATTCCCATGCTCAACTTTATAAATTCATGTTCATGTACATAAGACAGACAATCATCTGAGTGCAGACTGATGATTTTGGTAGAGCCATCATCCCTTAGATTGGATGATTATTTGTGCAGCAATGATGTACATTTGATGTCTTTATTTTCCTGAATATATATCACAGCCCGGATGGATGAAACTAGATCCGGGGTCTTCTATCTCGTTTGATCTTCACTCAAAGTACAAGTCGATCCATGTGAGAGATGTTCTGGAGTCGAACATGGAAAGACATCGCCTGATTACCAGCCAGTGATGTAAGTTGTTAATAGGCGCGAGAGGAATCACCGATAATGATGATGACCCTCAAGGTATGACAGTACAATTCACATGTTTTGAAAAAGGGACTTGGTGTCGAACACCATGCAAAATCTTTTGGTCAAAGGCCATTGATGTAAACCTGTCGCCGGAAGTGAGAAACTTGCCATTGAGGCATGTAAGCTTCAAAGTACTGAAAGGGTTGTTCCTAGATCAACTTCCTGGATAATGAGCTGATGTTGACAAGAAGTGATTCGTCATAGGAGGGCCTTAATGAATCCCACATCTCTGACATGGAACGGAGCAAATGATTTTAATGGAGGTGAAAACGATCTGATGATATAAGGTTCAGGGTGGCGGTCATGAAAGAATGGAGCATAAATGTATTGCAGTGGATGAGACACAGAGGAATTCTCTAAGCGACTTGTCTTGAACATATCGGCGACACTGACATGATGGATTGGTAGCGTTAACCCCAAATGTGGATGGTGTGATGGACCAATGGTGATATGACCGGTGAATGAAACAACCCAACCCAACTCGGATGCGGAGTGAAAGTGTCATGTTCAAGAGCGACTTGCTACCAATAAAGTTTCTTCAAGTTTTCTTCCCAATTTTTCCCCAGTCATTACTGACCAGTACTTCTTTATTTTTATCAAGCTTGAGGAGGATAACATATGCTTGTTCTATAATTTTCCCTTCGGGCAAACCCATCACTATGTTTTAACGAGCCTAGTGATAGTGAAACTCGTTCTTGTCTGTATGGACAAGTTTGTCGCTATTCGGTTTTAATGAGTTTAACGACAAAGATAACTCGGTCCTTTTCAATTTTAGAGAGTCTAAAAGGGACGTAAAGAAAACTCCAACAATCCTTTTTCGACATATAATCCCTTAAGTCTGAAAAAGTATAAAATAATACAAAAGGGATGAATTTTCAGTAATTTTAACCAGCTGAACAAAACAAGCGCTTGATCTTTTTGTGTAATAATCCCTCAGGTCCACAAAGATTAAAATCTAAAGGAGGGATAGCACTTCTGGTCACTTTAATGAGCTGGAGAGGCCAATTACTTGGCAATCTTTTCATATTTTACGAGTCAAATGAAAAGAGCTTAAAGGAGACTCGTTTTTCGAGGAATGAGTGATAAATTCAGGTAGCAGCTAATTCCAGGTAAGGTTTGGAATTTTCCAATCACGACAGTGTCACAAGGATGGATAACAGGATCACTCTTCGCAGCTGTTCCTCAAAAGGGGTAAACAATCAAATGGAGGTGAATGATCGGCCAAAATAGAGTGGAGGTGATGACAAGAACACGACCAAGGCTTAAAAGGCTGATGATAATGCATTCACGATGGTTATTTACTAGAAATTGGTTCATTTTTTAATGAATGAGCTTAAACTCTAGGGGAAACATTTGCTCACTGCTTATGTTTAATTTTTAACAAGCTTGAACTCCACATAAAAACTGCTCGATCCAGTCATATAATAAGGATGTCTCATCTAAGATGCCATTTTTTATGGAGCTTGCACCTTACAAAGCTTTGACCTGCATCCTTTCTTTATGCAAGTTAGGAAACAACCAATCCTATGAGTTTAAAGGGTTAGAGGACCTACAAATTTAAAAAATAAATGGTCGCTCTTCACTTGCATGCCAAAAGGTTTTCATGCCCCCAGGTATAGAAAAAAATTTCCAGGTTACCAAAGATTGTTCCATCCACACTGCAAACAAAACACTTCCTCGGCAATGTCTACTGAAATAGACAAAGGTGAGTGGCACAACTTGCCTCCACTCACATAACTTTGACGAAGGAATCTTATTCCAGTCTAATCTCATAAACCAATCATATATCCTTCACGAAAACCTACCCTATGCCCGAGGTTTTCCTACCGAAACAGACCAGGGTGCATGCCCCCTGGGTTTCAGTCATGTCCTCCCGAATCACTCGCGCTCATTAGGTGGACGGACTGGGGATTGATGAGACATTCCTTGCGTGAAAAGACCATTCAAGGATGGTATTTGACTATTTTCTATGTGTGAGCCAGGAAATGAAAGCTTGTCTATGAGCTTGACCACTCTTCCTTCATGCGGAAAGCACATTACTCTAAAGAGTGAGGAGACAATGGCTCCCATGCAATAAATATAGTCGCTTCCAAGGAGTAGATTATAATTTAGGGGTCCTTGGACTACCATTACGTTCATGTGAACGGTTTTCATTCTCAATGTTATCGGCACATTGGGAAGGATCCCTAACAGTTGTCTGGTTCCTT
This sequence comes from Pinus tabuliformis, assembly GCA_031772625.1. NCBI lineage: Eukaryota > Viridiplantae > Streptophyta > Pinopsida > Pinales > Pinaceae > Pinus > Pinus tabuliformis. The sequence continues at coordinate 911,398,023 of CM062811.1, read as the reverse complement.
TATCAAAGCCCGTTAGATTTCTCATTTCAGGCAAAAGCGATGGGGAACCAAGCACTTTCCAAGTAGTTGAGGAAAGGATACTGATAGAAGCCCCTTCATCTATGATAGTACCAGCCATGACCATTTTGTATATTTGTGCAATGATTCGAAATGGTACACTAGCCGGTAAACATGTTCTACCTAGTAGATTCCAATCGAAGGAAACAACTAGGTTGCTTGGAGGTGGGACCGAATAGATGGCCGGATATGACTTTGACGAACTTCCTTCCTGCGGTAAAGGAACGGGTAGACTGCCCCCATGTTCATCGGAGTCTGTGTTTACGAAGAGAATTTGAACGGTTTCGTTCTTGTTCTCTCCAATGACTGTATCATCTGAAGATGGACCTTCTGAAGGCAAGACCGGGTCAACTGCCACCTCGACCTTTTGACTTTCGTCTGGTGTGAATTCAAATGGTTTATATTTAATGATAGATGCTTCGACCGACCACAATGGCGTGTCAGTCAGATTTTCAACTAGTGATGGACTCGGAAAGAGTTTCTTATATCCAGGAGGAAGCCGTAACGGTGAAACTAGAGGGTCGTCCAGAACTCTTTTAGCCTCGTGTAGGAAGGGACAACGGTGGACGACGTGATCGCCTTCACACAGTTTACAAGGGAATTTACTTTTCCTTTTCTGTCCCGACGCTTCGCTTTCACTAGTTAATGGTGTACTTTCAACATGATCATCAGAGGTTGTTGACACGGGATTGTGCCAATGAGGAGACCAATCCCTTAAGATTCGAGGGATGCAGGGACAATCTCGATGATAGTGATCTCCTTTGCAAATGACACATGGAGATTTAGGCTTTGACAATGTAGTGTGTGGATTTTCACTAGATGATAACTGGTTGCCCCTTTTCACCTTTGCCTCCTTCTTCTTCTTCTCTTTCTTCTCCTTCCCCTTCTTCTCCTTCTTAGTTACTTGATTTTTGGCTTTACCAGCTTCATCAAGCGAAGAGGAAGGAGGAGAGGGAGAACCGAATGAAGTAGAAGGTTGGGGGGTAGCTTTGGTATCGTCTAGTTGCTTACTTGATTACTCAGGAATCACGGTGTTCTAAACGACAGAGGTCAAGAAGAGGCATACGGGAAGGCCGACTGTCAATCCTGGAAGTGACAATGTGGCCATATGGGGTGCACCAACATCTCCCCAAGAGAAGAAAGGACTAGGACTTCCTCCAAGGTGTTACAGGGAAAAGTGTCTACACAGAACTACTTATCCCACTAAGGTGTGATAGCTACCTTAGAAACAAACAAAGTAAAGCTACTTTCGTTTTTCCTTTATGAAGTATAGATGAGATAAGAACAAAGAAGACCAACCTCTGTCTTGCGCTAATATCCTAGTTCGATTCCTCTCTCTCTTGATAGTCTTTCGCTACATGTTCCCTTGCACGCCTAGCTTCAAAAAGTACCTGTAATATCACAGTAGCATAGCACTATACAGGAACATGGATCTATAATCATAAACAATCTAGGATTAGATGTAAATTGACCATACAAATGCAGCAAACATGAATGACACAAGAGTATGGAGGAAAACTTGAATAGCTTTTATTGATAAACAAGAAAGAGCCAAGGGGAGTTACAACCAGTTGTTCTGACCCAGCATCATCCTCTCAGTAAGGAAGCCCCTCTTCACCTCATACAAAGCTTAGATCAACAAACAATCTGATGTTGTCTCAAGAAACCAACAGCAATTCCTTACAATATGCAAAATTCCAGCCTCTGGATCTCTGGGATGAGGGATCCATATATACATATCTGTAAGGGAGATGAGTCAGCTTGTGATTTGATTAGTGTCTTCCCTCTGATAGTTCTTGCTTCCACTTGGAGATTGATGATCTCTTACTCATCCTTGGTCAAATTCAGAGAGGCAAGTGTCATAGGAGAAGTTTCTGGAAGTTTCGATGCCTCTCCACCTTGCAGAATGACACTGCCATTTGTCACTTCTCTCCCATTGCACCCTATAGAAGGGCTTTTTGAAATGCAATGCACCCACATAGTGTGTTTAGGTGAGATGCAACACACTTTTCCTATGGAGCAGCTGAAATGATCCTGTTTTGACCAGTTCTGAGCAGTTTTTCATGGAGAACATCTGGGAGAAGCTGTAATCAGTTGACCTTGTTCCTTTAGGGGTTAGAACAACACTTTTAGGGACTTAGGAGCCCTTGGTTTATGCACATTTCATGCTTGGGGTTGTAGTGCCCAAAAATGTCTATAACAGTTTCCCCCCAAAGCATGAGGTCGTTAATCTTTTGATGTCAGGTGAAATGCTTTATTATGAGGATCTGAAGTTCTTTCAAGCTGGGAGGAGACCTGTAATAAGATACAATACAATACATTATCTTCATAATATTTTCATGATCTACCTGAGGTGGGAATTCCCATGCTCAGCTTTATAAATTCATTTTCATGTACATAGGACAGACAATCGTCTGAGTGTAGACTGATGATTCTGGTAGAGCCATCATCCCTTTTATTGGATGATTATCTGTGCAGCAATGATGTACATTTGATGTCTTTATTTCCCTGAAAATATATCATAGCCCGGATGGATGAAACTAGATCCGGGGTCTTCGATCTTGTTCGATCTTCACTCGAAGTACAAGTTGATCCATGTGAGAGATGTTCTGGAGTCGAACATGGAAAGACATCGCCTGATTACCAGCCAATGATGTAAGTTGTTAACAGGCGCGAGAGGAATCACCGATAATGATAATGACCCTCAAGGTACTGTAGTAAAATTCATGTGGTGTGAATAAAGGACTTGGCATCGAACACCACGCAAAATCTTTCGGTCGAAGGCTATTGATGTAAACCTGTCGTCGGAAGTGAGAAACTTGCCATTGAGGCATGCAAGCTTCAAAGTACTGAACGGGGTGTTCCTAGATCGGCTTCTTGGATAATGAGATGATGTCGACAAGAAGCGATCCGTCACAGGAGGGCCTTAATGAATCCCACATCAATGACACGGAACAGAGCAAATGATTTTAATGGAGGTGAAAACGATCTGATGACATACGGTTTAGGGTGGCGGTCATGAAAGAATGGAGTATGAATGTATCGTAGCAGGTGAGACACAGGTGAATTCTCTGAATGACTTCTCTTGAACACATCAGCGACACTGACATGATGGATTGGTAGCATTACCCCAAATGTGGATGGTGTGATAGGACCATGGTGATGTGACCGGTGAATGAAACAACCCAACCCGACTTGGATGCAAAGTGAAAGTGCCATGTTCAAGAGCGACTTGCTACCAACAAAGTTTCTTCAAGTTTTCTTCCCAATTTTCCCCAGTCCTTGCTAACCAGTACCTCTTTATTTTTGTCAAGCTTGAGGAGGATAACATATGCTTGTTCTATAATTTTCCCTTCAGGCAAACCCATCGCTATGTTTTAATGAGCCTAACGATAGTGAAACTCGTTCTTGTCTGCTATGGACAAGTTTGTCGCTATTAAGTTTTAACGAGTTTAACGACAAAGATAACTCGGTCCTTTTCAATTTTAGAGAGTCTGAAAGGAACGTAAAGGAAAATCCAAAATTCCTTTTTCGTCATCTAATCCCTTAAGTCCGAAAAAGTATAAAACAATACAGAAGGGATGAATTTTCGATACTTTTAACGAGCTGAAAAAAACAAGCACTCGATCTTTTTGTGTAATAATCCCTCAGGTCCAAAAAGATTAAAATCTAAAGGAGGGATAGAACTTCCGGTCCCTTTAACGAGCTGGAGAGGCCAATGGCTCGAAAATATTTTCATATTTTACGAGTCAGTTGAAAAGAGCTTAAAGGAGACTCGTCTTTTGAGGAACGAGTGATAAAATTGGGTAGCAGCTGATTCCAGGTAAGGTTTGGAATGTTCCAATCACGACAGTGTTAGAAGGATGGCTAGTGAGATCACTCTTCGCAATTGTTCCTCAAAAGGGGTAAACAATCAAATGGAGGTGAACGATCGGCCAATACAGAGTGGAGGTGATGATGAGAACACGACCAAGGCTTTTAAAGGCTCAAGTACTTCATTCACGGTGGTTATTTACTGGGAAATAGTTCATTTTTTAGTGAGCTTAAACGAGGGGGGAAACATTTGCTCATGGCTTATGTTTATTTTTTAACGAGATTGAACTATGCGCTAAAACTACTTGATTAATCCAGTCATATAATAAGAATGTCCCATTTAAAAATGGCAATTTTTTAGAGTTTTGCTCCACATCCTTTCTTTATGCAAGTTAGGAAACGACCAATCCAAAAAATAGACAAATGATCGCACTTTGCTTACACGCCAAAAGGTTTGCATGCCCCCAGGTATAAAATAAAGTTTCGAGGCCACCTTTTGTTCAAACTGACAAAACATTTGTTTTATCAGGAAAGGTATACCTCTTTCAGGTTACCCAAAGATCGTTCTATTCATAGTGCAAATAAAACACTTCTTCGGCGATGTCTACTGAAATAGACAAAGGTGAGTGGAGGAGGCTACTCCACTCACGTAACTTTAACAAGAGAATCTTGTTCCAGAATAACTCCCTCTTCCAATCACGGACAGGAGTACAGACCAGTCATATATCTCTCGCGGAAACCTACCCTATACCCGAAGTTTTCCTGTCGAAGCAGACCAGGGTGCATGCCCCCTGGGTTTCAGTCATGTCCCCCGAATCACTCGCGCTCATCGGGTGGGCGGATTGGGGATTGATGAGACATTCCTTGTGTGAAAAGACCATTTAGGGATGGTATATGACTATTTGCTATGCATGATCTGGGAAATGAAAGCTGGTCCACGAGCTTGACCACTCTTTCTTCGTGCGAAAAACACATTACTCTAAAGAGTGAGGAGACAATGGCTCCCATGCAATAAATATAGTCTCGTCCAAGTAGTAGATTATAATCCAGGGGTCCTTGAACTACCATTACGTTCATGTGAACGGTTTTTCCCCTCAATGTTATGGGCACATTGGGAAGGATCCCTAACGATCGATTGGTTCCTTTGCCAAAGCCTGTTAGATTTCTCATCTTAGGCAAAAGCGATGGCGAACCAAGTGCTTTCCAAGCAGTTGAGGAAAGGATACTCACAGAAGCCCCTTCATCTATGATGGTACCGGCCATAACCATTCTATATACTTGAGCAATAATCCAGAATGGTACACTAGCCAGTAAACGGGGTCTGCCTAGTTGATTCCTGTCAAAGGAAACAACTAGGTTGCTTGGAGGTGGGACCGAATAGACGGTCGGGTATGACTCTGACAAACTTCCTTCCTGCGGTGAAGGAACGGGTAAATTGCCCCCATGTTCACCGGAGTCTGTGCTTACGAAAAGAATTTGGACGGTGACTATATCATCTGAAGACGGAACCTCTGAAGGCAAGACCGGGTCAACTGCCGCCTCGACCTTTTGACTTTCGTCTGGTATGGGTTCATATGGTTTGTCTTCAATGATAGATGCTTCAGCCGACCACCTGGGCAGGTCAGCTGGCTTTTCAACTCGTGACGGACTCGACAAGAGTTTTTTTATATCCAGGATGAAGTCGTAACAGTGAAACCGGACGATCGTCCAAAACTCTTTTAGCCTCGTCTAAGAAGGGACAACGGTGGACGACATGGTCGCCTTCACACAGTTTACAAGGAAATCTATATTTTCCTTTTTGTCTTGGGGCTTCACTTTCACTAGTCGATGGTGCATTTTCAACATGATCATCAGAGGTTGATGACACTGGATTGTGCAAACGAGGAGACCAGTCCCTTAAGATCTGAGGGATGCAAGGACAATCTCTGTGATAGTGGTCTCTTTGGCAAATGACACATGGCAATTTAGGCCTAGTCGGTGCAGTGTGTGGATTTTCGCTAGACGCTTGGTTGCCCCCTTTCGCTTTGGGCTCCTTCTTCTTCTTCTCTTTCTTCTTCTTTTCCTTCTTCTTCTCAGGTACTTGATTTTTGGCTTTACCAACCCCATCAAGCGAAGAAGGAGGAGAGGGAGAATTGGAGGAAGTAAAAGGTTGGTGGGTAACTCTGGATTTGTCTAGTTGTTGACTTGACTGTTCAGGAATTGCGTTGTTCTGAACGACAGAGGTTGAGAAGAGCCATACAGGCAAGCCGATTGTCAATCCTGGAAGCGACAATGTGGCCATATGGGGTGCACCAACATCTCCCCAAGAGGAGAAAGGACTAGGATTTCCTCCAAGGGGAATTCCTTGGTTGGTGGGTTCCATTTTCTCAACCTAAGATCAACGTAGGAAAGGGTGATGATTATTACATTTAAAATAAATTTTAGACACTTTGACACAACTTGTTTTTTCAATTTTTAAGAGTCGAGAAAAAACAAAAGATGACTCTAGTCGCCTTCGATTTTTAATGAGCCTGAAGTGACAAGTTCTCAGATGGACCTTTTCCGTTAAGGAGTCTGAAAAGGAACGAAAGGGACTGCTCTGGAAATCTAGGTAGAGGGATTACCAAACCAATCGTAAAACTGCAGAATACTTTTTACGTACGGCAATCAATCTTCCCAAATGCTGTGTTTAGTGCATTGCGATCGATAGGGCGGCAGACACGGCTTCTTATGGATAAAGGATTAAGCCTATAGGGGTCTCCCAAAATATACTCGACGGTACGTGGGAGCACAAGTCCGTACTGGCACTTATCGTCTCAAAGTGGAGGAATCACCCAACCATCAGTGAGAACAACAGTTACCAGGCTTTACGATGCTGGAATATGTCTCTAGCCTAGACTTCTAAATGTTGTGCGTTAGGTTCCAAAGCGTTGTTAGATTCATTGAAATTATTTTATAGTTGATCTTGTTTATGAATTTTTCCTTTCAAGTTCACCACGAGATGTAGATGTGTAATTCCTAAAATGCAATCTAAGATGATAAACAGTCTTTTATCTTCTTTGTGCAATGAAAATCCTAGCTACTAAGGAAAGAGACAGTATTCTTTCACAAAGAGAAAAGAGCACACTTTAAATGCACTTTCCTAAATCAAACCAATCAAACAGTCTAAATGCAAATGCACATGCATGTATTTGTTTTTGGCTTTATTAGTATGTGAATGGAGAAAAGAAAGCTAATGCACAAATCTGAATTACTTTTCAAGTGACAATTATCAACAAGTTTCTTTTAGAAATCAAAAATGGAGGCAATCACAACATTTTACGATTTAGAAATGAATACTTGCTTTCGACACTAGAAAAATTACAAATTCAGACCAAATACAATAGTAACAGGATAATCGACTATCTACAGCAAGAAAACTCTTTCCTATGACTGAAAACGACACTTGCGACGCTTTCAAATCAAAGGACGACAATACGATTACGTTACTTTTGCAAAGGAGAACTGAAAATGACTCAACAAATACACAAAAACATTTACAGTTCTTTCGTACAAAGGAGGCAGAATAACAGCAAGGAAAAGGGGTTTCAAATAGAGATATACTGATCACAGGCAGCAAAATTCATGAATAGAACTGGAAAGAATGAATCACAGGAACCAAAACTGGACAATGCCTAGTCTGATCAGTGCACCTGTAACACAGGGAATTTGAAATGCAGCGCACCTACTACACTCGGGAAGTGCGCTGAATTTCAGATTCACAGAACAGTACCTGTGCTGGGCCAGAGACGAGACTTGGCTTGGGTTTCGGGTCACAGTTTGCAGTTCAGTTCATGGGTTTTGGCCGAGCAAATGGTAATCAGTAATGCAAAAATCAGGGGTAGATCTAAAGAGGATCTAAGAGCTATGACAAGGGCAATCAGAGAGTTTGTAAATCAGTTGTTTAATTTATAAACAAATCCCGAAGATTGACTGAAGCGGCATTTATCTACTTTGCATTTGCATAGAAAATGTAGTTCGAAAGCTACCTGGCTCGACTTCAGGCTCTGTCTATAAGTTTATAAAATATACAACAAGGAAGATAAACAAACAAACTAATTCGTCCCCAGTGGAGTCGCCATTTTGTTACAGGGAAAAGTGTCTACATAGAACTGCTTATCCCACTAAGGTGTGATAGCTACCTTAGAAACAAACAAAGTAAAGCTAATTTCCTTTTTCCTTTATGAAGTATAGATGAGAGAAGAACAAAGAAGACCAACCTTTGTCTTGCGCTAATCTCCTAGTTCGATTCCTCTCTCTCTTGATAGTCTTTCGCTACTTGTTCCCTTGCACGCCCAGCTTCACAAAGTACCTATAAGATCACAATAGCATAGCACTATACAAGAACATGGATCTATAATCATAAACAATCTAGGATCAGATGTAAATTGACCATACAAATGCAGCAAACATGAATGACACAAGAGTATGGAGGAAAACTTGAATAGCTTTTATTGATAAACAAGAAAGAGCCAAGGGGGTTACAACTAGTTGTTCTGACCCAGCATCATCCTCTCAGCAAGGAAGCCCCTCTTCACCTCATACAAAGCTTAGATCACCCAACAATCTGATGTTGTCAAGAAACCAACAATAATTCCTCACAATATGCAAAATTCCAGCCTCTGGATCTCTGGGATGAGGGATCCATATATAGATATCTGTAAGGGAGATGAGTCAGCTTGTGATTTGATTAGTGTCTTCCCTCTGATAGTTCTTGCTTCCACTTGGAGATTGATGATCTTTTACTCATCCTTGGTCGAATTCAGAGAGGCAAGTGTCATAAGAGAAGTTTCTGGAAGTTTCCATGCCTCTCCACCTTGCGGAATGACACTGCCATTTGTCACTTCTCGCCCATCGCACCCCATAGAAGGGCTTTTTGAAATGCAATGCACCCACACAGTGTGTTTAGGTAAGATGCAACGCACTTTGCCTATGGAGCAGCTGAAATGGTCCTGTTTTGACCAGTTCTGAGCAGTTTTTCATGGAGAACTTCTGGGAGAAGCTGTAATCAGTTGACCTTGTTCCTTTAGGGGTTAGAACAAAACTTTTAGGGACTTAGGAGCCCTTGGTTTATGGACATTTCATGCTTGGGGTTGTAGTGCCCAAAAATGTCTATAACACAAAGGGAAATCCTTAGTTGGTGGATTCCATTTTTCTCAACCTAAGACCAACGTAGGAAAGGTGATGTTTATTCCGATTACAATAAATTTTAGACGCTTTGAAACAACTTGTTTTTTCAATTTTTAAGAGTCTAGGAAAAACAAAATATGACTCTAGTCGCCTTCGATTTTTAATGAGCTTGAAGTGACAAGTGCTCAGATGGACCTTTTCCTTTAAGGAGTCTGAAAAGGAATGAAAGAGACTACTATGGAAAACTAGATAGAGAGATTACCAAACCAATTGCAAAACTGCAGAATACTTTTTAGGTACGGCAGTCAATCTTCCCAAATGTTGTGTTCAGTGCATTGTGATCGATAGGGCAGCAGACACGGCTTCCTATGGATAAAGGATATAGCCTATTGTGGTCTCCCAATATATACTCGACGGTACATGGGAGCACAAGTCCATACTGGAACTTGTCATCTCAAAGTGGAGGAATCACCCAACCAATAATGAAAACAGTTACCAAGCTTTATGACGCTGGAATACGTCTCTAGCCTAGACTTCTAAATGTTGTGCGTTAGGTTCCAAAGTGCTTTTAGATTCATTAAATTTATTTTACAGTTGATCTTGTTTAAGAAATTTTCCTTTTAGGTTCACCGCGTGATGTAGATATACAATTCCTAAAATGCAATCTAAGATGATAAACAATCATTTAATTTTCTTTTTGTAATGAAAATCCTAGCTGCTAAAGAAAGAGAGATGATATTATTTCAACATAGAGCAGAGAGCACACACTATATGTATTGTCCTAAATCAAACCAACAAACAATCTAAATGCAAATGCACATGCATGTATTTTTTTCAGCCTTCTTAATGTGTGAATGATAAAAAGAAAGCTAAGCACAAATTTGAATTATTTTTCAAAGCGACATAACTAACAAGCTTCTTTTGAAGACAAAATGAAGACAATGATGACACTTTGCGATTTAGAATGGGAAACTTGCTTTCGACACTTGAAAAACTATTAATTCAAATCAAATACAAGAGTAACAGTGTAATCGATTATCAAGAACAATCAGATTCTGTTCTATTATTGAAAACGACACTTGCAACACTTCCAAATCAAGAAACAACAGTTAATTACGCTACTTCTTTGTAAAAGAGAACTAAAAATGGCTCACAATACATAAAAACATTTATAGTTCTTTGCACAATGGAGGTAGAATAATGGCAAGGAAGGGGGTTTCCACAGAGGTATACTGATTACAGACAGCAAAACTCTTGAATAGAGCTGAAAAGAGTGAAGAAAAACCAAAGTCTGGAGGCAAAATTAGCCTTCTTTGACTAGCGCACCTATTACACAGGGATTCCAGTATGCATCCCACCTACAACACACCGGAAGTGCAATGCATACTAATATCCTTGAAGAGAGGGTGTGATGGTACAGTGCGAGACTTTTGATCCAGTTCTTGATCACAGATTGCAACACAGTTCAAGGATTTAGGCCGAGCAAGTGATAATTAGTAAATAAATCACAGGGGTAGATCTAAGGGGGTTACTAGAGCCACCAAAAGGGAAATTAGAGAGTTTTTAAATCGATTGTTCAGTTCATAAACAAAACCCAGAAATAGACTGAAGTAGCATTGATCTACTTTGCACTTGCATAGCAAATGCAGTTCGAAGGCTAGTTGGGTTGACTTCAGGCTCCATCTATAAGTTTAAAAAGAAAACAAATATAGACAAACCAACAATCTATTCACTCCCCAGCGAAGTCGCCATTTTGTTAATGGGAAATCTAGTGTCTATGTAGAGCTGCTAGTCCCACTGAGACTGGTAGCTATCTTAGAAACAAACAAACTAAAACTACTTTCATTTTCCTTTATGAGAAGTAGATAAGAGGGGAACAAAGGAGACCAACCTCTGTCTTGCACTTGGTTCCTTGCTTGATTCGTCCCCCTTCTAATATATCTCTACCACTCGCTTCCTCATCTACCTAGCTTCAAAGAACACCTGTGGAATCAATGCATCATAACACTATCCAAGAACAGAGACCTACTATCATAAACAATATAGGACCAGATATATATTGACCACACAAATGCATATATCATCAATCATACAAGAATGTGGAGGAAAGCTTGAATAGCTTTACTAATATCAAGAATAGAAAAGAGGATTACAACTAATTGTTCTAGCCCAGTGTCATCCTTTCAGCAAGAAAGCCCTTCTTCACCTCATGAAAAGCTTAGATCACCCAAAACTATGATGTTACACCAAGAAACCAACAGCACTTCCTTACAATATACAAAATTCCAACCCCCTGGATCTCTGGGATGAGGGATCCATATATAGATGATTGCAGGGAGGTGAGTCAGCTTCTGAGATTTGATTAGTGTCCTCTTTCTGATAGTTCTTGATTCCACTTGGAGATCGATGATCTCTTACTCATCCCTGGGCAAATGCAGAGAGGCAAGTGTCACAGGAGAAGTTTCTAGAAGATTCCATGATCATCCACCTCGCAAATTGACTCTGCCATTTGTCCACTCTCGCCCATTACACCCCATAGAAGGGTTTTCAATATGCATCGCACCTCCCGTGTGCATTTAGGTGGGATGCAGCGTACTTTGGCCATGGAGCAGGTGAGATGGTCCAGCTTTGACCAGTTCTGAGTAGTTTTTCATGGAGAACTTATGGGAGATGATGTAATCAGCTGGCCTTGTTCTTTTAAGGGATGTAACAACACTTTTAGGGACTTATGAGTCCTTGGTTTATGGACATGTTTGATTGGGGTTGCAGTGCCCAAAAATGTCTATAACATAGTGCGCATCGCCAAACTTTTTTGTCATTGTAGGACACTTGTATAAAATGGGATCAGATGAAATATTGTGATGCTATATGTCAGAATTTGAACGAAACGACATCCTCGCTAAGGCTCATGGAGGAGCTGCGGGAGGACATTATGCAGGCAAAGCAACAACGTAGAAGATTCTACGTGCTGGGTTGTGATGGCAGATGCTACATTAGGATACAAAAGCGCATTGTAGGGCACGCGATGCATGCCAAAGGACTGGTAGACCCTCATGGAGGGATGAGCTACTGCTGAATCCATAAATATCATTACAGCCCTTCAAGAAGTGGGTGATTGACTTTGTGGGACCAATTCAGCCTCCAGGAAAGAAGACAGGTGCACGGTACATCATCACCATGACTGAGTACTTAACCAGATGGGTGGAGGCGTAGCCTGTGAAGGACTGTACAAGCATGACAGTAGAAAAATTCATCTTTGAGTACGTGCTGACAAGGTTTGGTTGTCCAAAAATTTTAATGAGCGATCGTGGTACGCATTTTCTTAATGAGATGATCAGCACGATGACAGAGGAATTTTAGGTTTACCATCAAAATAGCACACCATATCACTCGCAGGCTAATGGAACGATAGAAGCGTTTAATAAGATATTGGAAAACACGTTGACAAAGGTTTGCAATACATAAAGAAATGACTGGTATGTGCGCGTACCCACAGTTCTATGGGCTTACAGAATAACTTGTAAGAAGCTGGCTGGAAAAACACCTTTCAGGTTGGTTTATGGCATTGAGGTTGTGATGCCAATGGAATACATTGTACCTAGTCTATGCATAGTGTCGTTCACCAGAATGGCAGATTGTGGAGCCATGGAAGAAAGGCTCGCAGCTAGTAGAACTGGAAGAAGATAGGTTTATGGATGGATTCCATCAACAAGTTCAAAAGGAATGCAAAAAGGTATGGCATGATTGGCACATCAATCTGCGCACCTTCAAGGTAAATGATTTAGTGTTATTATATGACATCAATTTTGATAAATTTCTAGGAAAATTTCAGATGCATTAGCTGGGGCCCTATGTCATCAAGGAGATTATCAATGGTGGAACATTTCAGTTGGTAAAGTTGAAAGGAGAGCCATTCATAGGAAGGGTGAATGGTAGTCAATTGAAGCCATACATCGAGGATCCGACCAAATGACTATATGGTGGAAGCATAGTCTTAGCACTCTAGGAAGCTGAAAGGAGGTGTGATATGAGGGGATCTGCGCTATTGAAGGAGAAATCACATAGGACAGCTGAAAAGTGACCGTTATGGTCACTTTTCATAACATGATAGTGGGAAAATGGATAAATGGAGTAGGGACTATAAACTAAGTCACCTAAAGAAGGTCCTAAGATGAAGAAGGATAAGAAGAAAGCAACACAACCAGTGCGTAAGTCACCAAGGAAACACCAGAATAAATAAAAGGCTATTGTATAGGAGAAGGCCAAGCTAGTGGACTTGGAACCTAACGAGGAGATCGAGGATGTCAGTGTGGGTGTAGAAGATGTTGACATAGGGACAAAATACGTTGACATTGAGGGGGTAGACCCTATCACCAAGCTGCCACCATATATCCCTCTATGTCGAGGTAAGGCGAACGTATCAAAGGACATCGACAAGAACGAAGTCACACTTTTCACCCCATTGCTGCCAGAAAAAATCACATTCGAAGGACAACACTTGGCACGTATCCCCGTTTTAAAGCTAGGGGACTGGGATTTAGCAGATACAGAGCACTTTCCCCATTTGGCGACTGATATATTCATGCATCACATATTCTATAAAGACTCTGGTGTGACCATGCTGGAGCCAAGAAAGTGGATCAAAGGGGTGGAGAAGATAGGATTGTTGAACCTATTATGGGTGTCGCATTACAACAGCACGCCCATAACTTTGATAGTGATCAAGCAGCTATTATGCTTGGTGAACAATGGGTGCCTATGGTTAGGAGATCTAATACCAATCACTGACATGTTGATCCAGAGGATCACATTGCTCCCACATTCAGGTTTGAACATGGCCATGGCATTTGGCCAAAAGTCAGGTGAGCGCGACCTCGTCGAACAAATTAAGGACAAGTGGAAGCTTTCCAAGAAGCCGCATGGCTACACCATCTCTAGCATAACTGATCTTGTGGTTAAAGTAGCCACTCAAATTTTTGCGGGGAAGATTATGAGGAAGTAACCCAGTGTGTAGAGGGCGTATAATTTAACTGAGTGCGCTACCTTTGCACCGAGTTCCTCGCAACCTATAGAGAAGCACAAGATTAAAGAAAGACTTTCCACTATGCATGGTTGCTGCTGTTGATTGTAATGGTTGCATGGGACTTGCCAAAGGATAGTTAGTTTCCCCTGACTGCACTGGAGATGCCAGAAGCAACAAAGTTTGCTTCGCTTTGGGCCACGAAGGACCCCCAAAGGATTAAGGATAGCAAGATATTCTATATTCTCATGGAACCAAGCATCCATGCCATAATAAATCACAAGCCATGACTCTCACTAACTGTATTTGATAAGTTGTTAAAGTATGTGGAGCTTAAGGTGATCTTCCATTGTGTGTCCATGAGAGTGCAGAAGGACCCTGGAAAAAAATTGTATGAACTTCCATACCTGGTGATAGATGATGCAATCAGCACGGTTTTGAAGAGTTGGCCCATAGAGTGGCGCAAGGCCTTAGAATTATCAGTTGGGACTAGTAATTATGCCATGAAGTTGAAGAAGGAAGAGGCTAGGTTAAAGATGGAGCAGTTGGTCGAAAAACAAAGGAAGGAAGATGAGGATAAAGCCACAGTAGAGCGCGTGGCCAAAACACAGGCAAAAGAGGAGGAGAAAGAGGAAGACTATGACTCTAATAGGAGTCAGAAGTCACCTTCTCCACAAAAAAATGAGGAAGAGCAGTGCTCAGAGCAGGGAGGAATGGACCCGGAGGCTACTCCATTCTAGGTTAAACACACATGAGAGTAGGAGAAAATAGGGCCATAGAAGAATTCCAAGGCCAACAAATCGTCCTTGGGCCCAATCACCTTGATAGAGGGTGATTTGAATGATATCGGTGTTACAGTGAGGGACGCGACCGTGGAACTGCTGCAACAGTTCGAGAAGTAAGAGAAACAAACCTTAGTTGCCATTCAAATGGGTCCGCGTGAGCTTCATATCCAGGCGAATCAGGTATACATACTACTATAGGGCAGGGCAGAACGGTGTTCTGCAGTTTGGCACCGGGAACCTCAGATGCAGTAGAGATGGTTCATACAATGGATCCACAGGCTGTCGCATTGTCGAATGGATCATTGACCGCAGAAGCAAAGGTTGACAGGGCCACTCTCAATGCCATCAAGTAGGTCGGGTTAAACTTAGCCACACTCCAAAGTGAAGGCCTTCACACCCTGCTGGATGGTGTGATCATGGAAATATGGCTCTGGAACAATGTGCCTTCAATGTTATCAGTGAGCAGAAGGTGAACAATGCATAGATGTTTACTGAAAAATTGTCTGCAATGGATGTTCTTGAGAATATCACGAGAAAAACAATAAATGCACAATAGTTGTTGTGGTTGAGGCATGTAGGACTGTTCCAGAGTTGAACATCCCCGAAGATACGCCAGTCAACGTAAGGATCTAGAAGCTTGTTGCAGGTGTGTGTGAGGTGTTATCACTTAGGTTGTCCCTTTTGACTCCTAAAGGGATACGACCGAGGTAACCACAAACCAACTTTGGACTGCAGGCCCTAGCCTGCCTACAGTCAGAGAGGGCTCTCTCTTTATGATTTAGCTTTGTTGAAGGGGGTGATTTTAGGCTAGTTATGATGCACAAGGGTTTTGATTGAGTTTTGGTGGGAAAACTGACACTTTCAGGTAGAGAGGCTGAGTATAGTCTGAATGTTTCAAACCATTGGGTGTGGAGTCGAGGAGGGGGAACTGCTGCTGTCTTTCCTTAATAACAGTGAGGGGAAAATGGAGCAAGATAACTGAAGCAGAAGCAGCTTTCAGGTTTCAAGGGATGGCAAGAATGCTAAAGAAAGAGAGGCAGTTAAGAATCTCTCCAACAGATTAGCAGAGGAAACAACAAGGCGCTACCTAGGAGCAGTTAAGAATCCCTAGATAATTGGCCAGCACAGGTGAACTAGGGTAAACATGAGCCAGAAGGAATTCAATGTTCATAACCAATTCATTCAGAAGAAAACATCAAGAAACAACAGGAATTGAGCATAGAGAGTATTTAAACTAATTCTAGGCTATTCTTTTTTCCTGCTATTTAGATAATGGAAAACACATAAACAAAGATAAGAGGCACTTATTGCTTCAGGCCGCAGCGCAGGAATTCCATCTTCAACTCTTCAACACATTCATCAACAATAGACAGTTCGATCTCCAAGCTTTAAGCAATCTTTGATTACAGAAAAATTCAGGTATACACAGCGAGTCTCTAGCTAAAATTATCAATTGACCAACCCTTAAAACTATACAGAGGGTGGTATATATAGGGAAAAACTCTCTGCAGAGTTCCTTTATTACATCTTGACCTAATTAGGTCATAAAAATGACTACTTGACCTAATCCTATCTAGAAATAAATGCAAAGAATGTCTCGGGCCATGCTTAGGGCCGATGTGTCAAAACTGAATGAATGATGCTGTCCTCGGTGGCTTGTTGCAGTGCTTTCTGCAATAAATGGGTATGGGTTTATGCTTTCTTGCTGTCCTGGTGCCTTAAATGTCTTGACGGTGATTTGAAAGCAAGGAAGGGCTGACGCTTATCGATTTGATTTTCTGGGGGCTTCATCAATGTTCAGGTGCCTCGAGCCCCTAAAATATCATGACTGATTCTTTCTGGCATCCTTTCTTCCACTGATACTCTCTGACAAAATATGGGCTGCTGATGTGCTATGCTACGTTTCTAATCACCAGTAAATGGTCGTTGTTCGGCCTCTGTATCATCAGGAATTGTCTTCTGATCCTTTTGGTATGCTCTGTGAAGAAAATGGATCATTTATGCGCCTTTTCGGGCTTCCTGGGGCTGCATGGAGCGAAGATTCCTTAAAGATTCCCTGAAGATTCTCCATTTTGGCCCAAAAAATCTTGCGATGAGCGATTTCAAAAACTGCCTCAGAATTCGATTCCGGGGCTCCGAAGTGCGACTTTTGCACCTCTGCTTCAAAAAAAAGGGCTGATGACGTCAGCATGACGTCAGCATTGTACGGCGGGTGACGTCAGCATGACGTCAGCATGGCGGGATGACGTCAGCATGACATCATCTTGTACAGACGATGACGTGGTAGGTACGGTGGCGGGACACGTGGCAGTGACGTGGCAGGAGGCCACGCATGCAGGTGACTCATCGGGTGACTCTACAAGGGGGGTGACGTGGGCTGTTGACTGTGCAGGGGTGACGTGGGCTGGTGACGTCACCAGGCGGTAAGCGGTATGTGGCGCACCGCTTATGGGGGATGGCGGTTTCGGAGGGAGGGGCTCTGCCACAACCCGATGCCTGATGTGTGGCGGGAGTACGGCGGCAAAACCGCCGAACTCCCGGACGTTAAAAGCCGGGCGCGTCGGGGATAAGGATGCCCGCCAGCCGTAGATCTGCGGGGCTATGGATCGGACAGCTGGCGGCGGACGCGACGGGATATGGGGTTAACGGGCGGGAATATTCGCAAGAATATTCCAAATTTAATATGCGCGGCGGGTTATAGAGTTTGGAAAACGGGTTTGCGGGGTTTTTACAGCGGTGGGGTGAAATTTTACAAGGGGAAGGTGAAAACATGGGTTTTTTGGGGGTTTTTAGGGTTAAGGGAGAGGTTTCTAGCTGACCAGATGTCGAACTAGCTCCTTCATGACTCAGATGGGCTAAAAACAGTCCCAGATGGACTGAGATTTCTCGGACTTAGTAGAAAGTATGGCTATAATGCCAGGGAGGGGTATTTACATAGGGGTATTTATATACATGATTTTAATAGGGGGAGGGAAAAACTAATAGGGAGTTACATAATAAGGGTGATGAGAAAAAAAGATGTTAGTGAACTCCAGCCTAAGTACCTCCAACTGAAAAAACTGCCTCAACCCAAAAATGGATTGCTTTGTCGAAATTGGAACACAACAGTGGCCCTTAGACCAGCCTACTCTTGTGGATACTTTTTGGCCATTTGTAGCAAATATGGAGCATTGCAGCATGCATAGCACGACATATTTGGCATGTAAAACTGTCGATCATGAAAGATGATTAACCTGCTGCAGCAGGAGGCTAACAGTGGCTCCACTTGGGGATGGCTTTTCCTTGTGAAAAGTCAAGAACAGCAGGTCAGATTGCCTTGTATTCAACTATTATTGTGTTCTGCAAATTTCTCTTGGTTGGCTGCCTTATTGATCCTACCTACCTACCTACCCTAACCAGCACTTACTTTGATGTTAGGTGAAGTGAAATAACCAATGCAGCCACTTAAGTAATAATAACATGAGTGGGCTTTGCTGCTTATGCTTGCTAGTGACATCAACTGAGATTTTGCAATTTGTTATGGCTTTGTCAATCTTTGAGAAGATCAGGAAGCTACTGACCTCCTTTGCGGTGTTTAAATACTATACAAAACTGTCCTGCAACATATATATACAATTTTTTGGCTGAATTAAAGAACTGTACAAAGGTTCAGGATCACTACCATGCCTTGGAGTCAGGAGATCATTGACAACTCGATACTGAGCCTTGCATCCTGTTGATGGCATCGTGCACTGATCTCTTTCATTATTTTGCCTGCCAGCGGATAGGTCATTCGGGACTTGCAGAGGTGTTTGCAATTTATTACAATCTGGCTCGAATAGGGCCAGACTAATCTATGTGGGCTGCTGGTCTTCTTCTTCTTTGAATAATTCAGATGGCTGAGAACAAAGAGGCAGGGGATCCACTTGGATCATCTGGTCATATGCTTCTGCTTCTGGGTCCTCCTCATTCTGATACTCAATGGCTCTTTGGGGCTGCAGAACTAGAGGCGATACCTTTGGAATAGTATCTTGATTAATCTCCAGACGGTCAATAACAACAGGTGGTGACGCTTGATCATATATAGCATGATAGTTATCCTTGATAAATTGGAAAGATTCAAAACAAAAGGGTAAAGTTCCTTCACTAAAATCAGCACACTCTGCGTTTTCCTCCTTTTCTTCATAGCTAAGACGGGCACGCTGATCATTAGGTTCAGGTTGCTGAACCTGAACACTGCTTCCTGCCAAAATAGGATCTGATTCCTCTACAAGGCTGATTTGGTCATTAGGCTCATAATCCTCATCATACAGATCATCCTTGGGCAGACAGTTGAAAGAAGAGGAGCTATTATATTCACACAGTATATCAGGAGTCTGCTCCATCATGTATGGCTGGATGAATATGTCATCTGTTTTGTGGCAGGTTTTTTCGTGAATGTCACTACTTTCCTGTTGTGAAACAGAACTATTCTGGTGCTCTAAACTTTCTACTTTCATTGTGATCAGCTGCATCATTTCCTCTGTCTTTTGTAGCACACTATGAAATCTTTCTTCTTGCTCTGCTTTGCGCTGTTCCTCCCTTCTTCTTAGATTTGCTTCCACGTCCACAGCTATGTCCTGCATCTGTTTCAAGGTGGACGGGCATCTTTCTCTCAGACAGAATTCCATTTCTGTGTCAAATGCTCTAGGATATTGCAATAGAGCTAGATCAAGGGGAGGTCTTATATTTAGAGGCATGGCTTGATAAACTTGATTGAATATTTTTGAAAATTGCTGAACAGATTCATCCGGATGCCTTTCTAAATTATTATATTCTTCGATCAGCAAGAAGAGATTACCTCTGATCATCCATCTATCAAGGAAAAGCTTAGCACACTGCTGAAACTTAGAGATGCTCGCCTCAGGCAACGCTTTAAACCAAGTCCTAGCTTCGCTTTGCAAAGAAAGGGCAAATAGTCTAAGACTGACATCTTCATCTTCCACTTCAAATGTATTAAGATAATATTCAAAAGCCTGGATATGTTTCTGGGCAGTAGTGCCATTATCTCCATCAAATCTAGGGAGATATTCAGGATGATTTGCCGGCAGGGGACCAAGCACAGGAGGCAAAATGAGCAGCTTATATCTTTCAGGAACTTTACGAGGCACGGCAGTATGTACAAGAACTAGAAGACTAGACTCTATTTTTGGTTCCTCCTTGACTATATGATGATCTTCAACAGCATTTGAAAGTTGTTGCTCTGATGCGCAAGGAGGCTTTTCAACAATCTTTTCCAAAGGAAAAACTCAAAACTCTGACATAAAATTGCTTTTAAAGTACAATATGCACAGCAAAATTTGGTGCAAGAGAAAGAACATGGTCTCTTGGATGATCATCCAAATCAAGAACCTGATCTGCTTATATAATTCCTTCAGGTTCATTTCTCCAGCGGAGTCTTTATTATGAGGATGGTGTGGAGTCGCCAGGTGGATGATGTAACCTTAAAGTGCTTGATCTCTGTCCACCGTCACAGATCAGAGCTGAACATGAAAAACCCTGAAGAAAAGGAACACTTTCTCCAGAAAACGAGGCGAACTGGTCAAAATTGAGGATTCACACTAATAGACACATGATTCATTTCCCCAGCGGAGTCGCCATTATGTTATCACTTACGTTTTCCCTTTTGACTCCTAAAGGGATACGACCGAGGTAACCACAAACCAACTTTGGACTGCAAGCCCTAGCCTGCCTGCAGTCAGAGAGTGCTCTCTCTTTATGATTTAGCTTTGTTGAAGGGGGTGATTTTAGGCTAGTTATGATGCACAAGGGTTTTGATTGAGTTTTGGTGGGAAAACTGACACTTTCAGGTAGAGAAGCTGAGTATAGTCTGAATGTTTCAAACCATTGGGCGTGGAGTCGAGGAGGGGGAACTGTTGTTGTCTTTCCTTAATAACAGTGAGGGGAAAATGGAGCAAGATAACTGAAGCAGAAGCAACTTTCAGGTTTCAAGGGATGGCAAAAATGCTAAAGAAAGAGAAGCAGTTAAGAATCTCTCCAACAGATTAGCAGAGGAAACAACAAGGCGCTACCTAGGAGCAGTTAAGAATCCCTATAATTGGCCAGCACAGGTGAACTGGGGTAAACATGACCTAGAAGGAATTCAATGTTCATAACCAATTCATTCAGAAGAAAACATCAAGAAACAGCCGGAATTGAGCATAGAGAGTATTTAAACTAATTCTAGGCTATTCTTTTTTCCTGCTATTTAGATAATGGCAAACACATAAACAAAGATAAGAGGCACTTATTGCTTCAGGCCGCAGCACAGGAATTCCATCTTCAACTCTTCAACACATTCATCAACAACAAACAGTTCGCTCTCCAAGCTTTAAGCAATCTTTGATTACAGAAAAATTCAGGTATACACAGCGAGTCTCTAGCTAAAATTATCAATTGACCAACCCTTAAAACTATACAAAGGGTGGTATATATAGGGCAAAACTCTCTACAGAGTTCCTTTATTACATCTTGACCTAATTAGGTCATAAAAATGACTACTTGACCTAATCCTATCTAGAAATAAATGCAAAGAATGTCTCGGGCCGTGCTCAGGGCCGATGTGTCAAAACTGAATGAATGATGTTGTCCTCAGTGGCTTGCTGCAGTGCTTTCTGCAATAAATGGGTATGGGTTTATGCTTTCTTGTTGTCCTGGTGCCTTAAATGTCTTGACGGTGATTTGAAAGCAAGGATGGGCTAATGCTTATCGATTTGATTTTCTGGGGGCTTCATCAATGTTCAAGTGCCTCGAGCCCCTAAAAAATCATGCCTGATTCTTTCTGGCGTCCTTTCTTCCACTGATACTCTCTGACAAAATCTGGGCTGCTGATCTGTTGTGCTGCGTGTCTAATCACCAGTAAATGGCCGCTGTTCGGCCTCTGTATCATCTGGAATTGTCTTCTGATCCTTTTGGTATTCTCTGTGAAGAAAACGGATCATTTATGCGCCTTTTCGGGCTTCCTGGGGCTGCATGGAGCGAATATTCCTTAAAGATTCCCTGAAGATTCTCCATTTTGGCCAAAAAAATCCTGCGATGAGAGAGTTGCACTAGGCGCAAATCGCTGATCAAAAACTGCCTCAAAATTCGATTCCGGGGCTCCGAAGCACGACTTTCGCGCCTCTGCGTAAAAAAAAAAAAGGGCTGATGACATCAGCATGATGTCAGCATTGTACAGCGGGTGACATCAGCATGGCGACGTGGCGAGATGACGTCAGCATGACGTCATCTCGTATGGACGATGACGTGGCAGGTACGGTGGCGGGACACGTGGCAGTGACGTGGCAGGAGGCCACGTAGGCGGGTGATTCATCAGGTGACTGTACAAGGGGTGTGACATGGGCTGTTGACTGTGCAGGGGTGACGTGGGCTGGTGATGTCACTGGGCGGTAAGCGGTATGTGGCGCACAGCTTATGGGGATGGCGGTTTCGAAGGGAGGGGCTCCGCCACAACCCGACGCCTGATGCGTGGCGGGAGTACGACAGCAAAAGCGCCGAACTCCCGGACGTTAAAGGCCGGGCGCGTCGGGGATAAGGATGCCCGCCAGCCTTAGATCTGCGGGGCTGTGGATCGGACGGCTGGCGGCGGACGCGACGGGATAAGGGGTCAACGGGCAGGAATATTCGCAAGAATATTCCAAATTTAATATGTGCAGCGGGTTATAGACTTAGGAAAACGGGTTTGTGGGGTTTTTACAGCGGTGGGGTGAAATTTTACAAGGGGAAGGTGAAAACATGGGTTTTTTGGGGGTTTTTAGGGTTAAGGGAGAGGTTGCTAGCTGACCAGATGTCGAACTATCTCCTTCATGACTCGGATGGGTTAAAAGCAGTCCCAGATGGACTGAGATTTCCTGGACTTAGTAGAAAGTATGGCTATAATGCCAGGGAGGGGTATTTACATAGGGGGATTTATATACATGATTTAGTAGGGGGAGGGAAAAACTAATAGGGACTTACATAATAAGGGTGATGAGAAAAAAAGATGTTAGTGAACTCCAGCCTGAGTACCTCCAACTGAAAAAACTGCCTCAACCCAAAAATGGATTGCTTTGTCAAAATTGGAACACAACGGTGGCCCTTAGACCAGCCTACTCTTGTGGATACTTTTTGGCCATTTGTAGCAAATATGGAGCATTGCAGCATGCATATCACGACATATTTGGCATGTAAAACTGTCGATCATGAAAGATGATTAACCTGCTGCAGCAGGAGGCTAACATGAGGCACGAACATATCTGGATAAGATTCAGTTTGAACTGAACCTTAAGATCACAGAACTTGAGTTGAGGGCCCAGCCCTCAACTCCACCAAAAGTTAGAGAGCAGTGCACGACCGTTGTAAAAGATGTCATTGTAGCTATTGACACCACTGAAAGGGTTGCTCTTCATTCTTTGAGCAAGCACTCGAAGTAGTGACCAATCTGTAGGAAGATCCCCACCAGTAAAGACAAGAAACTGAGGCATGATAGGTGTAGCAGAAGTATGATGAGGTCAAGGTGATGACATGCACTGTCACCATCACGCAGAGGTTGGAAAAGTTGCAGGAAGTGAAGGAATTAAAGGAACGGGTGGATGCAGCTTAGCGCAAGGAGGAAGTATTGAAGGCCAAATTGGTGCCTTGGCTAGAGGAAGCTTATGTACTCACTGCCTCCATTGAAGGGAAATTGGCAAGTTTGTAGGCGACACAGCAGAAAATAATTTCATCAGTCAGGCGGGGCCAGGTATGGAAGGAAGAGCTACACTCCTCGCGAAGGTCCTATACGACTCAAGCTCATACAAACGACGGGAAGGGATAGTGACTCCTCATAAGAAAGGTCATAATTTGACAGGATACTAGCGTACTGACCCCACGCTTGAGCCAAAGAGGAGAGGAGAGGAGCGAAGATGGCATTTGCGTGCGTTCTACAGCCACTTCAAAACGACCAAGCTGGGGACCTAGCGGGGACC
The DNA here is from genome assembly GCA_031772625.1 of Pinus tabuliformis. Taxonomy (NCBI): domain Eukaryota; kingdom Viridiplantae; phylum Streptophyta; class Pinopsida; order Pinales; family Pinaceae; genus Pinus; species Pinus tabuliformis. The sequence goes on along the minus strand of CM062811.1, from coordinate 911,374,237 downwards.
TAAAAATAGCCCAAAAATCGCCATTTTCACGTGGCTCCAAAGAACGGCTTGCCAGGCAGACAACACAGAACCAGTGACGGAGTAGCTAGTCGAGCAGGTTAAGAAGGTGGCGACACAGTGTACCACCGAGGTTGCAGTCATACGGGTGGAGCTGGGAGGTATTGGCGACAAGATCTCTACACTGGCTAAGTGACTCGGGGTGAGTCACCATATTTTTGTTGGGGGCCTATTGGGAACGGGTCTCCTGGGGTCAATTTTGGGGTTTAAAGCCTAAGTTTTGGGGCTAAAGGCCCAAGTTTTGTGTAAATAATGTAAAGTATCCGCATTTTGTGGTTGCGGGGCGTGAATATGTAGACAGTCAAAAAGGGTTTCCGCCCTTATTTTAGATAGCTTGTGTCAGCTTGATGAGACCCTCCCTTAGTCCATGGGCCATGGGAATGTGTAAAAAGGGAGTCTTAGAAGAGTCTAAGGTAGATTTTTAGTAGAGTTCTAAGTAATTTTTTGGGTCTGGGAGAGCGACGAGTGAAGATTCTTAGCGTAGGTGGAGGCTCTGCCGCTAAGTGTGCAGAGGCATAGGGTGGAAGTCTACAACTGAGTGCGCAGACCCCTATAGTTGTGTGTAGGGCATTTAGAGTCTGTACTGGAGATCTGAACCATCAATAATGAGAATTATTTTAGAGATATCTTTGTATGAGCTATTTTACTTTTGTTATGAATGTTTGCAGTTATGTTATGTTGAATATTGGGTTTACAAGTTAATACTATATTTATGCGCGAATCTATGTGTTTTACTTTGTCATATGAACGCAAGTAAGAATATCTATTTACATGAAGATAATCATATTATAATTTGACGTTAACTAATACTTAAGTTAATCTAGGTAGACACAGAAGTAAGGGTAATTATAGAGGTGCGTAAGAATCTGAATTGACTATTTAGGGTCCGCGAAGGATGAGCAGAGGCTTTCGCAAAGGTTTTAAAGCCATATAAGAGAAGTAATTTGATAAGCCATAAAGGGCTTATAGGTCTGTGCGAAGGAAGGGTTAGGGTATAAAAGTGACATCACAACCATCGTAGGGTGCAGAAACATAGTTCCTGCATCCCCCCACACTGCTTTGGGTGAGACTTTAGTCCGCACTTCGTGGATTGATGTCGAAAGGGCCAGTAGTGTAGGGATTTGCTTGCCTAATTAACACTGAACCTAGGTCAGAGCCCATCAAGCCAAAATCTCAACATTCATAAGTTTTTCTTGTACCAGATTGCATGCAGATACCCCATGTTCCCATGTGCAGACATGATTCAATGGATCATCTCTCACACTGACCCCGAGACAATGACCTTGAGCAGTGTCAGTGGGAAGAATCTTGCAACCTTTTGGGCACGAGATTACGATGAGATGTATTAGATGGATGAACCCATGAATGTCATGACCCCTCCATTTAGCTTGCCCAATAGTAGAGGCCACTCCATAGATATTCTGAAGGATTGGGTAAAAGAGCCAGCTCATTTCAAGATGACACCAAAGAAGAGCTATAAGATGAAGATATTGAGGAAGGCATAACAATACTTGGTCATATTCGCATGTTGACTGAGTAGCCAAGCAAGCACTGAGACCTTCCCTAAAAGTTGGGTAGTCACACTGGACCAACAGGCTAGAGAAGGAAGACCCAACTAGTTCGGCATACTGGATCACTAGCTAAAGGAGCAAGTCACGAAGGCTCGACAGTCGCCGGAAGGCATGAATGCAGAAATTTACATGTCCGCCTACATTCTAGATGCAGTCTGTGCTCGCTATGAGTTCCTGGGCATAGAGTGGGCATGGTCACCAGAAGAGACTATTGTGAACACATATTTCAAGCTATTCTCCAAGTGTAGCTTCAGAGGAGTGATCATATGGCTTTTCTACCATATTGTCACCCCAGTGTACAGGTTAATATTCGAATAGGATCCATCCTGCATGTCAGAAGAAGTGATGAAGGCATTGTTAGGCATTACAGATTGGTATGCCTCATCAGATGGCATGTTCATCCAAGTCTTTAGTGCTGAGAAGCCTCCACATGTTCTACCAAAGTTTCCTTTGGACGTGCTTGTCATGTAGGAAGTAGCGTATCATATCTGCAGGATGAACAACTAGGTTGCAGTAGAAGAATAAGGCACCTTGGCCCACTCTTCCATTGCAGATTGGGTTATAGGAGATTTGGAGCATCAAGCAAGTGGATTTCGAAGCTGAACAGATGAAGAAGTACCCATTTGACCTCCGAAGCTTCAACCCGTATGACCCACACTGAATTGTGAAGGATCAATGCATGAGAGCTCAGTTCAATTGGATCCATGGGGCATGTCATTGGGCCAAGGAGGAGTCATGGAGGTAGTGTTACAATTACTCCAGACCCAATGAATAGGTCGGTTTCATTGTAGAGTGGTTAGCACAGCAGCATGAAGCAGGACCAAAAAGAACACCAGCAGTAGCAGCAACAGGAGAGGAAATAGAGCCAAGCATACCTATGCACGACAAAGGTAGAGAAAGATCGTCAACCACATGGAGGAGGAACAAAGCTGCAAGTTTTGAGAAAATCCACTTGTAGAACAAGCAGCTATGGCTATCCAATAGAAGAGGCAACAATACGACAAGCGAATCCCGTAAAAGGTAGAGGTATAAGAAGAGAATGGAAGAAGTGGAGAAGGAGTTACATGATCTAAGGGAGTAACTCCGAGAAGAACAAGAGATGTGCGAACATTAAAAGGAAGCATAGCAGTAGCAGATTTGGCAGGGGGCACATCACGTGAAAAATACGAAGCAGTGCCCGTACAAGTAGTTTATTCTTCTGAACAACTGGCATCAGGTGAAAAAGGTGAACCCTTGCAGGGGTAACACTTTGCTCATGAGATAGAACAGGCTCTTGAATAGTTGGATGCAGACATGGAGCAACAGGAGTTGGAATAGGACATTGACTTCATGCCTCACCAAAGAGAGGTCGACTCACTTGCTTTAATGCATCCAGATGATCAGCAAGTCTCAGATGACCAAGGAGGCACTGAGATCCTTGGTGGTCAACCAAAAGTAGAGATGCACAACATCTCATTCGATGAATCTCATCATAGATTTGTGCAGTCTTAAGAGTACCGACTCTGGAAGACCAAACATCCCCTACAAAATTTGAAGAGAAAGTCATCTTAACTGATGTGCACAAGCAGCCAACTGCATTGGCCGATGCAACTAGAGTGTATGCCGAATCCACTATCTCAAGTGTTTGTTTTCTCATAGCTGAGAATGAGCGAATGGAAAAGGAACTACAGGTAGCCAAGTAGGGAGGAGACTTGGTGACAATGTCACTCGAGCTGAAGCGAAGAAGGCAATACTGGATGATGTGTTGTCCTTGGACACAGTTACAAGAGCATTGTACTCCAAGTTTGGTACCATGCATCAAGCAGTCATTCATCTCCACAGATGGAAACAATGATGTGCAAGAAGAGTATGCATCTTGAAGAACATACATATTGTTGTTGATAACATGCGAGCATGGACGATGAAGTACAAGGAAGCCCCACTTCATTTTCCACAGATGATGAAGGCCAACGCGGTCGAGCTACAAGCATGTATCTGGAGTCAGATCCGGAACTATGAAGACCTACCAAAACTCATCACTAGCATACAGGCTTCCCATGCATGAGTATTAAGAATCATGGAGGTTATAGTGAACACTCATGCGATCCCAACACTTGGGACCCTTACTCAGGTGAAGACCAAGAAGCAGGTCCAACAGGAGCTTAACTCGTACTTCGATGAGCTGATGCGCACTGCCACCAGTCCAGACTTTCCCATTAGTGCATACATCATGTACAAGTACATTGCTGGTCTAGCCACACTAAAGACAATGATGTGCATGCTCACAAGCGAGTTGGACAAAGGAGCCCAAGCAGTGTACCCAGATGCTATGGAGGAAATGTTCACGTTTTAGATAGATGTCACAGCAGAACACATGGACACTCTCAAGGACTAACAATCTTGGCATCAATATGTCAGTGTTGATCAACATGAGGATGTCGAGCAGTTGGACTTCTATTGTTGTCTAAGTCCGAATGATGTCTAGTTTGGCTTGTCCAAGCCATTGTTCACATGGGTACATGTGCGTTGTAATGTTGAGTCATGTCAAGCGTAACTTAAGTGTCAAGAGTGGGTGTAACAGTCATAGAGTAGATGAAGAGTCATGAGGGTAGTTGAATGGTCACAAAGGGGAATGTCAAGGGTCACCCCACCGTTTGTTATAAATAGTCCCTCATAACTCATTGTATAGGATTTTGGTCAGCCAAGCTTCTAATAAGGCTATCTTGAAGAAGGCTTGGACAGTATTGTAACGTGCCTTGGCTTCTCCACCGCACGAAGCTAGTACATCTCTTTGGAGGAGCAGGTGGATGTGGATGTAACATTCCACTGTTGGGGCTAGCAGGTTTACATGGATGTATTGTATGATTGTGACTTACACTTCTTTATATAATAAGAGCCAGCAAATTTTCATGCATATGTTGTTACTGTAATTGGATTGTTCTGGTTGCCTTAATGATACATGTTTTTTAACTTACGTACTTGTGTATGAGCTGATTTGTATGCAATTATATGAATCTTGTTGTTAATGTGTTGCATATGTTATTAATGCTATCACTGTCTGTGTTGACTGCTTTGTCGGACATCAGACAAACATTTCTCATGAACCTTGTTATATCAACAGTCACACTTGTCTCAGACTGATCCATGAGTGTATTCGTGTTATCTTACCTTGTATGTTGTGACTTCCGCATCCAAGTGCACTGCTCCACCGGAAGTTGTGCATGTACTTTGTGTGCTTTGTTCCTAGCTGAGTTGGTACTGATCCCTTTCAACATGGAACTCACCTTCACCTTCCTCTCCCTTCGAAGTGTTGGAACCTCTCGTACACATTCCTTGACTCTCTGCATCAGTCACACCATTGCTACTAACAGTGTTATCTTACTTTCCTCTGTGTGACATCGCGGTAAAGGAATTACCTTACGACTCACTGCTAGGACTCTTAGACCAAACGGTCTGAGGTCTAATTGGGACTTCTTACTGGGGAGATCCCCTTGACATGTTAGTAGGTCCAACACCGTCAACATTTTTGGTGCTAGAAGGAGGGCCTGATGACAAGCGGTGTCCTCTCATCTAGTTTTGAACCTTCACATATCTTTCATGGAGTCTTGTATTCTTCTTCCCCCAAGGTGTTTTTCGAATCATGAAGATGTCTCCATCTTGGGGAAGCTTTTTCAATCTCTTGTCCACTCACACGTATGATGGTGAAGGCAAAGTGGCCTGGCCTGAGCACTTACATAACTTTCTTTCCATGATTTATGAGGAAGATGAGTCTACTGATGAACAGGCTGGGTTTCTACTCACATACACACTTCACGAATCTCCATTTCATTGGGTTCTCAGCCTATCGTCTGACATGGTGCATTCATGTGAGCACTTCTGTGATCTTATTGAAGAGACGTTCTATCATTTTGATCCAGACCATCTTACCTAGAAACTTTTACAGCAATGGAGGGCTCTGCATGAATCCGTTATTGATTTTTGGCAATGATTCTGTGACTTGTAGTTTCAATCTCCGAGGAGCCAGATGAAGTTCTCTTTATCTCTAGGACCTGTTCAAGTATTGTCTTAAGAAATCTACCCATCCCAAGAGGAAGCTTGATGTCAAGCCTCACTCAATCTTCTTCGTTGATGAAATTGTGCAATCCCATGTGGAAGTAGGCACTGTCTTAATGGATTTTCTGCCTCCCTCTCATTCAACAGTTATACCATCACCTAGTGATGTTGAGGATCATGTTTGCACATCTGTTCATCCTTCACACCCTCCCAACATCACTCCACTCAATTTCCATGCAAAGTTGGTTGTGATTCCTTCAAGTTCCCATATGAATTATTTTCTTTGACCTCTGTCTTTGCCCTCACATGTTCCTCTAGATGATGTTGTCTTGTGTTCATCCATTCCAAACTCTTCACTTGTTGTGAACGAGGAACAACCCACTGATGGAGTTGGTGTTGCACAACCAACATGTGCTATCATTCATGAAGAGTATGAGTGGGAGGTTGAACATCAACACTGGATGAAGGATGACTCCCTCCCGTTTGAGCCCCCTCCGTTCTTTCGTAACCTCTTTGGTGAACCTACCATCCATGATTTTGCATGTGTGTCTTCATCTACGAATGCACCCATTGTTGATGACTCACATGACTCATCGTATGTTAGTCCATCATTCGATAACGAAGAGGATAAGTTACTCATTGAAAATCTACTTGATACTTCATCTGCCTTTTCTAGAAACATGGAGGATGAGTTCATTCACTTTTCATCTACCCCTCTGTTTGATTCATTTGATTATGAGGATACCAAAGATTTCATTGATTTTTCTGATCATGGCTGTCCTGATCCATTTGCTTCCAATTTTGATCACGATCATGAATCTATCGCAGTTGATCTTTCGAAGCCACCAGTTTATGATGATCTACCTAATGATGAGGTTGAGACACCTAAGATTTTCAAGACACTTCAACCCAAGCTGATAATTATGTTAGGTTCTCGCTCTCTTGGGGTCAGTCTCACTTCCAATCATGAAACTGTTCAATCACCCAAGGCTCCTCATCACTCATTTGTATGCATTGAAGATCCATCTCACTCACAGATCACACTTCCTCCACTCAAATTGCACAATCCCATTGCTCATGCATTGGTGGAGTCTTACATTGCAAGCACTAGTTCATGACACAAATTATCTTTGTTTCTTTTGTTTGCTTGCATGTCACAGCAAAGAGTGTGCTTATGCTTCAAAGTTGCACGTAGTGTCACACAACATGAAAAGTCCATGGACTGTCTGCCTTGCACATGCACTCGCTTATGTACTGCGGGCACTTTGAAACATGAAGTGTGGTTGTCTTCATTGTTATATCTTTCTTGTGTACTGGTCTGAACGACAGGGTTACTCGTGGACCAAGCCTTCACCCACATGGGTCTACCAATGTGCCGGTTGTTGCATTGGAAGTATCACTTCACATGACCAGGTCCATGCACCATTAGTGTAGGAGTAGGAGTAGTGTTTTATTTCAATTGTTTGCTTGCATGCTTGTTTGCTTTCATGATTTGATTTCTTGATTTTGCTTTCTTGTTTGTTTTCTTGCTTTGCTCTCATTTTTGCTTCTGAATTTTCTTGGCTTTGTTGTTAGTTCATAGGTTAGTTCACATGAAACCATGTGAAACTCATGAAATGACCTGGGTAAAGTACAAGAGGGTTTGTACAGCTATCGTTACTTGATTATCTGTCATCTTGCCTCTGTATATGAACTTGTTACTCTTATTCGATGATACGTTGAAGTAAAATATGTACTTTTCGAAGTGAACCTTAGTGTAAACACAATGCTTGCATGCTAACTAGTGTCACCTTCTCTAGTCGATTGTTTTTGGTTTAACCCTTGTCAGCGTAGTCAAGAAGAGTAAGGTGAGGGGGAAAAACTTAGCATGCATGTCAGAGATATAATAAACTACTTATCTATTGGAACAACCTCTTCTTCTCTCAATAATTTGGGATCCATCTTCCACCTCTGAAATGAATAAGTGCTATGCACAGTGAAAATGAAAAAAAAAATGTCAAAAAATTCAAAATTAAAAATGAATAAGGCGAAAGAAGAGAAAGGCTTCTTGCGCAGGGAGGTGATGCAAGTAACTCCACCAGGGTATTGACCAGTCTCATTGGCAGCAGATCCATGCTTATGTTCGTATGTGACTCCACTGGGGTACTATCTAGGCCTACTAGCAGTGGAGCAACACTAGAGATGAAACTAAGACTCTGACGACTATACCACGTGTGCACCTATATACCCCTCAATCCCAATCGAAATAACTGTGTTGCCTTGGCTTGGAATGTGTGTCAATTGACCGCGAGTCTGGTAGATGCTACATATTACATCAAGCTAGTGTGAAGCCAAGATGAGCTAAGAACTGAACAATACTTTCGGAGGTGTTAGACTCGTTTTCACGAACAAGGTCCATTCAGAGAGTTGGAGTTCTACTAGTGTGTCACCAAGTATTATAGCAACTACAACCACCCTCCAAATTATTGCCTTAGCTTGTTTTGGAGCCTCCCCTACCAACCTTACAAAACACTTTGTTTTGTTTCGTTAAGTACTCAAGATTCAATGTTTTCCTCGCACAAAGGCGGCTTATCGATCACAGTCGATCCATTCCCCTCACAGGTTGCTTACCTAGACTTGGTCCAGTTGTAGGCTAAGTAGCTTCCCCTTGAAAATTTCACATTCCTAGAGGGAAACCAACCTTCCCTGCATGAATTGCGCAATCCTCTCTGACAGCCTGCTAGTCTCCAGGATTGGGCAATCTTGCTAGCCAACCCTACAAGCAGTATTTGCACAATTTTTCCTAGAAATAGGTTGTTCAGCCCAGGATTTGCAAAAATCTGGGTAGAAGTTAGCTGCTCTTCCCAGAAATTGTGCAATCCCCTTGGGTAGTCAGCCCATCATATAGTCAAGAATGCACATTTTCCCCAAGAAGTTGAGCATTGGCATGCATGGACAGTCTGATTGACTAGTTCCACCCAGGACAGAGGAAACTCGACTTATGCATGTATGACTTGATCTTCCCAGAATAGAAAGAGAAAACATGGAAAATGAATCCCATGATTCAGGGAGCTATTTTTAGCAGTCGGGGGTTACATGAAAAGTTGTTTTAGAAGTGTCCCTCCAAGTGTCATTATTTCCTACATTTGTGGCATGCACATCTTGAGACCAAACTTATTTATTCGATGCTTCAAAGCTCATTCATTCACATCAATATTGGAGCTCTAACATCCCACAGCACATCCAGGAGTGTTCGACACATTTGGCTCACCTATTCATAGGTAAGTGGCCTCAACTTGTCTTTTTCAGCATTTCTGTCGCTTTTTGTGTATTCGCTTGTGCGAGTGTTTTTTTTCTTGATTTCTTTGAATGCATGCTGTTGTTTACATATATTCTAGATTGTCCTAGCTTCATTTCATTTTTTCATTGCTATCTCACTACTATCACATACATGAAAATGTTTTTCACGGGCGTGCACCCAACTACAAAATTGCCTCACTCACATGCATGTTGATTTGTTTGCTGAATCTTCGATTCATGTTTTGCATGCACTATTTATCACCACTATTGTCACTTAGTGTCACTATGCATTCCATCGACTTACTTACTTTTAGTTTCATGTTGGTGAGTTGAGCCAACCTTGCCCTATTATCTGCCTTCACCAAGGTTCCATTGCACAATTTGGAGAAGGAAGGCTCACCTTCCTCTCTAGATTTGCGCATTCTGGCCCAACACTAGCCTCCTGGACTAATTTGTGCATTCCTGGAGGGCAGTGGAGGTCTGCCCTTGGCCTAGCAGTGGTTCCCAGCTGCCCAATTGGATTGCGCATTTCACAGATCCAAGAGCCAATCTAGCCTCCCAGTTAGTCCAAACTGCCTTTTGCGCAGTTCTGGTAGACAATCACTTAGCCTCCCAGTGAAATTTGTGCAATATTTCTCATCAGTTTCCTAGGTATGTGTTGTGTCCTTCCCTGGATTTTCTTTGTTTCCACTGACATATTTCTTACCATGCATGCTACTTGTTTCCAGATCTTTCAGGTGTTCATCTATCTCAATGGCTTCCAAGAGAAAAGGATCTCAAGACATTGATGATATGGCCACTGGAGCATCAGCTGAGCAGGTATCCTTTGGTTTTCCGATCTATGAAGATACGAAGTTGTATCTAGACAAGGACATCAAACTGAAGTGGCAAGAGGTGAATGAAACATTCACAGGTACTTTTGGGGAAGGCATTGAATATCGTCAGGTGTACGTCAACATTCATAAGTCCAGCTTGTATCGAATTGCATGCAGATACCCCGCATTCCCATGCGTGGACATCATTTACTAGATCGTCTTTGACACTGACCTCGAGACGATGACCTTGAGTAGTGTCAATGGGAAGAAGATTGCAACCTTCTCGGTACAAGATTATGATGAGATGTATTAGATGGATGAGCTCATGACTGTGATGATGCCTTTGTTCGGCTTGCCCAACTGTAGAGGCCACTCAAGAGATATTCTAAAGGATTGGGTAAAGGAGCTAACTCATTTCAGGATGACACCCAATTAGATCTATAAGATGAATAGATTGAAGAAGGCATACTAATACTTTCTCATATTCACATGTCAACTAAGTAGCCAAGCAAGCACTAAGACCTTCCCTCGTACATGGGTAGTCGCAGTGGACCAACTAGCTAGAGAAGGAAGACCATGCAACTGGTTTGACATGCTGTCTCATCAATTGAAGAAGGAAGTCATGAAGGCTCGACAGTTGCCCGAAGGCATGCATGCATAAATTTACATGTCCACCTACATTCTAGATGCATTTTGTGCCCTACATGAGTTCCTAGGCTTAGAGTGGGCATGGTCACTAGTGGAGACTATTGTGAACATGTATTTCAAGCTATTCTCTGAGTGTAGCTTCAGAGGAGTGATCATACAGTTGTCCAACCATCTTGTCACCCTAGTGTACAAGTTGATATTCGAACAGGATCCACCCTGCATGTCAAAAGAAGCGATTAAGGAATTGTTAGACATTGTTGTTGAAAAGTGTGCAACAAGAAATGCTTGTTGAGATTGCAACAAGATGATGGAGCTTAGTGAAAAGAGTCACCTTCACTAAGTGGGCCCACAGTCTATTTTTGGCGCAAGTCTATTTTTAGACATATGGATCATGTCTATGGATTGCAGGTTGCTGTTTATGGATGATTGGTCAAGTTGGGAAAAATAGATGGACTTCTATTTTTGATCAAAGTGTGAGTGATCACAGTGTGAGTGATCAAAGTCTATTTTTAGACTGGCTGTCAAAAATAGAAAAGTCAAATATTATTGTCTCATAATAATATTTGGACTATAAACTTGATCTTATTCTCTTGGAGCACTTCAGTTTGAGCTACAGAGGTGGCACATGCAGCTGTCAGAAGGAAATACGCTTTTCTTATGAGTTAGTTGAGTTGTTGCATGCATGACTTCAGTTAGAACTCAAGTGAGTTGAGTTTAGTGGACTGGAGGTACAGTTGATGGAGTTGTGTTCAGTTTAGCTTTGTTAAACTAGTTGTATTTAGTCTAACTGATCAATAGACTAGAGATGAGTTGGGTGAATTAGTTATTAACTCATAATGAAACTATAGAATACATCAGTTAACTCAGTTGCATGTCAGTGCATGTTCAGTTCAGCAGGGACATGTGTTAGAGAATCAGATTGCTATCAGTTGTGACTATAGTTGTGCACCAGATCTTGCACAATCAAGGGATTGAGTATGCCAATGAGTTTGCTCACGTATTTGCCCAGTATTGTAGCCTTTGCTCACGTCCAACAAAGTGTGAGTGATTATTTTGAAGTGAAATACGAGTTTGGGAAGCCATTCTCATCAGTTCTTGAGCAGTGGAGGCAGGCAAGCAGCGGGGGAGATTTGGAGATCAGATCTGAGCTGTATTGTGTGTAACAGGAGGAGCTGGTACTGGATTTCTTGTGATAAGCATTGTACTTTGTAATGTTACATGATTCAATCAATATAATATACAGATAGTGTGGGGTTTTTAGCGAGATGCTTTCCCTGGGATACATACTGTGTTAATGAGTTTGATTGATGCTTCTATGTACGCCTATGAATGTTTCTGCTTCTGTAAATTGATGATCAACGTAGAGGAGATTATGTATTATATATGTTCCTCTTATAATTGTATAATCAGGATAATCTCTGTGAATATGTGTTAAATTATTCAAAATATCTACATGGTATCAGAGTTGCTTGATTTGTAGAAGAGATTTTTACAGGATATCAAGCGAGGATTGATCATCAGATCTACTATTCAAGAAGTGTTTACATTCTATTTCTTTAGGCAGAGTTTGTAATCGGGCCAGGTAGCCTCTAGATTTATCCTTCCTTTGGAAGGTGAGATATCCGATGAATGCCCATATAGTCGATCTCTGTACAAGAAATACTTTGTTCTCACGAATTCTAGATCGGAAGCGGTTGAGTTTTGAGCTGGTGGAATTCATTTATTCCAAAGCAAGAGATAAACTCAGAAACATTCAGTGTGAGAATGGAGACAGTATGCCCAGGTATCTCACGAAGTTCATCCAATGTCGAGATGAGCTGGGAAGTGTGGGGGTTACTGTTGATGATGATGATTTGGTGAGCTTGGCTCTCCTTGGTCTTCCGAAGAGTTGGCATTCCTATCAGGACTCTGTCAATGGTCGGGAAAAATTGCCAGGATGGGAAAGACTGTGGTTAGATCTTGTGCAAGAGGAGATTAGACGAAGCACCAGAGATGGTTCTTCATCCATGTAGGATGAGGAGAACTGTGCCTTAGCGAGTAAGGCGAAGAAGGGGAAGGGGAAGGTTTCTCTTTCCGAATCCAGTTCTTCCAATGATGGGAAGAAGGTTGACAAGGTGAAGGTGAGATGCTTTCATTTTCATGAGTTGGGTCATTATGCTACTAATTTCCCAAAGAAGAAGTCCAAGAAGGGATCCGGGGAAGGATCTGAAGGTGAGGCAGCCTCACTTGCTTCACAGTTTGAGTTGGACTTCACACTCTTCGCATGCATGGTTTCGTCCATGGTGGGAAGTGGTTGGTTTCTTGACAGTGGAGCTTCTTTCCACATGACCAGTGACAAAATTTTGTTCAGTACTTTGGAGGAGAAAGATCTCCAGATACTCATAGGGACGGGTAATGATGAGAAGTATAGTGTCTCAGGTGTAGGCACGGTTATTTTTTAGAGGGAGCATGGAGCTCTCCTTACCTTGACCGATGTCAAGTATGTAGCAGGACTGAAGAGAAACTTGGTGTCGATCACGATGTTGGAAGACAAAGGCTATGATGTGGTCTTTAGTAAGGGAAAGCTTTTCCTTAGACACATCATCACTAGACAGGTGAAGCAGATTGGTTCACAGGTCAAGAACCTGTATGCTCTTGAGGTTCAAGATGCATGCAAAGCCTTGAGCAACGAGGCAACTGATGGAGACTTGGTGGTTGAGAGGGAGCGTATATTACCTCTCAACATGCAGAGCCAGAAGAAGTCTCAGACGATTGTGGAGGAGCCACGATTGGTGTAGCAGCTTCAGGAGGTTGTGGAGCAGACACAACAAGGGAAGCTGAGAGGAGATCGAGTAGAGACATCTACTCATCCAGAGACCTCCAATAGGGGGAAACTTCGAGCCAGGTGGGCTGAGGGATTGCATGCAGCCATACCTCCAGGTAGGAGGTGGGGTGATGTGGATTGATTGTGCCAAGGAGGAGGGGCAGGATCCTTGAGGTACCCAACCTCTTGGATGAGACCTTGCTACGGGAGCCCCGATGTGTAGTAGCAGGAACTGACTGATTGGGTAGAGACAGATGTGGATGGAGCGGCAGAGAGAGCGACAGTGCAGGGAATCCCAGGACAGTGCATAGCTAGCAGGCTGTAGCAATGCGAGGGGCACAAGTTTTTTGTACAGTGCTAGGTGGCACAGAGAGGTGTTCAATGGTGCGAGATGCATGGAGATGTTGCAGTAGCGCAGATGTCAGAGAGGGAGCACTTGTCAGTAGCAGGTAGAGCTTCAGCATCAGAGGGTGTTTCTTTCCCAATAGGGAGGTCAGTTGGGAGGTGCAGTGTGGATGCAATGCTGGGAGATAGAACTAGCAGCAGCACAGATGCAGTCAGAGATCAAAGTGACAGAGGCTAGAGCAGTCATATACTAAAGAGCACAGAGATGCATAGTTTCAGTCGACATAGGCAATAGCAGTCAGAGACTTTGATGACAGAGCAAGTGGATCGGCCAGATGTGTTGCATGGAGAACATTCCAGAGTTACAGGATCGGGTTTGAGAGGAAGCCTTTCTTGTTGAGAGGGAGTGTTGAAAAGTGTGTAATAAGAAATGCTTGTTGAGATTGCAACAAGATGATGGAGCTTAGTGAAAAGAGTCGCCTTCACTAAGTGGGACCACAGGCTATTTTTGGTGCAAGTCTATTTTTAGACTATGTCTATTTTTAGACATATGGATCATGTCTATGGATTGCAGGTTGCTGTTTATGGATGATTGGTCAAGTTGGGAAAAATAGATGGACTTCTATTTTTTATCAAAGTGTGAGTGATCACAGTGTGTGTTATCACTGAAAATGCTGTTGTCAAAAATTTTTAGTCTAGCTTAAAGTCAGGGTGTTTTCGCAGCGCCTGAATTCTGTTTAGCAGTTTCGCAGCGCCAGGATTCTTTTTAGCAGTTTCGCAGCGCCACCTGTTTTAGTGATTTCGTAGCGAAAAACACTGATCTTGCATTGGCTGCGCTGCGAAATTGGGAAATGACAGATATTTAAGGGAAGCTTCTAGAAGCACTACACAGAGCTGCATATGTGGCATTGTTGCAAAACAGTGTCTATGGTTTAGTGGCCAATTTTCTTGGTAAATCAAATAAGAGCTTGTGCAGTCTTCGATAGATTATTCTTTTCTGTTGGATGATAATGATATAAGAGGGGAGTCTCATATTAAAGATTTGATGGAAATTCTGTTCTAGTAGCAACTATTGCATGGGATAATTCTCTTTTGTGGACCTTCAACAAAGGATTAGATACGCTTGAACTGACATTGCACCAGGTATCTGCTGAAATGAGAACATCTGGAAACATGCTTCATTTGACCATGATAAACAAGAATAATGTTCCAGATGAGCATTCCTGGGATGCCACTGTGCATAAGGCCTTAGAACTGATAAGTTTGAACAGTGCTGAAGGCTGGAAAAATTCTTCAAAGCTTATTCGTAGCATTCCTTTTCTTGATTGGAGCAGCCTTTCTAAGGTTGTTTTAGCTAGGAGGTCAAAGCTTGAAATAGATGGAAACATTGATCCTTTTGAGTTGATATCTTCTCTCCAGGAAAATGATCAAAATGCGTATCAATTCTGTTTTCAGCTTCCCAAACTATCGGCTTTTATTGGAAGCATGCCAGAGAAACTATTTTATAGGAATGACAGCCTTGTTTCAAGTGAAGCAGTTGCTGGAACCCGTGCTCAAGGACATAATAGCATGGAGGATTTACAGATTGGACTAGATTTGCTCTACAGCTCTAAAGATCATCGTGAATTTGAAATAGTTAAAGAGAATATCAAGGAGAAGATGGAGACAATTTGCAAATATGTTAATGTGGAGTCTGAGAAAAGCCTTATAAAGCAGGCAAAGGTGCAGCATCTATATGCCCGTTTGATAGGTGAATTGAAAGATGAAGCTGGTGAATTTTCTCTTTTGTCGTTACTTCATCCAACCCCAGCAGTTTGTGGGCATCTACAAGAGGCTGCAAGTAATTTTATCAGCCATAATGAGATATTTGATCGAGGAATGTATGCTGGACCTGTGGGAAGGTTTGGAGGCAAGGAAGTTGAATTTGCTGTGGGAATCAGATCAACAATGATGCATCTGTCAAGCTATGGAATTAGACAAGTCGGGTTGGAAGTAGCAGCAGGAGTGAAGGTCCTTTAAGTTTCAGTATCAACAAC
Organism: Pinus tabuliformis; assembly: GCA_031772625.1. Taxonomy (NCBI): domain Eukaryota; kingdom Viridiplantae; phylum Streptophyta; class Pinopsida; order Pinales; family Pinaceae; genus Pinus; species Pinus tabuliformis. The sequence continues at coordinate 911,358,651 of CM062811.1, read as the reverse complement.
TTCTAAACAAAATTATAATAGTCAACAAATAATCGATCATTTATCTCCGTAGGCGCCTTCTATAACTTGGTCTGACACATCAAAAGTTTCAAATGCGAAATCTGCTGTTGGAATTTTTCAGGTTCCCACCGAAACATTGAATGTAGACTTGTCGGTTATATCTCCAACTAAGAAGCGTGGCAGTTAGAAACAACATGAGACTCTGAAGTTGATTGAAATGCGTGAAGTGTTCCCGTCTAATCTCAAGCATTCGGTGTTGCATGTGTAGCGCTCTTGACAAAATGCCATCTGTGTCTGGCGGCACCGTCATCGGAATGGTTGCTCCTAAAGGTGGATACAGAACTTAAATATGGTTCATATGAGAATCTTGCAGCGTTTTCATCTTCACCCTTTATTGTTCACTTTGAAGATAACCAACCATTTGCAGTCGACAAGGAGCTGGTGCGCTATGATGGTGCTGGTTTCGCAGACCAGAACAAAAGATATATACATGTGGGAAGCATAAAAAAAAGTGGTAGAGACTATGGTCCCAAACAAATGTTAAGCAATGGGATTAATCCAGAAAGGCAGAAATTGCAGCGCTCTGATTTGCACAGTCAGCCTAGGAATATTGCAGATAATTTCATTCAAGAAACAGAGTTTGAGAGGTTTCCTCCACTGGGGCAGAATTCACGAGGGAACAGAAGTAGACAGAAGGGCATTTCACAAATGACAAGCCATGCAACAAGTGCATACATCCCTAATCTGTCTGCTAAACATGAAAATAATCACATTGTGGACTCCTCATCTGAAAATAGTGCCAAAGATGTTCCATTCAAATGCACTAATTACTTTACCTATGCCTGCAACTTATAAACATAGTTCATATAGTTCGATGCAGTCAAGGCCTAACACAGTTTCAAAGCAAGGGTTCCCTTCAAATGAGAAGGCAGGATTTGCTTCAGGTGAAAACAGCTCTAAGACACTGAGGCAGCTCCATGCTGAAGAAGATGATGAAGAACGTTTTCAAGCAGACTTTCAGCAAGCTGTCCGTCAAAGTCTTGTGCTGTGGAAGATGAACAAGATAAAAATGAGGAACTTTCAAATTATGACAGAAATGAAGAGGGCTCAAGAGATGGCTTGGAAAATGAATGGGATAACCAGTGAAATATTGGAAAATTGGAAAAGCTTGTTGTATCATCTGGCTAAAGCATCAGGCTTTATGTACATTAAGTTTTCTTCGATGTCACTTTATGTTCTCGAGTTTATGTATTCTAAATTTATTCTTGTTACTCTCAATAGGAGATTGTCATTTCCAAGAAGATATGGGTAATTGAGTTTCTGGGAAAGCATGTATTTGGAATTCTAAGACTTCAGACCAAAACAAATCAGAAGCTCGAGAAGATTTATGTGCAGTTGGTCTATCTGTTGGAGGTTCATGTTACAGGGAATGGGATTCTGAATCTCAGCATAGCAAAGGTGAAGCTGAAGAATGGCAACAGCAGATATACAATTTTGTAAGAAGTTTAAAGGAAGACTGTGTTTTTTTTAATCACACAGCAGTTTCGTAGCGCGCTACGAAACTGCTGTAGGTGATGTTTCCAATGCAAAATGAACAGTTTGACCGGGAATGTTAGAGGAGAGACACCTGTACATCAAGGCAGAATACAACTCATCTGGAGACATGGTATGGTATTTGGTAGCAGCGTTCAAAGTTATTAAAGAGTTGGGAGCATACTTCTACATTTTCGGAAAGTGCTGGGAGACAGAGACCGTTTAAATAGGAGCACATCTTGTGATCAATTAATGAGCCATCAGCGCTTTCAAGCATCCTAAGTCAGCATTCATTGCATCCGTAGCTCAGCCATATCAGATTAATTGAAGGAGGACAGCTGTCAAAGCATTCAAGAAAGCATCAAGCATACGAGGAGAATGAAATTAGTATTTTAGTTTGATTAGGATTGTATGTAATTATAGTTCAGCATGTTTGTAATTAATGCAGTAGTTAAAAGCATGTAGGAGTAGTTAATAGGGCCTTCGAGCTCATTCTAGAGAGGGGAAAGGTATTCCTATATAGGGGAAAAACTTGAATGTAGAAGGGGTTGGACTTTTTATATACAAAAACAGAGTTTTATGAGCTTATGTAAAGACTGTTACAGTAATGGTAAAACAGGTTATTTCTTCTCAAGATTCTCAATGGATTGTGTTGTTCGAGTGTGATAGTGGTTCAGTTTCTTAATGTTCTTTTTACAGCCTTGTTATAGCACAATCACTCAGAATTCATATTATATGCTCTGACTTCCTGTGTGTTTGACAAGCTGTGGGTTTTGGTGAAGCATGCTTGAACAGCTAATGCAAAGAGCCTTGACTTCCATGAAATGACTGTGCTTTTGTCTATTAGATGTGAGAGACTCCATAGCCCAATGAATACTTATTTGATATGTATCCAACCAGCTATATTTATATAAATGTATGAAGAGTTAGCCCTCTGTTGTTGTGATTAATTTCCTATCAAAAGCCTGTGAGAGAGCCCTCTCTGATTAGGAAGGCTAATTCCTAGTCTAAAGTCTGGTCTGAAACAGTTACACGAAGCCTTGCTTGGTTGCAGCCCCTAGTACTGGTTTTGTGATAACATTTTGGTGCGTCTGCCGGGAGCTTAAGATTGAATTTCTGAAGGTAGCAGGAGTTCAAATGATTTTCAAGGCTGCAAAACTACCTTGGCGACTCCACACATCAAAGAATAAATTAGAAGGTGACTCCACTGCTAGAAGATCAGTAGCTTGATGAAGTTTCAAGATGGATTCCACTGCAAGAAAGAATGCCAGGTATGCTCCTATGAATCGGTCTCATATCCCTGGTTTTCCAAATCCTATGCCAAAGGTTGATTGGTTAGATGATCTTCCAATATTCAAAGATGAAAAGAAGGATGATGTTGCTCTCCATTTGGTTAAGTTTCACATACATGTACGCAGTCTTAAGGTTCATTTCCCTGAAGATTGTCTTATGAGGATGTTTATGGCTACTTTAGAAGGAGAAGCATGGTCTTGGTATAAAAGTTTGGAAAATGGTTCATTATCTTCTCTTGCTGATTTCCATGATGTGTTCTGTGAAATGTTTAAAGAATGTTATCCTTCTTTGTGGCTGCTCAAAGATTGCTGTAGGCATTCTTTGAATCTTATTCAGTACTTGGAGGATTGTTATGGTGATGATGAATTTACAGATGAAGAAATTTTAGAGGCTCTTCATGACAATGTTTTTCAGCACCAAGAAGAAGGTATAACACTCCATGAAGCACCGTATGAGGAACAGCAAGAGTTTACCTGTGAAAACCATGTTTTATCCTTAGATATTGATGTAGAGATGCAGCAAATTTGTCAGGCTTCAGATCATAATGAAGACGAAATTGATTGCACCCAGCAAGAAGAAATATTGGAGGAAATTTTCTATGACCCTCAGGCAGAGGAAAAGCTTGCTCAATTTTGTAATTCCTTGCAGCAGCTTACTCCAAATAATAATCATAATAGTGAGGAAAATTCCATTGTTTGTTGGAATGATTCAGAAAGGCAGCTGGATAACTTGTCAAATAGAAAAGTGGATAGCACATCAGAGGAACCTTGTGTGGTTGCGAATCAGTTGTCTAAAGATGTGGAATATTATGATGATCATCAACATAACCATGTCTTCTTGGACCCTGTAAGTGAATATATGGACAAGCTTTGCACTTCGGTCTTTCATTTTCATTTGCATTATGAAGATCAAGTATATTATGAGTTGAGTTGGTCATCCCCCTACCATGGTTATGTTGAGGTTGAATGCAGTCAAGAGCCTCCTATATCAGAAAAGACAATTGATTGGCTTTATTGGAAATATCATGTTGCTTGAGCTACAAGTGGAGTTTGCAGCTGGTAGGGTAGGTAGGTAGAGGTAAATGCAAAATAAGCTCAAGGTCAACTGAGCATTTCTCAGTAGATATAGTTTTCTTTCTCCTACAGTCATGCTTATAAGGCACTGGAGCTGCATGTTCTTAGTGTACCACAGGGGCACACTATCCCTAGTGGAGCCACTGTTATCACTGAAAATGCTGTTGTCAAAAATTTTTAGTCTAGCTTAAAGTCAGGGTGTTTTCGCAGCGCCTGAATTCTGTTTAGCAGTTTCGCAGCGCCAGGATTCTTTTTAGCAGTTTCGCAGCGCCACCTGTTTTAGTGATTTCGTAGCGAAAAACACTGATCTTGCATTGGCTGCGCTGCGAAATTGGGAAATGACAGATATTTAAGGGAAGCTTCTAGAAGCACTACACAGAGCTGCATATGTGGCATTGTTGCAAAACAGTGTCTATGGTTTAGTGGCCAATTTTCTTGGTAAATCAAATAAGAGCTTGTGCAGTCTTCGATAGATTATTCTTTTCTGTTGGATGATAATGATATAAGAGGGGAGTCTCATATTAAAGATTTGATGGAAATTCTGTTCTAGCAGCAACTATTGCATGGGATAATTCTCTTTTGTGGACCTTCAACAAAGGATTAGATACGCTTGAACTGACATTGCACCAGGTATCTGCTGAAATGAGAACATCTGGAAACATGCTTCATTTGACCATGATAAACAAGAATAATGTTCCAGATGAGCATTCCTGGGATGCCACTGTGCATAAGGCCTTAGAACTGATAAGTTTGAACAGTGCTGAAGGCTGGAAAAATTCTCCAAAGCTTATTCGTAGCATTCCTTTTCTTGATTGGAGCAGCCTTTCTAAGGTTGTTTTAGCTAGGAGGTCAAAGCTTGAAATAGATGGAAACATTGATCCTTTTGAGTTGATATCTTCTCTCCAGGAAAATGATCAAAATGCGTATCAATTCTGTTTTCAGCTTCCCAAACTATCGGCTTTTATTGGAAGCATGCCAGAGAAACTATTTTATAGGAATGACAGCCTTGTTTCAAGTAAAGCAGTTGCTGGAACCCGTGCTCGAGGACATAATAGCATGGAGGATTTACAGATTGGACTAGATTTGCTCTACAGCTCTAAAGATCACCGTGAATTTGAAATAGTTAAAGAGAATATCAAGGAGAAGATGGAGACAATTTGCAAATATGTTAATGTGGAGTCTGAGAAAAGCCTTATAAAGCAGGCAAAGGTGCAGCATCTATATGCCCGTTTGATAGGTGAATTGAAAGATGAAGCTGGTAAATTTTCTCTTTTGTCGTTACTTCATCCAACCCCAGCAGTTTGTGGGCATCTACAAGAGGCTGCAAGTAATTTTATCAGCCATAATGAGATATTTGATCGAGGAATGTATGCTGGACCTGTGGGAAGGTTTGGAGGCAAGGAAGCTGAATTTGATGTGGGAATCAGATCAGCAATGATGCATCTGTCAAGCTATGGAATTAGACAAGTCGGGTTGGAAGTAGCAGCAGGAGTGAAGGTCCTTTAAGTTTCAGTATCAACAACTTCTAAACAAAATTCTAATAGTCAACAAATAATCGATCATTTATCTCCGTAGGTGCCTTCTATAACTTGGTCTGACACATCAAAAGTTTCAAATGCGAAATCTGCTGTTGGAATTTTTCAGGTTCCCACCGAAACATTGAATGTAGACTTGTCGGTTATATCTCCAACTAAGAAGCGTGGCAGTTAGAAACAACATGAGACTCTGAAGTTGATTGAAATGCGTGAAGTGTTCCCGTCTAATCTCAAGCATTCGGTGTTGCATGTGTAGCGCTCTTGACAAAATGCCATCTGTGTCTGGCGGCACCGTCATCGGAATGGTTGCTCCTAAAGGTGGATACAGAACTTAAATATGGTTCATATGAGAATCTTGCAGCGTTTTCATCTTCACCCTTTATTGTTCACTTTGAAGATAACCAACCATTTGCAGTCGACAAGGAGCTGGTGCGCTATGATGGTGCTGGTTTCGCAGACCAGAACAAAAGATATATACATGTGGGAAGCATAAAAAAAAGTGGTAGAGACTATGGTCCCAAACAAATGTTAAGCAATGGGATTAATCTAGAAAGGCAGAAATTGCAGCGCTCTGATTTGCACAGTCAGCCTAGGAATATTGCAGATAATTTCATTCAAGAAACAGAGTTTGAGAGGTTTCCTCCACTGGGGCAGAATTCACGAGGGAACAGAAGTAGACAGAAGGGCATTTCACAAATGACAAGCCGTGCAACAAGTGCATACATCCCTAATCTGTCTGCTAAACATGAAAATAATCACATTGTGGACTCCTCATCTGAAAATAGTGCCAAAGATGTTCCATTCAAATGCACTAATTACTTTACCTATGCCTGCAACTTATAAACATAGTTCATATAGTTCGATGCAGTCAAGGCCTAACACAGTTTCAAAGCAAGGGTTCCCTTCAAATGAGAAGGCAGGATTTGCTTCAGGTGAAAACAGCTCTAAGACACTGAGGCAGCTCCATGCTGAAGAAGATGATGAAGAACGTTTTCAAGCAGACTTTCAGCAAGCTGTCCGTCAAAGTCTTGTGCTGTGGAAGATGAACAAGATAAAAATGAGGAACTTTCAAATTATGACAGAAATGAAGAGGGCTCAAGAGATGGCTTGGAAAATGAATGGGATAACCAGTGAAATATTGGAAAATTGGAAAAGCTTGTTGTATCATCTGGCTAAAGCATCAGGCTTTATGTACATTAAGTTTTCTTCGATGTCACTTTATGTTCTCGAGTTTATGTATTCTAAATTTATTCTTGTTACTCTCAATAGGAGATTGTCATTTCCAAGAAGATATGGGTAATTGAGTTTCTGGGAAAGCATGTATTTGGAATTCTAAGACTTCAGACCAAAACAAATCAGAAGCTCGAGAAGATATATGTGCAGTTGGTCTATTTGTTGGAGGTTCATGTTACAGGGAATGGGATTCTGAATCTCAGCATAGCAAAGGTGAAGCTGAAGAATGGCAACAACAGATATACAATTTTGTAAGAAGTTTAAAGGAAGACTGTGTTTTTTTTAATCACACAGCAGTTTCGTAGCGCGCTACGAAACTGCTGTAGGTGATGTTTCCAATGCAAAATGAACAGTTTGACCGGGAATGTTAGAGGAGAGACACCTGTACATCAAGGCAGAATACAACTCATCTGGAGACATGGTATGGTGTTTGGTAGCAGCGTTCAAAGTTATTAAAGAGTTGGGAGCATACTTCTACATTTTCGGAAAGTGCTGGGAGACAGAGACCGTTTAAATAGGAGCACATCTTGTGATCAATTAATGAGCCATCAGCGCTTTCAAGCATCCTAAGTCAGCATTCATTGCATCCGTAGCTCAGCCATATCAGATTAATTGAAGGAGGACAGCTGTCAAAGCATTCAAGAAAGCATCAAGCATACGAGGAGAATGAAATTAGTATTTTAGTTTGATTAGGATTGTATGTAATTATAGTTCAGCATGTTTGTAATTAATGCAGTAGTTAAAAGCATGTAGGAGTAGTTAATAGGGCCTTCGAGCTCATTCTAGAGAGGGGAAAGGTATTCCTATATAGGGGAAAAACTTGAATGTAGAAGGGGTTGGACTTTTTATATACAAAAACAGAGTTTTATGAGCTTATGTAAAGACTGTTACAGTAATGGTAAAACAGGTTATTTCTTCTCAAGATTCTCAATGGATTGTGTTGTTCGAGTGTGATAGTGGTTCAGTTTCTTAATGTTCTTTTTACAGCCTTGTTATAGCACAATCACTCAGAATTCATATTATATGCTCTGACTTCCTGTGTGTTTGACAAGCTATGGGTTTTGGTGAAGCATGCTTGAACAGCTAATGCAAAGAACCTTGACTTCCATGAAATGACTGTGCTTTTGTCTATTAGATGTGAGAGACTCCATAGCCCAATGAATACTTATTTGATATGTATCCAACCAGCTATATTTATATAAATGTATGAAGAGTTAGCCCTCTGTTGTTGTGATTAATTTCCTATCAAAAGCCTGTGAGAGAGCCCTCTCTGATTAGGAAGGCTAATTCCTAGTCTAAAGTCTGGTCTGAAACAGTTACACGAAGCCTTGCTTGGTTGCAGCCCCTAGTACTGGTTTTGTGATAACAGTGTGAGTGATCAAAGTCTATTTTTAGACTGGCTGTCAAAAATAGAAAAGTCAAATACTATTGTCTCATAATAATATTTGGACTATAAACTTGATCTTATTCTCTTGGAGCACTTCAGTTTGAGCTACAGAGGTGGCACATGCAGCTGTCAGAAGGAAATACGCTTTTCTTATGAGTCAGTTGAGTTGTTGCATGCATGACTTCAGTTAGAACTCAAGTGAGTTGAGTTTAGTGGACTAGAGGTACAGTTGATGGAGTTGTGTTCAGTTTAGCTTTGTTAAACTAGTTGTATTTAGTCTAACTGATCAATAGACTAGAGATGAGTTGGGTGAATTAGTTATTAATTAATTCACAAGTTATTAACTCATAATGAAACTATAGAATACATCAGTTAACTCAGTTGCATGTCAGTGCATGTTCAGTTCAGCAGGGACAGGTGTTAGAGAATCAGATTGCTATCAGTTGTGACTATAGTTGTGCACCAGATCTTGCACAATCAAGGGATTGAGTATGCCAATGAGTTTGCTCACGTATTTGCCCAGTATTGTAGCCTTTTCTCACGTCCAACAAAATGTGAGTGATTATTTTGGGGTGAAATACGAGTTTGGGAAGCCATTCTCATCAGTTCTTGAGCAGGTATTGAGCAGTGGAGGCAGGCAAGCAATGGGGGAGATTTGGAGATCAGATCTGAGCTGTATTGTGTGTAACAGGTGGAGCTGGTACTGGATTTCTTGTGATAAGCATTGTACTTTGTAATGTTACATGATTCAATCAATATAATATACAAATAGTGTGGGGTTTTTAGTGAGATTCTTTCCCTGGGATACATACTGTGTTAATGAGTTTGATTGATGCTGCTATGTACGCCTGTGAATGTTTCTGCTTCTGTAAATTGATGATCAACGTAGAGGAGATTATGTATTATATATGTTCCTCTTATAATTGTATGATCAGGATAATCTCTGTGAATATGTGTTAAATTATTCAAAATTTCTACAATTGTAGATTGGTGTGCCTCACCATATGGCATGTTCATCTGAGTGTTCAGTGTGGAGAAGCCTCCACATGTTCTGCCAAAGTTTTCTTTGGATGTGCTTGTCATGTAGGAAGTAGCGTCTCATATTTCAGTAGGATTAATAGCTAGGCTGCAGCAGAAGAATAAGGCACCTTGGCCCACTCTTCCATTGCAGATTGGGTTATACGAGATCCAGAGCATCAAGCAACTAGATGTCGCAGCTGAACAAATGAAGAAGTACCCATTCGACCTTCGAAGCTTCAATATTTATCACCCACATTGCATTGTGAAGGATTTCTTCATGAGAGTTCAGTTCAATTGGATCCATGGGGCATGTCATTGGGCCAAGGAGGACTCATGGAGGTATTATTACAATTACTCCGGATCCAATGAATAGGTCGGTTTTGTCATAGAGTGGTTAGCACAGAAGCATGAACCAACACCATGGAGAACACCAGAAATAGGAGCAACAATAGAGGTAGCAGAGCCAAGCATACCTATTCGCAACAAAGGGAAGAGAAACATTGTCGACCGCATGGAGGAGGAACAATGCTACAAATTTCGAGTAGATCCACTTGTAGAACAAGAAGCTATGGCTATCCAACACAAGAGGCAGTAGTGTGATAAGAGAATCGCACGAAGGCAAAGGGATAAGAATATAATGGAAGAAGTGGAGAAGGAGTTTCATGAGCTGAGGGAGCAACTCTGGAAAGAACAAGAGCTACGCCAACATGAGAAGGAAGTGCAACAACAGCAGATTCAGAAGGAGGCGCATCACATGCAAATAGAAGAAGCAATGCATGTACAAGTAGTTGATTCTTCTAAATAGATGGCATCGAGAAAACAAGGTGAACCCTTGTAGGGGAAAGACTTTTCTCATGATATAGAACAATCTCTTGAACAGTTGGATGTAGACATGGAGCAGGAGGAGTTGGAACAGGACATTGACCTCATGCTAAACTAAAGATAGGTCGACTCACCTGCTTCAATGCATCAAGACGATGAGCGAGTCTCGGATGACCAAGGAGATACTGAGAGCCTAAGTGATCAACTGGAAGCAAATATGCCCAAAATCTCCTTCAATGAATCTCATCATAGATTTGTGTAGTCTCAGAGAGTACTGACTCCAAAAGACCAAACATCCCCTACACAATTTGAAGAGAAAGTGATCATGACTAATGTGCACAAGCATCCAATTGCATTGGACGATACGACTAGAGTGTATGCTGAAGCCACTAGCTCAAGTGTTCGTTTTCTCATGGATGAGAATGAGCAAATGGCGAAGGAACTATAGTTAGCCAAGAAGGGAGGAGACCTGGTGACAATGTCCGCCTGAGTTGAACTGAAGAAGGAAATATTGGATGAAGTGTTGTCCTTGGACACAGTTACGTGAGCATTGTACACCAAGTTTGGTACCATGCATCAAGTAGTCATTCATCTCCACGGATGGCAGCAATGATGTACAAGAAGAGTACGAATCTTGAAGAACATACATACTATTTTTGATAACATGCGAACATGGATGATGAAGTACAAGGTATCCCCTCTTAATTTGCCAAAGATGATGAAGGCCAACGCGGTCGAGCTGCAAGTGTGTATCCAGAGTTAGATCCGGAACTATGAAGACATACCACAACTCATCACTAGCATACAGGATCACCATGCACGAGTATTCAAAAGCATGGAGGTTATAGTGCACACTCATGCGATCCCATCACTTGGGACCCTTACTCAGGTGAAGACCAAAAAGCAGGTACAAAAAGAGCTTGACTCATACTTCGATGAGCTGATGCGCACCGCCACCAGCCCAGACTTACCTATCAGTGTAGACATCATGCACAAGTACGTTGCTGGTCCCGACACACTAAATATAGTGATGTGCATGCTCACAAACGAGTTGGACAGAATATCCTGAGCAGTGTAGCTAGATGTTATGGAGGCAAGGTTCAGGTTTCAGATGGACGTCATAGCAGAACACATGGACACTCTCAAGGACTACCAATCCTGGCATCAATATGTCATTATTGATCAACATGAGTGATGAGTGTCATCATTGGGTAATTATATGGGCATTAATTCACCTCCTAGCTTAGTCAAACCAAATTTTATCACAAATTATTACATGTTTTGATTATATTTTGTTTAATGAGATGAGCTAGAGTGGGATATTATGCCTAGTGGACCAATATGCATTGAATGTAGGTTTGGAAGAGAAAATCAAGGAATTTTGGCAAAGAATAAGGCTTGAAACTCGAATGGGACAAGGGAGAGACATTGTAGGAGGTAAATCCTCATCATTTTCTCCTTCCCCATTCAAATATTCCTCCATTAATCCCACCATCTCGGAGTTCAAGCAGCGAAGTCATGAAGATTAGAAGGTAGTCGAGCAAGTGATAGACAAAGAGTAGTTCATCTCAAGTTTGGAAGCCAAGCCTCCCTAAATTTAAGGAAATTATTGGAGACTATAGTGGTATAAGTAGGGAGGCTTAGAGCCTCATTAGGATTTGAAGTTTTGTTGTAAAACTCTAGCTATTTTCGAGCTCCAAACTTGTGGAAGACTTTTTGATGTAATTTCCTATTTTGGTAATAAGAATGAGTTTATTCTTGATTCAGTACTGAGTTAACTCAGAGGGATGAAGCTCTTGAGTTAGGGCCCAACCCTAGCATAAAAGGCTCCTCTTCTTGTATCTTTATCCTTAACTTCGTTTCATAGATTCATGGTTAAATTGTTTTTAGAAGTGTTTCATTGCAAGTAGTGTAGACTTGATTAATTGTTTATTAGTTTGCTTCCATTTGTGCCTTACTTCAGTAACAGGTTAGAAGGGATAAAAGAGGCTCCAAAAAGCTATCAGTAGGTGTCTTGGCCTCACTTCTTCCTTCTGGGATCATGATTTGAGGAAAAGACCCTTATGAAACCCAAAAAGACAGATTTCCATTTCTCTCATGATATTTAGAGGCTGTTGTACTTAAACTAGCATTTGATCAATTTTGCAAAGTAGGATTTCATTTTCATATCTTCTATCTTCATTCTTGGAGTAGATCTCATCCATGATTCCATTTTATTCAACAAGTTCTTCATGCATAAGGTAGACAGTTAGTTCATTAAATTCTACTTTTCTAGCTCATGAGAATTCTTCTTGTTACATGACTTTTTGGAAATTACACATGTTTGATGCAGAGCAGGTACTTCAGAAGTAGACATAAATCTCATAGCCAGCAACCACCTTCCAATTTCATCCACCCATAGGCATTCCTTGTTTTCATCAAAACCTTCCCCAATTTCATCATTTTACATATAAATTTCCTCATGCATTTTGAGTGAATCCAACCATCTCCTAAACATGGTTTTGGGTTCTGAATGATCCTAGGCCACTTCTCACTCCATTCCACCCATCAACCACCTTCCCTAATATTTCCATCACCTCGAACACCCATCATTTTTCTCATAGTTGCATCCTATAGAAATACAGGGAATCCTGTAGGTTTCTAGTACATCCTGTAGGTTTTCCTGTAGAGGCTTGTTTTGAGGCCGAATTGGGGAAAAACCTCTAGGAAGCCTCCCAAGGTCACCGAAGGGTCCGCCTAACCTTCCAACCATCTCTTGAACCTTCTAGCCATCCATCAACACCCCTAAACCACATGCCACATCACCAAAAGAGATTAGTTTGCACACTTGATTGTTCATGATAAGCATAAAAAGACAAAACAGATTTATTACAACCCTTTACATGCATAACAGTTGTGTTTGATGTTTTCAAAATCCATGCTTAGGATAGTAGCATTTTGTTCATGTTAATTTGGCATCATTGCAAAGCATATTTCTTAGCAGTTAATTAGGAAATGGTGTGCCTTAGCATTGATTTCATTATTTTTCATTATTGCAGTAGATCAACTCTCTCTTAGAGTAGATTTCTATTTCTTTCTTCAAGGAACCAAGCTTCTTTTGAATCCGTAGAAGTCTGGCTTGCAAACCCTAGTGGTCTCTCGCTAGCTAAACAGTGAAAAAAGGCAGATGCATCACTTTTACTTGTGTATATAGCACTGTCACCTCCAAGTTTGTACGAACCCTAGGTGGATAAAGTAAAGTTGGTAGCCCAAGAGTTGTAGCATTCTTACTGAAATAGTGGTGCTCATCACTTTTTGGTGCCATTGCTGGGGAGGTGTCTGAGTAATATGTGATTACTTATTTATTTTTTCTACTTCTTGTTTCTACTATTCTTCCATTAGTTTCATTTCTGCAAAAGTAATTTAGTTTGCTTTTCATTATGCATTCTTTGCTTTCCTTTCCATTTTGCAAGTTAGATTTCAATTTAGCAATTAGTTTTTCATTTAGTTAGTAGTTTTCATTCAATTTTCAATTTCAGTTCTGCAAAGCACTTTCAAAGTTTGAAAAAAATCACAAAACAAAAACAAAAACATTTCCTTTCATGCCTCGTAGGAATGGGGATAACTTATGGAAATTTTTGCCAAATACCCCCATTGTATCCAACAGCCAACCTTCCCTCTTCTTCAGTGGCTGTGAACTGGAGGAACCCTTAGGTGAGAAACCAGACATATTTGAAGAATCTATAAGGGAAGAAGAAGAACCCATGCCTACTGTGCCAATGGTTGAAAACAGAAATCACAGAGGGAATAGAGAGAGTCGAGGGTGCCTTCCCCATAAGGGAAACTAATCAATACACTAAGATGAAAAATATAAGCCCCTCTGCCCTTCCTCATTTCCATGGCTTGACCACAAAAGATCCCAACACTTTCCTATTTGAGTTTGTTGTTATATTTTCAACCTATGACTACACAGATGATGAAAAAAAGTTGAAACTATTTTCATCTACCCTCAAGGATGCAACTTTGCACTGGTTCATGGGTTTACTTAGGGATAGCATCACAACTTGGGCTCAGATGCACCAAGCCTTCAACAACAAGTATCGAGACTACTATAGGTCTAAGGATACTACGGAAGAAATTTTTAGGATGACCTTAGGTAATGATGAATCCCTAGAGGATTATGAAGAAGGTTTCTAGCTTAGTTAAAAAAGGGTCAAGTGCACACTTAACCCTAAGTCACTGAAGTTGATCCTCCGCAGAGGAGTAAGGGAAGACCTTTTGGATACCCTACACTTGTTAGTAGGAGGAGATATATACTAGTTACCCTATGAGGATATTAGGACTGTCTTTAGAAACCATTCTAGGGTAACCTGGAAAAAGGGTAGGGGAAGTCAACCTATGGTTAGAACATCCTCTTCCAATTCATCCATTAAGGTTGAAATTAGAAACATGCTAGAAGATTTCAAGAGTGAGATGCTGTAAATCCTTTCCTTATAGATGGACAATATGAACATTAGGAGAAAGTAGGAGGAAGCAGAGAGATCCTTGGCCATTTTCTATCCTAGATGCACTAGGAGGCACCCTAGGAATGAATGTCCATTGAATTCCATCGAAATTTTCTTAGTATGTCAAGAAAACCACTCCATAGACAAGTGCCCTTCTTTGCCTAGACTCAAAGCTGTATATCAAGGAGCTCAAGGGGTCATTGAGCAGCTATGATACATAAACCAAAGGAGACCTCATGGGCCTAGGCCATACTAGCAGAGCATGCAAGGGTCATCCCATGCATATTACAACCCCAACTAGCCCACATCCATACTTTCTCGGGGACCCCCTTTTCATCCTTCCTAGTCTACACCTCCTCCTTGGTCCTTTACATCTCAGTATCATTCCCAACCAACCAGCCAATCATTTCAACCATATGATTCGCCACAACCTCAGTGGAATGCACCGCCCTAGGGGTGGAGGCCCTAGTACAAAAATGTTCCAGATTTATTGCCTTCACCACCTACCCAACCATAGTTGTTACACTCTGCTCCATCTAAACAACCCCATATGCCTACCCAACCAAATCTAAACCTGAACAAAAGACAAGCACAACAAGTATAGAATGGAGAGACATCATATCCAACTTATGCTGTGGAGATCTAGGAAATTAACCTGAGACCTAGGATAGTTCTCCCAGATAACCAACCTCCACCTACACCAAGGGAGGTTGAATAAGAAAGAGAGGAAATAATTCTTAAAGTAAATCCACCCTTTCCTAAGAGATTAACTCAACCACTCCAGCCTACCCCAGAAGAGACTGAACTTCTGGGAGAATTGAAAAACCTGTGTCAAGATTCCACTTTCCTAAGCCATCAAGGATGTATCTATTGACAACAAGTTGATTAAGGAGAAGTGTTTCAGGCATCTAGGGAGGTGAAAAAGAGATGCCCCTACCATTAATGTCATTGGAGAACTATCCGAATTAATTTTGGGGTTGGTAATCTGTCCAAAGTATTTGGACCCTAGAAGCGTTGTAGTAGATGTGCACATCAATGGCACCATTGTCCCACACACTTTGATAGATCTTTGGGCTTCCATTAACGTGATGACCAAGGAAACCATGATCAAGCTCAACCTCCAAGGTTCATTGAGAAATACCACAACAGTCCTGCAACTTGCAAACCGCTCCACACTGACCCCTGAGGGGATTGTGGAGGATGTGATGGTCTCCATTAACTCTTGGGATTACCCTACAGATTTCCTAGTTCTCCAGCCTAAGGCTAAGCTTACTAGTTACCCTCTCATCCTTGGGAGGCCCTAGTTGGCCACTGTTGATGCTTACATCAACTGCAGAGCTAGGTACATGACCATCAAGAATGGGCATATGTCTAAGTAGTTAGTCCTATACCCTCCTTCTCAGCCATCTCTAGAGCATGATTTACCTTTATGGATGGAAGAGGAGGAAGAATATGAAGTTTATACTGCCAAACTGTATACCTTAGAAACAACCATGGGAGGAGGACAACAAGATGAAGACGATTTGATTGAACACCTACTCCAAATTCCAACTCCTAGTACATTGTCCCTAGAAGAAGTAGTAAAGGAAACCCAGAACAACGATCCAATTGATCTGTACTTAGCCGATTCCAACCTTCTCCATGTCAAAAGCATAGAATTCGTCCTTGAGAAAACTTTAAAAATCAATCCATCTTTTTAAGTTCTCCAAGAGGAGAAGTTGTACAACATGCTAAAGGAACATTTGGATGCCTTCACTTGGAGTTACAAAGAATTGAAGGGAGTACATCCCTAAGTGTGTACTCACCATATTTATATCAAGGAAGGTTGCGAGCCAATCTGGCAACCCCAAAGGAGTATGAATCCAGCTCTTAAAGATATAGTCAAAGAAGAACTACAAAAATTGCAAGATGCAGGATTCATTTATCCTATCTCCGACAGTGAGTGGGTCTCCCCTTTAGTGTTAGTTCCAAAGAAAAATGGTAAGTGGAGGATTTGTGTCAATTACAGGGAGTTGAACAAAGCCACAAAGAAGGACCATTTCCCTCTACCTTTCATTGACCAAGTGCTAGATGGCCTAGCAGGGATTTTTTGTTTCTCTTTCCTAGATGGATTCAGTGGGTACAACCAAATCCAGATTAGCTCGAAAGACCAGGATAAAACCACCTTCACTTGTCCTTGGGGCACTTTTGCCTATAGGGTCCTTCCTTTTGGCCTATGCAATGCTCTTGCCACTTTTCAGAGAGCAGTCCTAAGTATCATTGTTAAGTTGGTCCATGATGCAGTAGAAATATATGTGGATGATTTCACACCTTATGGGAATGATTTCGAGAACTCTTTGTCCAACTTAGGTAAGGTATTGCACAAATGCATTGAAATGAACCTGTATTTTAGTTTGGAAAAATTTGAATTCTTGATGACTATAGGGAGCGTGCTGGGTTATTCAATAACTCACCAAGGACTGCAAGTGGACCCCAACAAAATAGCTATCTTCCAAAGGGTCCCACCTCCTCAAAAGTAGAGAGATGTTAGAAGTTTCCTAGTATTATATGGATACTACCAAAGGTTCATAAAGGACTTCAGCAAGTTGGCCTCTCCTTTATTTGGGTTGTTGGCCAAGGAATCTGAGTTTATATGGTCAAGAAGCTGTCAAGAGGCCTTAGACATCCTGAAGAACAAGTTAACCATTGCCCCAATTCTTCGAGGCCCAAATTGGGCCCTTCCTTTTCACATTCATGTTGATGCCTCACACAAAGCCATAGGAGCAGCCCTAGGTCAGATAGATGAAAAATTTCCTTATGCCATTTATTTTATCAGTAAGAATTTGTCAAAGGCCGAATTGAACTACACAATGACCGAAAAGGAGCTCCTGGCTGTTGTGCATTCATTGAAAAATTTAGGCATTATATTATAGGCTATCAAACATTTTTCCATACTGACCATGCTGCAATCAAATATTTAATGAATAAACTTGATGTGAATGCTCGTATTATAAGATGGTTACTTTTATTACAACAATTTGATCTAACTATTGTTGATAAGCCTGGTAAGGAAAATGTTGTTGCAGACTTTTTGTCCAGAATAAATTTTCCTGCAGGTGAGGATGGAATGGTTGATGACCAGTTACCGGATGAGCACTCATTCACCATTTCAGTTCTCTCTCCATGGTTTACTGACATAGAAAACTATTTGGTATCTCCACAGTTCCCACCAAATTGGTCCTCCAAAGAGAAAAAATGATATTATAAGGAAGAGTGCCCCCTTCACTTGGATTGGGGGTAATCTCTTCAAACTTAGCCTAGATCAAATCTTGAGAAGATGTGTCAGGGAGGAGGTAGTCTTTGACATCCTTCTAACCTGTCATGATGGGCCTTGTGGAGGTCACTTTCTAGCAAAGAGGACATCCTTCAAAGTGTTACAAGTAGGATATTATTAGCCCCCTCTTCATCAGGATGTCAAAAGATATACTAGTCAATGTTGGGTTGTGTTATATTCTTTCCACGACTAGCCCACATAGTTAATCAGGGGGTTAGAGGTGGGGCAAAGCCCCCCCTTTTTTGTGCCAATTGCACAGTGCGGGGGTCACAAGGGGTTTGAGGGGGGCAGGTAGCCCCCCTCTATGGGGTCTAGGGTAGTGCCCTAGGAAAATTTGTTTGGGACCCTATATTATGTGGGGCAAACCTACCTATGGTTTTGTGCATGGTTTTAGGTGCGATGGTTTTTGGTCCTTGGTATTGGATGCTTTGGCATGTATATATATGTATTATATCATTGAAAGGAACATAATGAAAAATCAAGATGGTAGTTGCAGTTTTGGGATCCAGGGGAAAATCTCTATGTATATGTGTTTAATGTGTTATCCTCTCGCTATTTTTTATTTTCTGTCTTAGAATTCGTATCTAGATAATTTCTGTATGGGGTTAAAACCTAAAATCAGTGTGATCGGTGCTAAAGGATGGGAAAGCCTACTCCAAGGGATGAAATGCCTCTGTAGCCTGAAGTGACTTTCGAGCCATTTGATAAGTGGGGCTTTGACTTCATTGGACCTATTGACCCTCCTTCCAAGCAAAAATAGTACATCATTGTGTGCACTGACTATCTAACTAAGTGGGATGAAACCAAGGAAATTAAGGTAGCAATAGAGGAGAAGGTGGCTGAGTTCTTAAGGGAGAATGTACTTTACAAATTTGGGTACCCTAGAGAGCTGGTCACTAAACAAGGTAGCCAATTTACCTCCAACATGGTTGAAGACATGCTCAACCAGCACAAGATCAGGCATATGACCTCCACTCCCTATCACCCACAAGTTAATGGGAAAGTGGAGGTGAGCAACAGAGCACTGGAGGGCATCTTGACCAAAGTGGTTAACAACAGCAGGAAAAATTTGGCAGATAGACTAGTTGAGGCCACTTGGAAGACCACCACTAGATTCACACCCTATGAGATGGTCTATGGGAAAAAGGCCCTATTGTCCATTGAGTTTGAGTATAACACATTAAGGATGGTAGACCAACTAGATCTAGATCTCAGTAGTGCACAAGAATAGAGATTGCTTCAATTAAATTGTTTAGATGAGTTTAGAATGCAGACCCTCCTACACACAGAGGTAACCCAATTTCAGAGGAAGATCTAGCATGATAAGAACATCAAGGATAAGAAATTTTGATTGGGACTTGTTATATGATTCAAGATATAAATACTTTAAGGGTAAGTTAAGCACAATATGTCTAGGACCTTATGTTATATAAAGATGTCATGATAATGGTTCAGTGTAGATAAGGACCATAGATGAAGAGGCCATTACTTTACTTGTCAATGGACACCGATTGAAAGTTTACAAAAGACCATTGTCAAAGAAAGAGTTCATTGATGGTATCAATAAAACAGTGATTGCAGTGGATCAATTTTCAGCTCGTGCCTCACCAAATCACTAAGAGAAGAAAAGAAAAATAAGGACTCGGGTGAAAACCTCCATGCGACACCTGAGTCCCACTATTGGGTTGAAAACCTCTTGGGGTAGCCCAATGGTGCAAAAAAAGGAAAAAGAGAAAAAAGGAAATAAAAAGATCCCTAGGTGAAAACCTCTCTTGAGGTACCCAGGGAAAATAGCTAGGATAAAAACCTCTTAGAGGCAGCCTATTTGTTTTCCAAAAAAAGAAAAGGGAAAAAAAGAGAAAAAATCATGAAAAATTCTATTTGCAGGTCAGCAAGGAGGACGATCAGAGAATAAAGGAGGATGAAAAAGGGACCTATTTCACTCACATTTTTATTTTTCCACTCATTTTCATTCATCATTCCATTTCTTTCATTTTTTTTACTCATTTTCTTTAGTTTACAAGGGGATTGTGTTTTCTATAAGATCCCCTGTAAATCTACAGGGTCCCCTAAAAACCTACAGGATGATCCTGTAGGAATTATAGTGGCTCGAGAATCCTACAGGAAGTGACCCTAGGGCGAAAAAATGACCTGCTATGTCAAATAAATAACACTCCTACATCACCTTTTCATTACCATACCTATGTCCACTTTCATCACCCCTGCATTCACCATAAAAAAAAAAACAGTTTAAAAAAAAATAAAAAATAATATATATATATATATATATCTATATATATATATATATATATATATATATATATATATTCATATTCACAGTCTTCAATAAAAAATAAATGAAACAGTGAGCAGAAGGGAGCAACACTTGAGTATGTCTCATTTCTCCACACTCCTAGTCTTCTTCTCAATCCATGTCACCATCCTCAAAATCCCAGTAGAGTGTATGAATAAGAGTTATAAGGGAGAAGCAACTACAACACATCCTGTAGGAAATCCTGAAGCAACCTATCCCACAAAGTACAAATCATGATTGCAGCAAGCTTCCATCATGATGGTCCAAGAGAAAAAGGTGCTCCAAAGTAGCAGCAGCACTAGCATCTTCAACACCAGGTACCTGTACATCAAAGGAATCATTAGAGAGCAATAAAAAAAAGAGGAAAAAATAGCATGCAGCCAACACACAGCAAGCACCTCTGGTCTTCAACAACTACAACAAAGGTTAGCACCACAGGTAAGTATCTCACTCACTCTCTCATTTGCATAATGTAGTCAAAAGACATAAAGGTTAAGAGTAAGTTGGTTTATAAGAGAAAGGTTGCCAATTTACTTGGCCACCTTCATTCAGTTGATGAAGACAAAGCATTTGGTCCTCCCACACGTGGCAACAGTCAAGTCCAAAAAGTAGAAGAGAAGGACCAAAACAGTTAAGTCTACAGAGGCATGAACTGGGAGTTGATTACGAGGAAGGGGAAGTGATGAGGTGGTAGTGGGGACCAATGGTCCAAAAATAGAAAATGTACCTCTAATGCCAGCACACCACCTCACATAACTCGGCCATAATAAGAAATATTTTTTGATCCCCATGCACTCATGCATGCATTTCCTCGAGGCTCACTCTAGAAAAAGTCACTCTCATACCCCGGTGACCTACAGTAGAGGGAAATTCCATCTATCTCCTATGTTGGATTTCCTATAGGATTGCATAGGAAACCCTACAAGATTGCACAGGAAACCTACAGGATATAGACAAACAGTTTACAAGATTGGCCAAGATGAGTTTCAGAGGGGAAAACACAGGGGTTTGCTACAAAAAATGATATGAAGAGGTAGGTTCTATAATTCCTTCCCTTTTTCAAAGAGAATTGAATAGAAAATCTCCTAGTAGAGAGTGAATTTGGAAGCTATGTAAGGGAATTGTCTCCACAGTTCTTTCAGTTATTTACTTCTGCATTCAAAAAAAATTGTGTCAACCATCTCGGCTCCTCCAAATTCATCAACAAAATTATAGGGGGGTTTAGAAGAAGGGAGCCCATTAATACTGTGAAAATCCACCAACACCCTCAAGTGTTAGAAATATTCACAAGACATAATTGGATGGGTTATTTTGAAAAATTAAGAGGGTATGGTGATGAAGTGGCCCGATATTTTTCTCTCTCCCTCATTCCACTGACTAGAATTCATTCCACTATTGTGGCGAGAAGCCTCTCCAGAGATCTCACCCCTGAACTCATAAGCATAATACCACACTTCCCCTAGGAGTGCCTTGGAGAAAGGAAGACAAGGGAGATAGCCAGATTGCCAAGAAGAAGGTTTTTAGAGGGAGAAGAGCCCATTGAGGACAAAAATGGAGTAAGGAGAGAGAGCCTACCATGCCCCTAGAATGAGGTGAGCTACCACCTTATCAAATACATATCATGTGAGGGTAGGTATAGATCACTTTAGGCTTCTTTAATAATTGAGTTTTGGAGCAAAAAAACCTTCTCACTATAGGCTCAACATACCATACTTCCTTCTGCAATCACTGATAGACATAAGCATAAAAGTACATGAGGGAAACCACCAACAATTATCCCACCATGGGTTAATTAGAATCATCATAGAAGATGCCCTCCACAACCTCAAAGCCCTCACATATGACATTAGTCCTACTATCAGTGAAAAGGATGAGGAAGAAACTGAAACAGAGGGAGAAGAAGTAGAGAAAGATGAAGATGAGACAGATGAGGAGGAAGAAGAGGAGCAAGAGAAAGAAGGTGATGAGGAAACAAAGGAAGATGACAAAGAAGAGACTGATAAACAAGATGGGGATCTAGAAGGAGGAGAAGAGGGGAAAAATATAGAGGAAAAGGGAAATGAAAAAAGAGTAGGTAGAAAACATGGAGGAGTCGCCTAGGGTGTCTCGAGAGGCCATTGAGAGAGAAGTAGTAGCTTCCCTCATTGCTCTTAGCACATTTATCAAATAGAAAGGCAAAAGATAGAGGCAGAACCCCTTATATTTTAGGACAAGGAAAAGCACAAGGATAAGGCAGGGGAAACCCCAAACACTAACCAAAATTCCCATTAAGATTGAGGACTCACCTAAACAACAAGAGAATATGCCTCCTCCTAAGTCCCCTATCACCTATGTGAGAAGGCCTATAACTAGATCCACCTCATCCAAAGGAAAATCAATCCTACAAGATACATGGCAGGACCTATAAGAAGTTGAACAAGTCCTACAGGATACTCTATTAAACCTATAGGAGACTCAAAAATTGGATAAGGAGGGAAACCTACAGCAAGAAACTAAAGAAGAGGACCTAGAGTTAAAGGAACCTAGTCCCCAACCTAACCTTGACTCCTACTACAGATTTATTGAAGGGGGCAGGGTCATTCCATAAAAATTTGCTATTCCACTATTCTTTGAGCTTGAGAAGGAGAGAGCTAGAACTCATCGATGGATGCCGATTTCCAAATCTAAGGGGGTGGAAGACATTGGTCACATGGAGGAGAAGCTCAAGGAGATAGACAAAGAATTAAGTAGATTGAGAGACATAGAGGCCATAATGAGAAATTAGCTAGAGACAGAAAATGCAAGGTTGAAAGGACAGTTGCAAGAAAGAGAGAACCAATTGGCATGTATGGTTAGCCTCTCTTTGGATGCAATCCAGTGCAGGATGCCAGCTAAATCATATGCCCTATACCTTAAGGAACAGTGGCTACAGTTCCAGATCAAGACCCTAGCATAGAGAGGAACTATGACATTTCAAGATTATAGAAAGTTCATTGATCTTTGTGATCAAAGTACATTGGAATACAGGGCCAAGATGTCTCATTTTTATTTTCATAACATGGCATTAATAGACATGAATGTATGGGACCCTAATTCCAAGCTAAGAAATTTACAGATGATGGCTTTGACATCATGGATGAACCATGAGGAAGCAAGGGCTGTAGAAATGAAGAATATATTGGAAAAATAACAAACAGAGAACATTATGATCGGAGATGAGTAGTCCAATCAAATGGCCCTCATTAGCACACATAATTTAATTGCAAATGATCCTCAGCTTGCACCCATGTATCTTTCTACCCAAGAGCAATCCATTTCACATTTTGAGGACATGCTCAGGTTGTTAGGTGATGACAGCATACATGCTTGCCTGAGGAGATGGAACACATTACCATACAGTTTAAAGATAAGAGAGTACCACTCTCCTCAAAGAATGAGAGAAGCACTAAACAAGACACCCATGTACAAGCAATCTATGCAAAGGCTCAAAGTCAATTGGATTGGCTTGAAACTCAGTCCACCACTACTCTTAGGAATGCTAGAAGGAAGGAAGGAAGAAGAAGAAAAGAGGCAGTGGGAAGAGGTAGAAAAGAAAGCAGGTTTCTATGAACAAGAATAGGAAACCATAGCAGAGGCATGGGATGTCAGGGAGGCCACTAAAGCTATGAAGGACATGGATATTGATTGAGTTGATCAAAGAATAAGAAAACACTTTTAGTAGGGGGGTGATGATGATCCTCATCATTGGGTAATTATATGGGCCTTAATTCACCTCCTAGCTTAGTCAAACCAAATTTTATCACAACTTATTACATTTTTTTATTATATTTTGTCTAATGAGATGAGCTAGAGTGGGATATTATGCCTAGTGGACTAATATGCATCGAATGTAGGTTTGGAAGAGAAAATAAAGGAATTTTGGCAAAGACTAAGGTTTGAAACTCAAATGGGACAAGGGAGAAAGATTGTAGGAGGTAAATCTTCCTCATTTACTCCTTCCCCATTTGAATATTCCTCCATTGATCCCACCAGCTCGGAGTGTAAGCAGCCAAGTCATGAAGATTAGAAGGCAGTCGAGCAAGTGATAGACAAAGACTGGTTCATCTCAAGTCTAGGAGCTAAGCCTAAATAAATTTAAGGAAGTCGTTGGATACTTCAGTGGTATAAGTAGAGAGGCCTAGAGCCTCATTAGGATTTGAATTTTTGTTGTAACACTCTAGCTATTTTCGAGCTCCAAACTTGTGGAAGACTTTTTGATGTAATTTCCTATTTTGGTAATAAGAATGAGCTTCATCTTGATTTAGAACTGAGTTAACTCAGAGGGTTGAAGCTCTTCGGTTAGGGCCCAACCCTAGTAGCAAAGGCTCCTCTTCTTGTATCTTTATGCTTAGCTTAGTTTCATAGATTCATGGTTAAATTGTTTTTAGAAGTGTTTCATTGCAGGTAGTGTAGACTTGATTAATTGTTTATTATTTTGATTCCATGTGTGCCTTACTTCAGTAGTAGGTTAGAAGGGATAAAAGAGGCTCCACAAAGATGTCAATAGGTGTCTTGGCCTCACTTCTTCCTTCTAGGATCATGATTTGAGGAAAATACCCTTATGCAGCCCAAAAAGACAGATTTCCATTTCTCTCATGACATTTAGAGGTTGATGTACTTAAACTAGCATTTGATTAGTTTTTCAAAGTAGGATTTCATTTCCATCTCTTCTATCTTCATTCTTGCAGTAGATTTCATCCATGATTCCATTTTATTCAGCAAGTTCTTCATGCATAAGGTAGACAGTTAGTTCATTAAATTCTTCTTTTCTAGCTCATGAGAATTCTTCTTGCTACATGACTTTTTGGAAATTACACATGTTTGATGTAGAGAAAGTACTTCAGAAGTAGAAAGAAATATAATAGCCAACATCCACCTTCCAATTTCATACACCCATAGCGATTCCTTGTTTTCATCAAAACCTTCACCAATTTCATCATTTTACATAGAAATTTCCTCAAGCATTTTGAGAGAATCCAACCATCTCCTAAACTTGGTTTTGGGTTTTGAGTGATCCTAGGCCTCTTCTCACGCCATTCCACTCATCAACCACCTTCCCTAAGCTTCCCATCACCTCTAACACCCATCGTTTTTCTCATGGTTGCATCTTGTAGAAATACAGGGAATCCTATAGGTTTCTAGTACATCTTGTAGGTTTTCCTGTAGTGGCCTGTTTTGAGGCCAAATTGAGGTAAAACCTCTAGGAAGCCTCCCAAGGTCACCCAAGGGTCCCCCAAATCTTCCAACCATCTCCTTAACCTTCCAACCATCCATCAACACCCCTAAACCACCTGCCACATCACCAAAAGAGATTAGTTTGCATACTTGATTTTTCATGAAGAACATAAAAAGACAAAACATATTTATTATAGCCCTTTACATGCATAACAGTTGTGTTTTATGTTTTCAACTTCCATACTTAGGATAGTAGCAGCTTGTTCATGTTAACTTAGCATGATTGCAAAGCATAGTTCTTAGCAGTTAATTAGAAAATGGTATGCCTTAGCATTGAATTTTAGTCGTTTTCATTATTGAAGTACATCAACTCTCTCTTAGAGTAGATTTCTATTTCTTTGATCAAGGAACGAAGCTTCTTCTGAATCCATGGAATTTTGGATTGCAAACCCTAGTGGTCTCTCGCCAGTTGAAAAGTGACGAAAGGAAAAACCATCACTTTTAATTGTGTATACAACATTGTCACCTCCAAGTTTGTACGAACCTCGGGTTGATAAAGTAAAGCTGGTAAGCATTGCAGCATAGTTGATGAAATATTGGTGCTCATTAATGAGGATGTTGAGGAGTTGGAATTCCATGGTTGTATAAGTCTGAATGATGTCTAGTTTGGCTTGTCCAAGCCCTTGTTCACATGGGTACATGTGCGTTGTAATGTTGAGTCATGTCAAGTGTAAGTCAAGTGTCAAGAGTGGATGTAATAGTCATAGAGTAGATGAAGAGTCATGAGTGTAGTTGAATGGTCATAAAGGGGATGTCAAGGGTCACCCCACCGTTTACTATAAATAGTCCCTCATAACTCATTGTATAGGATTTTGGTCAACCAAACTTCTACTGAGACTATCTTGAAGAAGGCTTGGATAGTATTGTAACACGCCTTGGATTCTCCACTGCATGGAGCTAGTACATCTCTTTGGAGGAGTAGGTGGATGTGGCTGTAACGTTCCACTGTTGGGGCTAGAAGTTTTACATGAATGTATTGTATGATTGTGACTTACAATTATTTATATAATAAGATCCAGCACATTTTCATGCATATGTTGTTATTGTAGTTGGACTATTCTAGTTGCCTTAATGATAAATGTTGTTTAACTTACGTACTTGTGTATGAACTGATTTGTATGAAATTATATGAATCTTGTTGTTAATGTGTCGCGTATGTTACTAATGTTGTCACCATCCATGTCTATTGCTCTGCCGGACATCAGATAGAAATTTCTCATGAACCTTGCTATAGCAACCATCACACTCGTCTTGGACTGATCTATGAGTGTTATTCATGTTATCTTACCTTCTATGTCGTGATTGTTGCATCTGAGTGGAATGCTACGCCAGAAACTATGCATGTCCTTTGTGTGGTGTGTTCCTAGCTGAGTTTGGACTGATCCCTTTCAACCTGGAACTCACCTTCACCTTCCTCTCCCTTCGAAGTGTTGCAACCCCTCGTACACATTCCTTGGCTCTTTGCATTAGTCACACACTTGCTACTGACAAAATTATCATACTTGCCTCTGTGAAACATTGCAGTTAATACATTACCTTACGACCCACTGTTGGGACTCTTACACTAAACAGTTTGAGGTCTAATTGGGACCTCTTACCGGGGAGATCCCCTTGACATGTTGGTGGGTCCAGCACTGTCAATAGGTGTAAAAATGAAAATTTCCTGTGAAACCTCTGGATACTTGATTGAAGGTTATGGAACTTATTTTACATCGATAGCATCAAATTATTCTTAGTGAGAACTCTTCTCACTTCTAGTATGGTCTTTTTCCTGTCTTCTATAACATATTCCTTCAATTCATCTTTGGTTTTGGGATACAAAACCCTTATCAATGCATATGCTCTTCCTGGCTTTAAACCCAAATCTTTCTTTACATCTGTTATGATTTGTTTGGCCCTCTGTACTAGTTCATCATGCTCAAAGATTATTTCAATTGAAGGCCATATCTTAGTGATGGCTTCATTTATCTAAATCCAGATACATTCTCTAGCCTATGTGATAGTATCAATCATAACAGATTAGCTTTATAGGAATTGAAATCCTTGTGTCAGCTTGTATGAATTCTGCAACTCAGCTAAATAAGCATTATCAATCTTTAATTTTTGTTCCTGTAAATTATTAAGCTGACTCCTTAGTTTTTTTAGCCCTTGCCCCTTAATTGACAAATCTTCCATAACCTTTTCAACCCATGTTTCTGGATCAGTAGACGTAGTCCCCTCTACTGTTGTATTGGATGATGTAAATACTAGTGCTCTATTAGGTGTTGGGGTTCCCTGATGTTCTTTTTCCTTTAGGAGATTTTCAAACTCAGTCGTCATTTTCTCTATCTACACATTTTGTTCAATTATGATCTTGAACATATTTTCCTTCTCCATTTCTAGCTGACCTATCTCTTTTGCTTGTGGATCTTCTGTAGATGGTAGCTTAAGCTGTTTTATTAGAGTAGCTATGTCTTTATTTTTAGTGTTAATAATTTCTTTTGTTTATTTTCCATCTATTGGATCATATCCCAACTTTATTACTAAATCCTCTACGGATTTGATCTTGGTATCTTTTTCTCGAGATTGTAGGAATAAGAAGGTTTGGAAAAGGAAACAGGTACAGGAAGACAAAGCAGATAACAAGGTTTCAGCAGTTATGCTTTCAGGATTAGTAAAAGAAAAAGGTCATGAGGAATTAGCATTTTCTTCAGATAATGACTCAAGTCAAGATTCCTCGTTAGGTGACTCACTATTTCAAACAATCCTGCTTCTTAACTCAATGTTTGTAGAAGAGGAGTCTATGTAGTAGTATATGGCACAAGTCTACGATTGACAAGTGTTGCGTTGTGTTATATTCTTTCCACATAGTTAATAGGGGGTTTGAAGGGCACCCGTAACCCCACTTTATGGGGTTTGGGGCAGCGCCCCAGAAAATTTTGGTTTCAGACCCTATGTTAGGTTGGGCGAACCCACCTATGGTTTTTTGCATGATTTTCACACATTGGACGCGATGGTTTTCAGTCCATGGTATTGGACGCGATGGTTTTCGGTCCATGGTATTTGATGCTTCAACATGTATAGATATGTATTATAACATTGAAAGTAACATAATGAAAAATCAAACTGGTAGTCCCAGTTTTGGGATCCAATGGGAAAATCTCGGTGTATATGTCTTTTAAGTGTTATGCTCTCGCATTGTTTATTTTTTGTGTTTTAGAATTCATATGCAGGTAATTACTGTACAGGGTTAAAACCTACATTTGGTATCAAAGCTATTGTGGCTTCAAGGGGATGACTTTGTTGCTGAGGGGTTTCGCTCGGGCTTGTGGTAGACCCTATTTAGTGGGATATCTGCGAAATCGATTCCGGGGTGAAAGAATATGGCG
This sequence comes from Pinus tabuliformis, assembly GCA_031772625.1. NCBI lineage: Eukaryota > Viridiplantae > Streptophyta > Pinopsida > Pinales > Pinaceae > Pinus > Pinus tabuliformis. Next base: position 911,330,023 of record CM062811.1, on the reverse strand, counting down.
AGTAGTGGAAAGATAGATATCGAGAAATTTAATGGTCAAAGTTTTGAGTTGGGGAAACTCAAGATGGAGGATCTGTTGGTGGATAAAGATCAGTGGATCATGGTAGATCTGGCTGCTAAACCAACGAGAGTGTCCGATGAAGAATGGAAGAAGTTAGATCAGAAGGCAAAGAGCACAATACAATTGTGTGTCACAAATTCAGTGTTGCTGAATGTATCAGGGGAAGCTACGACGAAGGCTTTGTGGGACAAGTTAGGGACTTTGTACCAATCTAAGTCTCTCGTGAATAAACGTTTATTGCAGAAAAAGCTGTATAACCTAAGGATGAAAGATGGAGACTCAGTGACAGAGCATATGAATGCATTTAATATTATGGTAAGTCGGTTATCATCTGTTGATATTAAAATTTCTGATGAAGATAAGTGCATCAGTTTGTTGTGTTCTCTACCAGATTCGTGGGATTGTCTGGTTATTGCAATAGGTAGCAATGCAACTGCCTTGCATTTTGATGAAATAGTCTCATCCTTGTTGATGGAGGAGATGAGATGGAAAAATATGGAGAACCAAAATGGTGATGCCTTGTCTGTACGAGGGCGGACCCAGAACAGAAACAAAAATAAGTCATCCAGTGGGAGATCTAAATCTAAAGGGAGATCTAAATCTCCAGGAAAACCTGTAAAGGTGGTGTGCTGGAAATGTGGAAAGGAAGGGCACTACAAAAGGGACTATAAATCTAAAGCTCCTGAGAAAGGAAATGGACCTGATGAGGCTCCTTCTGCAGAGGTGAAAACCACCTTAGATGAAGGTGGGGATGTTTACTTGGCTTCTTCAAGTACACATGTATATCATGAGGCATGGTTGATTGACTGAGGTGCATCCTTTCACTTCACTCCCCATAGAGAGTGATTCTTTGAGTATGAGAAATATGATGGTGGTGATGTATTCATGGGGGATGACAGGAAGTCTAGAATCGTTGGTCGTGGAAAAGTAAAGTTGAAGTTGTAAGGTCAAAGGGTTAGAACGCTTCCAGGTGTTCTACATATTCCTACATTAGCCAAAAATCTGATTTCTGTTAGCAAGCTGGATGATGCAAGTGTAAAAATAGTGTTCTAGAAGGATACCTGCAAGATGGTTCGAGGAGCACTGGTATTGATGCGGGGAGTTCAGTTTGGAACTCTGTACAAGCTGCAAGGTAGCACTGTTATTGATGGGTGCAATGGTTCTGTGGTTCCTGAAAGTGGAGCAGAAAATCTAGTGGTCTCTGGAGAGAAGACCATGCTGTGGCATCAAAGGCTTGGACATATTGGAGAAAAGGGCCTTCGGATACTTCATGGTAAAGGTATGGTAGAAGGTATAAGTAATAGCTCTCTGTATTTTAATTTCTGTGAAAATTGTGTATATGGGAAGCATAATCGGGTGAGTTTCCCCTCTGGTAGTAAGAGGGCGAAACAAATATTAGAAATTGTGCACAGTGATGTGTTTGGACCTGTGAAGGTTCCATCATTGGGTAAGTCTATGTACTATGTATCCTTTATAGATGACTTCTCAAGGAATACATGGATATATTTCCTTAAGAAGAAGTCTGAAGTCTTTGACAGGTTTAAAAAATTTAAGGCTCTGGTGGAAAACCAAACAGAGAAGAAGATAAAGGTGCTGAGGACAGATAACGGTGGAGACTTTTGCGGTAAGGAATTTGAAGAATTTTGTAAGAAGTGTGGTATAACATGGTAGAAGACTACTCCATATACACCTTAGCAAAATGGAGTTGCAAAAAGAATGAATAAGACGTTGATGGAAAGGGAAAGAAGCATGCTCAGTGGTGTCAAGTTAGGACAGGAATTCTGGGTAGAGACAGTGGATATTGCATGTTACCTGGTCAACAGGTCACCTTCGTCATCGTTGGAGGATAAGAATCCACAAGAGGTATGGACTGGTAAGAAACCCTCTCTTTCACATCTGAGGGTATTTGGATGTGATGCATATGGACAAGTTCCAAAGGAGAAATGAACCAAGTTAGATAGTAAATCTGAAAAGTGCATCTTTATTGGGTATAAGGATGGTTTAAAGGGTTATAAGCTTTGGAACCTAGTCACATAAAAGGTTGTGTATGGACGCGATGTGGTGTTCAGAGAGGTGAAAGATGTTATTAAACATGCAATCCAATGAAAGGAACCTGAGAAGATAGAGATTGAGCTAAAGGAGGAAGAATCAAACTCTACAGTAGAGGAGGAATCAGAAGATGAAGAGCCACAAACTCCAGCTGTGAGAAGATTAGTTTGAGAAGAATGCAACCAGAGAGGTATATTCCATCTGCTTTTTGTTCAATTTTTTCTTTATCTATTACTGACGATGATCCCAAAACTATGAAGGAAGCAGTAGATTCAGAGGATGGAAAACTCTAGAAAGAGGCCATGGTTGATGAAATGTCATCTTTGCACAAAAACGAGGCTTGGGATTTGGTGGAGTTGTCGGTTGGAAGGAAACCCATTGGAAGCAAATGGGTGTTCAAAAAGAAGACAAATGCAAAAGGAAAAGTGGAGAAATAAAAAGCTCGGTTCGTAGCAAAAGGTTATTCCCAAGTGCTGGGAATTGATTTTGGTGATATTTTTTCTCTTGTTGCCAAGGTAACTTCTATTAAATTACTTTATCTGTTGTTGCTGCATTTGATTTTGAGGTAGAACAGATAGATGTGAAGACAACATTTCTTCATGAGGATCTAGAAGAGGAAATCTACATGAAGCAACCTGAAGGCTTTGTAGTGAAGGGTAAGAAAGAAATGGTATGCAAGTTAAAGAAGTCTTTGTATGGGTTAAAACAGTCACAAAGGATGTGGTATCAGAAATTTGATACATTTATATAGGGACTTGGCTTCACCAGAAGCAAATCAGATCACTGTGTGTATTTTAAATTAATTGGTGACTGTGTTATTTATCTGGTCTGGTATGTGGATGATATGTTTCTGGTTGGAAATGACAAAGAAATTATCTAGGATTTGAAGAACTAGTTGTCCTCCAAATTCGACATGAAAGATCTTGGTGCTGCAAACTATATTCTGGGCATGGAAATTAAAAGAGATCGAGTAAAGAGGAAGCTCTGGTTAAACGAAAGGAAGTATTTCGAGACAATATTGCGGAGGTTTAATATGCAGGATAATAAACCGGTGAAGGTTCCTATTCTTGTAGGTGTGAGGTTATCTGTTGAACAATGTCCCAAGACATAAGAAGAGGAAGAGGACATGTCCCGTGTTCCATATGCAAGTGCAGTTGGTAGCCTGATGTATGCAATGGTCTGTACTAGACCAGACATTGCACATGCAATGGGAGTATTGAGCAAGTTTATGTCAAAACCAGGAAAGGAGCATTGGACAACAGTGAAGCAGGTTTTCAGGTATTTGTGTGGCACTAGTCATTATGGTTTGGACTACCAAGGAAGATCAGGATTGGATAGAATGATGGATATTCATGGCTTTTTTGATGCAGACTGGGCTGGAGATCTGGATTAGAGAAGATCTACAAGTGGGTATGTGTTTAACCTATTTAGAGGTGCAGTCAGTTGGATGAGTAAGAAACAAACTGTAGTGGCACTATCAACTACAGAGGTAGAATACATGGCAGCCACTCATGCAAGCAAGGAAACAGTTTGGTTGCAAAGATTGTGTTCAAGTATGGGGTTAGTACAGGAAGCTATTAGGATAGACTGTGATAGCCAAAGTGCAATTTTCTTGGCAAAGAACCTTGCATATCATTCAAAGACAAAGCGCATTGATGTTGAATATCACTTTGTGATGGATATGATAGAAGACAAAAAGGTGTTGTCGGTAAAGGTGGAAACTTTGAAGAATACTGCAAATGCATTGACAAAATCTATGAGCTCTGAGAAATTCTCTTGGTGTAGAGAGACAATGGGCATTTCAGGGCTAGGAAAATGACTAAGCTCTCTTGTGGCCCCCCGTGGAAAGAAATCAACAAGTGGGAGAATGTTGGGTTGTGTTATATTCTTTTCACGTAGTTAACAGGGGGTTTGAAGGGCACCTGTAACCCCACTTTATGGGGTCTTGGGTAGCGCCCTGGAAAATTTTGGTTTTGGACCCAGGTTGGGGTAACCCACATATGGTTTTGTGCATGATTTTCACACATGTTTTTTGGACGTGATGGTTTTCAGTCCATGGTATTGGACGTGATGGTTTTCAGTCCATGGTATTGGATGCTTCGGCATGTATAAATATGTATTATAACATTGAAAGGAACATAATGAAAAATCAAGCTGGTAGTCCTGGTTTTGGGATCTAGTGGGAAAATCTCTATGTATATGTGTTTTAAGTGTTATGCTCTCACATTGTTTATTTTCTGTGTTTTAGAATTCATATGCAGGTAATTACTATATGGGGTTAAAACCTACAACAAGAAGGTAGTTTGAACAAAATGTTAGTTTCATTGAAGGTTCATGGGGAGCAAAACAATAGAAGGATTACAGGTTACTAGGAAGAAGAAAAGATTAGTCTACAAAGGATATGCACAAACAGAAGGAATTGATTTCGACAAAACATTTTCACCAGTTGCTAGAATGGAAGCCATCCAAATGTTTCTCACCTATGCATGTTCAAGAAAGTAAAAGTCTACCAAATGGATGTTAAGTCATCATTTTTGTATGGAGAATTAGAAGAAGAAGTTTACATCGAACAACCGGAAGGTTTTCTACTATTAGAAAAGGAAGACTATGTTTGCAGGTTGAAGAAGGCTTTATATGATCTCAAGCAGCCTCCCAGATCATGGTATGCTTGTCTTGACAGATATCTACATCAAAAAGGGTTCAAGAAAGGTACTATTGATAGCAATCTTTACATACAAATAGATAAAGATAATTTAACAATCATTGAGGTCTATGTGGATGATACAATATTTGGTAGCAGTGATGATTGACTAAGTAAGAAATTTGCTACAATGATGCAAAGTGAGTTTGAGATGTCTTTACTTGGTGAGTTGACATACTTCTTAGGGCTTCAAATATCTTAGCAAGAGAAAGGAATATTTATATGTCAAGCCAAGTACATAAGGGAAATGCTCAAGAAATTCAAAATGGAAGATTGCAAACCTATCCTTACTCCAATGGTAGCAAGTTGCAAATTGAGCATAGACAATGCATCTAAGGATGTGGATCAGAGGTTGTACAGATCTATGATTGATAGTCTTCTATATGTAACAGCCTCCTGATCAGATGTTATTCAAGCAGTTGGATAAGTAGAAAGATTCCAAGAAACACCAAAAGAATCACATATTATTTCCGTCAAAAGATTTCTTTGATATCTAAAGGGAACATCAGAATATGCCTTCTAATATTCCAAGGGCAACAATCTCATTATTCAAGCCTTTGCATACGCAGATTGGGTAGGAAGTGATGATGATCGTAAGAGTTATAGTGGAGCATCATTCTATCTAGGTGGTTGTCTGATATCATGGTTGAGAAAAAAGAAAACCTAAATCTCGTTATATACAATGGAAGAAGAATACATTGTAGCAGTAGCTTGTTATAGTCAAGTCCCTTGGATGAAACAAACTTTGCAAGATCTTCAAGTACAATTTAGTGAGCCTATTCCCATCTTTTGTGAGAACACTGGTGCCATCAACATCTCCAAGAATCCTATCATGCATTCAAAAACAAAACACATTCTGATAAAATATCATTTTTTTAGAGAGAAGGTTGCCAAAAACAATATCAAACTTGAATATGTTGGTACAAAAGAACAAATCGTTAATATCTTCACTAAACCTTTACCTCGGGAAGCATTTGAATATCTTTGCCAGAAGCTTGTGACTCTCCCAAGTTCTCATTAGATTTTCTTTATTCAGATAATAAAGGGGGAGTGGAAGTGTGTATAGGTCTGCAGGATGGTTGTGTGTCATGGGGAGTTACCCTTTGCCATTGATTTCAAAATGGGAGAGAAGGCAGTAGAAAGAAGTGCCCTAATCACAGGGGGAGTACTTGTGTTGCCATCAATGCCAAAGGGGGAGATTGTCGATCTAAAGATGATCTGTGGTTGTCATTGATGTCAACCCAAGTAGCACTAGGGGCTACCCTGATCTTGAAAGGGAATTTTGACTTGAAAAATTACTCTATTTTTAGTCAAGGAACTTCTAGATAGATTCTACTCGTTGATATGTTTCTGTTGATATAAGACAAGCCAAGTAATTCTTCACGGTTTGAGAGATATTCATGTTTGACATTAGTAACCCTAGTTAGTGGGCTAAAACCCTATGGGATTGTGGCATGGCACTCATAATATTTTTTGGTCATTGAATAGTCATTAATTAATAATTTTTAAGCTCCTAAAATCCCTCCAACATTCTCTATAGAAGCCCCTCTCAACTCTATAAAAAGAAATCTCATATATCCTCCAACTGTAGTGATTGCGGCATTTTCATTGTAACTTCATTTCAATGAAGGATTAGATTCTGAAATTAAAACCCATTTGATTCACAATCCTGATGAACATCATGACAAAATTTTAGATCTTGGTTCATTATAGTTTTGGAGATATGATCTGTGGAAGTTAGGGTTTTTGCAAGCTGCAGAATTTCATCTCCAAAATGTGACCTTGGGAAAAACGTCATAACTATCTCTCAGAGAAGAAGATTGGAATTCTGTAAAAGGCAGTGGACAGTGCATGGACTGTAGTTCTTTTTTATCAATTTCAGAGCTGAAGGAGGAAACAGTGACATGTGGTACGTCATACAATTTTTCTCTACTGAACTAGTTCATAATTAGGTGATTGTAAGAGATTGGGCATAAATTTTCCTTGAAGAGTCCAAATAGGATCAAACCAATGGCATTGGAAATAAGACTTAGAGGGTTTTGACAATAGCAAAGATCACATGTTGGTGATCTGAAATTGTAGAGATACATCATATTAAATATCGTGCTCCTAGAAGGAAAGAAAAACTAGATCAAGTGTTATCAAGGGGTGCAAAGGACTAGACTTTCTAGGGCAGAAAAGAGCAAGGTGAAGAAAAATGATGTAGTAGAGGTAAGATATAGGTAACTATCTTCTGTATATGTGTGTTCATATCTTAATTGCATTAGTTTCTTTGTATTATAATTTGATGTTTTTATTTAGCACTAACATATGTTTTGCAAGATGAGGAAGTTTTGTTATTATCATGTCATGGGTATTTCTTTAAAGACTTTTTGTAGGTATTATATATTCATCAAGAGAAGACTCAATGCATAATATAATGTTATGAAGAGTGAGAAAGGGTAGCATGACAAGAGTAGAAATCAAGGTGAAAAACAACAGTAAGAAGTTCACCACATGAAGTCTTCAAGTGGGAAGCATTGCATACAATCATTGTAAAAGTATCATTGTACAAAGTCATTGTAAAAGCATCATTGTAAAATTTGTACAAGTGTCTATCTACCAAGAGTTGAAGAGGCAGTGTCGGGAGGTCTAGGATCATCATTAGGTGGTTGTGTCATAGTTGGGGTTATGGTCTAGTGTGTCTTCTTCTTCTACATCATTCTATATCATTGTAAAGTGGACCATTTTCCCTGGTACGGGAGTCCATTCTTCTTTTATTATTCCATAGGGTAGTAGGGTGGTGCTAGGATGGTGCATGAAGTCACCAACAGGTTCAAGCTTGTGAAAACTTCAAGGTGGTAGGTTGGTACTAGGGTGAGTTGTAGCTCATTAGGTGTTGGGGCATCCGTTCAGTTGAATACTGAAGAATCTCGGGTGTTGGAGCATCCATCCAGTGGGAGCTAGAGAAGAATGATTTTGTAGAATTATAGGAATTTTTTGCTTTCATTTTAGTTGGGGCTAAGGATTAAAGAATTTATTAGAAAAGTGTTCGGTGGTTTTCGACCCAGAGGGGGTTTTCCACCTAAAATATTTTTTTCCTCCTAGTTTCTTTTATTTACTGTTATTACTGTATAAACGTTAATACTAATTGAAGATTAAGTAATGCTTTGAAAAGATTTAAGAGTGCTAATTTCTAAGGAATATTGACTCACCCCCCCCCCCCTCTTAGTATTTTCCAACTTAATCATCAACGCTCCTAGGATGAGTGACTTTGGACTCTAAAAAGGCTATTTGCATCTTTCCCTTCTCAGTGTCAAAGGTAGAAAGTAGCATGTGTTGAGTAGATGATTTTTGCTTCCAAAACTGTGTGTACGTGGAAGCTTTCAAAGCTTCATTGCTCTTCTTGATTTCTTTGTAAACTGTGAAGATACTCTTCTCTTTTTGATTTTTCTACAATTCTTTTGTATGAGATGATGACAGATTTAGATTGGATGGAGATAAAGGGGAGATTAAAACCATTTCTTTTCCGCTAGAAGATTATGATATGAATGGGCCTATTAGGATAATTGGGCATTGTAGTGTTTTTCTAATTAATCCTAATTGACCATGGCTGCAACATTTAATTGTCAACCCAGGGTAGGTCTTGTTATTTCAATGGAGTTCGCACTATTTGTACCGATGCAATACAACCAAGCATGAAAAATGGAAAGAACAGTAAAAGATGTCGCTGAATCAAATTGCAAAAATTAAATCACTCATGTAGAAAAACAACACTCCACAAAATTGAAATCACACTTCTGAACTACCAAAGTAAGGGCGCGCCACACAGTAAGTAACAACTGCATGAGTTGGTCACTATAATTCTATTAATCAACTCAGTGTAACAACACAATATAATTTGGAATAGAAGTGGATGTAATTCACAATTTTTACATCAACAACAAAAAACCATATGGCAATAAATGAAGCAATATTGTACACTACATCTACTACTGCAGTCCCTGCTAAAGAGGAGGGCCCTTCCTCCCTAGCAGGGGCACTGAAACAACATGATATTAATTAACGAATCATATGAAGAGCAGTAAGAACATCACTATAGTGATTTAATATTAAAAATAATTCAAAGTTATAGAAGGAGAGTAACAGTGCTTTTCTATAAGTCATCTCAGTGTTGTTGTCATTGTTATCCCCCATGGCTAATCCCTCTAACCCTTACTATAACATGCGTTCTTCAAACTATTCTTGTGATGTTCTTGCATGTGTGATTGATGGCTCGGGTATCCTCAGGGCTGGCTGTTTCACTGCACTACCTGAATCTAGATATTGATCAACCAACATGTGTTCTTCCGTCTCAAGTGTTTGATGTTCCCCCTCAGTTTCCCCTTGTCCTTCAGTCCTAAAGTTCTTTCTACTAGCTTCCCCTTGTTGTTCCTAAATTGGATTCTTGATCTTGGGAGTGCGGGTGTTATCTTTAGAATGATATGGCCTCGAGATAGAGGAATCAGAGTTTTATACCCTTGTTATGGGAGTGACATCTTTTTGTGGCCATGTTTTCCTTGCATCCCTTTGAGAGCTTGATTGTTCTTTTTCTTCCTTAGAGATTAGTTCCTAGATAAAAATTTTCCTTCCCAAATCTACACTCTTCCTTTCCTTTTTATGACCCATTTTTCCTGTGACTTATTAGAGTGGGGGTTAGTTTTGGTATTTCTATAGTCCCTAAAGTTGCATACATGGACCGTATGTGTATTAATTCACACTCTATGTGTCTCAATCTTCGACAATGGTGAGCCCGCCCAGGTGTGTTAGAGCAATGCATAGGTTCTTATCTCTTGTCTTACCACCTAACAACTAAAGAGTTGAAGACACACTAAACAAAATACCATTCCCTAAGTGCCCTAGTAATCATAATGGTGAGCCTACCCAACTATTTTAGTGTGATGCAAAAGTTCTTACCTCTTGTCTTACTTCCCAGCGATTATGGACTAAGAACACTCTATCATCAAACAAACAGCTTGGTTGATGGTATTGTCAACTGCCATCCTCAACAAAGGTGCCAAAATGTAGTTTTGTTTTAATAAATTCTAATTGACCATGACTGCAACATTTAATTTTCAACCCAGGGTAGGTCTTGTTGTTTCAATGGAGTTCACATTATTTGTGCCGATGCACTACAACCAATAATGGAAAATGGAAAGAATAGTAAAAGATGTCATTGAATCAAATTGAAAAACTTAAATCATTCATGTAGAAATAAAAATACTCCACATAATTGAAATCACACTTCTCAACTACTAGAGTAAGGGCGCGCCACATAGTAACTAACAACTACACCAGCTAGTCACTATTATTCTGTTAATCAACTCAGTGTAACAACACAATATATTCCGGAACAGAAGCGGATGTAATTCACAATTTCTATAGCAACAATAGAAAATCATATGTCAATAAATGAAGCAATAATGTACACTACACATACTACTACAGTCCCTCCTAAAGAGGAGGGCCCTTCCTCCCTAGTAGGGGTGGAGGAACAACACAAGATTAATTAACAAATCAGATGAAGAGTAGTAACAACATCACCGCAATGACTTAATATTAAAAATAATTCAAAGTTACAGAATCAGAGTAACAATGCTTTTCTATATGTCGTCCTTTTACATAAGAAATCAAGTTTCTTTTATGATTATTACATTCCCGAAATTAGGAATAGATCAGTCATGAGAATGTCATGATTCTCATGTTGATAAAAAATAAAAATAGTTACAACCTATTTCTAAATACAAAGACTTCTCAAATATATTTGTTAGGATTGAAACCAATCGGGTTTGTTGCTTCTAAAATAAAAAACTCCTAAATGCCTGACAACTGTTATGTGGAATAGTACCCACAACTTGCCAGCTTTGGTGCAACAACATCCTGTGAATGAATGGCAGTTCAAGATGTAACGACAAACACTGGCGACATCACCCTTGGTGTAATAGCAGTCCTCTATATCAATGCATAGTGTAACAGTAGCCTGTAACAACATTCAATTTGTAATAGCAACCTGTAACATCATGCAGAGTGTAACAATGAACTGCTCTATCCTACTCTGAAGTTGATCAGCATTTCTTGTTTACTTCATAGCCTTGTTCCTGTGTTTAACACCTAAAAAGGAGAAGAACTTCCAAAACACTCCTCCAATGATCACCCCTGTTAGCCACGAAAAGGTATAAAGTATCGTATTATTAAGTAAAATATGGAAAAATAACATAATACTGGAATAGGTTGTAAAGGTGAGAAAAAGTGTGATTAAACATGTAAAGTCACATGGGCCTGGAGGATAAGAGGATCAGAACTAGGGATAGAAGGTGCAGGAAATAGGTAAAAAGTCACACCGAATAGGCATTGTTGTGTAGTGTCTTCTAAATGTGTATCACTTATACTAGCTGTTAGCCTCCTGTTGCAACAGGTGTTCATCTTTCATGATTGACATTTTTACATGCCAAATATGTCATCTTTCATGCTGCAAGGTTCCATATTTCCAAAAGAGGTTAAAGAAGATACTATAAAAGTGTGCCAATCCAAATTCCACTGTTGAATTCCAATTTTGAGGACTTAACCATTTCTAAAAGAATGTTCTATAAAAGGGAGGGCCAAACAGCTTAACCTTGGTCTCCCTAGGTTTCAATTTCCTATTTTAGAATATAGAGAATGAAATCTGTCCAAACAGCTTAATCTTGGCAGATTTGTAGATAGGTAGAGAATCAAAGGAGCCCAACTGCTTAATCTAGGCCCTTGGCAAAAATAAGTGTAGACTTAGATAAGAGAACAAAAAAAAGAAAAATTGTAAAGCTGGGTCTGCAGGTCTAAGTGCACCCAAACCAAAAAGAAGAAAAAATGTTAGGAAGGTAGGCTGGGTAGGTAGTTTTTGAGGTTGAAAAATGATGATTCATGATCAATTTTGTATTTCTAAGTGTTATATCTTTTCAGATCACAGTCATGATGCAATTTTTCATCTGGAGGAACTCAAGCTGGACATAACTAACTCCCCTTTCTTCTTATTCCCCAAATCACTCACTAATTTTCCCAAAGAGATCAAGATCTACTTGATGCCTCTTAGTCATCATTTTCCACATCATTGGCCTTGGTGAAGATCTGCCTCACTCAAGGATTTCCATTCTTCTGTTACAAAGTTCTATTCCCCCAAAATGGCCTAAGGTTCTTTACCTTAGCGCTTTCTCATCATCTCCATATTAACTCCTGACTATATTATATATCCCCCTATCTATTTCCCCTTCCCCTACTAAATCTATGCTAAATAACTCCCCTATATACAGACCCCACCCTCTAGCACTATAGCTATGTATTTATCAGTTCTGGGACATAATTGTCCACCTGGGACTATCATGAACCCATCCGTGTCCTAACAGGAGTTAGTGTGGCACCTGGTCATGTTAACAACCTTTTCCCCTAACCCTAAACCTACAAAACCCACTTCTTCACCCTTATCCTAAAGTTTTGTTCATATACATTCAACCCCTGCTCGCTTAACACCCACGAAACCCGCATTTCCTAAGTTTTTACCCTCCTCGCCGCGCTATATCAAAATCCGAATATTCGCGCGCCCGTCCATTATTCCCCCGCCAGCTCCACGCTCCGTCCACCGTCGGATTAGGCCCTCCCCATCTGACGGCGCTCGGTGATTTTGGAGGCACCCCGCTGCTCGGTCGTTAGCTTCCGATGGCAAGGTGCTTTTTCCACCGTACCAAAGATGCTTGTCTACTTTCTATTGCATCGGAGGGGCTCTGACGGATACCGCCCCCGTATAGAAAGCGGTCCGATGAAATCGTTATCCGCCTTCCGTACGCGCGCCCCATGTCACCTACCCTGTTTTACGTGTCTGCCTCGTCACCATGCCACATCACCTGCACAACATCGGCCTCCTGCCGAGTCATCCCTGCCATGTCATCCATCATACATGCTGACATCACCCTGCTGACGTCATCCTGCCACGTCATCCGCCGTACCATGGCCCCACCCACTGACGTCATCATCAATTTTGAGGCGAAAGGTGAAAATCGTGCTTAGGAAGCCTGGATTCAAATTCCGAGGCAGTTTTTCATGCGTGATGGCTACGGGAAAAGGGCTGAAGTGGAAAATCCCTCATTGCGCAGCCCCCAGCAAGCCCAAAAGGCACCGAATGATCTGTTTTTCTTCGCGAGGCATGCAGAGATGAACAAAATATGATTCTAAAGGAAACAGAGGGCGGAAATAGCGGTCATTAAGTTTTGATTTGACCCGCAACAAGAGAGAAACCAGCCCAATTAACTTGTCAAAGAGTATCAGAGGAGAGATGAAGCGGCAAAGAGTATCAGTTAAATTTTTTAATGGAAAACTTCAGTTCCCAAAGCAGGTCAGCATTGATTGGCCTCCAGCAGAGTCAAATCAGGAGGTGTAATCCCATCTCAGCTCTCAAATCACAGTTAAAGCACTTAAAGCCATCGAACTACAATAGAGCATAAGTCCATGCGCAGTTATTGTAGAAACACTGTACCAAGCCACCGAGGACAACGCATTGATTCAGTTTTAATACGGCTGCCCTCAGCGCAGCCCATAGATATTTTCTTGCATTTATTTCTGATAAGTTTAGGTTAAAGTAATCATTTACTTTCAGACCTGTTTAGGTCATAGCTTTGGAGAATTTTCCCTATATATACCACCCTCTATATTGTTTCAAGGGTTGGTTGATTGATAACTTTTCATTAGAGACTCGCACTGTATGTCTGATACTTTTCTTTAATCAAAGATTGCTGAAGAAATTGGAGGAATGACTACCTGATGTGTTGTTAATGGTCTTTGGAGACTGAATGATGGAATTCTTGTGCTGCAACATGAATCAATAAGTGCCTCTTACCTCTGTTTTCATTTTTCACTATCTAAATAGCAAAAAGAAGATTAGCTTAGAACTTGTTTAACTGCACTCTAGGCTCAATTTCTGCTATTTCTTTATGTTTTTTCATCTGAAATGAACTGGACATGAATATGAATTCCTTGTGGCTCATATTTACTCTAATTCACATGTGTTTGATAGTTATCTAGGGATTCTTTACTGCCCTTGGATAGAGCTCATCCACTTTTCTCTGTTAAGCTGACTGAGAGATTCTTAATTGCCTCTCCTTCCTTAGCATTCTTTCCATCCTTTAAAACTTGGAAAATTGTTCCATGTGCAACTACCTTGCTCCTTATTCCTCTTGTGACCAAGAAAACGCACCAGCAGCCTTACTTCCTTCACTCCATGCCCAATGGTTTGAAACTTTCACACTACACTTGCCTCTTTACTTGAAAACATCAATCTTCCCACCAAAACACAAACAAAAACCCCTGAACTCAATAGCTAGCCTAAAATCATCATCAACAAAGCTAAATCATAAAGAGAGAGCCCTCTCTGACTGCAAGTGGGCTAGAACCTGCAGTCCAAAGTTGGTTTTCGGTTACCTCGGTCGTATCCCTTCACTCCAACCTGGTGGACAACCTGAGTGATAACATAATGGTGACTCCACTGGGGACCCTCAGTTAATTTCACTAAGAAGGTTGGAAGAATCCACTGAGAAATAAGTTTTCTAATTGCTATATATTCCTTAAAACTACAGATGAAGCCTGAATGTCAGCCAGGTAGCCTTTGAAACTATCTTTGCTTTGCATTGACAGAAGTAAATAAAAGCTGCTTCAGTCAATCTTCATGCTAGTTCTAAGCTATAGATAGCGGTTCCAAAATTTAATCAGTTCCTTGCTAGTTCTAAAAACATTCCCAGAAAAATACCAAAAAACAAATTCGGAAGCTGGCTCCTAAAAAGAATCCATGATTTACAAGGTCAAATCTAGATTCAGACCCTCCAGCTATTTTTGAAAATCCAAACCTAATCCCAAAGATCCTTAGGAAGCAAGAGCAAAGACAAGATTTTGCTGATTTGAGTCCTGAAGCAGCTCTTCCAAGTTGTGTTCCAACTCCTGTTAAGGTTTTATTTCGTTCAAACCCTACTTCCCCTTGTTCATCATCCACATCTCAAAGCACTCCATCCACACCTCTATTCACTGCACATACTACAAATACCACAACTGTTGTTCCAGTTACTTCTGTTATCCCTATTATTCCTGTTTTTCCATTTATCCCCGTTGTCCCACTTATCCCTGCCAATATGGCTAATAGATATGCACCCCTGCAATTACCTGCTAATCCCGGGGCTTTACCTCAGGAGTATCAATCTAAAATTACCTATTTTGACAGTACCGGTCCTTTCATAGCCCTTCATCATACCAAAAAGATGCAAGACTATTTTGAAAACTACAAGATAGATGATGATAGCATGAGAATGAGAATTTTTGTTCAAAGTTTAACCGATGATGTAAGAACTTGGTTTAGATCACTTGCTGAAAATTCCATAACTACTCCGGATGAGCTTTGCCAATCCTTTACCAACAGATGGGAGAAACAGAAAGACCCCTTGCACATACTAGCTGAATATGATACAATTAAAAGAGGTCCTCAGGACACTGTCTTGGAGTACTGCGCAAGGTTCAACAATGTCTATAATGCAATACCACATAACTTGAGACCCCCACCTGACCTTGCCTTGTATAAATTCCCTGATGGATTCGATCCAGATATGGCATACTAGTTGAAAGAAAGAGCTCCTCAGACCCTTGCAAACATGCAAAATGTTGATGTTAACGTAGAGGCTAACCTAACTGCCAAAAGAAACAGAGCTAGAATGGAAAGAAGAACCACCTTTAAGGAAGAACCCTCAGCCTTTGATCAAAAGCTTGATGCTATTATCAGTGGCCTACAAAGGCTGGGAGAAAGAGTAGAAAGTGTTGAGAGAAGATCATCATGGGAAGGGCAAAAATCCAATACCATAAGGAACGCAAATTTTAGGAAAACGCGGAACAAAAATGTTGGTAGGTCAAGCCAAGACCATGACATAAGACCCCCTTTTCAAGATAACTATGTTGAAGGATCTACATCCAATGACCAAACATAAGACACTCATATGAATCTGATGGATCTAAAGGGTGAGCATCAGAATTTTCTGAGCCAAGAAGACCAAGATGAGCATAACTTTAGTCAATTTCAGACTAAGTCTGGTGAGCCTTTTGATTTTAAACAAGGATATGATACTGTTGTGTATGAAGTCCACAAAAAATATAAGCTGAGAACTAGGACCATTGATATTTCTGAACCTAGCAAAACAAAGGATGGCAAACAACCCAACAAGATTAAGAGCAAGGTTGTCATAACAGAACCAACTGATACAGCTGTCCCAAACCCGCATCAAGTGACCGTAGAAGATATTACAGAAGCGCAGTCTTCTGTAAATCAACTTTTGCCACCTTCTTCCTCTGGGAAAAACTTGAACAGCGTTCCAAAAAGCCCTCCTCAAATTGAAAAACCGCAAGAATTCCCATAATGCTGATAAAAAAGAGCAAAACGCTGATAATTCAAATGAAACAGAAAAAACTGTCATTATCAACACCAAGACTCCATTGGAAAAGCCATTTAATTTAGAGGCAGAAATAGCTAAGTTGAAGATATCCATCCCCCTCTTAGAACTTGCCAAACACAATGTATATAGGCAACAAATTCAAAGATCACTTCAAATACCAGAGAATAAGGACGATGTAAATGTTTTGGATGATACTCCTGAACTGTTGTTTGGCCCACAAGTTAATGGAAAATCAACATATGGACCTATTCCACCCTTTTATGTTAGTTTGCATATACATGACAAAGTTTTGCACAACGCTAAGTTTGACTCAGGTGCATCGCACAATCTTATGCCCAAAGCAGTTATGGAAAAGCTGAACCTTGATATTACAAGACCCTACAAAGATTTATACTCATTTGACTCAAGTCAAGTCAAGTGTTTAGGCCTCATCAAAGACTTGTGTGTCTCCTTAGTCCAATATCCCAATAAGACCATCCTCATGGATGTGGTGGTGGCTGACATCCCACCAAAATATGGTATGCTCCTGTCAAGATCATGGGGAGAAAAGCTCCAAGGATCCCTTCAACTAGACCTCTCCTATGCTACTATTTTAGTCTTTGGACAACCAAAGAGATTGTATAGAGAAACACTCATGAAATATGTGGTGAGTAGTGAGAGCAAGCCTGAAAATTTTCCCATTTACTCAATCCATTCTGATATGGATTCCTTTATTTTGTTTAATGATGATACAAATTCTCCAACTAAGGATGAGCCTTTGGCTCTAGAACAATGAGCAAAAATCAATGAAGAATCGGTTGCACATACCCATGAGACTGTCACAACAATTAATACAACCATCATGATAGAAGAAACTTCCCAAACAGAAATTTCAAATCTGCCCAATCCTAACATAGCTGAAACTCTTAGCACAAACCACAAGCAAGAAATCACATGGTATTTAGAGTTTGATGGCTCTGTCAACAAGTTAGGAGCAGGGGCAGGTGTTTGGATTCACAATACACATGATAACCATGCGGAAGGTCATGCCTACAGACTGAACTTTAAATGCACAAACAACATGGCAGAGTATGAGGCTCTGCTATTAGGCCTTAAACTGCTCAAAGCTCTGGGAGCTGCAAAGGTGTCTATTTTAGGAGACTCTGACTTAATCATACAGCAGATGAAAGGTAACTTTGTAACCAATGACAACAGAATGAGGACCTATAGGACTACTGCCACTAATATACTCAATGCATTCATTGAATTCAAGCTTGATAAGATTTCAAGAAATCACAACATTCACGCTCACAGCCTAGCCACCTTTGCTAGTACATGCAAGCTTCCTTTTGACCCAAACCATCACTTCACAGCTGAAATAAAACATAGGCCCGCTGTCCCAAATAACGTTAAAGATTGGCAAGTGTTTGAAAATGACGTCCAGATCAATAATTTCCTCACCCTTGAGCATCAGTTTTCAAATATTAACATTGACATGGACGCTATGAATGATTCTCAATAGCGAACAAATGAAAATCATCAGGCTGTAACTACTGCAACAACCAAACAAATTATGAACCCAACTATTTTTGACAAAACAGATATAGAACAGTTGAAACAAACACACTTGGAAGAAACAGACAAGACAGAGGCTGAGATCATTGACTTAAAAGATAATTTTCTACCTGCTGGCCTAACCCCATTAGAAGACATGTTTGACGCTAATGATGTTCCCAGAAAGCCAAAATTACAACCATTGAATGCTGCTATAGAAGAACACAACATTGGGATAGCAGAGAATTCCAAAATGATCAAATTGTCAAGAAATTTACCACCTGATCAAAAGCCCAAGTATATTGATTTTTTCAAAGAATTCCAAGATGTATTTGCTTGGAGTTATGAGGATTTCAAATCCTATGACACCTCGGTGATCCAACACACAATTCCCTTAAAACCAAACCAGAAACCTTTCAAACAGAAACTTAGGAGAATTAACCCTATGCTTCTTCCCATGATTGAGAAGGAAGTAAAGAGGATGTTTGAACCAAGCATAATAGCACCCATCAAATTCTCTGAATGGGTATCCAACCTCGTTCCCACAAGAAAGAAGACAGGTGAGATTATACTTTGTGTAGATCTGAGAAATTTAAACCAAGTCTCTCCAAAAGACCACTATCCTTTGCCCAAAATGGACCACATCTTACAAAGAGTAGTGGGGTCATCTAGAATCTCTTTGCTAGATGGCTTTTCAGGTTTCAATCAAATACTTGTTCACCCAGATGACCAAGACAAGACAGCCTTTACCACACCGTGGGGAACATTTAAGTACGTAAAGATGCCATTTGGACTTAAAAACGCTGGTGCAACCTTTCAACGAGCAATGGATATTGCTTTTGCCAAAGAAATACATGACTTCCTAGTTTTCTATCTTGATGACCTTACCCCATTTTCCAAATCTGATGAAGAGCACCTCAAACATATTAGGCAAATATTCATGACATGCAAGAAATATGGCATTTCCTTGAATCCCAAGAAATCCCTCTTTGGCCTTAAAGAAGGAAAATTACTTGGCCACATCATATCAAAAGATGGGATTAGAATTGATCCTGAAAGAATCCAAGCCATCTTCCAAATCCCATATCCAAGAAACATAAAAGAACTACAAGCATTCCTTGGAAAAATCAACTTCTTAAGAAGATTTATCCCAAATCTAGCCGAGCTGATAAGATTATTGAGCAACATGCTAAAGAAAGATGCCAAGGTAAAGTGGTCTCTTGAAACCAAACAGGCATTTGAGAGTATCAAATCCACCTTAACACAAACCCCTGTCCTCACCAGCCCACAATTTGACAAAGATTTTATCATTTTTTCTTTTGCATCTGATCATACTATAGCTGCTGTCCTTTTGCAAAAGGATGAAGAGGGAGCTGAAAAGCCGATTTCATTTTTCATCCGTGCTTTAAGAGATGCCCCTTTGAAGTACCCAATCATGGAAAAGCAGGCCTATGTACTTGTTAAGGCCATCAAGGATTTCAGAGTGTACATTTTATATTCCCATTTGATTTCCTATGTCCCACACGGTGCTATAAAAGACATATTGACCCAAGAGGGATTAGAAGGAAAAAGAGGCAAGTGGATAGAAAACATCCTTGAGTATGACATAGAAATAAAACCAACCAAGCTGATAAAGGGACAAGGTTTAGCCAAATTGATGTCCGAAACAAACTTTCAAGCCTTAGACATTAACCAACTGGACAATGAACAGGAGCTGGCGACTCCACATATCAGTGAGACCTTTTTGCAATCTCCATGGTATGTTGATATATGTTTTGTACTGTTAAACCTATTTGCTCCCCCAGGATTGTCCAGAACCAAGAAAAGGTTTTTGAAAATGAAAGCTTTAAAGTTTTGTGTCGTAGAAGGTGCATTATTCTGGAGAAATCATGAAGGTATATTGCTTAACTGTCTAACCATGAACGAAACTAACAATGTCATGAAAGAATTCCATGCAGGTGACTGTGGAGGACATCTATATTGGAAGTCCACTGCTGATAAAATTTTAAGGGCTGGTTTTTATTGGCCCTCTCTTTTTGCAGATGTAAAGAAGTTTACCATGTCATGCCACAAATGCCAAATATTTGAGGGCAAGAGAAAGCTATTACCTTTGCCCCTGAAACCCATATCAACCGAGAATCCTTTTCAACAATGGGGTCTTGACTTCATTGGAGAAATCCATCCCTCTTCCTCAGGCAAGCACAAATGGATCCTAACAGCCACCGACTATTTCACTAAATGGGTTGAAGCCATTCCCTGTAGGCAAGCCAATGACACCATCATCATCCAATTTCTTGAGTGCAATATCCTTTCCAGATTTGGCTGCCCTGAGAAAATCATCACTGACGATGTCGCTGCCTTTAAATCCAAAAAGATGATCAATTTTTGCCACAAATTTCATATTACCTTGGTCCATTCTATAGCCTACTACCCTCAAGGTAATGGCTTGGCCGAATCATCTAACAAAATTCTCATCAACATCATAAAGAAAGTGCTGGAAGAGAACAAGAAGAACTGCCACAAAAAGCTGGTAAATACCCTATGGGCGGACAGACTTTCAAGCAAGAAATCCATTGGAATGAGCCCTTATGAGCTGGTATATGGCATGGAGGCCAAATTTCCTTCATCCCTGGGCATTCCTACTATCAAACTGTTATAGGAAATCCAGGCTGAACCAAATAACATTTAAAGAAGAGTTAATCAGACCATTCATCTTCAGCAAACCAGAGAACAAGTTTATGATAGAGCGCAAATTTTGCAAGAAAAGATTAAAAAGATGTTTGATAAGAGAGCTAAGGCTGAGGATTTCAGCATTGATGACAAAGTTCTAAGGTGGGACTCACGAAGAGAAGACAAGGGCAAACATGCCAAGTTTGATTTTTTATGGAAAGGGCCATCTGTTATTTCTGCTGTTCAGGGAAATAACACTTATTTTCTCAAGTCTGTAGAAGATAGTTCTGTTGAAGAAGGCCCTGTCAATGGCCATATGCTGAAACATTACCATGATCCATTTTAGGGGATACAGTGCAGCTTTGTATATATCTTTTGTACAATGATATTTGTATATATCAGCACTTTGTTTTCATTTTTATATAAGCAAACCAATTGTCAAGGGAGCAGCAGTAAATTTTGTGAAGACCCAACCAATACAAGTGTTCCACTTTTAAAAGCTCTGTCTCTGCACTAACCTCAACAAAACAGCAAGAATGGCACAGTTACATCAACGAAATCATGGCAAAGGGGATCTGTTTGCGGTCTTCAGTCATAGGTAGCAGAACAGAGAAGTATTTTCAGTTCATATCAGCACCCTTGCTCAAAGCAAAAACAAGGCAAACATATCAGTTTTGATCCATATTGTGAAAATGTTTCAAAGGTACAAAGCTCAAGCAACGTTCTACATAATAGCAAGCACGCAGAAGAAAGCAGGCAGTGCTATGCATTTCACAATATTTTAGTTGAGGAGAAGGTTGTTTATATTACAAAGTTTCAATTATCTAACAGCCAGCATAAAGAAGTTCCTTCAATCTGCAGCAACCATATAAGATCAAGGCATTCTGACCTGCTGTTCTTGGCTTTTCATAAGGAAAAGCCATCCCCAAGTGGAGCCACTGTTAGCCTCCTGTTGCAACAGGTGTTCATCTTTCATGATTGACATTTTTACATGCCAAATATGTCATCTTTCATGCTGCAAGGTTCCATATTTCCAAAAGAGTTTAAAGAAGATACTATGAAAGTGTGCCAATCCAAATGCCACTACTGAATTCCAATTTTTAGGACTTAACCATTTCTAAAAGAATGTTCTATAAAAGGGAGGACCAAATAGATTAGCCTTGGTCTCCCTAGGTTTCAATTTCCTGTTTTAGAATATAGAGAATGACATCTGTCCAAACAGCTTAATCTTGGCAGATTTGTAGATAGGTAGAGAATCAAAGGAGCCCAACTGCTTAATCTGGGCCCTTGGTAGAAATAAGTGTAGACTTAGATAGGAGAACAGAAAAAAGAAAAATTGTAAAGCTGGGTCTGCAGGTCTGTTAGATACCTATACCAATAGGTTTCATATTTCATGATTGGCTATGAAAGGACCAAATATGCTCTGCTTTGATGACTCAAAGATCACATATTTCCAAGAGAACTCAATCTATGCTTATAGCTTGGTATGAGCTTCAAATTTTGATGGATGATTCAACAGCTTAATCTGGATCATTCCATGGTTTAAATTTGCAGTTGTAGAATAGAGAAAAGAGTCTGTCCAAACTGTTTAATCTTGGCAGACAAGTAGTTCAGGTAGAGAAGAAAAGGCTCCCAACAGCTTAATCTGGGACCTTGGATGAGATAAGGGTAGAAGTAGATAGAAAAAACAAAGGAAAAGCTAGAGAAAAGAAAAGGCAAGTAAGGGTCTGCAAGTCCAAGTGCACCCTCTAAGAAGAAATAAAAAATGCTAGGCAAGTAGTTGGGTAAGTAGTTGGGGTTGCAGAAACGTTATCCTTACCATCACAGATGTGTTAACTGTGCTTACCAAGGCAAAGTCTACCAATTGACAAGGTGTTCATCTTCATTAAGTTACAGCAAGGAGCATGACTAACCTCCCTCCTTCCCCCTTTCTTTTCATTACTAACATCCCCTTATCAGCTGAGATGTCATGGAAGAAGATCATGGTTTCATGGTGGTTCTTGTTCATTCAAAAGCCACATTTCTTGTGTAAAAATCTTTTCATTTTGATCTACTCTCTAAACTAAGTAAGTTTCAAATAAGCTTAGTGGTTTCCCCCCCATTTACCCCTTCATCCATATTAACTCTAACACTACTATGTAAATCCCCTACATTACCTTTTCCCTTACTAATATTAACACCATGGTGTATAAACCCCAAATTTTGTATAAATATCCCTCCCCTTGGTATTATAGCCAATAAGTTCTGTGTCAGGGATCAAATGGCATCTGGTCACTTTGATGAACCTAACCCTAAGCCCCTCTTCTGAAGTCATTTGGCCCCTTGGAAAGCTTCATTTGCCAAAAGAAGCCTCATAACTAACCTTGTTTTACCTATACCCCTTTTATTTGCAAGGATAACCCCTAAAATACCCACTTTGTTCTTATCCAATGTATCGGGCCTGCATTATTGCGCATTGAAAAACTTTATAAATCCCCTTACCCATAAACCCCTTTGCAATTATCAAAATCCAAAAAACCCACCTTTTGCATTTATCCAAAGTTTCAGCGCGCATTTTTGATTTATTAAAATACATGGAAAACCTTATGAAAAACCCATGCCCCGATGGTCTTCCGCCTGGCCCACTCTCCAAAAGAAATAATTGTTTAATTCCCCGCCCGCATGCATATCCCCCGAACACATCATTACCTCGTCCACCGTCGGATCAGATCCAAGAGATCCGACGGTCCGTATTAATATAGGAGCGGCCCCCGCGACAAAGGTTTAGCGCCCGAGAAAGTGACGTTGCGTCACGTCAGGGCGCGGCCACGCGTCGCCCATTGAGGGCTCTCGGAGCAAACTCTGACAGTTGCGGGGCCGTACCCTAACCGCCCCGAGAAACCGTGGCGGCTACCCTTAACCGTAACCGCTATCGCCCTAACCACCAAGTTGCTATCCCATGTCATGCCCACGTCACCTCCACCTTGCCATCGCATCAGTCCTTTGTCCGCCCCTCCACCGACGTGGCTGCCACCACACCATCCCCCATGGACCAATAGCATCTCACCACGTCACCCGATGACGTCAGCTGACGTCATCCGACCTTGACCCCACCGATGACGTCATGCTGATGTCATCACAAAAAAGCGCCAAAGTGCAAAAAAGTCCATATTTAGCCAAAAAACGCGTTGTTTTGTACTTTTCGTTCATTCGCTACTGTTTCCTGTGCATGCTATTTTTACGTCCAAATTGTCGCCAACCTGCTAAATCGACCAAGGAGACCTCCAGAGTACCAACCCTGCACGCATACGCGACCTTTGCTCGCTGTTTACCAGGTATTTTTCATCTTCTATCCTCCGTACGCCTGCAGTTGTCTATAAAATTACTCAGAAGGCTTAAGGAACGACGAAACTCACAATTCCACCGGCAATTTCCCTCTGCAAACACCCCATTTATAATTGTGAATTCCAAAAACACTAGCTGAGCCTTGTTTGCCCGCATTGTCACAAATAAACAATATTCTGTTCGCGCATTCGCGAAAGACTCATTTACACTGAATTCACCTGCTAAGGAAGACAAAGTGAGACCAGACAGTAGTCCTATTCCTAATTTAAACAGTATTTCAATTGCTGTTGCATCAATTCTCCCTCTGGTACCTGAAACTCAAACTGTCATTATAAAAATCACTTCTGTGCTGTGCTTCTCCCTTCAAACAGTTCACTTACAGTTTACAAGCTTAAAGAAGACCATGGAGACTCCAATTGCACTGAACATCAAGCCTCTCAATGCCCCTCACCAGGAATTAGAATGGAAAGCCCTGGGAGATATGGATTATCAAATGCTAGACTGGTTTCCAATGGGCACCAAATATAATATTCAAATGCTGAATGAGTTGAAAGCCCAGCACCTTAGTGGAGCAGACATCTTAGGGATTTGGGACTCAAACTTGCCCATCTACAACCTCCCCCAGGTAAATCCTATGCCAGAGTTGATCTACAGATGCCAGGAGTGCTATGACCTAGGCCAGAGAGCTGTCATCAGCCCTACAGGCTCAGTCCTGTTCCATATCACCCCAGAGAGTATAAATGAGATGCTGCACTTCCATACTGCAAAGCCATTGACCCTCCTCCACATGCAGAACTTGATAAAGAAGGGGAACAAGTTGTCAAATGACCAACTCATCAAAATCAACTAGCTATTTGTACAACCAGGCTCTGAAGCCATCAGAACTCCTCCTATTGGATATCAGTACTTGAATGAATTGGGGAGAATGCTAGTAGATTTGATCAGCTATGTCCTAGGGTTCAAGGGACTGGAGGATGTGGATGAAATCATAATGGCAATGCTGTCTATATTCTCTCCTGGTAAGCCCCCAGCTGTACACTATGATTATGCTACATACATTGCAGATAAGATCCATGACCAGCTTATGAATTTAAAGAGGGAAAGACTGTTCAGGTATACTTCATACATATACCACCTATTCTTGTTTTATCAGCCAGCCAGTTTCCCTATTCCCTTGAAGCAATTCAATGCCCAGGGAAATCCAAGGTCAGTTGTGTTTTGGACCTCTGTCTTTCATTGTGCCTCAGTATCACCATACACATACTCTGAGTTCATTGACTCATTCATTCATCCAGCCTTGACAGTATTGTATGGTGTTCCTCCTCCAAGGTTAACTGATGAGATGAGGAGAATTCTCCACCTGAACAAAACCTACAACATTGGTAATTGGTACCTCTACCAAGACCACACAGTCATCAGAATATATGGCTGTGAGTTGAAGCCTTTTAGGTTGCCAAGGTATGTCCCATGAGGCTTTTTGCCTTAGAATATTTCAGGCAGTTTGGGAATGCTGACTACCTCCACTTTCAAAGCAAGAACAAGAAGTCACAGTTAAAAGTAAGGAGCCAGCTGGGCCCTTTCCTATACAACAGAAAAGAGGAGGGGTGGAAAGAGGCAAACAGTATCCTAGAGGCCCCCAGACTGCAAACTAGCTTTGAATGGATACCCTATGACCCCAATCACTTTGTCTCCCTCAGGAGGATAAAATACAAATTGGGCAACTATTCACACATGAGGCAACCTGAGATTGAGCGGTATGCTAATACATTAAGCTGGGAAGAAGGTACCCTAAAAGAAGAAATTACCAACGAAGAGCTGCTAGAGAGAGAGGCTAGAAATATTCAAAAGGAAGCTGACTTAGAATCTTGTGGATAGGTTCCCCTCTCATACAACAAACAACTTGGAGCAGCTGCCTCGTCCTCAACAAAGCATCCTCAAGCTGCCATGAATCCTCCACAGACAGTCAACAAGGGCAAAGAAAAGCAGGTGGAACAGCCACCTCCTATGACCGAAGAGGAAATGGAAACCCTAGTGCAGCAACAAGAAGAGATGGAGCAGCAACAACAAAAAGAACAAAGGCAGGAACAGCCTGCCCAGCAAAAGCAAACAGTGGAAGTCCCTAAATCCACTGAACAAACTGAGCCTCTAAGGCAAGAGACTTCAGCTGATGCATCCACACTCCAGACACCACAAAAGGAGGACACAAGCAGGAAAAGAGACCGAGAAACTCCCCTTACAACGTCAGCAACTCATGGGGAGAAGAGGCAGAGACTGAATCCTCTTTCAGAGGAAGAGATGCCAATAGGGCAGCCGCTGGGTATAGTCCCACCCAGCACGGAAACATCAGTAAGTTCCTTTCAACAGGAACAGGATAGGGGAATGGGAGGAGAAGTAAGTTCCTCCAGGCAGCAAAGGGAAGGTGGGCCTAGTATCAAACAACAGTTCATCGATATTAAGATGAGGAATGAGCCCATCAAAAGACAGCTGTACAACCATCTGCTAAACATGGCTCCCACCAATCAGCAGAGACTTATGTCTGCTTTTGATGTAGGGGAACGCAAGATGATCATGAGTCATTTTATGCCCACAGCACTGCAGCCCCAATCTGCCTCAGATTACCTCAGGACCAACCTGGAGGTCATGGCCAAGGATATCCACCCAATGGACAAAATAGAACTACACAAGCAAATGGGTGAGATGGTCTATGCTTCTCTGGCAGACCAGACCTTGGATAACTATAGGCTACAAAATAGCCTTAACAATACAGCCTCTCAACTGGAGTTAGAGAGGGCATCATCCTAGGCAAAGGACAACAGAATAAGGTCCTTGGAAGAGATAATCATTGAGATTGGACATGATCCCAAAGATATCAAAGGGATCCAAGAGATATTGAAGTTGAGGGATGCTGACATGGCAGCATTGAAAAGAAAGATAAAACTCCCTGCCACAATCCACCCTCAAACAGATGATGTGGCCCAGCAAAGGCATGATCAAGAGGCCACAACCCTGCTGATATCTCTATACAAGGAGCTAATCCGGACTCAAGACAAGCTAGGAGAATCAGAGGCTGCAAAGGCAGCACTACAGGTAGCATTAAAACAAAAAGAAGAGGGTCAAACCTCCCAACCTCCTCCTGAAATAATCAATCTTGAAGAAGCTGCTCCAACAAATGCCCCTCCTCCTCAGCAAACAGGGCCTACAGCACCAACTACATCAGCAACTGCACCAGCAACAGAACAGAATCATAGTCTGGATATGCAGAAACTCCAAAATGAAATTCAAGTCCTGGAAGCTCAAATGCTGGAGCTCAATTCAGCCAAAGAATCTTTGGCTAAAATAAATGAGAGATATGATAAGAGAAAACAGAATGCAGCTGAAAAGGAACGAGAAATAAAAGCTCTAAAGAAAAGGATAACTGAGCTTGAGAAGGAGCTCACACTAGAAAAGGTGACTGCAGAGCTAAAAGCAGTCCTTTGGGGCAATATTGGCCGGTCTATCACCAATCAGTGGCAGTATATTGAGACTATAGATGAACAAACAGTACTCATTACAAAGGCCAACAGGGAAATACACAGAGCTAGGGCTAGCCTTGGCAACATGCCTGATGCTGCCACTAGAATGATAAATATTTTAAATAACAGGACAAGCTCTCAATTGGCCACCATGGGAATTGCTCACAGGACTGAGACAATCTCAATGGTTAAAAGGGTCCTGACACTACGAAACCTGGTTGGAACACTGGAAAGGAGAACCCAGGATATGCAAACTGAAATCAACAAGTTCATGGACAGATTTCAGGCATTACAGAACAGAGGCCTCCCCAGCATATTAAGCAATGTAGGAAGACTGCTTACCCTTGAAAACTACATCAAAAGGGTTGATGCCCATGCTGCAGGACAAATTGCAAGACAGCCCAGCTCTTCAACAGAATCAGGGCCAGCATCAGGGCAAATTTTGTACAATAGGGTGGACAACCTATTTTTTATTATGAATGAGATCAATCATCTGTTTGATGTGCCTCCAAATTTCTTTAAGTATACAGAAGCAGATGAAACCATAGAGGCAATTGTGAGGCACCAATTGCCCACACAGGAAGTCTGGAAAAATTTGACACAGATAATATTGTCAAGCCAGAACCTGTAAATGTTAATTTTTGTCCGGTTTATAGGTAGTCATACACAGGCAGAATTTTGGTAGATAAGTATACAAAGGAAAGACAGAGGCTGAGCCAACTCAGCAGGGCTATTCGGTCACCACAACAGCAATCACAATCACAGGTGGAAAACCCGAGAAAATACAGCGCAACAAGCATAAAGACGTGTTCTCCAGCATTTAATCAAAGCATTCCAACCGACTCAGTGGCCTCCAAAGGCCAGAATATCTTCTGACAAAGCATAAAGACATCTTTACTTTGTATTCAATATTGTAATAACTTTCTGATTTTAATATCTTAGAAGTTGGTGAGAGTATTAAATCTGAGATAACTTAGAACTCAGATAGTTTTGTAAAGACCGAGAGTATATATTTGCCCCTCGCATAAGCTTGAGGGGTGGTTTTTGATTTCTCCTAAAGAAATTCTTATGCTGTAATCCTTTCTGAAGTCAAATAAAGAAAGTGATGGAATTTCTCGGGTTTCTGAAGTTGTGAATGCGTTCTGATGTCTGTTGATGACTGCTGGATTCCTGTGTATTTCACCATACAATAAGTCTCTGTAACTCTCTCTGTTAATTAGTTGTTTGCTAAATCCATATATGTTATCTGATTTTCAATACTAAGCAACAAGGAAAAAGAATAACTTTTAGGATTTATTCACTGAGTACCCTGAGTTCAATCTGTGTTGTTTATGAATGTTTTCTTCAGCTGTAATCTAGATAAGTGTAATTCTTAATTGCTGCACTTTCAGAATACACCTTTCACAGTAGCCTTTGTTCCAGGAATTCAAGTTATGCTCCTGTGCATTGTGCTCACTTTCACCTCACCAACTTGATAGAAAATTCTTAATTGCTTTCTATTAGTTGACATACATCACCTTCTAATCTAATTTTGTTTGTCTAAAATACACAATAGGCCCTGCAGTTTGAACAACACCAATCCTGTATATCAAGTCATTTCACAGATCCAGACTCCATTGCCCAATGGTATTTCACTATCTAAACTCTACATCATAAGACCTGAAAGAAATCCTTCAACCAAACATAAACCAAAACCAGAGCATAACAGCTAGCCTAAAACACCATCATAACAGAGACAAATCATAAAGAGAGAGCCCTCTCTAATCACAGTTTGGCTAGAAACGGTGATCCAAAGATTGGTTAGTGGTTACCCCGACCGTATTCCCTTGGGAGTCATAGGGAACAACCTGGGTGTTAACATAATTGGCGACTCCACTGGGGAGTGCTTGAGATTTTAATTACTATATGTCTTCCATATAGCTACTATCAAGCCTGAAATAAGTCAAGAGGCCTTGAATCTGTTTTTGTACAACATTAGCAGTTTAGGGAGGAGCTTGTTTAGGGAATCTTCATCTTAGCTCTGGGAATACATAGTCATTCCAAAAAACTTCATCCAGCCCCTTCAGATATAAAAATTTCCCACAAAATCCCAAAAACAGTTAGAAACTGGCTCCTAAGAAAAATCCACGGCATACTAGGGCTAATCCTGACCCAAATCCACCCATCATTGTTGATAATCCGAATACCATCCCTAGAAACATTAGGAAGCAACAAAGGTAGGATCAGCCTGCTATTTTGACCTCAGTTACAGACTTTCCTAACCGTTCTACTCCCCTTAAAATCCTCTTTCGTTCTGTTCCAAATTCCCCTAGTTCACCATCTACATCTCAAAGTTCTCCTCCCCCATCTTCATCCACTGCACATACCCCCTTGAAACACACTTTAGGTTCAGCTTCACCTGTTACCCCTGTGGTACCCACTGTTCCTATTATCCCAGCAGCACCTATTAATACACTCAACCCTCCTAATATGGCAAATAGGTATGCACCCTTGCAGCTACCTGCTAATCCTGCAGCTCTGCCCCAGGATTACCAAACCAAAATCACATATTTTGACTCCACTGGCCCTTACTCTGCTATTCAACATGCTAAGATGATGCAAGATCACTTTGAAAACTATGAGATAGATGATGACAGTGTGAGGATGAGAATTTTTGTCCAAAGCCTGACAGGTGATGTTAGAACCTGGTTCAGGTCAATTGCTGCAAATACTATCACGACCCCTGATGAGCTTTATCAGGCCTTCACTACCAGGTGGGAGAAGAAGAAAGATCCCCTGCACATGCTTGGTGAATATGAAACAATCAAGAGAGGTCCTCAAGAGACCGTTCTGGAGTATTGCGCCAGATTTAATAATGTGTACAATGCAATACCACAAAACCTAAGACCTCCTCCTGATTTGGCCTTGTACAAGTTCCCTGATGGATTTGATTCTGACATGGCATATCAGTTGAAGGAAAGAGAACCTGAGACCCTTGAAGACGCCCAGAAGGCTGCTGTCACAGTAGAAGCAAACCTGATTGCCAAAAGAAACAGGGCAAGGTTAGAAAAGAGAAGCATATACAAAGAAGAACCCACAGCCTTTGACCAAAAGCTTGATGCCATACTCAATAGCATGAAAAGATTGGGTGATAGGGTGGAATCAGTTGAAAGAAAAGCATCATGGGAAGCACCACAAAACAATCCTCCTAGGAATCCAAATTTTAGGAGAAATCCAAACTCGAATGTTGGCAGGGCCAACCCTGATCCAGAAATCAGACCCCCTTTCCAAGAAAATTATGCAGAAACTTCCACATCAGCAGAGCCCAATGAAGATCCTGAGATTAATTTAATAGGGCTGGATGGTGAAAGTCAAGTTTTCTTAACACAAGAAGATCATGAGGATGAGGAAATCAAACTGTTCCAAACTAAATCAGGTGAATCCTTTGACTTTAAACAAGGCTATGACACTGCTGTTTATGAAGTCCATAAACAATACAAGCTGAGGAGCAGAACTGTGAATGTCAACCAGCCTGAAAGAGTTATAGTCACAGAACCTAGTGACCAAATACACTTACCTACCAAAGAAGTGATTGTTGAAGAGATGACTGAACCACTGTCCTCAAGACAGCATTCTCTGGACACTTCATCTTCTCATCCTAATTCAAATATTACTCCTCAAGAGATGGCTAAGAAGGATAAATCCCAAAGACAAAATAAAAATCAAGAAGAAGATGTAATGAACAAGGAAAGAACTGTCACCTATAACCCCAAAACCCAGTCTGAAAAACCTTTTGATCTTGAAACAGAAATTAGCAAAATAAAAATAGCTATTCCTCTCTCGGAATTAGCCAAGCATGACAGCTATAAATTGCAAATCAAAAGGTCCCTACAACTCACTAGCAACAAAGATGATGTCAATGTACTGGATGACACCCCAAAACTCCTGTTTGGCCCAGAAGTGGATGGAAAAATAGTAGTCACAGGGGTACTGCCTTTTTATGTCAGTTTACATATTCATGACAAAGTACTACATAATGCAATGTTTGACTCAGGTGCCTCTCACAATCTTATGCCAAAAGCAGTCATGGAGAGATTGAATTTAGACATAACAAGACCATACAAGGATCTGTTTTCCTTTGACTCCAGCCAAGTCAAGTGTCTAGGTCTCATAAAAGACTTATGTGTGTCTCTAGTTCAATACCCAAACAAAACAATCCTAATGGATGTGGTAGTTGCTGATATCCCACCTAAGTATGGAATGTTGTTATCAAGATCATGGGGAGCCAAACTCCAAGGTTCCCTACAATTAGACATGTCATATGCCACCATCTCTGTATTTGGGCAACCAAAAAGACTGTACAGAGAAACACTAATGAAGTACATGGTCAGCAGTGAAGAAAAACCTCAGAATTTTCCTATATATGCTGTCCATTCAGACATAGACTCATACATTCTCTTCAATGATACAACTACTCCCTCAAAAGGTGAAGTTGAAACCAAGATATTCATACAGGAGGAAGATGCAAATGAGAGTAGTCTCACCCAGGAAACAACAGTCAAACAAACACCTGATAGTGCTGCTGCCTTAAATGTCAAGAACATCCAATTAAATGATGAGACTGTCCTAGAAGACAAGCTAGAGAAAAAACCACAATTACTACTCACATTACCAGCCCATGAACAGATCATAAAACCTCCTCCCCAACAAGATATTCTATGGTTCCTTGAATTTGATGGCTCGGTCAACAAACTAGGGGCAGGAGCTGGAGTTTGGGTACACAATAAAGAAAATAGTCATGCAGAAGGCAGAGCCTATAGATTGAATTTCAGATGTACTAATAACATGGCAGAATATGAAGCTCTTTTACTAGGACTCAAGTTGGCAAAATTCTTACAAGCTGCCAGAGTTTCAATCATGGGAGATTCAGATTTAGTTATCCAACAAGTGAAAGGAAACTTTGTCACCAATGACAAAAGACTAAGGACTTATAGGTCTGCTGTTGCTGAGGTACTAAACTTTTTTTCTGAATTCCAAATTACTAAAATTCCCAGAACCCAAAATCTGCATGCTCATAGTTTAGCCACCTTTGCAAGTACCTGCAAGTTGCCCTTTGAACCCCATCATTGTTTCACAGCTGAAGTAAAACACAGACCCTCTATTCCAAACAACATCAATGATTGGCAAGTATTTGAGGATGACAAGCAAATAAACCAGTTTTTAACTCTGCAGCAAGAATTTGTAGGATTAAATATTGACAATGAGACAGCAAGTCAATCACAAATACTTGAGACAGCAAGTCAATCACAAATGCTTGAGACAGCATGTCAATCACAAATATTTAATGGAGCAAGTCCATCACAAATACAGTTTCAACAGACTGCTCAGCCAATATCACCTAGGACTGCAAAGCAAATGCTGAATCCAACTATTTTCAATATAGAAAACATCCAGCAAATTCAACAAGTTGACTGAGAAGAAGGAGTGTCCAATGCTGAAACTGAGATCATTGAGCTAAAAGACAATTTTCTACCAACAGGCCTAACCCCACTAGAAGACATCTTTGATTCAAATGATATTCCCAGGAAACCAAAAATGCAGCCCCTGAATGCAGCCATTGAAGAGTGCAACATAGGTACAATTGACAAACCCAAGATAATTAAATTATCTGCTTCCTTACCTCCTGACCAAAAGCCAAAATACATTGACCTCTTCAAAGAGTTCCAGGATGTTTTTGCATGGAGCTATGAGGACCTAAAGTCCTATGACACCTCTGTAATCCAACACACGATCCCTCTCAAACCTGATTAAAAGCCCTTTAAACAAAAACTGAGGAGAATCAATCCTATGCTTCTACCAGCGATGGAACAAGAGGTACATAAGATGTTCAAAGCAGGCATCATAGCACCAATCAGATTCTCTGAATGGATTTCCAACTTAGTCCCTACAAGAAAGAAGACAGGTGAGATCAGGCTGTGTGTGGACTTTATGAATCTAAACCAAGTATCCTTAAAAGATAACTACCCCTTACCCAAGATGGATCACATTCTTCAAAGGGTAGTAGGGGCCTCAAGGATCTCATTACTAGATGGGTTTTCCGGTTTTAACCAGATCTTAGTTCACCCTGATGATCAGGACAAAACAGCATTTACAACTCCATGGGGAACTTTCAAATATGTAAAGATGCCTTTTGGATTGACAAATGCAGGGGCAACATTTCAAAGAGCAATGGACATTGCTTTTGCAAAGGAGATTCATGACTTTTTGGTCATTTATCTAGATGACCTAACACCTTTTTCAAAATCAGACCAAGAACATATAAAACATTTGAGACAGATCTTCCTAAAATGCAGAAAATATGGAATCTCCTTGAACCCTAAGAAATCCCTCTTTGGTTTAGAAGAAGGCAAGCTCTTAGGACACATCATCTCAAAGGATGGCATTAGAATTGACCCAGATAGGATACAAGCTATCCTGAAAATGCCTCACCCAAGGAATGTCAAAGAATTACAAGGATTCTTGGGAAAAATCAATTTCTTGAGAAGGTTTATCCCAAACCTAGCGGAGCTAACCAGATTATTAAACAACATGCTGAAAAAGGATTCAAAAGTGAAGTGGACTGTTGAAGCCAATCAAGCATTTGAAGGTATAAAATTGGCCCTCACTCAAACCCCAGTCTTAACCAACCCTCAGTTTGACAGAGAATTTATTATTTTCTCTTTTGCTTCCCAACATACTATTGCAGCTGTTTTATTACAAAAGGATGACCAAGGAAATGAAAAGCCAATTGCTTTCTTTAGCAAAGCTCTCAGAGATGCACCTTTGAAGTACCAAATCATGGAAAAACAAGCTTATGCTTTAGTCAAAGCAATCAAAGACTTTAGGATTTATATCCTTTATTCCCATGTCAAAGCATATGTGCCAAGTCCTATTGTCAAAGACATTCTCACCCAAGAAAATTTAGAAGGCAGAAGAGGAAAATGGATTTCCAGTATCTTGGAATTTGACATTGAGATAAAACCTACAAAACTAATAAAAGGGCAAGGCTTGGCCAAATTAATGACAGAAACAAATTTTCAAGCCTTAGACATCAATCAGCTGGACAGTGAAACCGAGCTGGCGACTCCAAAGATCAATATAGCCTTTGAACAATCCCCCTGGTACTCTGATATCTGTTATGTGTTACAAAACCTGTGTGCTCCCCCAGGACTGTCCAAAACTAAGTGTAGGTTCTTGAAAATGAAAACATCAAGATTTTGTGTGATGGATGGCAATCTGCTTTGGAAGAACCATGAAGGTATATTGCTGCACTGTTTAATTGAAAATGAAACTAACAATATCATGCAAGAGTTTCATGCAGGAGACTGCGGTGGACACTTGTACTGGAAGTCCACTGTGGATAAGATACTGAGGGCCGGTTACTACTGGCCCACCATGTTCTCTGATGCCAAGAAATTTATCACATCATGTCATAAATGCCAAGTGTTTGAGGGAAAGAGACAACTGCTACCACTTCCTTTAAGGCCTGTTGCAACAGAGAGACCTTTTCAACAATGGGGACTGGATTTCATTGGGGAAATTCATCCCTCATCTTCAGGCCAACATAGATGGATCTTAACAGCCACAGACTACTTCACTAAATGGATTGAAGCTGCCCCATGCAGACAAGCAAATGATTCAGTAATCATTCAGTTCTTGGAGAACAACATACTGGCTAGATTTGGCTGCCCTGATAAAATTATTACAGACAATGCTGCTGCCTTTAGATCCAAGAAAATGGTGAATTTCTATCACAAATTTCATATTACTTTGGGCCATTCTACTGCATACTATCCCCAAGGAAATGGCCTTGCTGAATCATCAAACAAAAGCCTTGTAAATATTATAAAGAAGGTGCTGGAAGAGAACAAAAAGAACTGGCACAAGAAACTAGTCAATGCCTTATGGGCAGATAGACTAATGACCAAGAGATCAATTGGGACCAGCCCATATGAGTTGGTTTATGGATTAGAGGCCAAATTCCCCTCTTCACTAGGAGTGCCTGTTATGAAGCTTCTTCAAGAAAGCCAAGCAGAACCAAATGATATGCAAAGAAGGATCAATCAGATAATTTGTCTGCATCAAACCAGAGATCAAGTTTTCAGCAGAGTTCAGGTATTACAAGAAAAACTAAAGAAAGCCTTTGACAGAAGAACCAAAGCAGAAGATTTCAATATTGGTGATAAAGTCCTCAAGTGGGATGCAAGAAGAGAAGAGAAAGGAAAACATGGAAAATTTGATTCCTTATGGAGAGGACCATTTGCTGTCCAAGCAGTACAAGGTAACAACACTTACTTCCTAAAACGTCTTAGTGAAACTGACTTGGATGAAGGTCCTGTGAATGGCAGGATGCTGAAGCACTATTTTGAATACCACCCATGAGTACAGCATGGACTTCCATTGTACATACCCAACTGTATAGATGATTTTCTGTTTAGATTGTAATAATGCAGTTTTTTCAAGTTTATTGACTGTCAGCGGAAAATAAATAGAATTAGAGGTCTACCAAGAAGAAAAGCACACAATTTGGGCAATTCAGAGCAGCAAAACTTCAAGTTCATAAAAGCAGTAAAAGGCCAAGGCATTCTGACCTGCTGTTCTTGGTCTTTCAAAAGAAAAACCATCCCCATGTGGAGCCACTGTTAGATACCTATACCAATAGGTTTCATATTTCATGATTGGCTATGAAAGGACCAAATATGCTCTGCTTTGATGACTCAAAGATCACATATTTCCAAGAGAACTCAATCTATGCTTATAGCTTGGTATGAGCTTCAAATTTTGATGGATGATTCAACAGCTTAATTTGGATCATTCCATGGTTTAAATTTGCAGTTGTAGAATAGAGAAAAGAGTCTGTCCAAACTGTTTAATCTTGGCAGACAAGTAGTTCAGGTAGAGAAGAAAAGGCTCCCAACAGCTTAATCTGGGACCTTGGATGAGATAAGGGTAGAAGTAGATAGAAAAAACAAAGGAAAAGCCAGAGAAAAGAAAAGGCAAGTAAGGGTCTGCAAGTCCAAGTGCACCCTCTAAGAAGAAATAAAAAATGCTAGGCAAGTAGTTGGGTAAGTAGTTGGGGCTGCAGAAAGGTTATCTTTACCATCACAGATGTGTTAACTATGCTTACCAAGGCAAAGTCTATCAATTGACAAGGTGTTCATCTTCATTAAGTTACAGCAAGGAGCATGACTAACCTCCCTCCTTCCCCCTTTCTTTTCATTACTAACATCCCCTTATCAGCTGAGATGTCATGGAAGAAGATCATGGTTTCATGGTGGTTCTTGTTCATTCAAAAGCCACATTTCTTGTGTAAAAATCTTTTCATTTTGATCTACTCTCTAAACTAAGTAAGTTTCAAATAAGCTTAGTGGTTTCCCCCCCATTTACCCCTTCATCCATATTAACTCTAACACTACTATGTAAATCCCCTACATTACCTTTTCCCTTACTAATATTAACACCATGGTGTATAAACCCCAAATTTTGTATAAATATCCCTCCCCTTGGTATTATAGCCAATAAGTTCTGTGTCAGGGATCAAATGGCATCTGGTCACTTTGACGAACCTAACCCTAAGCCCCTCTTCTGAAGTCATTTGGCCCCTTGGAAAGCTTCATTTGCCAAAAGAAGCCTCATAACTAACCTTGTTTTACCTATACCCCTTTTATTTGCAAGGATAACCCCTAAAATACCCACTTTGTTCTTATCCAATGTATCGGGCCTGCATTATTGCGCATTGAAAACTTTATAAATCTCCTTACCCATAAACCCCTTTGCAATTATCAAAATCCAAAAAACCCACCTTTTGCATTTATCCAAAGTTTCAGCGCGCATTTTTGATTTATTAAAATACATGGAAAACCTTATGAAAAACCCATGCCCCGATGGTCTTCCGCCTGGCCCACTCTCCAAAAGAAATAATTGTTTAATTTCCCGCCCGCATGCATATCCCCCGAACACATCATTACCCCGTCCACCGTCGGATCAGATCCAAGAGATCCGACGGTCCGTATTAATATCGGAGCGGCCCCCGCGACAGAGGTTTAGCGCCCGAGAAAGTGACGTTGCGTCACGTCAGGGCGCGGCCACGCGTCGCCCATTGAGGGCTCTCCGAGCAAACTCTGACAGTTGCGGGGCCATACCCTAACCGCCCCGAGAAACCGTGGCGGCTACCCTTAACCGTAACCGCTACGGCCCTAACCACCAAGTTGCTATCCCACGTCATGCCCACGTCACCTCCACCTTGCCATCGCATCAGTCCTTTGTCCGCCCCTCCGCCGACGTGGCTGCCACCGCACCATCCCCCATGGACCAATAGCATCTCACCACGTCACCCGATGACGTCAGCTGACGTCATCCGACCTTGACCCCACCGATGACGTCATGCTGACGTCATCACAAAAAAGCGCCAAAGTGCAAAAAAGTCCATATTTAGCCAAAAAACGCGTTGTTTTGTACTTTTCGTTCATTCGCTACTGTTTCCTGTGCATGCTATTTTTACGTCCAAATTGTCGCCAACCTGCTAAATCGACCAAGGAGACCTCCAGAGTACCAACCCTGCACGCATACGCGACCTCTGCTCGCTGTTTACCAGGTATTTTTCATCTTCTATCCTCCGTACGCCTGCAGTTGTCTATAAAATTACTCAGAAGGCTTAAGGAACGACGAAACTCACAATTCCACCGGCAATTTCCCTCTGCAAACACCCCATTTATAATTGTGAATTCCAAAAACACTAGCTGAGCCTTGTTTGCCCGCATTGTCACAAATAAACAATATTCTGTTCGCGCATTCGCGAAAGACTCATTTACACTGAATTCACCTGCTAAGGAAGACAAAGTGAGACCAGACAGTAGTCCTATTCCTAATTTAAACAGTATTTCAATTGCTGTTGCATCAATTCTCCCTCTGGTACCTGAAACTCAAACTGTCATTATAAAAATCACTTCTGTGCTATGCTACTCCCTTCAAATAGTTCACTTACAGTTTACAAGCTTAAAGAAGACCATGGAGACTCCAATTGCACTGAACATCAAGCCTCTCAATGCCCCTCACCAGGAATTAGAATGGAAAGCCCTGGGAGATATGGATTATCAAATGCTAGACTGGTTT
This sequence comes from Pinus tabuliformis, assembly GCA_031772625.1. Taxonomy (NCBI): domain Eukaryota; kingdom Viridiplantae; phylum Streptophyta; class Pinopsida; order Pinales; family Pinaceae; genus Pinus; species Pinus tabuliformis. Next base: position 911,291,579 of record CM062811.1, on the reverse strand, counting down.
CCAATGGGCACCAAATATAATATTCAAATGCTGAATGAGTTGAAAGCCCAGCACCTTAGTGGAGCAGACATCTTAGGGATTTGGGACTCAAACTTGCCCATCTACAACCTCCCCCAGGTAAATCCTATGTCAGAGTTGATCTACAGATGCCAGGAGTGCTATGACCCAGGCCAGAGAGCTGTCATCAGCCCTACAGGCTCAGTCCTGTTCCATATCACCCCAGAGAGTATAAATGAGATGCTGCACTTCCATACTGCAAAGCCATTGACCTTCCTCCACATGCAGAACTTGATAAAGAAGGGGAACAAGTTGTCAAATGACCAACTCATCAAAATCAACCAGCTATATGTACAACCAGGCTCTGAAGCCATCATAACTCCTCCTATTGGATATCAGTACTTGAATGAATTGGGGAGAATGCTAGTAGATTTGATCAGCTATGTCCTAGGGTTCAAGGGACTGGAGGATGTGGATGAAATCATAATGGCAATGCTGTCTATATTCTCTCCTGGTAAGCCCCCAGCTGTACACTATGATTATGCTACATACATTGCAGATAAGATCCATGACCAGCTTATGAATTTAAAGAGGGAAAGACTGTTCAGGTATACTTCATACATATACCACCTATTCTTGTTTTATCAGCCAGCCAGTTTCCCTATTCCCTTGAAGCAATTCAATGCCCAGGGAAATCCAAGGTCAGTTGTGTTTTGGACCTCTGTCTTTCATTGTGCCTCAATATCACCATACACATACTCTGAGTTCATTGACTCATTCATTCATCCAGCCTTGACAGTATTGTATGGTGTTCCTCCTCCAAGGTTAACTGATGAGATGAGGAGAATTCTCCACCTGAACAAAACCTACAACATTGGTAATTGGCACCTCTACCAAGACCACACAGTCATCAGAATATATGGCTGTGAGTTGAAGCCTTTTAGGTTGCCAAGGTATGTCCCCATGAGGCTTTTTGCCTTAGAATATTTCAGGCAGTTTGGGAATGCTGACTACCTCCACTTTCAAAGCAAGAACAAGAAGTCACAGTTAAAAGTAAGGAGCCAGCTGGGCCCTTTCCTATACAACAGAAAAGAGGAGGGGTGGAAAGAGGCAAACAGTATCCTAGAGGCCCCAGACTGCAAACTAGCTTTGAATGGATACCCTATGACCCCAATCACTTTGTCTCCCTCAGGAGGATAAAATACAAATTGGGCAACTATTCACACATGAGGCAACCTGAGATTGAGCGGTATGCTAATACATTAAACTCGGAAGAAGGTACCCTAAAAGAAGAAATTACCAACGAAGAGCTGTTAGAGAGAGAGGCTAGAAATATTCAAAAAGAAGCTGACTTAGAATCTTGTGGACAGGTTCCCCTCTCATACAACAAACAACTTGGAGCAGCTGCCTCGTCCTCAACAAAGCATCCTCAAGCTGCCATGAATCCTCCACAGACAGTCAACAAGGGCAAAGAAAAGCAGGTGGAACAGCCACCTCCTATGACCGAAGAGGAAATGGAAACCCTAGTGCAGCAACAAGAAGAGATGGAGCAGCAGGGTGAAGGGCAGCAGCAAGAGGAGCAGCAACAACAAAAAGAACAAAGGCAGGAACAACCTGCCCAACAAAAGCAAACAGTGGAAGTCCCTAAATCCACTGAACAAACTGAGCCTCTAAGGCAAGAGACTTCAGCTGATGCATCCACACTCCAGACACCACAAAAGGAGGACACAAGCAGGAAAAGAGACAGAGAAACTCCCCTTACAACGTCAGCAACTCATGGGGAGAAGAGGCAGAGACTGAATCCTCTTTCAGAGGAAGAGATGCCAATAGGGCAGCCGCTGGGTATAGTCCCACCCAGCAGGGAAACATCAGCAAGTTCCTTTCAACAGGAACAGGATAGGGGAATGGGAGGAGAAGTAAGTTCCTCCAGGCAGCAAAGGGAAGGTGGGCCTAGTATCAAACAACAGTTCATCGATATTAAGATGAGGAATGAGCGCATCAAAAGACAGTTGTACAACCATCTGCTAAACATGGCTCCCACCAATCAGCAGAGACTTATGTCTGCTTTTGATGTAGGGGAAGGCAAGATGATCATGAGTCATTTTATGCCCACAGCACTGCAGCCCCAATCTGCCTCAGATTACCTCAGGACCAACCTAGACGTCATGGCCAAGGATATCCACCCAATGGACAAAATAGAACTACACAAGCAAACGGGTGAGATGGTCTATGCTTCTCTGGCAGACCAGACCTTGGATAACTATAGGCTACAAAATAGCCTTAACAATACAGCCTCTCAACTGGAGTTAGAGAGGGCATCATCCCAGGCAAAGGACAACAGAATAAGGTCCTTGGAAGAGATAATCATTGAGATTGGACATGATCCCAAAGATATCAAAGGGATCCAAGAGATATTGAAGTTGAGGGATGCTGACATGGCAGCATTGAAAAGAAAGATAAAACTCCCTGCCACAATCCACCCTCAAACAGATGATGTGGCCCAGCAAAGGCATGATCAAGAGGCCACAACCCTGCTGATATCTCTATACAAGGAGCTAATCCGGACTCAAGACAAGCTAGGAGAATCAGAGGCTGCAAAGGCAGCACTACAAGCAGCATTAAAACAAAAAGAAGAGGGTCAAACCTCCCAGCCTCCTCCTGAAATAATCAATCTTGAAGAAGCTGCTCCAACAACTGCCCCTCCTCCTCAGCAAACAGGGCCTACAGCACCAACTACATCAGCAACTGCACCAGCAACAGAACAGACTCATAGTCTGGATATGCAGAAACTCCAAAATGAAATTCAAGTCCTGGAAGCTCAAATGCTGGAGCTCAATTCAGCCAAAGAATCTTTGGCTAAAATAAATGAGAGATATGATAAGAGCAAACAGAATGCAGCTGAAAAGGAACGAGAAATAAAAGCTCTAAAGAAAAGGATAACTGAGCTTGAGAAGGAGCTCACACTAGAAAAGGTGACTGCAGAGCTAAAAGTAGTCCTTTGGGGCAATATTGGCCGGTCTATCACCAATCAGTGGCAGTATATTGAGACTATAGATGAACAAACAGTACTCATTACAAAGGCCAACAGGGAAATACACAGAGCTAGGGCCAGCCTTGGCAACATGCCTGATGCTGCCACTAGAATGATAAATATTTTAAATAACAGGACAAGCTCTCAACTGGCCACCATGGGAATTGCTCACAGGACTGAGACAATCTCAATGGTTAAAAGGGTCCTGACACTACGAAACCTGGTTGGAACACTGGAAAGGAGAACCCAGGATATGCAAACTGAAATCAACAAGTTCATGGACAGATTTCAGGCATTACAGAACAGAGGCCTCCCCAGCATATTAAGCAATGTAGGAAGGCTGCTTACCCTTGAAAACTACATCAAAAGGGTTGATGCCCATGCTGCAGGACAAATTGAAAGACAACCCAGCACTTCAGCAGAATCAGGGCCGGCATCAGGGCAAATTTTGTACAATAGGTTGGACAACCTATTTTTTATTATGAATGAGATCAATCATCTGTTTGATGTGCCTCCAAATTTCTTTAAGTATACAGAAGCAGATGAAACCATAGAGGCAATTGTGAGGCACCAATTGCCCACACAGGAAGTCTGGAAAAATTTGACACAGATAATATTGTCAAGCCAGAACCTGTAAATGTTAATTTTTGTCCAGTTTATAGGTAGTCATACACAGGCAGAATTTTGGTAGATAAGTATACAAAGGAAAGACAGAGGCTGAGCCAACTCAGCAGGGCTATTCGGTCACCACAGCAGCAATCACAATCACAGGTGGCAAACCCGAGAAAATACAGCGCAGCAAGCATAAAGACGTGTTCTCCAGCATTTAATCAAAGCATTCCAACCGACTGAGTGGCCTCCAAAGGCCAGAATATCTTCTGACAAAGCATAAAGACATCTTTACTTTGTATTCAATATTGTAATAACTTTCTGATTTTAATATCTTAGAAGTTGGTGAGAGTATTAAATCTGAGATAACTTAGAACTCAGATATTTTCGTAAAGACCGAGAGTATATATTTGCCCCTCGCATAAGCTTGAGGGGTGGTTGTTGATTTCTCCTAAAGAAATTCTTATGATGTAATCCTTTCTGAAGTCAAATAAAGAAAGTGATGGAATTTCTCGGGTTTCTGAAGTGTTGAATGCGTTCTGATGTCTGGTGATGACTGCTGGATTCCTGTGTATTTCACCATACAATAAGTCTCTGTAACTCTCTCTGTTAATTAGTTGTTTGCTAAATCCATATATGTTATCTGATTTTCAATACTAAGCAACAAGGAAAAAGAATAACTTTCAGGATTTATTCACTGAGTACCCTGAGTTCAATCTGTGTTGTTTATGAATGTTTTCTTCAGCTGTAATCTAGATAAGTGTAATTCTTAATTGCTGCACTTTCAGAATACACCTTTCACAGTAGCCTTTGTTCCAAGAATTCAAGTTATGCTCCTGTGCATTGTGCTCACTTTCACCTCACCAACTTGATAGAAAATTCTTAATTGCTTTCTATTAGTTGACATACATCACCTTCTAATCTAATTTTGTTTGTCTAAAATACACAATAGGCCCTGCAGTTTGAACAACACCAATCCTGTATATCAAGTCATTTCACAGATCCAGACTCCATTGCCCAATGGTATTTCACTATCTAAATTCTACATCATAAGACCTGAAAGAAATCCTTCAACCAAACATAAACCAAAACCAGAGCATAACAGCTAGCCTAAAACACCATCATAACAGAGACAAATCATAAAGAGAGAGCCCTCTCTGATCACATTTTGGCTAGAAACGGTGATCCAAAGATTGGTTAGTGGTTACCCCGGCTGTATTCCCTTGGGAGTCATAGGGAACAACCTAGGTGTTAACAAGGTCTAAGTGCACCCAAACCAAAAAGAAGAAAAAATGTTAGGAAGGTAGGCTAGGTAGGTAGTTTTTGAGGTTGCAGAATGATGATTCATGATCAATTTGTATTTCTATGTGTTATATCATTTCAGATCACAGTCATGATGCAGTTTTTCATCTGGAGGAACTCAAGCTGGACATAACTAACTCCCCTTTCTTCTTATTCCCCAAATCACTCACTAATTTTCCCAAAGAGATCAAGATCTGCTTGATGCCTCTTAGTCATCATTTTCCACATCATTGGCCTTGGTGAAGATCTGCCTCACTCAAGGATTTCCATTCTTCTGTTACAAAGTTCTATTCCCCCAAAATGGCCTAAGGTTCTTTACCTTAGTGCTTTCTCATCATCTCCATATTAACTCCTGACTATATTATATAGCCCCCTATCTATTTCCCCTTCCCCTACTAAATCTATGCTAAATAACTCCCCTATATACATACCCCACCCTCTAGCACTATAGCTATGTATTTATCAGTTCTGGGACATAATAGTCCACCTAGGACTATCATGAACCCATCCGTGTCCTAACAGGAGTTAGTGTGGCACTTGGTCATGTTAACAACCTTTTCCCCTAACCCTAAACCTACAAAACCCACTTCTTCACCCTTATCCTAAAGTTTTGTTCATATACATTCAACCCCCGCTCATTTAACACCCACGAAACCAGCATTACTGGTTTTATATAGATAAAACCCTTTTTTTGTTACTCTTTACCTGCTAGAACTCACACTTTAGCCCTAGACCTGCAATCCACGTAGTTAGTCACAGACCTTAAAAGCTGCTGATGGGATGGAATGGCGGGACGGAGGGAGCTGGGTTTCATGGATGATGGATTTGTAGCCCACATAGATAGTTGAGGGCGTGGTGCTTCACCTTATGGTTAGATACTTGAACTGCGGGCGGGGATGCCTTGGGGAGATCGCAAGCAAATAGGGTAACGACTGCTCTAGCGACCTGATCCTCCCTGACTAGGAGTAGTCCAAAACTCACTCCCTTCCGCGCTATATCAAAATCCGAATATTCGCGCGCTCGTCCATTATTCCCTCGCCAGCTCCGCGCTCCGTCCACTGTCGGATCGGGCCCTCCCCATCCAACGGCTCTCGGCGATTTCAGAGGCGCCCCGCTGCTCGGCTGTTAGCTTCCGATGGCGAGGTGGTTTTTCTGCCATACCAAAGGCACTTGTCCGCTTTCTATTGCATCGGAGGGGCTCTGACGGATACCGCCCCCGTACAGAAAGCGGTCCGATGAAACCGCTTTCTGCCTTCTGTACGCGCGCCCCATGTCACCTACCCTGTTCTACGTGTCTGCCTCGTCACCATGCCACATCACCTGCACAACATCGGCCTCCTGCCGAGTCATCCCTGCCACGTCATCCACCGTACATGCTAACGTCACCCTGCTGACGTCATCCTGCCATGTCATCTGCTGTACCATGCCCCCACCCGCTGACGTCATGCTGACGTCATCATCAATTTTGAGGCGAAAGGCGAAAATCGTGCTTAGGAAGCTCGGATTCAAATTCCGAGGCAGTTTTTCATGCGCGATTAGCGCAATCGCGCATGGCTACGGGAAAAGGGCCGAAGTGTAAAATCCCTCATTGTGCAACCCCCAGCAAGCCCAAAAGGCGTCGAATGATTTGTTTTTCTTCACGAGGCATGCAGAGATGAAAAAAAGACGATTCTAAAGGAAAGAGAGGGCCGAAACAATGGCCATTAAGTTTTGATTTGACCTGCAGCAAGAGAGAAACCAGCCCAATTCACTTGTCAAAGAGTATCAGAGGAGAGATGAAGCGGCAAAGAGTATCAGTTAAATTTTTTAATGGAAAACTTCAGTTCCCAAAGCAGGTCAGCATTGATTGGCCTCCAGTAGAGTCAAATCAGGAGGTGTAAGCACATCCCAGCTCTCAAATCACAGTTAAAGCACTTAAAGCCACCGAACTACAATAGAGAAAAAGTCCATGCGCAGTTATTGCAGAAACACTGCACCAAGCCACCGAGGACAATGCATTGATTCAGTTTTAATACAGCTGCCCTCAGCGCAGCCCATAGATATTTTCTTGCATTTATTTCTGATAAGTTTAGGTTAAAGTAATCATTTACTTTCAGACCTGTTTAGGTCACAGCTGTCATAAACAAATTTTGGAGAATTTTCCCTATATATACCACCCTCTATATTGTTTCAAGGATTGGTTGATTGATAACTTTTCATTAGAGACTCACACTGTATGTCTGATACTTTTCTTTAATCAAAGATTGCTGAAGAAATTGGAGGAATGACTGCCTTATGTGTTGTTAATGATCTCTGAAGACTGAATGATGGAATTCTTGTGCTGCAGCATGAATCAATAAGTGCTTCTTACCTCTGTTTTCATTTTTCGCTATCTAAATAGCAAAAAGAAAGATTAGCTTAGAACTTGTTTAACTACACTCTAGGCTCAATTTCTGTTATTTCTTTATGTTTTTTCATCTGAAATGAACTGGACATGAATATGAATTCCTTGTGGCTCATATTTACTCTAATTCACATGTGTTTGACAATTATCTAGGGATTCTTTACTGCCCTTAGATAGAGCTCATCCACTTTTCTCTGTTAAGCTGACTGAGAGATTCTTAATTGCCTCTCCTTCCTTAGCATTCTTTCCATCCTTTAAAACTTGGAAAATTGTTCCATGTGCAGCTACCTTGCTCCTTATTCCTCTTGTGACCAATAAAATGCACTAGCAGCCTTACTTTCTTGACTCCATGCCCAATGGTTTGAAACTTTCACACTACACTTGTCTCTTTACTTGAAAACATCAATCTTCCCACCAAAACACAAACAAAAATCCCTGAACTCAATAGCTAGCCTAAAATCATCATCAACAAAGCTAAATCATAAAGAGAGAGCCCTCTCTGACTGCAAGTGGGCTAGAACCTGCAGTCCAAAGTTGGTTTGTGGTTACCTCGGCCGTATCCCTTCACTCCAACCTGGGGGACAACCTTAGTGATAACACTAGCTCTCTTTTTCCTTTTACTATAAATTTTAGATTCCTTAGCTAAAGTTGTTTTTTGCATGGGAGAAGCACTATATCTGGGACTTTTATCTTGTGTTTCTTCTCTTAGAGGATTCTATGATGGTGTAGATGTTATAACCTATTCCTCTACTTCCTAAAGTGCGTTTTCCTACCATTCATCCTAGTTCATAAATTGTTCTATATAATACCTAGGAGTATGAGTATATGGGGTAGTTTTTTGTTCTACCTTTACTTTTTAAATTACTCCTAGGGAATTATAAGACTAGGTGAAACTAAGATTAAAATTCATGTATCTAAGGAGATCTTATGCTTGCCTTCCTATTGCTATAGCATTAAAAATAAAGGGCCCTACATGAGTTTTAATCTTAAATTGAGCCTTTTTCTTTTCTGCAACAAAATGTAGTTGATCCATGTTGATCATTTGTCTGATATACTCTAATGCAAATATATTAATAGGAACAAATTTAGGTAATTTGAATGGGGGCAGATCACATCCATATATCCTAATCTCTGTATAATTTTGGTATAAATACCAATCTCCCATTTTGGTTTGTTCAATAAGATGGAGGATTTCCCTGATATCTATCCCAATTCTTGGTTCTGCATCACTATTGAATAAACATGTAGCAGATCTATGAAATCACTGAATTTTCATGGTTCTAACTTTAACTGAGGCCATAACTATGGGCACAAGGCTCGAGATTGAAAGAATAATAAGGTCTGGAAAAGGAAACAAGTACAGGAAGACAAATCAGATAACAAGGCTTCAGAAGTTATGCTTTCAAGATTTGTAAAAGCAAAAGGTCATGAGGAATTAGTAGTTGCTTTAGATAATGAATCAAGTCAAGATGCCCCATTATGTGACTCACTATTTTGAACAATCTGGCTTGTTGACTCCTTAATGTTTGTACAAGAGGAGTCTATGTAACAGTATATGGCACAAGTCTATGATTGACAGGAAGGTAGTTTGAACAAGATGGTAGTTTCATTAAAGGTTCAGGGGGAGCAAAATAGTTGAAGGATTATAGGTTACCAGGAACAAGAAAATATTAGCCCGCAAAGGATATGCACAAGTGTAAGAAATTGATTTCGATGAAACATTTGCAGTAGTTGCCAGAATGGAAGCCATCCGAATGTTTATCGCCTATAAATGTTCAAGAAAAAGAAAATTCTACCAAATGGATGTTAAGTCATCATTTTTGAATGGACAATTAGAAGAACAAGTTTACATCGAATAGCCTGATGGTTTTCACTATCAGAAAAAGAAGACTATGTTTGTAGGTTAAAGAAGGCTCTGTATGGTCTCAAGCAGGTTCCCAGATCATGGTATGCTTGTCTTGATGAATATCTACATCAACAAGGGTTCAAGAAAGGTACTGTTGATAGCAATCTTTGCGTACAAATAGATAAAGATAATTTAACAATCATTGAGGTATATGTGGTTGCTATAATATTTGGTAGCAATAATGATTGACTAAGTCAGAAATCTGCTACAAAGATGCAAAGTGAGTTTGAGACTTGGTGAGTTGACATGCTTCTTAGGGCTTCAAATATCTCAGCAAGAGAAAGAAATATTTATATGTTAATCCAAGTACATCAAGGAAATGCTCAAGAAATTCAAAATGGAATATTGCAAACTCATCCTTACCCCGATGGTAACAGGTTACAAATTGAGCATAGATGATGCATCTATGGATGTGGATCAAAGGTTGTACATATCTATGATTAGTAGTCTTCTATATGTAATACCCTCCCAAGCAGATGTTATGCAAGCAGTTGGATAAGTAGCAAGATTCCAAGTAGCACCAAAAGAATCACATATTATTGTCATCAAAAGAATTCTTCAATATCTAAAGGGCACAACAGAATATGGCTTCTGGTATCCCAAGGGAAACAATCTCATTATTCAAGCATTTACAGATACAGATTGGGAAGGAAGCATTGATGATCATAAGAGTACTAGTGGAGCAACATTCTATCTAGGTGGTTGTCTCGTATCATGGTTGAGCAAAAAGAAAACCTCAATATCGTTATCTACAGTGGAAGAAGAATACATTGTAGTGGTAGATTGTTGTACTCAATTCATTTGGATGAAACAAACTTTGTAAGATATTCAAGTACAATTCAGTGAGCCTATTCCCATCTTCTGTTATAACACCAGTGTCATCAGTGTTATCACTCAGGTTGTCCCTTTTGACTCCTAAAGGGATACGGCCGAGGTAACCACAAACCAACTTTGCACTGCAGGCCCTAACCTGCCTGCAGTCAGAGAGGGCTCTCTCTTTATGATTTAGCTTTGTTGAAAGGGGTGATTTTAGGCTAGATATGATGCACAGGGGTTTGATTGAGTTTTGGCAGGAAAACTGACACTTTCAAGTAGAGAGGTTGAGTATAGTCTGAATGTTTCAAACCATTGGGCGTGGAGTCAAGGAGGGGAACTGCTGGTGTTTTTCTTTAATAACAGTGAGGGGAAAATGGAGCGAGATAACTGAGGCAGAAGCAACTTTTAGGTTCAACGGATGGCAAGAATGCTAAAGAAAGAGAGGTAGTTAAGAATCTCTCCAACAGATTAGCAGAGGAGACAACAAGGCGCTACCTAGGAGCAGTTAAGAATCCCTAGATAATTGGATAGCACAAGTGAACTGGGGTAAACATGAGCCAGAAGGAATTCAATGTTCATAACCAATTCATTCAGAAGAAAACATCAAGAAACAGCAGGAATTGAGCATAGAGAGTATTTAACTAATTCTAGGCTATTCTTTCTTCCTGCTATTTAGATAATGGCAAACACATAAACAGAGATAAGAGGCACTTATTGCTTCAAGCCACAGCGTAGGAATTCCATCTCCAACTCTTCGACATATTCATCAACAATAGACAGTTCGCTCTCCAAGATTTAAGCAATCTTTGATTACAGAAAAATTCAGGTATACACAGCGAGTCTCTCGTGAAAATTACCAATTAACCCACCCCTAAAACTATACAGAGGTTGTTATATATAGGGAAAAACTCTCTGTAGAGTTTCCTTTATTACATTTTGACCTAATTAGGTCATAAGAATGACTACTTGACCTAATCCTATCTAGAAATAAATGCAAAGAATGTCTCGGGCCGTGCTCAGGGCCGATGTGTCAAAACTGAATGAATAATGTTGTCCTCGGTGGCTTGCTGTAGTGCTTTCTGCAATAAAAGGGTGTGGGTCTCTGCTTCCTTGCTGTCCTGGTGCCTTAAATTTCTTGACGGTGATTTGAAAGCAAGGATGGGCTGATGCTTATCGATTTGATTTTCTGGGGGCTTCATCAATGTTCAGGTGCCTCGAGCCCTTAAAAAATCATGACTGATTCTTTCTGGCGTCCTTTCTTTCACTGATACTCTCTGACAAAATTTGGGCTGCTGATCTGCTGTACTGCGTGTCTAATCACCAGTAAATGGCCACTGTTCAGCCTCTGTATCATTTGGAATTGTCTTCTGATCATTTTGGTATGCTCTGTGAAGAAAACGGATCATTTATGTGCCTTTTCGGGCTTCTTGGGGCCGCATGGAGCGAAGATTCCTTAAAGATTCCCTGAAGATTCTCCATTCTGGCCCAAAAAATCCTGCGATACGCAAATCGCTCATCAAAAGCTGCCTCAGAATTCGATTCCGGGGCTCCGAAGTGCGATTTTCGCGCCTCTGCATCCAAAAAAGGGCTGATGACGTCAGCATTGTACGGCGTGTGACGTCAGCATGACGTCAGCATGGCGACGTGGCGGGATGATGTCAACATGACATCATCACGTACGGATGATGACGTGGTAGGTACGGTGGCGGGACACGTGGCAGGAGGCCACGCAGGCGGGTGACTCATCGGATGACTGTACAGGGGGGGTGACGTGGGCTGTTGACGTCATCGGGCGGTAAGCGGTATGTGGCGCACCGCTTATGCGGGTTGGCGGTTTCGGAGGGAGGGGCTCTACCACAACCCGGCGCTTGACGCGTGGCAGGAGTACGGCGGCAAAACCGCCGAACTCCCGGACGTTAAAGGCCGGGCGCGTCGAGGATGAGGATGCCCGCCAGCTGTTGATCTGCGGGGCTATGGATCAGACAGCTAGCGGCGAACGCGACGGGATAGGGGGTTAACGGGAGGGAATATTTGCAGGGATATTCCAAGTTTAATGTGCGCGGGGGGGTTATAGACTTAGGGAAATGGGTTTAAGGGGTTTTTACAGTGGTGGGGTGGATCTTTACAAGGGGGAAGGTGAAAACATGGGTTTTTTGGGGGTTTTTGGGGTTAAGGGAGAGGTTACTGGCTGACCAGATGTCAAACCAGTTCCTCAATGACTCGGATGGGCTAAAAATAGTCCCAGATGGACTGAGATTTCCTGGACTTAGTAAAAAGTATGGCTATAATGCCAGGGAGGGGTATTTACATAGGGGTATTTATATACATGGTTTTAATAGGGGGAGGGAAAAACTAATAGGGAGTTACATAATAAGGGCGATGAAAAAAAAATGTTAGTGAACTCCAGCCTGAGTGCCTCCAACTGAAAAACCGCCTCAAAGCAAAAAATGGATTGCTTTATCAAAACTGGAGCACAGCAGTGGCCTTTAGACCAGCCTAGTCTCATGGATACTTTCTGGCCATCTGTAGAAAATATGGAGCATTGCAGCATGCATAGCACGACATATTTGGCATGTAAAACTGTTGATCATGAAAGATGATTAACCTGCTCCAGCAGGAGGCTAACAGTGGCTCCACTTGGGGATGGCTTTTCCTTGTGAAAAGTCAAGAACAGCAGGTCAAACTGCCTTGTATTCAATTGTTACTGTGTTCTGCAAATTTCTCTTGGCTGGCTGCCTTATTAATCCTACCTACCTACCTACCCTAACCAGCACTTACTTTGCTGTTAGGTGAAATGAAATAGCCAATGCAGCCACTTAAGTAATAATAACATGAGTGGGCTTTGCTGCTTATGCTTGCTAGTGACATCAACTGAGATTTTGCAATTTTTTATGGCTTTGTCAATCTTTGAAAAGATCAGGAAGCTACTGACCTTCTTTGCGGTGCTTAAATACTGTAAAAAACTGTACTGCAACATATATATACAATTTTTTGGCTGAATTAAAGAACTGTACAAAGGTCCAGGATCACTACCATGCCTTGGAGTCGGGAGATCATTGTCAACTCGATACTGAGCCTCGCAGCCTGTTGATGGCGTCGTGCACTGATTTCTTTCACCATTCTGCCTGCCAGCGGATAGGTCATTCGGTACTTGCAGAGGTGCTTGTAATTTATTACAATCTGGCTCGAATAGGGCCGGACTGATCTGTGCGGGCTGCTGGTCTTCTTCTTCTTTGAATAATTCAGATGGCTGAAAACAAAGAGGCAGGGGATCCATTTGGATCATCTGGTCATATGCTTCTGCTTCTGGGTCCTCCTCAATCTGATATTCAATGGCTCTTTGGGGCTGCAAAACTAGAGGCGATACCTGTGGAACAGTATCTTGATTAACCTCCAGACGGTCAATAGCAACAGGTGGTGACACTTGATCATATATAGCATGATAGTTATCCTTAATAAATTGAAAAGATTCAAAACAAAACGGTAAAGTTCCTTCACTGAAATCGGCACACTCTGCGTCTTCCTTCTTTTCTTCATAGCTGAGATGGGCACGCTGATCATTAGGTTCAGGTTGCTGAACCTGAATACTACTTCCTGCCAAAATAGGATCTGATTCCTCTGCAAGGCTGATTTGACCATTAGGCTCATAATCCTCATCATACAGATCGTACTTGGGCAGACAGTTGAAAGAAGAGGAGCTGTTATATTCACACAGTATATCAGGAGACTGCTCCATCATGTATGGCTGGATGAATATGTCATCTGTTTTGTGGCAGGTTTGTTCGTGAATGTCACTACTTTCCTGTTGTGAAACAGATCTGTTCTGGTGCTCTGAACTTTCTATTTTCCTCGTGATCAGCTGCATCATTTCCTCTATCTTTTGTAACACGCTATGAAATCTTTCTTCTTGCTGTGCTTTGCACTGTTCCTCCCTTCTTTTTAGATTTTCCTCCATGTCCACAGCTATGTCCTGCATCTGTTTCAAAGTGGACGGGCATCTTTCTCTCAGACAGAATTCCATTTCTGCGTCAAATGCTCTAGGATATTGCAATAGAGCTAAATCAAGGGGAGGTCTTACATTTAGAGGCATGGCTTGATAAACTTGATTGAATCTGTCTGAAAACTGCTGAACAGATTCATCTGGATGCCTTTCTAAATGATTGTATTCTTCGATCAGCAAGAAGAGATTACCTCTGATCATCCATCTATCAAGGAAAATCTTGGCACACTGCTGAAACATAGAGATGCTCGCCTCAGGCAACGCTTTAAACCAAGTCCTAGCTTCGCTTTGCAAAGAAAGGGAAAATAGTCTAAGACTGACATCTTCATCTTCCACTTCAAATGTATTAAGATAATCTTCAAAAGCCTGGATATGTTTCTGGGCAGTAGCGCCAGTCTCTCCATCAAATCTAGGGAGATACTCAGGATGATTTGCCGGCAGGGGACCAAGCACAGGAGGCAAAATGAGTGGCTTATATCTTTCAGGAACTTTACGAGGCACGGGAGTATGTACAGGAACTAGAAGACTGGACTCTATTTTTGGTTCCTCCCTGACTGTATGATGATCTTCAACAGCATTTGAAAGCTGCTGCTCTGATGTGCAAGGAGGCTTTTCAACAATCTTTTCCAAAGGAAAAACACAAAAATTTGACATAAAATCGCTTTTAAAGTACAATATGCACAGCAAAATTTGGTGCAAGAGAAAGAACATGGTCTCTTGGATGATCATCCAAGTCGAGAGCCTGATCTGCTTATATAATTCCTTCGGGTTCATTTCTCCAGCGGAGTCTTTATTATGGGGATGAAGTGGAGTCGCCAGGTGGATGATGTGACCTTAAAGTGCCTGATCTCTGTCCACCGTCACAGATCAGAGCTGAACATGAAAAACCCTGAAGAAAAGGAACACTCTCTCCAGAAAACGAGGTGAACTGGTCAAAATTGACGATTTGCACTAATAAACACATGATTCATTTGCCCAGTGGAGTCGCCATTATGTTATCACTCAGGTTGTCGCTTTTGACTCCTAAAGGGATACTGCCGAGGTAACCACAAACCAACTTTGGACTGCAGGCCCTAGCCTGCCTGCAATCAGAGAGGGCTCTCTCTTTATGATTTAGCTTTGTTGAAAGGGGTGATTTTAGGCTAGATATGATGCACAGGGGTTTGATTGAGTTTTGGCGGGAAAACTGACACTTTCAGGTAGAGAGGTTGAGTATAGTCTGAATGTTTCAAACCATTAGGCGTGGAGTCGAGGAGGGGAACTGCTGGTGTTTTTCTTTAATAATAGTGAGGGGAAAATGGAGCGAGATAACTGAGGTAGAAGCAACTTTCAGGTTCAAGGGATGGCAAGAATGCTAAAGAAAGAGAGGCAGTTAAGAATCTCTCCAACATATTAGCAGAGGAGACAACAAGGCGCTACCTAGGAGCAGTTAAGAATCCCTAGATAATTGGCCAGCACAAGTGAACTGGGGTAAACATGAGACAGAAGGAATTCAATTTTCATAACCAATTCATTCAGAAGAAAACATCAAGAAACAACAGGAATTGAGCATAGAGAGTATTTAACTAATTCTAGGCTATTCTTTCTTCTTGCTATTTAGATAATGGCAAACACATAAACAGAGATAAGAGGCACTTATTTCTTCAGGCCGCAGTGCAGGAATTCCATCTCCAACTCTTCGACACATTCATCAAAAACAGACAGTTTGCTCTCCAAGCTTTAAGCAATCTTTGATTACAGAAAAATTCAAGTATACACAGTGAGTCTCTCGTGAAAATTACCAATTAACCCACCCCTAAAACTATACAGAGGGTGGGATATATAGGGCAAAACTCTCTGCAGAGTTTCCTTTATTACATTTTGACCTAATTACGTCATAAGAATGACTACTTGACCTAATCCTATCTAGAAATAAATGCAAAGAATGTCTCGGGCCGTGCTCAGGGCCGATGTGTCAAAACTGAATGAATAATGTTGTCCTCGGTGGCTTGCTGCAGTGCTTTCTGCAATAAATGGGTATGGGTCTCTGCTTCCTTGCTGTCCTGGTGCCTTAAATGTCTTGACGATGATTTGAAAGCAAGGATGGGCTGATGCTTATCGATTTGATTTTCTGGGGGCTTCATCAATGTTCAGGTGCCTCAAGCCCCTAAAAAATCATGACTGATTCTTTCTGGCGTCCTTTCTTCCACTGATACTCTCTGACAAAATCTAGGCTGCTGATCTACTGTGCTGCATGTCTAATCACCAGTAAATGGCCATTGTTCGGCCTCTGTATCATCTGGAATTGTCTTCTGATCATTTTGGTATGCTCTGTGAAGAAAACGGATCATTTCTGCGCCTTTTCGGGCTTCCTGGGGCCGCATGGGGCGAAGATTCCTTAAAGATTCCCTGAAGATTCTCCATTCTGGCCCAAAAAATCCTACGATGAGCGATTTGCGCCTAGGCGCAAGGTGCAAATCGCTCATCAAAAACTGGCTCAGAATTCGATTCTGGGGCTCCGAAGTGCGATTTTCGCGCCTCTCCGTCCAAAAAAGGGTTGATGACGTCAGCATGACGTCAGCATTGTACGGAGGGTGACATCAGCATGGCGACGTGGCAGGATGACGTCAGCATGATGTCATCACGTATGGACGATGACGTGGTAGGTACGGTGGCGGGACACGTGGCAGTGATGTGGCAGGAGGCCACGCAGGCGGGTGACTCATCGGATGACTGTACAGGGGGGTGACGTGGGTTGTTGACGTCACCAGGCGGTAAGCAGTATGTGGCACACCGCTTATGGGGGTTGGCAGTTTCGGAGGGAGGGGCTCCGCCACAACCCGGCGCTTGACGCGTGGCGGGAGTACGGCGGCAAAACTGCCGAACTCCCGGACGTTAAAGGTCAAGCGCGTCGGGGATGAGGATGCCCGCCAGCCGTTGATCTGTGGGGCTGTGGATCGGTGTTGTTGGGAAAAGTATCCAATACGGAATGACCCTATCCCACTCTAAGGGTGATAGTGCCTCAGCAACAATCAAAGCAAAGCTATTCGAGATTACTTCTTTATGAGATGTAAGAGAGAGGAGAAAGAGATCCACTAACCGTTATCTTCCGCTAATGATTGATCCAATCTTCCCTCTTTGCCGCTTGCTCCCAGCTCCTTGCTCTTTCACAGGCCCAGCTACACAAAGATCCTGCAAAAGCACAAGAAAAGGAAACTACAAGAAGCATACATCCATAATCGATTCAAGGATTAGAATAAATCAAATATACAAGCATCAATATGCCACAGAGACACATGCATATCAAAGAACCTCAAACGCTTTATTAATGGAAGAAGTAAAGTTCTGAGAGTGTTACAACCATAAGAGGCCCAATCCAGCAACACCTCCCAGCAGAAAGAAATCTCCTCTTCACCTCCTTCAAAGCAATCACCCAATAGTTCTATACTCAAACCAACAGCACTTCCTTACATTCACAAGATTCTAGCCTCCCTAGACCTCATGAGAGAGCTCTATATATAGGAGTTTTGGAGAAAGGATGAGTCAGCTTGAGGCTGGCATGAAGCTGACTAGTGTCCTCTCCAACTTCATTTATTCTTCAGTTCTTGAGTCCACTTGGAGTCTCTTGCTTCCACTTGGAGATCTAGATCCTCTTACTCATCACAAGGCGAATTCCCTGATCCAAGTGTCATTTTGGAAGCTTCCTGGGCATTTGACACCTTGCAGAATGACTGTGCCACTTGGCCAATCTCGCCCAGTGCAGGTAGCCTTCATTAGCTTTGACATTCAGCGCAGGTACAGAGTGGAGTAGTTGACATTCAGCGCAGATGCTCAGTGGAGCAGCTGACATGATCCAGAATTAGCTTGTTTTTGAGTGTTTTCAGGTGGAGAACTGATTTTCAGTGCTGTGGTTTGCTAACCTTGTTCCTCTAGGGGTAGGAACAACATGTTTAGGGACTTTGGATCCCTTAGATTATTGACATTTCATGCTTCATGCTGTTAGGCATAAAAATGTCTATAACAGTTGCCCCCTAAAGTATGAGGTCGTTTATCGGGTGAAATGCTTTATCAGGAGGATCCGAAGTTCATTCAATCGCTGAGAGGTGCCCTGTAATAAAATACAATACAATACATTATTTTTTCATTCTGCTTTCATGATCTAGCTGAGGCGGGCATTCCCATGCTCAGCTTTATAAATTCATTTTGGTACATAGAACAGATGATCGTCTGATGGTAGACTGATAATTCTCTGCTGAAATTATCATCCTTTGACAAAGTGTCATGTTCAAGAGTGACTTGCTACCATTAAAGCTTTGAGGTTCTCCCAATTTTTCCCCAGTCATTTCTGACCAGTACCTCTTTATTTTTGTCAAGCTTGAGGAGGATAACATATGCTTGTTCTATAACCTGCCCTTCGGGCAAGCCCATCGCTATGTTTTAACGAGCCTAGCGATAGGGAAACTCGTTCTCATCTAAAGACAAGTTTGTCACTATTTAATCATTTTAACGAGTCTAACGACAAGGAAAACTCGGTCCTTTTCATTTTTAGAGAGTCTGAAAAGGTACAGAAAGTTAACTCCAAAATTCCTTTTTCGTCATCTAATCCCTTAAGTCCGAAAAAGTATAAAACAATACAGAAAGGATGTGTTTTCGATAACTTTAACGAGCCGAATAAAACAAGCGCTCGACCTTTTTGTATAATAATCCCTCAGGTCCAAAAAGATTAAAATCTAGAGGAGGGATAGCTCTTCTGGTCATTTTAGCGAGCTGGAAGGCCAAAACTCGGCAAACTTTTCATATTTTACGAATCAGGAGAAAAGAGCTCAAAGAAGACTCGTCTTTTGAGGAACGAGTGATAAACAGGGATAGCAGCAGATTCCAGGTACAGGTTGGAATTTTCCAATCACGGCAGTGTCACAAGGATGGCTAAGTGAAATCACTCTTCGCAGTTGTTCCTCAAAATAGGTAAACAATCATATGGAGGTGAACGATTGGCCAAATGAAATGGAGGTGGCGGGTGCAAACACGACCAAGGCTTTTTTCGGCTAATAAATTTACGATCACAATGGTTATTTACCGGAATAGGTTCATTTTTTAATGAGCTTAAACTCTGGAAGAAACTACTGCTCACGCTTTTCTATTTTTTAACGAGCATAAATTCCGCGGTAAAACTGCTCGATCTTGCGTTTATTTTTTAACGAGCATGAACTTTATGCTAAAACTGCTCGAATCTCGCTTTTCTATTTTTTAACGAGCATAGATTCCACGGTAAAACTGCTCGATATACCAGTCATAAGATAAGAAATGTCTCCTGCAAGATTCCAATTTTTATAGAGCTTGCACCTCACATAAGCTATGCTCCCTCTCATCCTTTCTTTATGCAAGTTCGGAAACGGCTAATCCTAAAAACAGATAAATAACCGCTCCTAGCTTGCACTCCAAAAGGTTTGCATGCCCCCAGGTATAAAGTACAATTTCAATGCTGCCCCTACTTATCCGATAAAACATTTGTTTTAAAGGGTGAGGCTTGCCTCTTCCTGGTTACCCAAAGATTGTTTTGTTAACACCATCAAACGAAAACACTTCCTCGGCACTGTCTACCAAAGTAGACAATGGTGAATGACCTTTTTCAGACAAGTAACCTTATCAAAAGAATCTTGTTCTAGAACAACCCCTCTTCCTTCCACGGACGGGGTACGGACTAGTCATATTCCTTCGCGGAAATTCTACTTTATACCCAAGGTTTCCTCTGCCCGAAGCAGACCAGGATGCATGCCCCCTAGGTTCCAGTCCCATCTTTCCGAATCAGTCGCACTCATCGGGAAGGAGGACTGGGGGGGGAGACATTTCTTGGGTGAATAGACCATTCAGGGTTGGTATTTGACTATTTGCGATGCGTGATCCCGGGAATGAAAGTTGGTCTATGAGCTTGACCATTCTTCCTTCGTGTGGAAAACACATTACTCTAAAGAGTGAGGAGACTATAGCTCCCATGCAATATATATAGTCTCGTCCAAGGAGTAGGTTATAATCCAAGGGTCCTTGAATGACCATCACGTTCATTTGAACGGTGTTCCCTTTCAATGTAACAGGCACATTGGGGAGGATCCCTAACGGTCGACTGGTTCCTTTATCAAAACCCGAGAGATTTCTCATCTCAGGCAAAAGCGTCGGGGAACCCAGTGCTTTCCAAGCAATAGAGGAAAGGATACTCACAGATGCCCCTTCATTAATGATAGTTCCAGCCATTACCATTCTGTAGATTTGGACTATGATTTTGAATGGTATACTGGCTGGTAACCGGGGTCTGCCTAGTTGGTTCCAATCAAAGGACACAACCAGGTTGCTTGGTGGTGGGACCGAATATACGGCCGGATATGACCCTGACGATGTTCCTTCCTGCGATAAAGGAATGGGCGCATTGCCCCGATGCTCATCAGAGTCTGTGTTGATGAAAAGAATCTGGATGGTGTCATCCTTATTCTCTTCAGTGAGGGTGTCACTTGAAGATGAATCTTCAGCGACGGTGTCATTTGAGGATGAAACCTCTGAAGGAAGAACCGGGTCAACTGCCGTATCGACCTTTAGACTTTCGTCTGGTCTGGATTCAGTAGGTTCATTTTCAATGACTGACACTTCAGCTGACCACTTGAGCGGGCCAGCTGTATTTTCAACCAACGAAGGACTTGGCACGAGTTTTTTGTATCCAGGAGGAAGCATTACCGGTGAAACCGGACGATCTTCCAAAACTCTCTTCGCTTCGTCTAAGAAGGGACAACGGTGGATGACGTGATTTCCTTTACACAGTTTGCAGGGGGATCTTGCTCCCCCTCTTTGTCTTGAACCTTCACTTTCGCTGGTTGATGGTAAGCATTCAACCTGGCTATCAGAGGTTGACGCTCCCGAATTGTGCAACCGAGGGGACCAGTCCCTTAGTATCCGGGGAATATAGGGACAATCTCTATGGAAGTGGTCTCCTTTACATATGACACATGGCGATTTAGGCCCGGTCTGTGCTGTGTGTGGATTTTTGTTAGATGTCTTTTGCTTGCCCCCAGTCACCTTAGGCTCCTTCTTCTTCTTCTCTCTCTCCTTCTTCTCCTTCTTCTTCATGGGAGCTTGGTTTTTACCGGCTCTACCTTGTGAAGATGAAGGATTGGAGGAAGAGTTATAGGAAGTGGAAGGCTGGTGGGCAGCTCTAGACTCATCTGACTATTGACTCGACTGTTCAGGAACCATGGTGGTCTGAACTACATTGGTTGAGAATAGCCAAATTGGCAGGCCAATCGTCAGTCCTGGAAGCGACAATGTGGCCATGTGGGGCGCACCAACTTCTCCCCAAGAGGAGAATGGACTAGGATTTCCATCATGTGGAATTCCTTGGTTGGGGCGTTCCATTTTCTCAACCTAAGATCAACGCGGGAATAGGAGGTGATTATGTTCCGTTTAAAATAAATTTTATAACGACGCTTTAGACACAACTTGCTTTTTCACTTTTTAAGAGTCGAGAAAAAGCTAAAGATGACTCTAGTCTTCTTCGATGTTTTAACGAGCCCGAAGTGACAAATGCTCGGATGGACTTTTTCAGTTATAGAGTTTGAAAAAGGCCAAAAGAAACTGCTCTGGAGTTCTAGGCAGAGGGTGTGCCAAACTTTTCGCAAAACCACATAATACGTTTTACGGTACAAGTGGTCGATCTTCGTGAATGCTGTGTTCACTGCATTGCGATCAGTAGGGCGGCCAACACGGTTCCTATTGGATAAAGGCTTTGTTCCTATAGGGGTCTCCCAATATATACGCGACGGTACGTGGGAGCACAAGTCCGTATTGATACTTATCGCTTCACCGTGGAGGAATCACCCAACCACTCAACGCTAAGATATCACGTTTAACGACGCCGGAACACATCTCTAGCTTAGACCTCTATGTGTTTGCGTTATGTTTCAATGCGTTGTTATGTAAATTCAATTTATTTTAAGGTTGATCTTGTTTAGCAGTTTGCCTTTATGGATCACCACGAGATGTATGATAACACTCCTAAATGCAGCCTAAGATGATAAGCAAGCTTTTCAATCTTTCAACTTTGAAAATCTTAACTACTGAGGGAAAAGAAAGATAACATCTTTTCACACAGATCATAGAGCACACACTAATGCACTTTTTCCTAAATCAACATGCAAGCTGTCATAATGCACATGCACAATGCAAGTATTTCTTTTCTCTTCCTTAATGTTTGTGCGACACAAAAAGAAAGCTGTTGTATAACTTTGAATTCAATTTCAAGTGAAAGAAAACAAGCTTGTCCAAAATCAAAAGACACCTTAAGATTTACTTGTTTCGTCACTAGAAATATATAAATTCAAACCATATGACGAAAGCAAAAGCTCAATCAGCTATGAACAGCAAACAAACTAACTCTCAAGATCAAAACGACACTTTATCACAGGTCTAGATCTAAGAGGCCATAGCAAGACTAGTTCACTTTCGTTATGGGAAACTGTAAATGATACAAGAAATACACAAAGAACAAACACAGTTTCTTTATACAACCGAGGCGGAATAGTGGCAAGGAAAGTTGGTTTCAGATAGGCACATTGACTGGTAACAGACAGCAAAAACAAGAGTGAAAACAAGGCAAGGAACAGCAGGAAACCCCAGTAGCACAAGGCAAGACTGGTCCAGCGCAGGTGGGACACTGTCTGTTTGACCTTCAGCGCAGGTAGCCCCTTCGGGAACTGCGCTGAAATGCAGACAACCTTCACAGTAGCTGCACTGAAGAACGAAACTTTCATTTCTCTTGGTTTCCGGGTCACAGATTGCTCAAAAATTCACAGTTTTTGGTCAAATCAGAAGCTATCAGTCAAGGACACACTAAGGGATGACAAGGAGGATGAAAAGCTATCACTAAGAGCTTATCAGAGTCCTTGTGGATCAGCTCTTCAAATCATAAACTTGCCCAGAAACTGAGCTAGAGTAGCTGCCCTCTACTTTGCGTTTGAAAGATCCAAATGCAGTTCGATTCGGTACTCCCTTTGTTTATGAAATGAATAGCAAAAAACACAAACAACCAACAAGATACGATCCCCAGCGGAGTCACCAATTTGTTTTTGTGAAAAGTATCCAATACGGAATGACCCTATCCCACTCTAAGGGTGATAGTACCTCAGCAACAATCAAAGCAAAGCTATTCGAGATTACTTCTTTATGAGATGTAAGAGAGAGGAGAAAGAGATCCACTAACCGTTATCTTCCGCTAATGATTGATCCAATCTTCCCTCTTTGCCGCTTACTCCCAGCTCCTTGCTCTTTCACAGGCCCAGCTACACAAAGATCCTGCAAAAGCACAAGAAAAGGAAACTACAAGAAGCATACATCCATAATCGATTCAAGGATTAGAATAAATCAAATATACAAGCATCAATACGCCACAGAGACACATGCATATAGAAGAACCTCAAATGCTTTATTAATGGAAGAAGTAAAGTTCTGAGAGTGTTACAACCATAAGAGGCCCAATCCAGCAACACCTCCCAGCAGAAAGAAATCTCCTCTTCACCTCCTTCAAAGCAATCACCCAATAGTTCTATACTCAAACCAACAGCACTTCCTTACATTCACAACATTCCAGCCTCCCTAGACCTCATGAGAGAGCTCTATATATAGGAGTTTTGGAGAAAGGATGAGTCAGCTTGAGGCTGGCATGAAGTTGACTAGTGTCCTCTCCCACTTCAGTTATTCTTCAGTTCTTGAGTCCACTTGGAGTCTCTTGCTTCCACTTGGAGATCTAGATCCTCTTACTCATCACAAGGCAATTTCCCTGATCCAAGTGTCATTTTGGAAGCTTCCTGGGCATTTGACACCTTGCAGAATGACTGTGCCACTTGGCCAATCTCACCCAGCGTAGGTAGCCTTCATTAGCTTTGACATTCAGCGCAGGTACAGAGTGGAGCAGTTGACATTCAGCGCAGATGCTCAGTGGAGCAGCTGACATGATCCAGAATTAGCTTGTTTTTGAGTGTTTTCAGGTGGAGAACTGATTTTCAGTGCTGTGGTTTGCTGACCTTGTTCCTCTAGGGGTAGGAACAACATGATTAGGGACTTTGGATCCCTTAGATTATTGACATTTCATGCTTCATGCTGTTAGGCACAAAAATGTCTATAACAATCGGACGGCGGGCGGCGAACGCGACGGGATAGGGGGTTAACGGGAGGGAATATTCGCAGGGATATTCCGAGTTTAATGTGCGCGGGGGGCGGGGGGGGGGGGGTTATAGACTTAGGGAAATGGGTTTAAGGGGTTTTTATAGCGGTGGGCTGGATCTTTACAAGGGGGAAGGTGAAAACATGGGTTTTTTGGGTTAAGGGAGAGTTTACTGGCTGACCAGATGTCAAACCAGTTCCTCAATGACTCGGATGGGCTAAAAACAGTCCCAGATGGACTGAGATTTCCCGGACTTAGTAAAAAGTATGGATATAATGCCAGGGAGGGGTATTTACATAGGGGGATTTATATACATAGTTTTAATAGGGGGAGGGAAAAACTAATAGGGAGTTACATAATAAGGGCGATGAAAAAAAAATGTTAGTGAACTCCAGCCTGAGTGCCTCCAACTGAAAAACTGCCTCAAAGCAAAAAATGGATTGCTTTATCAAAACTGGAACACAGCAGTGGCCTTTAGACCAACCTAGTCTCATGGATACTTTCTGGCCATCTGTAGCAAATATGGAGCATTGCAGCATGCATAGCACGACATATTTGGCATATAAAACTGTCGATCATGAAAGATAATTAACCTGCTGCAGCAGGAGGCTAACAATCAGCATCTCCAAGAATCCTGTCATGCATTCAAAAACAAAACTAATTTTGATCAAATATCATTTTGTTAGAGATCAGGTCACCTAAAAGAATATCAAATTTGAATATGTTGGTACAGAAGAACAAATCACTGATATCTTCACTAAACCTTTACCTCGTGAAGCATTTGAATATCTTCACCAGAAGCTTGGGATTCTCCCAAGTTCTCATTAGATTTTCCTTATTCAGAAAATAAAGGGGGAGTGGAAGTGTGTACAGGTCCACAAGATGGTTGTGTGTCAGGGGGAGTTACCCTTTGCCATTGATGTCAAAGGGGGAGAGAAGGCAGTAGGAAGAGGTGCCCTGATCGCAGGGGAGTACTTGTGTTGCCATCAATGCCAAAGGGGGAGATTGTTGATCTAAAGATGATCTAAGGTTGTCATTAATGTCAACCCAAGTAGCACTAGGGGCTACCTTGACCTTGAAAGTGAATTTTGACTTGACAAATTACTCTATTTTGAGTCAAGGATCTTCTAGATAGATTCTACTCGTCGATATGTTTCTGTTAATATATGGCACGCCAAGTAATTCTTCACGGTTTGAGTGATATTCATGTTTGAAGTTAGTAACCCTAGTTAGTGGGCTAAAACCCTATGGGATTGTGGCATGGCACTCATAATTGGTTTTGGTCATTGAATAGTCATTAATTAATAATTTTTAAGCTCCTAAAATCCCTCCAACATTCTCTATAGAAGCCCCTCTCAACTCTATAAAAAGAAATCTCATATATCCTCCAAATATAGTGATTAGGGAATTTTTAAAACTTCATTTCAACGAAGGATTAGATTATGAAATTAAAACCCATTTGATTCACAATCTTGATGAAAATTGTGGCCAAATTTCAGATCTTGGTTCACTATAGTTTCAGAGATATGATATGTGGAAGTTAGGGTTTTTGCAGGCTACTGAATTTCATCTCCAAAACATGACCTTGGGAAAATCGTCATAACTATCTCTCTAAGAGAAGAAGATTGGAATTATATAAAAAGAGGTGGATAGTGCACGGGCTGTAGTTCTTTGTGTATCAATTTCAGAGCCGAAGGAGGAAACAGTGACACATGGTACGTCGTACAAGTTCGCTCTACTGAACCAGTTCATAATTAGGTGATTGTGAGAGATTAGGCATAACTTTTCCTTGAAGAGTCCAAATTGGGTCAGACCTATGGAATTGGAAATAAGACTTAGAAAGATTCAACAGTACCAAAGATCACATGTTGGTGATCTAAAATTGCAGAGATACATCAGATTAAATATCGTGCTCCTAGAAGGAAAGAAAAACTAGATCAAGTGTTATCAAGGGGTGCAAAGGTCCAGACTTTCTAGGGCATAAAAGAGCAAGGTGTAGTAAAATGATGCAGCAGAGGTATGATATAGGTAAGTATATTTTGTATATGCATGTTCATCTCCTAATTACATTAGTTTCTTTGTATTATAATTTGTTGTTTTTGTTTAGCATTGACATATGTTTTGCAAGATGAGGTAAGTTTTACCATTATCATGTCATGGGTATTTCATTGAAGAATTTTTGCTGGTATTATATATTCATCAAGAGAAGACTCAATTCATAATCTAATGTTTTGAAGAGTGAGAAAGGGTAGCATGACAAAAGCAGCAATCAAGGTTCCAAAAAGTAGCAATAAGTTCACCAGATGAAGTCTTCAAGTGGGAAGCATTTCATATAATCATTGTAAAAGTATCATTGTACAGAGTCATTGTAAAAGCATAATTGTAAGAGTTTTACAATTGTCTATCTACCAAGAGTTGAAGAGGTAGTCTCAGGAGGTCTAGGATCATCATTAGGTGGTTGTGTCATAGTTGGGGTTATGGTCTAGTGTGTCTTGTTATTCTACATCATTTTATATCATTGTAAAGTGGACAATTTTCCCTGGTACAGGAGTCCATTCTTATTTTACTTTTCTATAGGGTGGTAGGGTGGTGTCAGGGTGAGTTGTAGCTCATTGGGTGTTGGGGCATCTGTTCATTTGACTACTGAAGAATCTCAGGTGTTGGAGCATCCATCCAGTGGGAGATAGAGAAGAATGCTTTTGTAGAATTCTAGGAAGTTGTTGATTTCATTTCAGTTGGGGCTGAAGATTAAAGAATTTATTAGAAAATATTTCGGTGGTTTTTGACCCAGAGGAGGTTTTCCACCTAAAATCTTTGTGCCTACTAGGTTCATTTATTTACTGTTATTATTGCATAAATGTTAATAATAATTGAAGATTAACTAATGCTTTGAAAAGATTTGAAAGTGATAATTTGTAAGGAATACTGATTCACCCACCCCCCCCCCCCAATATTTTCCAACATAATCATCAGCGTCCCTAGGATGATTTATTTTGGACTCTAAAAAGTCTATTTGCATCTTTCCCTTCTCAGTGTCAAAGGTAGAAAGTAACCTATGTTGAGTAGATGATGTATGCTTCCAAAATTGTTTGTACGTAGAATCTTTCAAAGCTTCATTCCTCTGCTTGATTTCTTTGTAAACTATGAAGATACTCTTCTCTTTCTGATTCTTCTGCAATTCTTGTGTATGAGATGATGATAGATTTGGACTGGATGAAGATAAAGGAGATATTAAAACCATTTCTTTTCTGCTAGAAGATGATGATATGAATGGGCCCGTTAGGATAATTGGGTGTTGTAGTGTTTTTTAGTTAATCCTAATTGACCGTGACTACAACATTTAATTGTCAACCTAGGGTAGGTCTTGCTGTTTCAATGGAGTTCGTACTGTTTGTGCCGATACACTATAGTCAAGCATGAAAAATGGAAGGAACAGTAAAATAAATCGCTGAATCAAATTGAAAAAATTAAATCATTTATATAGAAATAAAAAGACTCCATAGAATTGAAATCACACTTCTCAACTACCAGAGTAAGGGCATGCCACACAATAACTAACAACTACACCAGTTGGTCACTATAATTATGTTTATCAACTCAGTGTAACAACACAATATAATCTGGAATAGAAGTGGACATAATTCAAAATTTGTACAACAACAATAGAAACCCATATGTCAATAAACGAAGCAATAGTGTACACTACATCTACTACTGTAGTCCCTGCTAAAGAGGAGGGCCCTTCCTCCCTAGCAGGGGCACAGGAACAACACAAGATTAATTAATGAATCAGATGAAGAGCAGTAACAACATCACCAAAGTGATTTAATATTAAAAATAATTCAAAGTTACAGAAGGAGAGTAATAGTACTTTTCTATATGTCATCTTAGCATTGTTTTCACTCTTATCCCCCATGCTTAATCCCTCTAACCCTTACTATAACAGGAATTCTTCAAACTTTTCTTCTGATGGTCTTGCAGGTTTGATTGATGGCTTAGGTATCCTCAGGGCTGGTTGTTTCACTACACTACCTGAATTTGGATATTGATAAACCAACATGTGTTCTCTCATCTCAGGTGTTTTATGTTACCCCTCAATTTCCCCTTGTCCTTCGGTCCTAAAGTTATGGCTACTAGCTTCCCCCTATTGTTCATGAATTGGATTCTTGATCTTGGGAGTTCAGGTGCTAACTTTAGAATGATATGGCCCCGAGATAGAGGAATCAAATATTTCTGCCCTTGTTATTGGAGTGACATCTTTTTGTGGCCATGTTTTCCTTGCATCCCTTTAAGGGCTTGATTGTTCTTTTTCTAAATTAGAGATTAGTTCATGGATAAATTTTTTTCTTCCCAAATATACACTCTTCCTTTCATTTTTATGAACCGTTTTTTTTGTGACTTATTAGAGTGGGGGGTAGTTTTCATATTTTTGTAGTCCCTATAGTTGCACACATGGACTCTATGTGTATTAATTCACACTCTAGGTGTCTCAGTTTTCGATAGTGGTGAGCCTTCCCAGGTGTGTTAGAGCAATGTGCAGGTTCTTACCTCTCGTCTTACCACCCAGCAACTGAAGAGCCGAAGACACTCTAAAAAAATACCAAAATACCATGCCCTAAGTGCCCTATTAATCACAATGGTGAGCCTGCCCAAGTATGTTAGAGTGTTGTGCAAGTTCTTACCTCTCGTCTTACCGCTCAACCACTGTGGACTAGGAACATGCTATCATCAAACAAACAACTTGGTTGACAGTATCGTCAATTACCATCCCCAGCAAAGGTGCCAAAATGTAGTGTTGTTTTAATCAATCCTAGTTGACTGTGACTGCAACATTTAATTTTCAACCCAGGGTAGATCTTGCTATTTCAATGGAGTTCACATTGTTTGTGCCGATACACTACAACCAAGCATGAAAAATGGAAATAAAAGTAAAAGATGTCTCTAAATCAAATTGAAAAAATTAAATCATTCAAGTAGAAATAAAAAAACTCCACATAAATGAAATCACACTTCTCAACTACAAGAGTAAGGGTGTACCACACAATAACTGACAACTACACCAGCCAGTCACTATCATTATGTTAATAAACATAGTGTAACAACACAATATAATCCAGAATATAAGCGGATGTAATTCAAAATTTGTACAGCAACAATAGAAAACCATATGTCAATAAACAAAGCAATAATGTACATTACATATATTGTTGCAGTCCCTCCTAAAGAGGAGGGCCCTTCCTCCCTAGTAGGGGTGAAGGAACAACATGAGATTAATTAACGAATCAGATGAAGAGTAGTAACAACATCACCACAGTGATTTAATATTAAAAATAATTCAAAGTTACAGAAGCAGAGTAACAATGCTTTTCTATATGTCGTCCTTATACATAGGAAATCGAGTTTATTTTATAATTATTACATGCCCGAAATTAGGAATAGATCAGTCATGAGAATCTCACGATTCTCATGCTGATAAAAAATAAAAGTAGTTACAACCTATTTCTAAATACAAAGACTTCTCAAATATATTGGTTAGGATTGAAACCACTTGGGTTTGTTACTTCTAAAATAAACAACTCCTAGATTCCCAATAGTTGTTATGTGGAATAGTACCCACAACTTGCCATCTCTGGTGCAACAGTATCATGTGTGTGAATGGCGGTTCAAGATGTAATGACAATCACTGGTGACAACACCCTTGGTGTAATAGCGGTCCTCTGTATCAATGCGTAGTGTAACAGTAGCCTGTAACAACATTCAATCTGTAACAACCTGTAACATCATGCAAAGTGTAACAGAAAACTGCTCTATCTTGCTCTGAAGTTGATCAGTGTTGCCTGTTTACTTCATAGCCTTGTTCCTATGAGTAACACCTGAAAAGGAGAAGAACTTACAAAACACTCCTCCAATGATCACCCCATTTAGCCACAAAAATGAATAAAGTATCATATTATTCAGTAAAATATGGAAAAATAACATAATAGTGTAATAGGTTGTAAAAGTGAGAAAAAGGGTGATTAATCATATAAAGTTTCATGGGCCTGAAGGATAAGAGGATCAAAACTGGGGAGAGAAGGTGCAGGAAATAGGTATAAGGTCACACCCAATAGGAATTGTTGTGTACTGTCTTCTGAATGTGTATCACTTGTACTAGCTCTCTTTTTCCTCTTACTATAAATTTTAAATTCCTTGGCTAAAGTTGTTGTTTGTATGGGAGAAGCACTATATTGGGGCCTTTTATCTTGTGCTTCTTCTCTTAGAGGATTCTATGATGGTGTAGATGTTATAACCTGTTCCTCTACTTTCTAAAGTGTGTTTTCCTACCATTCATCCTAGTTCATAAATTGTTCTATCTCATACCTAGGAGTATGAGTATATGTGGTAGTTTTTTGTTCTACCCTTACCTTCGAAATTACTCCTAGGGGGTCATAAGACTAGGTGAAATTAAGATTAAAGTTCATCTATCTAAGGAGATCTTATGCTTCCTTTCCTATTGATCTAGCATTAAAAACAAATGGCCCTACTTGAGTTTTAATCTTAAATTGAGCCTTTTTCTTTGCTACAATAAAATGTAGTTGATCCATGTTGATCATTTGTCTGATATACTCTAATGCAAATATATGAATAGGAACAAATTTAGGTAATTTGAATGGGGGCATCTCACATCCATATATCATAATCTCTATATAATTTTGGTATAAATACTAATCTCCCATTTTGGTCTGTTCACTAAGATGAAGGATTTTCCTTATATCTATCCCAATTCTTGGTCCTGCATCACTATTGAATAAACATATAGCAAAATATAGGAATTGATCTACAAAATCATTGAATGTTCTTGGTTCTAACTTTAACTGAGACCATAACTATGGGCACATGGCTTGATATTGGAGGAATAAGAAGGTCTGGAAAAGGAAACAGGCATAGGAAGACAAAGCAGATAACAAGGTTTCAACAGTTATGCTTTCAAGATTTGTAAAAGAAAAAGGTCATGAGGAATTAGCAGTTGCTTCAGATAATGACTCAAGTCAAGATGCCTAGTTAGGTGACTCCTATTTTGAACAATCTGGCTTGTTGACTCCTTAATGTTTGTACAAGAGGATTCTATGCAACAGTATATGGCACAAGTCTACAATTGACAGGAAGGTAGTTTGAACATGATGGTAGTTTCATTAAAGGTTCAGGGGGAGAAAAATAGTTGAAGGATTATAGGTTACCAGGAACAAGAAAAGATTAGTCTGCAAAGGATATTCACCAGTGGAAGGAATTTATTTCAATGAAACATTTGCACCAGTTTCCAAAATGGAAACCATTCAGATGTTTCTTGCTTATGCATGTTCAAGAAAAATAAAAGTATACCAAATGGATGTTAAGTCATCATTTCCGAATGGAGAATTAGAAGAAGAAGTTTACATCGAACAACCTGAAGGTTTTCTATGATTAGAAAAAGAAGACTATGTTTGCAAGTTAAAGAAGGCTCTGTATGGTGTCAAGCAGGCTCCCAGATCATGGTATGCTCATCTTGATGGATATCTACATCAATAAGGGTTCAAGAAAGGTACTGATGATAGCAATCTTTACGTACAAATAGATAAAGATAATTTAACAATAATTGAGGTATATGTGGATGATATAATCTTTGGTAGCAATGATGATCGACTAAGTAAGAACTTTGCTATAAAGATGCAAAGTGAGTTCGAGATGTCTTTACTTGGTGAGTTAACATACTTCTTAGGGCTTCAAATATTTCAGCAAGAGAAAGGAATATGTATATGTCAAGCCAAGTACATCAAGGAAATGCTCAAGAAATTCAAAATGGAAGATTGCAAACCCATCCTTACTCTGATGGTAATAGGTTGCAAATTTAGCATAGACGATGAATCTATGAATGTGGATCAGAGGTTGTACAGATCTATGCTTGGTAGTCTTCTATCTGTAATAGCCTCTCGCCCAGATGTTATGCAAGTAGTTGGACAAGTAGCAATATTCTGAGTAGCACCAAAAGAATCACATATTATTTACGTCAAAAGAATTCTTCGATATCTAAAGGGAACAATAGAATATGGCTTGTGGTATCCCAAGGGAAACAATCTCATTATTCAAGCTTTTACAGATACAGATTGGGCAGGAAGCATTTGTTAGGGTCCCACCCTAACCCCCTTATTTATGTAGTAGGATCGAGTCATAGTTATTGTTAAGTAAGGAGTCAATAAAGCCCATATTAATAATTGTAAGTGGTTAACCTACAATTAATGACGGGACCATAGTTAGTTGCAAATGGGTCATGGTATTAGATAGATGGTATTAATAAGAACCATGGTATTGCATGTATGAGTCATATATAAAGGATAGAGACTCCCTGCAAGGAGCATCGTGTCTTATTTTGTAATCGAGCTCTGCTCTATTGGAGGTTGCCCCCTCGAAGAAGCAAGTGAACATTTCTTTTTGAATAATAAAATACTTGCTGTTGTTTCTCACTATTCTATGTTCTGAGTATATTTCTTCGCATATTCTGTATTCCGGTATCGTCTTGTAGGTTAAGAGCATAAAAAGTGGTATCAGAGCTCTTTCCAAGGCCAGTGGGATCTCCATTCCTTAGCAAATTTTTTTTTTTTTGGCTAGAGACGTGTTCCGGCGTCTTTAAACCACGGGATCTGTCATTGAGCACATAAACCTACGGATTTGGGGAGGCATGCATGCAGGAAATACAAGAGGTGGTCATGCTTGTTGGACTCCCTTGTAACCCCTATGGGTACCCCTTCGAGTAGTAGCGCATTAGATAGAACCGCGCACGGACTGTCTTCCAAGTACCCTCTAGGTATATCGGAAGCCCCCCTAGCTCCTTTGAAACCTCGCCATAGATAAACCATCGGTCGTCTTGCTACTACAGTACACCGAGAACAACACTCGAAGAGATTACTCGCCCATACGATAGGGTAGTCAGGTTGTAGGGCTAAGGGTATGGTTGCTCCTCTTTAGTTAGAGCCCTGAAACATTGGGCCGAGTACTACTGTCAGACCCTTATGTATATTTTGATCTGTAGCACCTAACACTCCTCGAGACCATAGTTCCCTTTTCTATCTCGGTATCACGCATAATCTCTACCAGATCAAATCTCGCAAGTGGGGTTGCAGCAGCAGCACACATCAATCCCGTAGTTCTGAGTTAGCAGACCAGCCTTTCTGATCCATCAGATCTGCAGCAGCAATTGGTGCCGCCGCTTAGAGCTATCCGATTAGCCATTCAGATCTCTTAGATCCACCAGATCTGAGTAGTTGTGTGGGGTTCCTATACCGGGGCGTGATTTTCACAGGACTTTTGGTGCATTGACATTTCGGGGATTCAGCTACAGTCTGACACCCCTCGGGGTGCTTATTGGTGATCTAGCCCATAAGAATCAGGACGACGAGCTGAGCAAGGTGGTACCATTCAAGTGTTAGTGAAAAAAATTTAGGTGGTCCCAAATTTCAAGTACATCGGATCGGTGCATGGTAGAAACTAGAGCGCAAGCTATGGCCAATCAGAAGATCGACAAACTTGAACAATCCTTGCAAACCCTCCAAGCTCAGCTTGATAGACTAACTAACACAATCTTTAAGGGAAAGGAGGAAGCCTGCGAGGAGGCGTATATTGGCAATGGACACAGTGAGGGTGAGTCTAGCCACTCTCTTCACCTCTAGGGCACCCACCAACAATCCCGTCCGCGACCTCCCAAGTTGGATATGCATAAATTTGATGGTTCTAACCCGGCCACATGGATAGCACAAATGGAGCAGTATTTCAATCTAATTAACATCTTAGATAATGAGACTCAGCTTATGGTGGGGAGCATGTACTTGGACAATGAAAGATGGCAATGGTGGGAATGGCATCCACATTGCAGTGGAAGTTTTCTGACTTGGGCCACCTTCAAAAAATCTCTTACAGAGCGCTTTGACCAGGAATCTTATTTTTTGGGTCGTCTCACTAAGCTCCATCAGACTGGCACAGTGGATGAATATATTAAAGCCTTTGAAGCCTTAGCTTTCCGCACTAGGGATCTCTCAGATGTGTTCTACACAAAATGTTTTATCAGCGGTCTTAAAGAGGCCATACAAGCCCACGTCTGACTACACCACCCTCCCACATGGTCGGAGGCTTGCAAGGTAGCTCGTAACGTGGAATGTGCATTAGCAGCCCAGTCCATTCACCCAAATTTCACCGCCAAGGGTCGCCCCCCACAGGCTCACAGCACGACTCAAACACTTAAGGTTCAAAAGGTGTCACCTGCAGAAATGGCCGAAAGAAGAAAACAAGGATTATGTTACTACTGTGATGAAAAATACTCCCCAGGTCATAAATGCAAGGAGCCTAAATTTTTTCAAATTGATGTCACTGATTACAGCTCATCGGAGGAAGCCCCACCACTTAAGGAATCGAAGGAGGTAGAAGTGGACAACCAGAAGGACAATATCCCTGACAAACCAGTTATTTTGCTGCATGCTTTGGCAGGGATTTCTTCACCTCAAACTCTCAAAATTAGAGGTTTTATTAAAGATCGCCCAGTAGTAGTCTTGATTGATAGTGGAAGTACACATAATTTCATCCATCAAAAAGTCGCAGAAGCAGTGCATTGTTTTGTACGAGCAATTTCTAACTTCCAAGTCCAAATTGCGGATGGGGGAACAATGAAATGTGATGGCCACTGTGAAAATGTCAAACTTCAAATGGGGGATTATCAGTTGAAGACCCACATGTTTGCCATACACATGGGAGGGTGCGACGTTGTCCTCGGTGCTGAACATATTCGCACTCTTGGGCCAATCACAATGGATTTCCAGGAGTTATATATGAGCTTTAAGCAGAACAACTCCACACATACCCTCCGTGGACTCCAGATGGGAGCTCCCTCTATCATCATCTCACATAGGATGGAAAAATTGCTAAAAAGGGGCCATCATGGAGTTATAGCTCAATTTAATGCCATCCAGGCCGTCGAACCCAATTCTTTGCCGATTCATCCTGAGATGCAACAGATTTTAAATAACCATATGCTAGTCTTTGACAAGCCTCATAAGCTTCCACCCTCGCAAGGGGAACATGATCATAGCATCACCTTGGTTCCAAGGGTCCAACCACCAAATGTGCATCCATACAGATATCCGTTCAGCCAAATGAATGAAATAGAAAAAATAATCAAGGAACTTTTGGAAGCAGGTGTCATTTGTCCTAGCATTAGTCCTTATTCATCACCGGTGGTCATGGTGCTCAAGAAAGATGGGGAATGGTGGATGTGTCCAGACTTCAGGGCCCTCAATAAGTTGATAGTCAAAGATAAATTTCCCATCCCAGTTATTGATGATTTGCTAGATGAACTCAATGGGGCTCAATTATTCACTAAGTTGGATCTTCGCTCAGGCTACCACCAAATTCACATGAAGGAAGATGACATTCCAAAGACTGCTTTCAGAACTCATGAAGGCCATTATGAGTTCCTGGTCATGCCATTCGGTATTTTTAATGCCCCATCTACTTTTCAGAGCCTTATGGACCACCTTTTCAAACCATATCTCAGGAAATTTGTCCTTGTCTTCTTCGATGACATCCTCATCTGTAGTTGCACTTGGGCCGCACATCTTCAGCATGTAGATCTGCTCTTGCAACTGCTCCGCAAGCATAAATTATTTGTTAAGATGTCCAAATGTTCTTTTGGCATGGAAGAAGTTGAGTATTTGGGCCACATTGTCGGGCGTGAAGGTGTCAAGGTGGACCCCAAAAAGATCCAGGAAATGCAGGATTGGCCTCAACCTAAGACCTTGAAGAGCCTGAGAGGACTTTTGGGTCTCACAGGCTATTATCGCAAATTTGTCCGCAATTATGGTAGCATTACGAAGCCCCTCACTCAAATCCTCAAGAAAAATTCATTCTTTTGGAATGATGATGCACAACAGGCATTTACAGCTCTCAAAAATGCCATGTGTTCCACTCCAGTCTTAGCACTACCTGATTTCACCAAATCTTTTGTCATTGAATGTGATGCTTCGGGTACGGGTATTAGGGCGGTCTTAATGCAGGAAGGTCGACCCTTGGCATTCACAAGCCAACAACTAAGTGGGAGGAATCTAGGACAATCTACCTATGAAAAGGAAATGATGGCCATATTACATGCATTAGATACCTGGCGACCTTACTTACTGGGGCGACGTTTCCAAATCTGCACAGACCATCATAGTCTTAAATATTTTTTGGAGCAATGCCTATCCTCCCCACAACAAAATAAATGGCTCGCCAAAATGCTAGGATATGATTATGAGATCATTTACAAGAAAGGGCGCGAAAATAGTGTAGCAGATGCATTATCTCGCCAATTTGAGGAGGAAAGTACCCTGCTCGCAATTTCCCTTCCCATTCCAGAATGGATTGAAGAGGCTCATAGGGAATGGCTTTCACATCCCTGGCTCTCCCAACTCATTACTTAATTGCAGGTGGATCCAAATTCGACCAAGGGCTACTCGTGGTAGGATGAGATTCTTCGCTACAAGGACAGAGTCGTAATATCACCAACATCCACCCTCAAAAGCCGCATTTTGGCAGAATTGCACTGATCCCCCATTGCAGGACATTCAAGCTTTCAGAAGACATATGATTGCACTAGAAGATCATTTTTTTGGACAGACATGAAAAAGAACATCCTTACTTTTGTAGCGGAATGCGATGTCTGTCAACGCCACAAAGGGGAGATAGTTAAAGCACCAGGCACAATACAATCGTTGCCCATCCCGGCATCTATATGGACGGATGTTTCTATGGATTTCATTACAGGTCTTCCAAAGTCAGGAAACAAGTCAGTCATCATGGTGGTTGTGGACTGACTTTCTAAGTATGCTCATTTCTGTGCCCTACCCCACCCGTTTGCACTGACTTTGGTCGCTCAATCCTTCATGGATCAGATCTTCAAATTGCATGGCATGCCCACTCCTATTGTGTCTGATCGTGACCCGATCTTCACCAGTAATTTTTGGCAAGAACTTTTCAGGCTACAAGGCAGCCAACTAAAACTCAGTACTTCCTATCATCCACAAATGGATGGTCAAACTGAATTCGTCAACAAATGTCTGGAAACCTACCTTAGGTGTTTCACTTTAGAAAAGCAACATCAATGGGTATAGTGGTTGCCTCTAGTTTAATGGTGGTATAACACCAAATATCATGCCACCTCCAAAGTGACTCCCTATGAAGCAGTTTATGGTCAACTCCCTCCTTCCCCTACTTCTTATATCAAGGGGTGCTCCAAGGTACAAGCAGTGGATCAACTCCTACAAAACCGCACAGCCATGCTCACCCATCTTAGAGAGAATCTTCATCAAGCTTAAAACCGCATGAAGCAACAGGTAGATCAGCATCGCTCAGAGCACCAATTTCAAGAAGGGGATCAGGTATTTTTGAGGCTGCAACCATATAAGCAAACTTCACTCAAAGACAAGGGTTGTCATAAACTATCTCCAAAATTCTACGGATAATATCAAGTACTTCAGCGCATTGGAGAAGTGGCCTACAAGCTAGCTTTGCCACCCACTGCAAAAATCCATCCAGTTTTCCATGTCTCATGCCTCAAGAAAGTGATCGGGAACAATTGCAGAATTCAAACCAGTCTACCTGAATTGGATGAAGGAGGGTCAATCTGGCTCCAACTTGAACAGGCCCTAGACACACGAGAACGGCACCTGTGTGGCCGCATGATCAGGGAAGTCCTCATCAAGTGGAAAGACACCTCTCCAGAAGATGCAACCTGGGAACCAGCCACTATTCTTCAGCAGTTTCCGCAGCTTCAGCCTTGAGGACAAGGCTATTCTTAAGGGGGAGGGCATGTTAGGGTCCCACCCTAACCCCCTTATTTATGTAGTAGGATCGAGTCATAGTTATCGTTAAGTAAGGAGTCAATAAAGCCCATATTAATAATTTTAAGTGGTTAACCCGCAATTAATGACAGGACCATAGTTAGTTGAAAATGGGCCATGGTATTAGATAGATGGTATTAATAAGAACCATGGTATTGATCCATGGTATTGCATGTATGAGTCATATATAAAGGATAGAGACTCCCTGCAAGGATCATCGTGTCTTATTTTGTAATCGAGCTCTGCTCTATTGGAGGTTGCCCCCTCAAAGAGGCAAGTGAACATTGCTTTCTGAAGAATAAAATACTTGCTATTGTTTCTCACTATTCTATGTTATAGGTATATTTCTTTGCATATTCTGTATTCCGTTATCGTCTTGTAGGTTAAGAGCATAACAACGTTGATGATCGTAAGAGTACTAGTGAAGCAACATTCTATCTAGGTGGTTGTCTCATATCATGGCTAAGCAAAAAGAAAACCTCAATCTTGTTATCTACAGCTGAAGCAGAATACATTGTTGCGGCAGCTTGTTGTACTCAAGTCCTTTGGATGAAACAAACTTTGCAAGATCTTCAAGTGCAATTCAGTGAGCATATTCCCATCTTTTACGATAACACCAGTGCCATTAGCAACTCCAAGAATCCTCTCATGAATTGAAAAACAAAACAAATTCCGATAAAATATCATTTTGTTAGAGAGCAGGTTGCCGAAAATAATATTAAACTTGAATATGTTGGTACAAAAGAAAAAATCACTGATATCTTCACTAAACCTTTACCTAGTAAAGCATTTTAATATCTTCGCAAGAAGCTTGGGATTCTCCCAAGTTCTCATTAGATTTTCTTTATTCAGAAAATAAAGGGGGAGTGGAAGTGTGTACAGGTCCGCATGATGGTTGTGTGTCAGGGGGAGTTACCCTTTGCCATTGATGCCAAAGGGGAAGATAATTCAGTAGGAAGAGGTGCCCTGATCACAGGGGGAGTACTTGTGTTGCCATCAATGCCAAAGGGGGAGATTCTTGATCTAAATATGATCTGAGGTTGTCATTGATGTCAACCCAAGCCGCACCAAGGGCTACCCTAATCTTGAAAGGGAATTTTGATTTGATTACTTACTCTATTTTGAGTTAAGGATCTTCTAGATAGATTCTACTCATCGATATGTTTCTGTTGATATGTGGCATGCCAAGTAATTCTTCACGGTTTGAGGGATTTTCATGTTTAAAGTTAGTAACCCCAGTTAGTGGGCTAAAACCCTATGGGGTTGTCATGTGGCACTCATATTGGTTTTGGTCATTGAATAGTCATTAATTAATTTTTTAAGCTCCTAAAATACCTCCAACATTCTCTATAGAAACCCCTCTCAACTTTGTAAAAAGAAATCTCATATCCTCCAAATGTAGTGATTGTGTCATTTTCGCTATAACTTCATTTCTGTTAAGGCTTAGATTTTGAACCCATTTGATTCGCAATATTGATGATTGTTGTGACTGAATTTCTGATCTTGGTTCACTATAGTTTCGGAGATATGATCTGTGGAAGTTAGGGTTTTTGCAGGCTGCCAAATTTCATCTCAAATAAGTGGCCTTGGGGAAAATGTCATAACTCTATCTCAGAGAAGAGGATTCGAATTCTGTAAAAAGTGGTGGACAATGCACATACTGTAGTTTTTTGTTTCTCAATTTTAGAGCTGAAGGAGGGAATAGTGACACGTGGTGTGCCGTACAAGTTCGCTCTACTAAACTAGTCCATAATTAGGTCATTGTGAGAGCTTGCGCATAAATTTTTCTTGAAGAGTCCAAATCGAGTCAAACCTATGACATTGGAAAGAAGACTAAGAGGGATTTGATAGGATCAAAGATTGAATGTTGGGGATCTGAAATCCCAGAGATACATCAGATTAAATATCATACTCCTAGAAGGTAAGAAAAACTAGATCAAGTGTTGTCAAGGGGTGCAAAGGACCAGACTTTCTAGGGCAGAAAAGAGCAAGGTGCAGCAAAATCATGCAGCAGAGGTAAGATATAGGTAAGTATATTATATATATGCATTTTCATCTCTTAATTGCATTAGTTTCTTTGTATTATAATTTGTTGTTTTTGTTTAGCACTGACATATGTTCTGCAGGATGAGTTAAGTTTTGCTATTATCATGTCATGGGTATTTCTTTGAAGACTTTTTGTATTATTATATATTCATCAAGAGAAGACTCAATGCATAATCTAATGTTCTGAAGAGTGAGAAATGGTAGCTTGACAAGAGCAGCAATCAAGGTGCAAAACAATAGTAAGAAGTTCACCACATGAAGTCTTCAAGTCGAAAGCATTGCAGACAATCATTGTAAAAGTATCATTGTACAGAGTCATTCTAAAATCATCATTGTAAGAGTTGTACAAGTGTCTATCTACTAAGAGTTGAAGAGGTAGTGTCAAAAGGTCTAGGATCATCATTAGGTGGTTGTGTCATAGTTGGGGTTATGGTCTAGTGTGTCTTCTTCTTCTACATCATTCTATATCATTGTAAAGTGGACCATTTTCCCTGGTATAGGAGTCCATTCTTCTTTTATTCTTCTATAGGGTTGTAGGGTGGTGTTAGGCTGATGCATGAATTCATCAACAAGTTCAATCCTATGAAAACTTCAGGGTGGTAGGGTGGTGGTAGGGTGAGTTGTAGCTCATTGGGTGTTAGGGCATTTGTTCAGTTGACTACTGAAGGATCTCGGGCATTGGAGCGTCCATCTAGTGGAAGCTGGAGAAGAATGATTTTCAAGAATTCTAGGAATTTTTTGCTTTCATTTCAGTTGGGGTTGAAGATTAAATAATTTATTAGAAAAGCGTTCGGTCGTTTTTGACCCAGAGGAGGTTTTCCACCTAAAATCATTGTGCCTCCTAGGTTATTTTGTTTACTGATATTACTGCATAAACGTTAATAATAATTGAAGATCAACTAATGCTATAAAAATATTTAAAAGTGCCAATTGCTTAGGAATACTGATTCACCCACACCCCTCTCAATATTTTCCAACATAATCATCAGTGATCCTAGGATGAGTGACTTTGGACTCTAGAAAGGCTATTTGCATCTTTCCCTTCTCAGTGTCGAAGTTAGAAAGTAGCCTGTTTTGAGTAGATGATTTCTGCTTCCAAAATTGTGTGTACATGGAAGCTTTCAAAGCTTCATTCCTCTTCTTGATTTCTTCATAAACCGTGAATATACTCTGCTCTTTCTGATTCTGCTATAATTCTTGTGTATGAGATGATGACAGATTTGGATTGGATGAAGCTAAAGGAGAGATTAAAACCATTTATTTTCTACTAGATGATGATGATATGAATGGGCCTATTAGGATAATTGGGCATTGTAGTGTTTTTTTAATTAATCCTTATTGACCATGACTGCAACATTTAATTTTCAACCCAGGGTAGGTCTTACTATTTCAATGGAGTTCGCTTTGTTTGTGTTGATACGCTATAGCCAAGCATGAAAAATGGAAATAACAATGAAAGATGTTGCTATATCAAATTGCAAAAATTAAATCATTCAAGTAGAAATAAAGGCACTCCATGGAATTGAAATCACACTTCTCAAATACCAGAGTAAGGGCATGTCACATAGTAACTAACAACTACACCAGCTGGTCACTATCATTCTGTTAATCAAATCAGTGTAACAACATAATATAATCTGGAACAAAAGTGGATGTAATTCACCATATGTCGATAAACGAAACAATAGTGTACACTACATATACTATTGTAGTCCTTTCTAAAGAGGATGGCCCTTCCTCCCTAGCAGGGGCACAGGAACAACATGAGGTTAATTAACGAATTAGATGAAGAGCAGTAACAACATCACCGCATTGACTTAATATTATAAATAATTCAAAGTTACAAAAGGAGAGTAAAAGTGCTTTTCTATATGTCATCTTAGCATTGTTGTCATTGTTACTCCCCGTGGCTAATCCCTCTAACCCTTACTATAATAGGCGTTCTTCAAACTATTCTTGTGATTGATGGCTTAGGTATCCTCAGGGCTAGTTGTTTCATTGCACTACCTGAATTTGGATATTGATATACCAACATGTGTTATCCAATCTCAGGTGTTTAATGTTCCCCCTTAGTTTCCCCTTGTCCTTCGGTCCTAAAGTTCTAGCTACTAGCTTCCCCCTGTTGTTCCTGAAGTGGATTCTTGATCTTGGGAGTGCGGGTGCTAGCTTTAGAATGATATGGCCCCAAGATAGAGGAATCAAAGGTTTTTTCCCTTGCCATGGGAGTGACAACTTTTTGTGGCCCTGTTTTCCTTGCATCCCTTTGAGGGCTCAATTATTGTTTTTCTGCCTTAGAGATTAGTTCCTGGATAAATGTTTTCCTTCCCAAATCTACACTCTTCCTTTCCTTTTTATGACCCATTTTTCTTGTGACTTATTAGAGTGGGGGGTATTTTGGGTATTTATGTAGTCCCTATAGTTGCACACATGGATCCTATGTGTATTAATTCACACTCTAGGTGTCTTAGTCTTCGACAGTGGTGAGCCTGCCTAGGTGTGTTAGAGCGACAAGTAGGTTCTTACCTTTTGTCTTACCACCTAGCAACTGAAGATTTGAAGAAATGCTTAAAAAAAGCCAAAATACCATGCCCTAAGTTCCCTAGTAATCACAATGGTGAGCCTGCTTAAGTATGTTAGTGTGATGTGCAGGTTCTTACCTCTCGTCTTACAGCCCAACGATTGTGGACTAAGAACACTCTATCATCAAACAAACAACTTGTTTGATGGTATTGTTAACTTCCATCCTTGGAAAAGGCACCAAAATGTAGTGTTGTTTTAATCAATCCTAATTGACTGTGACTGCAACATTTAATTTTCAACCCAGGGCAGGTCTTGTTGTTTCAATGGAGTTCACACTGTTTGTGTTGATACACTACAACCAAGCATGAAAAATGGAAAGAACAGTAAATATGTCATTGAATCAAATTGCAAAACTTAAATCATTCATGTAGAAATAAAAAAACTCCACAGAATTGAAATCACACTTCTCAACTACCAGAGTAAGGGTGTGCCACATAGTAACTAACAACTACACCAGCTGGTCACTATCATTCTGTTAATCAACTCAATGTAACAACACAATATAAACTGGAACAAAAGCGGATGTAATTCACAATTTGTATAGCAACAACAGAAAACCATATGTCAATACATGAGGCAATAATGGACACTACATATACTACTGCAGTCCCTCCTAAAGAGGAGGGTCCTTTCTCCCTAGTAGGGGTAGAGGAAAAACACGAGATTAATTAACGAATTAGATGAAGAGACGTAACAACATCACCGCAATGACTTAATACTAAAAATAATTCAAAGTTATAGAAGCAGAGTAACAATTCTTTTCTATATGTTGTCCTTATACATAGGAAATTGAGTTTCTTTTATAATTATTACATGCCTGAAATTAGGAATAGATTAGTCATGAGAATCTCACGATTCTCATGCTGATAAAAAATAAAAGTAGTTACAACCTATTTCTAAATACAAATACTTCTCAAATATATTGGTTAGGATTGAAACCACTTGGGTCTGTTGCTTCTAAAATAAACAACTCCTAAATGCTTGACAATTGTTATGTGGAATAGTACCCACAACTTGATGGCTCTAGTGCAATAGAATCCTCTGAGTGAATGGTGCTTCGGTATGTAATGACAATCACTAGAGACAGGACCCTTGGTGTAATAGTGGTCCTCTGTATCAATGCACAGTGTAACAACAACCTATAACAGCATTCAATCTGTAACTGCAACATGTAACATCATGCAGGGTGTAATAACGAACTTCTCTATCCTTCTCTGAAGTTGATCAGCACTGCCTATTTACTTCATAACCCTGTTACCATGAGTAACACCTGAAAAGGAGAAGAACTTACAAAACACTCCTCCAATGATCACCCCAGTTAGACACAAAAAGGAATAAAGTATCGTATTATTCAGTAAAATATGGCAAAATAACATAATAGTGGAATAGTTTGTAAAAGTGAGAAAAAGGGTGATTAATCATGTAAAGTTTCATGGGCTTGGAGGATAATAGGATCAAAACTAGGAAGAGAAGGTGTAGGAAATTGGTAAAAAGTCACACCCAACAGGCGTTGTTGTGTAGTGTCTTCTGAATGTGTATCACTTGTACTAGCTCTCTTTTTCCTTTTACTCTAAATTTTAAATCTCTTGGCTAAAGTTGTTGTTTGCATGGGAGAAGCACTATCTTTGGGCCTTTTATCTTGTGTTTTTTTCTCTTAGAGGAGTCTGTGATGGTGTAGATGTTATAACCGGTTCCTCTACTTCCTAAACTT
This sequence comes from Pinus tabuliformis, assembly GCA_031772625.1. Classification (NCBI taxonomy): domain Eukaryota; kingdom Viridiplantae; phylum Streptophyta; class Pinopsida; order Pinales; family Pinaceae; genus Pinus; species Pinus tabuliformis. Next base: position 911,247,141 of record CM062811.1, on the reverse strand, counting down.
TTTTTTCATACCATTCATCCTAGTTCATAAATAGTTCTATCTCATACCTAGGATTATGAGTATATGGGGTAGTTTTTTGTTTGACCCTTACTTTTGAAATTACTCCTAGGGGATCATAAGACTGGGTGAAACTAAGATTAAAGGTCATCTATCTAAGGAGATCTTATGCTTCCTTTCGCATTTCTCTAGCATTAAAAATAAAGGGCCGTACTTGAGTTTTAATCTTAAATTGAGCCTTTTTCTTTGTTACAACAAAATGTAGTTGATCCATGTTGATCATTTGTCTAATATACTCTAATGCAAATATATGAATAGGAAAATGTTTAGGTAATTGAATGGGGGCATCTCACATCCATATATCCTAATATCTGTGTAATTTTGGTATAAATACCAATCTCCCATTTTGGTCTGTTCACTAAGATGAAGGATTTTTCTAATATCTATCCCAATTCTTGGTTCTACATCACAATTGAATAAACATGTAGCAACATATAGGAATTGATCTAAAAAATCACTGAATGTGAATTCAGTGGTGTTGTTTCTCACTAAGGAAGTCCAATGGATGACTGAGTGTGGATTTCATTGAATGTCCATCTTCTATAGGGGAAAAGAAAACCTCTCTAATTGGTTAAACAAAAATAAATATACTAAAATAGAGACATACTTGAACACTCCTTCTGTAGGTAATTTCATGAATTGATAATGAATTGACTCTACTAAGTATCCACTGTAATTGAAAACCAGAGAAGGCTTTTCATTTATTGAGTAAGTTGATAGAAAACCTATAAAGACCTCATTAACCCACTGATCACAATGATAACCTAACAAACATGAGGCAATGGATATAATTTTCTTGGTAATTTATGGAAACATGGACGACTGGTAGGGTGGGTTGGTTTTAGTTAATTGCACATCCTCTAGTAAGAAGATTTAAAAAATTCTAGCTCTAAGTCAACATTTTTGTAAATGTCCATGAGGGATTCTAGAGAAAATGGATGCAAGGGTTCAGTGTTTTGAATTTGCAGCATTTGGTTGATTGACTCAACAGTAATGGTAAAGAGAACTTCATTGTTTTTAGAAACTAGTACTCTTTAAGTGGGAATATACTTATCATGACACCATACAACAAAATTTGGGAAATGGTGGGTTTGTGGAATACTCAATTGGGGTAAGGAGGACTGCCAGAGGTTTATTTCATCACTTTGGTCAATGAATTTATGTTTTAACCAATTGTGGAGTTCATAGAGATCGAACTCACAGTTGGTTTTAGCAAATTTAAAATATTGGTTAACTAAAGGTTGATCTAAATCAATGGAAGGTGGAAGCATGGGTTTTTCCATAACATTAGATTTCATTTTATAAGCCATGACTAGAAAAGAAGGGTGAAAACGATTACAATTACCAGAAATTGATGGTTTTGTTGTTCACTGATAGGTAGAAATGTGTATAATCTTCCCTGATAACTTGGGGAGTTGTTCGGCCTGGTACTGGTCACAAATAGTTGAATTCTGGTTCAGCAGAGAGGGGGATGATAGTTATCCAATAAACTGTGAAGAAAACAAATTAAAATGGCCTTCGGTAAGTTAAAAAGTTTATTGGGTAATACCCACTAAATGGTGCGGGAGAAGCGTTTATTTGTAACAGGATTTTTAATGAGTTTTAGAATCAGCATATGAGGGAGTGACAAGTGGTGGAATAGGAGTGGATGAGGTTTTGTTGAAAATGGTGGGAGCGGAGGTGTAATGGTCGGTTGAATGTGGAAAGGTGGATTTCCGGGGGGGTTAGAGGGTGGCATGTGGTTTTGGAGTGGGGGGTGCGGAGTGACTGTGCGGGGGGCACAGGGCACAAGTGGTTTTGGGACAGACCACTTGCCCCCCCCCCCCCATTGATTAAACAATGGAGGGGCTAGTGTGGTGCAGAATGGCTGCAAATTCAATGATCTTTGCGCTCGATATCTTCAACTGCCACAGACTTCAAGAACTTTAACAAGAAATGACGAAAGACATGTCGTTATGTATTTACACATAAACCTTAGTTTAAGTTTAATTTAATTGTGCTTACAATAAACTAAACAAAATTATTAATAAATGAGCGACATTTAAACTAGCACACTTTATTCTTTGGGATTTTCATTATTTTCTGTTTTCTCTTTTTCTATTTTTCTATTTTTCTTTCCTATCTTTGGATTTTTCTTTTATCCCTTTTTTACAATATATTTATATAATTTTTTTTATCTCAAACATCTAAATTATCAAAACAAATATTGTTACGACATCGGCTCCAACTGGGGATTGCTTCTTCCTATAGGATATAGAGAACATGCAGATCCAAGTGCCTTCTCCTTGAGCTAATGGAGTCTTTGCAGAAAAAAATAATCACACTTGCAGAAAAATGTAACAAACTAATAATGTACAAATGATGAATGATTAAAGAAATATCAGTATTGAATGTAGTGTTTCAAATATTTTCCATTGATTGGAAATGAAGAATATTGGCCTTCTAAGTTCTACAAAACAAAAGTATTGTTTCCTTTAACCTGTGCAATGTTGAAAGGTCCCAACTACAGATTGTCAAACTTTCCATGATTTCCCTTTTCTTCTCTTCTAGCATCCCATTTTAATACTAAATCTCCTTCCTTCAAGTCCCTTTCTCTAGCCTTTCTGTCAAATAAGATTTTCATTTTGTTATGATATTTCTAATCTTATATTGGACTTCATCCCTATTTTCATTGAGTTCTATGATTTGATTGATTCTCCTAGAAAAATCATTAGGCTCTTCATTTACTTCTTGTAGTAATTTGACAACAGGTAAATCTAGCTGTGTAGGAAAAATTTCCTCAGTGCCATAAACAAGTTGAAAAGGTGATTTACCTATTGATCTTTTTGTTGAAATTCTATTTTCCCATACTGCATACTTGAGATGGTTGTCCCAATTTATTTTATGATATGAAAGTACCTTTTTAATTACCTTGACTAGAATTTTGTTTAATGAATATTCCAATCTGTTTCCTTGAGGATAATAAGGAGTATAATGATGTAGAAGAATTTGATATTTTTGGAAATATTCAGTCAATTTGGCACTACTAAATTCTTGTGCATTGTCTATAACTATTTGTTGAGGACATCCAAATCTAGATGGAATGTTCTCTTCAATGAATTTAATAACAATAGTATCAGTAGAATTCCTTACTGGTATGGCTTCTACCCACTTTGTAAAATAGTTTGTGGTAGTCAAAATCCATCTGTGCTGATTACTAGAGGCTGGGTGAATCTCCCCAATAAAGTCTAATCCCCACTGTAGGAAAGGTATTCTAACTAAAAATGGAACTAGAGGGAGTGATGATAATTTTTTCTTTCCAGCAAAAATTTGACATGGTATGCAGGCTCTAACCTTTTCTCCTACTTGTGCAAATAATTTGGGACAATAAAACCCAACTCTTAAAATGGTGTATGTTGTTTCTCTCCTAGCATAATGGCTCCCACAAATACCTGCATAAAACTAATCTATAATTCCTTCTGTCTCACTTTCTGTTAAGCATAATAAAAGGATTTTTAGTGGATCCTTCCAATACAAATTTGCATTGATGATGCAATATTTTATGGCCTTTAACTTTAGGTTTTTGCATTTACATTTTGTGAATCCACGCGGATACTCAAAATTTCAAAGAAAATGCACCAGTGTACCATTTAGAAGAAAGGAATTTCTTATTAATGTGGAGTGGAAGGGGAATGGGTTCGGCTAAAGATGGAGGTTCTTGTGGATTCTCCTCTACTAAGGAATGTTATTATGGGTTCTTCTCTATTGGAGAATTTTCTTGTGAGTTCTTCTCTGTTGGATAAGGTTCTTGTGGGTTCTTCTTAGTTGAAATACGCATCACAAAATTTATCCCCAAAACTTCACAATTGGATTATGCTAACAATTTGGATAAACCCTGATATTTTATCAACTTTGTAGTTTTGATAATGAGATCAAAGTCTAATATCTTGGTGATACATCTTCCTCTTCAAACATCTGTATCAGGTTGTGACAAGACACTTTTAACATCAATGTTTGGAACATAGGAAATAATGGAAGAATGAACGATATAGATTGTGAAAGCTTTCAGGGCTTGAACTAAGGCATAGGCTTGTTTCTCAGTAATATCATATTTTAATTAAGCATCTCTCATGACTTTACTGAAAAAGGAAATAGGCTGGTCATCTCCATTTTCATTTTTTTTGCAAAAGAATAGCCTGTATCAGGCTGTGATAAGGCATTTTTAACAACAATGTTTGGAACATAGGCAATAATGGAAGAATGAATGATATAGACTCTGAAATATTTCAAGGCTTAAACTAAGGCATAGGCTTATTTCTCAATAATGTCATATTTTAATTTAGCATCTCTCATGACTTTACTGAAAAAGGAAATAGGTTGGTCATCTCCATTTTCAATTTTTTGCAAAAGAATAGCAGCTAGGTTGTTTGTTGAGTGAAAAAAGGTGCCTTTTCAACTCCTAATTATCTTCACATTAATTATCAATCTAGGCAGGTCTTTCTATTTCAAGAGTGTACATAGTATGTGGCGGCTATTTAACTCAAAGAGTAATGCTTCTAAATTGTAGTATAGATCTTTTAAATACAAGAGTAAATGGATGCAACAAGTAAATTCTAATTGTAATTAAAAGAAAACTCAATCCTTTAATGAAATCAAATCCTACAACAATTCAGGTAACAACAATATGCAATTCAAGTAACAATAGTATCAGTTAAGAGTACAATAGTGATAACTCTTCTCTTAGAAACTGATTGAATTTAAATCAAATGCACTACTCTGTAAAACAACGATGACATCAATCTGAGAGACTAACAACAGTAGTTAATTCTCATTACAGTTGATTACATCGAGCAGGATATTCATCTAGGAAACTCAATCCAAAGCGAAAGGAAACTAATTAAACAACAATGTTGTAAATTATATAAAACAGAGCTATTTTGTCAACGCAAAGAAATAAGGAACAACAACAAAATAAAATAGTAGAAAGCAATAATACTATCAACTATCACACTTGCAAGAATCAGAAATATATGACACAGGTGAAGCAGTGAATTCCACTGGAAGTCAGGCCCTTAGCCGCCAGCGTACACTGCTGGTTACTTCAGATAAATGAAAAGGAACAACAACTCCTCTTATATATTAATCATGAAAGAGTATTACAATGTATTTGCGTTCTTTGCTACAGTGAAAGTTTGTAATTGAGAATTACAATAATAATAACAATAGTTGTCCCCTTACTTCTTACAATCATTGCCTTTTATAATGAGAAAGGGGTAGAAAGATAGATGACAAAAGGGATTCCTCAAGATTGATTCGCACAATTTTCTAACTTCAGATATTTTTCCCTTCTCGCACTGATCCTATTGATTTTCTTTTGGACATATCTACAACCGCCACATTCCTTCCTCATCTTGCTACTTTTTCACTGTCCCTTAGTTAGGGAACAGTAGTTGTCTCTTTTTGTACTTTCCTGCATCAAGAAGGATAATAATTAGCCAAAGCGTAACTGCAAGTAATTTCTGTATTTCTTACCGTAATTTCTTAATAGATTAGCGCATTGAGATATAGAAAGGATGAGAATAAAGGAAAAGGATAATAAGTTAATAGTAAATGCATACCTTTTCCATGACCCAACATACTCCCCTGCTTACCCTTTTTCATGTCCTCATGAAAACCATGTAGTTCGTGTGCAGAGCAGTCAAGGAATAAGCTGGAGAAGGAATGTCGTAAAGTGGTCTGAAACCATGATTCTTGGCCAAAATTTCAAAGATGTGCCCTGTTTGTCCTTCAAGCAGTTCATATATAGCCTTGTACCCCTCATCAGGATACCAAATAATAGGGCTGTGGAACCAACAGCCTAGCCAATAAGGACCTTCCCTTAAGATGAGATTACTATAAATGACAAAGCGTTCTGCAGCCAGTTTAAATTTTTTATAATTGAATGGTTCTCTATTCTGTACATTGTTATTGGAAACTATCCATCTGAACTTGGCTGCGGCCAAGGAGCTTTCCTGAATGGAAAGGAAATACTCTACTCCTTTTTGGACAATCTCTTTTTGAATAGGCCCCAGAGTTTTGATTACTCCTTCCCTCTTCATCAAACTTTTGTGATTGGCCAGCATTTGTAACAGATGTTTTGGTTCACCTCTAACCCAAAGGTCCAGTCCATTTTCCTGCCTCTGGAATGTGTTGTGAGCTTTGAACCATTTCAGTTGGTTAACAGCGAATGAAATAAAAGCTTGAAATTGTACATCCCCTACAAAAGGACTGGGGTTCTTTTCAGTTTCTTCTTCTAATACAAAATTGTGTAAATAAAATTCACACAACAACCTCTGTAATTTTACCCCATGATGTATAAAATCCTCAATTGTTTTCAACTTGTTAACACCCAGGTTGTTCCCTTTGACTCCCAAGGGAATACGGCTGGGGTAACCACTAACCAAGCTTTGGATCACAGGTTCTAGCCAACCTGTAATCAGAGAGGGCTCTCTCTTTGACTGTTTAACTTTTTCCTTAAAGATCTTAGGCTAGATATGAGGTGAGGTTTTGGTTTGAAGGTTTTGGTTGAATGATGCCTTTTAGTACCTAAGGTGATATGCTCAGACAGTTTTAGACCATTGGGCAATGGAGTCTGTGGTTGCAGGTTGTTTGAATTTGTTGAGTGTGATTATTGAAGCAACAGGGCCATTTAAATATTTCATGAGACAAACTTGAAATTGTAATGATGAAATGTGTGTAACCAGTGGAGGAAATTAATAAATTTCCACTAAGTTGGTGATGTGAGAAAGAGATGTATTGACCAGGAGAAGATTTGAATTCCTGAACGATAATCACTGTGAAAGGTATAGTTTGGAAGTGCAGCAATTAAGAATTACACTCTTGTAACTATAACTGAGGAAAACATACATAATAGCTTAGATTAAGTTCAGGGTATTCTATGAATAAATCCTGAAACTATTCTTTTTCCTTGCCATTAAACTTGTTAAACAGATACATGAATGGATTATGAAGAAAATAACAAACATAACAAACAGGTTAAAGAAACTTATTGTTCCATGAGAAAACGCAGGAATCCTGTAGCATTCAGCAAGCACCCAAAAACGCATCAGACAACATAGAAATTTGGAAATTCCATCAGCTTTTGTATTAAAACTCTGAACATTTACAGCATAGTATCTCCTGAAGAGAAAATCAACAACCCCTGCAAGCTTATGCGAGGGGGAATATATACAATCGGTTATACAAAAATATCTGAACCGCTGAGTCACTTGATAAATAAATGCGCTCACCAACTTTACAAAATAGCAGATAAGGAAGTTATTACTACTCTAAATACAAAATGAATACTCTTCAATGCTGTCAGAAGTCTTTTTGACCTTTGGAGGCCACTGAGTCGGTTGAGCGTTCTGTATTAATGCTGAATGATGTGTCTTTATGGCTTTGTCATGCTGTAGCTTTCTTGGCCCTGTCATTTGCAGCTGTCAGTGTTGCTTTAGTGGTCGAATCTTTCTGTTGAGTTGGCTCAGTCCACTCTTCTCCAGTCATAGTGTATGCATCACACTTTCTGAACATGATGACTTATGTTTTTTGATGAAAAAACTTGATGAAATCCTTTTGTTTACAGTAACAACTGTATCATTTTGGTCCACCATTCCTGTGTAGGTAGTTGATGCCTCAAAATTGCATCTAAGGTTTCATCTGCCTCTGTATACTTGTAGAAGTTTGGAGGTACTTCAAACAAATGTTTGATCTCATTCATAATAAAAAATAAGTTCTCTACTTTGTCATAGAGACTTTTCCCAGATGTTGGTCCTGTTTCTTCTAAAGCACTTGCTCCTGTAGTGATCTCGTTGGTGGCAAATGTATTCACCCTTTTGGCCTAATTTTCATGTGATAGTAGCCTCCCTGCGCTGTTCAGCAAGCCAGGAAGGCCTCTTCTCTGTAATGCTGCAAACTTATCCATGAATCTGTTTACTTCTGTTTGCATGTCCTGGCTTCTTCTATCCAGTGTTTGTACCAGGCTTCTCAATGTAAGGACCCTCTTTATCAGCAGGATGGTTTCAGTTCTATTGGGGATCCAAATTGCTGCCAACTGAGGACCTGTGCGGTTATTGAGCACGTTGATCATTCTATTGGCTATCTCAGGCATATTGCCTAGAGATGCCCTTGCCCTTTGGACTTCCCTGTGTGCCTTGGCTATGAGTTCCATTTGCTCATGAATTGTCTCTATATACTGCCATTGATATGTGATTGATTGGCCAATATTGGCCAATAAAACTTTCTTGATTTCAGTTACAACCTTGTCAAGGGTGAGCTCTTTCTCCAGCTCCTTTATCTTCTCCTTAAGGGCCTTTATTTCTCTTCCTTTTTCTGCTACACTTTGCTTAGATTTGTCATATTTTTCATTTAGCTTGGCTAAATTCTCCTTGGCCTCATTCAGCTCTACCATCTGGGCTTATAGGATCTTGATTTCACTCATCAACTTCTGCATATCAAGGCTCAGAGCCTGCTCTGAGGTTGGTGCTGGTGCTGATGTTGATGGAGCTGTTTGAGCTGTCTGCCCTGTGGGAGGAGCAGTAGTCTGTGGGAGCTCCTCAAGGTTTATGATCTCTGGAGGGGGCTGAGAAGTTTGACCTCCTTCTTTCTGCTGTAGGGCTGCCTGTAGTGCAGCCTCTGTCTCTTCCAGCTTCCCTTGTGTTTGCACTAGCTGCTTGTGCAGTCCTACCAGCAATGTTGCTACATCCTGGTCTTGTCTTTGCTGGGCAACCTCTTCTGTTTGAGGGTGAAGGGTTGCTGGGATTTTAATCATCTTTCTGAGAGCTGCAAGGTCTGCATCTCTTATTTTCAGCAGCGTTTGTATAGCTTTTGGATCCTTTGGGTCATGCCCAAGCTCTATGATTATATCCTCCAAAGACCTGATCCTGTTGTCTTTGGCTTGAGAGGATGCCTTCTCCAACTCAAGTTGGGCAGCTGTATTGTTCAGGCTGTTTTCCAACCTATTTGCCAATAAGGTTTTATCTGCCAGTGTTGAATAGACCATCTCACATGTTTGCTTGTGAAGTTCTATTTGGTCCATAGGGTGGATGTCCTTGGCAAGGACCTCAAGGTTGGTCCTTATATAGTCTGCAGCTGACTGTGGCTGCAGCATGGTTGGCATGAAATGACTCATGGTCATTTTTCCCTCATTTATGTCATAAGTTGACATAAGCCTCTACTGATTTTTAGGGGCCATCTTAAGCAACTGGTTGTAGATCTGGATCTTGAGTGGCTCATTTCTCTTTTTTATGTCAATGAATTGTTGATTGATGCCTGTCTCGGCTCTCCTTTGCTGACTTGAGGAGGTGACCTCTCCTCCAAGGGTTCTTTCTTGTTCCTGCTGAAAGGAACTCGCAGATGCCTCCATGCTCGGTGGGCCCATGCCTAATGATTTCCCAATGGGCATCTCTTCTTCAGAAAAGGGATTCATTCTCTGCATTTTCTCCCCTTGATTTGTGGATGTGGTGAGGGGAGTCTGTTATAGACATTTTTGTGCCTTACAGCATGAAGCATGATATGTCCATAATCTAAGGGATCCAAAGTCCCTAAACATGTTGTTCCTACCCCTAGAGGAACAAGGTCAGCAAACCACAACACTGAATAAAAGTTCTCCACCTGAAAACACTCAAAAACAAGGCAATTCTGGATCATGTCAACTGCTCCACTGAGCATCTGCGCTGAATGTCAACTGCTCCACTGTCTACCTGTGATGAATGTCAACTGCAAAGAAGGCTACCTGCGCTGGGCGAGTTGGGACATGTGGCACAGTCATTCCTCAAGGTGTCAATGCCCAGGAAGCTTCCAAAATGACACTTGGATCAGGGAATTTGACTGGTGATGAGTAAGAGGGTCAAGATCTCCAAGTGGAAGCAAGAACCTCCAAGTGGACTCAAGAACTGAAGAATAACTGAAGTGAGAGAGGACACTAGTCAGCTTCATGCCAGCCTCAAGCTGACTCATCCTTTCTCCAAAACTCCTATATATAGATCTCTCTCATGAGGTCTAGGGAGGCTGGAATCTTGTGAATGTAAGGAAGTGCTGTTGGTTTGAGTTTAGAACTACTGGGTGATTTTCTTTGAAGGAGGTGAAGAGGAGATTTCTTTCTGCTGGGAAGGTGATGCTGGATTGGGCCTCTTATGGTTGTATCACTTCCTGAACTTTACTTCTTCCATTCATAAATCATTTGAGGTTCTTCTATATGCATGTGTCTAAATGATGTATTGTTATACTTGTGTATTTGATTTATTCTAATCCTTGAATCAATTATGAATGTATTCTTCTTGTAGTTTCCCTCTCTTGCCATTTTGCAGGATCTTGGTGTAGCTGGGCCAGTGAAAGAGCAAGGAGCTGGGAGCAAGCAGCAAGGAGAGAATATTGGATCAACCATTAGCGAAAGACATCGGTTAGTGGACCTCTTTATCCCCTATTTTACTTTCATAAAGAAGAAATCTTAGATAGCTTTGCTTCGATTGTTGCTGAGGTACTATCACCCTTAGAGTGGGATAGGGTCATTCCGTATTGGATACTTTTCCCAACAACAAATTGGCGACTCCACTGGGGATCGTATCTTGTTGGTTGTTTGTGTTTCTTGCTATTCATTTCTTAAACACAGGGAGTACCGAATCGAACTGCATTTGGATCTTTCAAATGCAAAGTAGAGGGCAGCTAGTCTAGCTCAGTTTCTGGGCATGTTTATGATTTGAAGAGCTGATCCACAAGGACTCTGAACAGCTCTTAGTGATAGCTTTTCATCCTCCTAATTACCCTTTAGTGTGTACTTGATTGATAGCTTTTGATTTGGCCAAAAACTGTGATTTTTTGAGCAATCTGTAACCCGGAAACCAAGAGAAACGAGAGTTTCTCTCTTCATTGCAGGCACTGAGAAGGCAGTCGGCATTTCATCGCAGGTCCCGAAGGGGCTACCTGCGCTGAATGTCAAACTGACAGTGTACTACCTGCGCTGAACCAGTTTTGCCTTGTGCAACTGGGGTTTCCTGCTGTTTGTTGCCCTGTTTTCATCCTTGTTTTTGTAGCCTGTTATCAGTCAATGTACCTATCTGAAACCACCTTTCTTTGCCACTATTCCACCTCAGTTGTATAAAGAAACTGTATTTGTTCTTTGTGTATTTCTTATATCATTTGCAGTTTCCCATAACGGAAAGTGAACTAGTCTTGTTGTGGCCTCTTAGATCTAGACCTGTGATAAGTGTCGTTTTGATCTTAAGAGTTAGTTTGTTTGCTGTTCATAGCTGATTGAGCTTTTGCTTTCGTCATATGGTTTGAATTTATGTATTTCTAGTGTCAAAACAAGTAAATCTTAAGGTGTCTTTTGATTTTGGACAAAGCTTGTTTGCTTTCACTTGAAATTGAATTCAAAATTATACAACAGCTTTCTTTTTGTAATACATCAACATTAAGAAAGAGAAAAGAAATACCTGCATTGTGCCTATGCATTCTGACAGCTTGTATGTTGATTTAGGGAAAAGTGCATTAGTGTGTGCTCTATGATCTGTGTGAAAAGATGATGTCTTTCTTTTCCCTCAGTAGTTAAGATTTTCAAAGTTGAAAGATTGAAAAGCTTGCTTATCATCTTAGACTGCATTTAGGAAGTTGTATTATACATCTCGTGGTGATCCATAAAGGCAAACTGATAAACAAGATCAACTTAAAATGAATTGAATTTACATAACAATGCTTTGAAACATAATGCAAACACATAGAGGTCTAAGCTAGAGACGTGTTCCGGCGTCGTTAAACGTGATATCTTAGCGTTGAGTTGTTGGGTGATTCCTCCACGGTGAAGCGATAAGTATAAATACGGACTTGTGCTCCCATGTACCGTCGCGTATATATTGGGAGACCCCTATAGGAACAAAGCCTTTATCCATAGGAAGCCGTGTCGGCTGCCCTACTGATCGCAATGCAGTGAACACAGCATTCACGAAGATCGACCACCCGTACTGTAAAACGTATTCTGTGGTTTTGCGAAAAGTTTGGCACACCCTCTGCCTAGATCTCCAGAGCAGTTTCTTTTGGCCTTTTTCAAACTCTATAACTAAAAAAGTCCATCCGAGCATTTGTCACTTCGGGCTCGTTAAAACATCGAAGGAGACTAGAGTCATCTTTAGCTTTTTCTCGACTCTTAAAAAGTGAAAAAGCAAGTTGTGTCTAAAGCGTCGTTATAAAATTTATTTTAAACGGAACATAATCACCTCCTATTCCTGCGTTGATCTGTAGGTTGAGAACATGGAACGCCCCAACCAAGGAATTCCCCATGATGGAAATCCTAGTCCTTTCTCCTCTTGGGGAGAAGTTGGTGCGCCCCACATGGCCACATTGTCGCTTCCAGGACTGACAATTGGCCTGCCAATTTGGCTATTCTCAACCAATGTAGTTTAGAACACCATGGTTCCTAAACAGTCGAGTCAACAGTTAGATCAGTCTAGAGCTGCCCACCAGCCTTCTACTTCCTATAACTCTTCCTCCAATCCCTCGTCTTCACAAGGTAGAGCCGGCAAAAGCCAAGCTCCCATGGAGAAGAAGGAGAAGAAGAAGAGAGAGAAGAAGAAGAAGGAGCCTAAGGCGACTGGGGGCAAGCAAAAGACATCTGACAAAAATCCACACACAGCACAGACCGGGCCTAAATCGCCATGTGTCATATGTAGAGGAGACCACTTCCATAGAGATTGTCCCTGTATTCCCTGGATACTAAGGGACTGGTCCCCTCGTTTGCACAATTCGGGAGCATCAACCTCTGATAGCCATGTTGAATGCTTACCGTCAACCAGCGAAAGTAAAGGTTCAAGACAAAGAGGGGGAGTAAGATCCCCTTGCAGACTGTGTGAAGGCAATCACGCCATCCACCATTGTCCCTTCTTAGACGAAGCGAAGAGAGTTTTGGAAGATCGTCCGGTTTCACCGTTGAGACTTCCTCCTGGATACAAAAAACTCGTGCCAAGTCCTTCGTTGGTTGAGAATACAGCTGGCCCGCTCAAGTGGTCGGCTGAAGCGTCAATCACTGAAAATGAACCTACTGAATCCAGACCAGACGAAAGTCCAAAGGTCGAAACGGCAGTTGACCCGGTTCTCCCTTCAAAAGTTTCATCTTCAAATGACACCGTCACTGAAGACTCATCTTCAAATGACACCCTCACTGAAGAGAATAAGGATGACACCATCCAGATTCTTTTCATCAACACAGACTCTGATGAGCATCAGGGCAATGCGCCCATTCCTTTATCGCAGGAAGGAACATCGTCAGGGTCATATCCGGCCGTATATTCGGTCCCACCACCAAGCAACCTGGTTGTATCCTTTGATTGGAATCAACTAGGCAGACCCCGGTTGCCAGCCAGTATACCATTCAGAATCATAGTCCAAATATACAGAATGGTAATGGTTGGCACTATCATTGATGAAGGGGCATCTGTGAGTATCCTTTCCTCTATTTCTTGGAAAGCACTGGGTTCCCCGGCGCTTTTGCCTGAGCTAAGAAATCTCTCTGGTTTCGATAAAGGAACCAGTCGACCATTAGGGATCCTCCCCAATGTGCCTGTTACATTGAAAGGGAAGACCGTTCAAATGAACGTGATGGTCGTTCAAGGACCCTTGGATTATAACCTACTCCTTGGACGAGACTATATATATTGCATGGGAGTAATAGTCTCCTCACTCTTTAGAGTAATGTGTTTTCCACACGAAGGAAGAATGGTCAAGCTCGTAGACCAACTTTCATTTCCGGGATCACGCATCGCAAATAGTCACATACCAACCCTGAATGGTTTATTCAATCAAGAAATGTCTCCACCCCCAGTCCTTCTTCCCGATGAGTGCGAGTGATTCGGAAAGATGGGACTGGAACCCAGGGGGCATGCATCCTGGTCTGCTTCGGGCAGAGAAAACCCTGGGTGTAAGATAGAATTTCCGCGAGAAAATATGGCTAGTCCGTACCCCGTCCGTGGATGGAAGAGGGGTTGTTCTAGAATAGGATTCTTTTTTCAAAGTTACGTGTTTGAAAAAGGTCATTCACCCTTGTCAATTTTGGTAGACATTTCCGAGGAAATGTTTTGTTTGAAAGATTAACGAGACAATCTTTGGGCAACCAGAAAGAGGCAAGCCTCCCTCAATAACACAAATGTTTTGTCTTTGAGTAGTGTTCTTCTCTTGTCGCAAGTAGCTGCTCTCTTGTCGCAAGTAGCTATTCTCTTGCGATCTTGCGAAAGATCTGTTAAAATTTGGGCTGACGAGAAGACAAGTATCGCATAAGACCCGTTAAAAATAACGAGAAGACAAGTATCGTTAACATTAGACTGGAAAGACGACAAGTAGCTGTGAACACCCAAAGAAAAATAGAGGTGGGAAGGAGGAGGGGCAGCCTTGAAATTGTATTTTATACCTGGGGGCATGCAAACCTTTTGGAGTGCAAGTAAAGAGTGGTTATTTATCTGTTTTTTGGATTAGTCGTTTCCGAACTTGCATAAAGAAAGGATATGGAGTAAAGCTTAGTGAAGATGAAACTCCTTAAAAAATAGAGATCTGACAGGGGACATTTCTTATCTTATGACTGGTATATCGAGCAGTTTTAGCATAAAGTTCATGCTCGTTAAAAAATAAACGCAAGATCCGAGCAGTTTTAACGCGGTCTTCATGCTCGTTAAAAAATAAATAAAAGCAGTGAGCAATGTTTCCCCCAGAGTTTAAGCTCATTTTTACATAAAAAATGAACTTATTTCGGTAAATAACCTTTGTGATCGTAAATTTATCAGCCATAAAAAGCCTTGGTCGTGTTTGCACCTGCCACCTCCACCGTCATTTGGCCGATCGTTCACCTCCATATGATTGTTTGCCCATTTTGAGGAACAGCTGTGAAGAGTGATTTCACCTAGCCATCCTTGTGACACTGCCGTGATTGGAAAATTCCAACCTATACCTGGAATCAGTTGTTATCCCTGTTTATCACTCGTTCCTCAAAAGACAAGTCTTCTTTAAGCTCTTTTCATCTGACTCGTAAAATATGAAAAGTTTTCCGAGTTTTGGCCTTCCAGCTCGTTAAAGTGACCGGAAGAGCTATCCCTCCTCTAGATTTTAATCTTTTTGGACCTGAGGGATTATTGCACAAAAAGGTCGAGCGCTTGTTTTATTCGGCTCATTAAAGTTATCGAAAACTCATCCCTTCTGTATTGTTTTATACTTTTTCGGACTTAAGGGATTAGATGACGAAAAATGAATTTTGGAGTTAACTTTCCGTACCTTTTTAGACTCTCTAAAAATGAAAAGGACTGAGTTTTCCTTGTCGTTAGACTCGTTAAAATGATTAAATAGCGACAAACTTGTCTTTAGACGAGAACGAGTTTCCCTATCGCTAGGCTCGTTAAAACATAGCGATGGGCTTGCCCGAAGGGCAGGTTATAGAACAAGCATATGTTATCCTCCTCAAGCTTGAAAAAAATAAAGAGGTACTGGTCAGAAATGACTGGGGAAAAATTGGGAGAACCTCAAAGCTTTAATGGTAGAAAGTCGCTCTTGAACATCACACTTTTTCCTCCGTATCATATCGGGTTGGGTTGTTTCATTCACCGGTCTCATCACCATGGTCTCGCCAAACCATCCACATTTGGGGTAATGCTACCGATCCATCGCATCAGTGTCATTATATGTTCAAGAGATGTCGTTCAGAAAGAGTCAACCGTGTCCCATCCACTGCCATACATTATCTTTCATCCATCCATGACCGCCACCCTGAATCATATGTCACATATTTTTTTCACCTCCACTAAAATCATTAGCTCCATTCCGTGTCACTGATGTGGGATTCATTAAGGCCCTCCTTTGACGGATCGCTTCTTGTCGACTTCAGCTCATTATCCAAGAAGTTGATCTAGGAACAACCCCCTCAGTACTTTGAAGCTTGCATGCCTCAATGGCAAGTTTCTCACTTCCGGCGACAGGTATACATCAATGACCTTCGACTGAAAGATTTTGCATGGTGTTCGACGCCAAGTCCTTTATTCACACCACGTGAATTGTACTGCAGTACCTTGAGGGTCATTATCATTATCGGTGATTCCTCTCGCGCTTGTTAACGGTTTACATCATTGACCGGTAATCAAGCGATGTCTTTCCATGTTCGACTTCAGCACAATTCTCACATGGATCGACTTGTACTTGGAGTGAAGATCGAACGAGTTTGAAGACCCCGGATCTAGTTTCATCCATCCGGGCTGCGATATATATTCAGGAAATATAAAGACATTTGACATGTACATCATTGTAGCAGATGATCATCCTAGTCAAAGGATGATAATTTCAGCAGAGAATTATCAGTCTACCATCAGACGATCGTCTATTCTATGTACCAAAATGAATTTATAAAGCTGAGCATGGGAATGCCCTCCTCAGCTAGATCATGAAAGCAGAATGAAAAATAATGTATTGTATTGTATTTTATTACAGGTCACCTCTCAGCGATTGAATGAACTTCGGATCCTCCTGATAAAGCATTTCACCCGATAAACGACCTCATACTTTAGGGGGCAATTGTTATAGACATTTTTGTGCCTTACAGCATGAAGCATGATATGTCCATAATCTAAGGGATCCAAAGTCCCTAAACATGTTGTTCCTACCCCTAGAGGAACAAGGTCAGTAAACCACAGCACTGAATAAAAGTTCTCCACCTGAAAACACTCAAAAACAAGGCAATTCTGGATCATGTCAACTGCTCCACTGAGCATCTGCACTGAATGTCAACTGCTCCACTGTCTACCTGCGCTGAATGTCAACTGCAAAGAAGGCTACCTGCGCTGGGCAAGTTGGGACATGTGGCACAGTCATTCCTCAAGGTGTCAATGCCCAGGAAGCTTCCAAAATGACACTTGGATCAGGGAATTCGACTGGTGATGAGTAAGAGGGTCTAGATCTCCAAGTGGAAGCAAGAACCTCCAAGTGGACTCAAGAACTGAAGAATAACTGAAGTGAGAGAGGACACTAGTCAGCTTCATGCCAGCCTCAAGCTGACTCATCCTTTCTCCAAAACTCCTATATATAGATCTCTCTCATGAGGTCTAGGGAGGCTGGAATCTTGTGAATGTAAGGAAGTGCTGTTGGTTTGAGTTTAGAACTATTGGGTGATTTGCTTTGAAGGAGGTGAAGAGGAGATTTCTTTCTACTGGGAAGGTGATGCTGGATTGGGCCTCTTATGGTTGTATCACTTCCTGAACTTTACTTCTTCCATTAATAAAGCATTTGAGGTTCTTCTATATGCATGTGTCTCAATGATGTATTGTTATACTTGTGTATTTGATTTATTCTAATCCTTGAATCAATTATGAATGTATTCTTCTTGTAGTTTCCCTCTCTTGCCATTTTGCAGGATCTTGGTGTAGCTGGGCCAGTGAAAGAGCAAGGAGCTGGGAGCAAGCAGCAAGGAGAGAAGATTGGATCAACCATTAGCGAAAGACATCGGTTAGTGGACCTCTTTCTCCCCTATTTTACTTTCATAAAGAAGAAATCTTAGATAGCTTTGCTTCGATTGTTTCTGAGGTACTATCACCCTTAGAGTGGGATAGCGTCATTCCGTATTGGATACTTTTCCCAACAACAGAGTCTCCTGCTCTCTATCCCTCTTCTTTCCCTTTTCTTCTTTCTGTGGAGTTTGTAGCACTGAGGCCTCCACTGTCTTTTCTTGCCTAGGAGGCACATTCTCTTGAGCCTGTTGCTCAGTGGATATTGGGGCTTCAGCTGTTTGTTCTTGCTGTATTGGCTGCCCCTCTTTTTTCCCTTCTTCTTGCTGTTCTACTTGCTTTTCTGCTTGTTGTTCTGCTATAGGAGGTGGTTGTTCTTGCTCCATTTGCTTCCCTTTATCCTTGCTGGATTCCTGTTGAACAGTTCCGGCTACTTGCTGCTGGGCTATAGAGGATGAGACAGCTGCCCCAAGTTGCCTTTGATAGGAAGAGGAAACCTGCCCACAACTTTCCAAGTTAGCCTCTTTCTCAATATTCTTTGCCTCTCTTTGTAGAATTTGCTCTCTAGTCATTAGCTCTTCTAGAGTGCCCTCTTTCCAGCTTAATGAATTGGCATGTTTCTCAATATGAGGCAGTCTCACATGAGCATAGCCACCCAACTTGTATTTTACCCTCCTGAGGGAAATGAAATGATTAGGGTCATAAGGTACCCATTGGAAACTGGTTTGCAATTTGAGGGTCTCTAGGATCAAATCTGCTTCCTTCCATCCTTCTGTTAACACCCAGGTTGTTCCCTATGACTCCCAAGGGAATACGGCCGGGGTAACCACTAACCAATCTTTTAATCACTGTTTCTAGCCAAACTGTGATCAGAGAGGGCTCTCTCTTTATGATTTGTATCTGTAATGATAATGTTTTAGGCTAGGTATTGAGCATAGGTTTTCTTTATATTTTGGTTGAAGAATTCCTTTCAGGTCTCTGTGATGTAGTCCTCAAAGGGTTGAGTGTCATTGGGCAATGGAGTCTGTGGCTGTAGGTGTCCAGAAACTTTGAGATGAACCGGTGAAACTTACAGGGCCATTTGGATGTTTTATAGAACAAATTTTGATTAATAACAGGAAACAGGTAAGACAAACAAAAACAATGAAAGCATTCAAGAATTTTCACTCACTTTTTTAAATGTTTCCACCGACTGGTTATGAGAAAAGACAGATGTCACAGGGGCAAACTTGAATCCCTGGGAATGTCTATCACAGCGAAAGATACAGTTTCAAAGTGCAACAACTAAGAATTACACTTCTGTTACTGTATCTGAGGAGAACATGGATAATAGCTCAGTTTGAGTTCAGGGTAATCATGGATTAAGTCCTGGAACCATTCTTCTACTTTGCTATTAAGTGTAAAACATCTGAACAATAAAAGAGAACAAAAGACTCGAAAACATGTAATACAGAGATTTGAGAAAACTTATTGTTTTATGAAAACAGTCTGGAATCCTGCAACATTCACCATTCACCACAACGCATCAAAGTACACCAAGCTTTGGAAATTCCATTCTCCCTTTGTATTATTTCTCTGAGAATCTTACAGCAAGCGAGAGCTCTTCAAGGAAAATTACAACAACCCTTTAAGCTTCTGTGAGGGGCCAATATATACTTGCGATTGTTTACAAAAATATCTGAGTCCTGAGTTATCTCAGACTTAATGTTCTTACCAACTTTGAGATATTATTATCAGAAATTTATTACAGCATTGAATACAAAATAAAGGCGCTTTAATGTTCTGTCAGAAGATATTTTGGCCTTTGGGATCTGCTGAGTCGGTTGAGATACTTTGATTAAATGCTGGAGAACCCGACTTTATGGCTTGTGCGCTGTATGCTGTGTTTGTCACCTGTGATTGTGACTGCTGCAGTGGTGAGAGAATAGCTCTGCTGAGTTGGCTCAGCTTCTGCCTCTTCCTTGTAGATTTTATTCATCAAAATTGTGCCTGCGTATGACTGCTCATGTGCTGGAGAAAAAACCAACCTCACGGGTTCGGACCTGATAAGATTACCTATGTCAGATTCCTCCACTCTTCCTGTGTGGGCAATTGGTGTCTTATGATTGCCCCCATAGTCTCATCTGCCTCAGTGTACTTAAAGAAATTTGGTGGTGTATCAAACAGATGATCAATTTCATTCATAATAAAAAACAGATTATCCACCCTATCATACAGATTCTGCCCTGATGCTGGCCCTGTGTCTGCTGAGGTACTGGGCTGTTTTGCAATTTGTGCTACTGCATGGGCATCAATCCTTTTGTTGTAATTTTCTAGGGTGAGCAGTCTTCCTACACTGCTTAAAATGCTGGGGAGGCCTCTGTTCTGCAATGCCACAAATCTGTCCATGAACTTGTTGATCTCGATCTGCATATCCTGTGTCCTCCTCTCCAGCGTTCCAACTAGGCTTCTTAGTGTCAGGACTTGTTTAACTACTGAGATTGTTTCAGTCCTGTTAGTAATTCCCATGGCAGCTAGTTGAGAGCTAGTTTTGTTATTTAAAACATTGACCATTCTGCTGGCAGCATCTGGCATGTGGCCAAGGCTTGCTCTTGCTCTATGTATTTCCTTGTTTGCCTTGGTGATGAGTGCTATTTGCTCATCCATAGTCTCAATGTACTGCCACTGGTTGGTGATGGATCGACCGATGTTACTCCAGAGGACTGCCTTTAGTTCTGCTGTTACCTTCTCTAGAGCAAGCTCTTTTTCTAGTTCAGCTATTCTCTTTTTTAGAGCTTTTATCTCTCTCTCCTTTGTTGCTTCATTCTGCTTGCTTTTGTCAAATTTTTCATTCACCTTGGCCAAAGTCTTCTTGACTTCATCAAGCTCTTTCATTTGGGATTCAAGAATTTGGATCTCAGCTTGTAGCTTCTGCATATCCAGACTGGGAGTCTGTCCTGGTGTTGGTGTAGTTGTTGCTGTAGATGGTGCTGTAGTTCCCGATTGTTGAGGAGGAGGAGTAGTTGTTGGAGGGATTTCCTCAAGATTAATTATCACAGGAGGAGGCTGGGAGGGTTGGCCCTCTTCTCTTTGCTTCATTGCTGTTTGTAGTGCTGCCTTTGCAGCTTCTGATTGTCCTAGCTGGTCTTGAGTTCGAACCAGCTCCTTGTACAGGGATACCAGCAGGTCCGTAGCATCCTTTTCCTGCCTTTGCTGGGCAACCTCGTCTGTTTGTGGGTGGATGGTGGCTGGGAGCTTGATTTTCTTTCTTAAAGCCGCCATGTCTGCATCCCTTATCTTCAGGAGTTCTTGGATACCTTTGACATCTTTAGGATCATGTCCTATTTCTATAATTACCTCTTCCAAGGACTTGATCCTATTGTCCTTGGCTTGTGATGATGCTCTCTCCAATTCCAGCTGAGATGCTGTGTTATCAAGGCTGCTCTTCAATTTGTAGTTCTCCAATGTCTCATCTGCCAAGGAGGCATACACCATTTCACCAGTTTGTTTATGTAATTCAATCTTATCCATAGGGTGTATGTCTTTAGCCAGCACCTCCATGTTGGTTCTTAGGTAATCCGAGGTAGATTGAGGATGCAGTGTTGTGGGCATGAAGTGACTCATGATCATCTTGCCTTCACTTACATCAAAGGCAGACATGAGTCTTTGCTGATTTGTAGGAGCCAGGTTCAGCAAATGATCGTACAGCCGTATTTTAATAGGATCACTCCTCCTCTTAATGTCAATAAATTGTTGTTTGATGCTTGACTGTCCTTCTCTGTGCTGGCTGGAGGAGCTGACCTCTCCTCCTATAGTTCTATCATGTTCATGCTGAAATGAACTGGCTGAAACTTCTCCACTGGGTGGGCCCATGCCCATTGCTTGCCTTACTGCTATATCCTCCTCTTGAGAGTCATTTAGTCTTTGTCTTTTCTCTCCCCGATTGAAAGATGAGGTCAAGGGAGTCTCTCTATCCCTTTTCCTGGTTAAGTCCTCCTTTTGTGGGGTTTGGAGGACCGAGGTATCAACAGTAGTTTCTGCCCTAGGAGGCACTATTGTCTGAGCCTGTTGCTCAGTGGAGCTTGGAGGATCAGTCACTTTTTCTTGCTGCAAGGGTTGTTGTTCACTAAACTGTTCCTCTTCTTGTTGCTGCCCAAGTTCCTACTGCTCCATCTCTTCTTGCTGCTGTAGCAATGTGTCCACTTGTTCTTCTGTCAATGGAGGTGGCTGTTCCACCTGCTTCCCTTTATCCCTGCTTGCTGTCTGTGGTGCTTTCTCGGCAGTTTGCTGCTGTGCTGTTGATGATGTAGCAGCTGCTCCAAGTTGCTTTTTGTAGGAGAGGGGCACATGTCCACAAGTTTCCAAGTCAGCTTCCTTTTGCATATTTCTAGCCTCTCTCTCAAGTAACTCTTCATTAGTAGTTTCCTCCTCTAGGGTACCCTCTTCCCAATTTGATGCATTGGCATACTGTTCAATCTCGGGTTGTCTCTTGTGTGCATAGCTACCCAATTTGTATCTAATCCTCCTGAGGGAAATAGCATGATTGGGGTCATAGGGTATCCATTCAAAGCTGGTTTGCAGTCTGAGGCCTTCCAGGATAGTGTTTGCCTCTTTCCATCCCTCTTCTTTCTTGTTATATAGGAAAGGACCCAGCTGGTTCCTTACCTTCAACTGTGACTTCTTGTTGTTGCTCTGAAAATGAAGATAGTCTGAGTTCCCAAACTGTCTGAAATATTCCAAGGCAAAAAGCCTCATGGGGACAAACCTTGGCAACCTAAATGGGTTCAACTCACAGCCATATATCCTGATGACTGTGTGGTTTTGGTAGAAGTACCAATTACCAATGCTGTAGGACTTATTCAAATGGAGAATTCTCCTCATGTCATCAGTTAGTCTAGGAGGAGGAGTACCATGCAATACTGTCATGACTGGATGGATGAATAAGTCAATGAACTCAGTGTATGTGTAAGGTGATACAGAGGTATGATGAAAAACAGAAGTCCAGAACACAACTGACCTTGGAATTCCCTGGGCATTGAGTGGCTTCAAAGGAACAGAGAAGGTGGCTGGCTGATAGAACAAGAATAGATGGTATATATATGAAGTATACCTGAATAGTCTTTCCCTCTTCAAGTTCATAAACTGCTCATGGATTTTATCTGCAATGTAGGTTGCATAGTCATAATGTACAGCTGGGGGTTTACCAGGAGAGAATATAGACAGCATTGCCATTAGGCTATCATCCACATCCTCTATCCCCCTGAATCCTAGGACATAACTGATTAAATCCACTAACATCCTGCCCAAATCATTTAAGTAGTGATACCCAATAGGAGGGGTTCTGACTGATTCAGAGCCTGGTCTTACAAACAACTGATTGACTTTAATGATTTGGTCATTTGACAGCTTGGTCCCTTTGTTTATCAAATTCTGCATAAAGAGGGGAGTCAATTGCTTGGCAGTTTGGAAGTGCAGCATTCCATTTATACTTTCTGGGGTAATCTGGAACAGGATTGAGCCTGTGGGGTTGATGACAGCTCTTTGGCTTGGGTCATAACATTCCTGGCAGCTGTAGATGAGTTCTGGCATAGGATTTACTTGGGGAAGGTTGTAGATGGGTAAATTTGAGTCCCAAATTCCCAAGATGTCTGCCCCACTCAGGTGCTGGGCTTTTAACTCATTCATCATCTGGATATTGTATTTGGTTCCCATAGGGAACCAGTCCAGCATTTGGTAATCCATGTCTCCCAGGGCTTTCCATGCTAATTCCTGGTGAGGAGCATTGAGGGGCTTGATATTTAGAGCAATAGGAGTCTCCATAGTTCTTCAAAGTGCAACAATTGTAGGTGAATAGTCAAAATGGAAGCAACACAGAATAGAGGTGATTCTCTGTAAAGACAGTTTGTATTTTGGATACTAGAGGGGGATTTACTCAACAGCAATTGAAATACTGTTTGTTTTTTAGGAGCAGAGCTTCTCTAAGGTCTAACTGTCCCCTTCTAGCGGGTGAATTGAGACCAACAAGGAATTTTCCGAGAATACGCAGTGAGTATTGTTTTTGGGTGAATTTACCGGAATTATGGCTCGGCTGGTGTTTTTCGACTTCACAGTGGCAACTGTGGATTTGCAGAGGGAAATGGGTAGTGTAACTATAGTTTTTGAGGTGCCTTTATCCTTCCGAGCAAATTAAAGTTCAATAACCGTCGTATGGAGGGCAGGACAACTGTAAATACCTGTAAATTGGCGAGCAGAGGTCGAGCAGGTGTGCACGGTTGCTGCTGAGGAGGTCGCCCGGGCTAAATCAACAGGTTGGCGGAAATTCGAACGTAAACGGTCATGCAGGGAGAACAATAGCGACAGGAGTGAAAGTGGGAAAAACACGGCTTTTTTGGGTAAATATGGGTTTTTTTACCATTTTGGCGCTTTTTCGTGATGACGTCAGCATGACGTCATTGGTGGGTCACGGTGAGGTGACGTCAGCTGACGTCGTCGGGTGACGTGGCAGTAGATTATTGGTCCAAGGGGCGATGAGGTGGCAACCACGTCAGCGGACAGGTGGACGAATAGCAGAGGTGAGTACGAGCGGACGCGACGTGGCGATGAGTTAGCGGAACATAGGTGGCAGTTAGGACCGTAGCGGTTACGGTCAAAGCTAACCGCTACGGTTTCTCGGGGCGGTTTGGGTACGGCGCCGAAGTTGTCAGGCCCGGCTCCGAGATACCTCAGCGCTTGACGCGTGGAGAGGCCCTGACGTGACGCAACGTCAGCATCTCGGGCGGTAAAGGACAGCAGTGGGAGCCGCTCCGATATTGACGTGGATTGTCAGATCTTCGGGCCTTGATCCGACGGTGGGCGGAGTATGGAGGTGCTCGGGTTATATGCGGGCGGGGAACTTTAGGTTTTGTGGGTTTTTTATTGGTTTTTCGAATGTTTTTTCATTTAACCAATAATGCGCTAACCCTTTGGAAATGCGCCAGAGGCGGGTTTTTGACTTTGGTAATTTTTTGCAAAGGATTTGAAGGCGGAAGAGGGTTTTATAAGGGTTTTCCAATGCTAATGGTGGTTTGAGGAGCAGTTTGACTTGCAGCAAGGGGGAATGGGATGGGACAGGTTCACCAAAGTGACCAGATGTCATTTTGGTCCCTTTTGAAGAACATATGGCTATAATGCCAAGGGGAGGGAGTATATATAAGATTTGGGGCTTTATACACCTTAGTGTTAGTATTATTAGGGGAAGGGGTAAAATAGGGGAGCTATATAGTAAAATTAGAGGTTAATATGAATGAAGGGAGCAAATGAAAGGGATTTTACTGAGTTTATCTGAAATTGACTTGGTTTTGAGAGTAGATCAAAATGAAAAGATCTTAGACAAGAAATGTGGATTCTGAATGAACTAGAACCACCATAAAACCATGATCTCTCTTCATAAATCTCAGCTGAAAGAAAGGGAGTGTTAGTAATGGAATAGAGGGGAAGAGGGAAGTTAGTCATGCTCCTTGCTGTAATATGATGGAATTAACCACTTTGTCTATTGATAGATTTTGCCTTGGCAAACACCTGTTGACATATGTGTAATGGTGAAAATACCCTTTCTGCAACCACAACTGCCTACCCAGCTATTTCCCTAGCATTTTTTGTTTCTTCTTGGAGGGTGCATTTGGACTTGCAAACCCTTACTTGCCTTTTCTTTTCTCTGGCTTTTTCTTTATTCTTTTCTATCTAGTTCTACCCTTATCTCTTCCAAGGTCCCAGATTAGGCTGTTGGGATCCTTTTCTTCTCTACCTAAACTAGCTGTCTGCCAAGATTAAACAGTTTGGACAGACTTCTTTCTCTATTCTATAACTCAAAATTGAACACATGGCATGATCCAGATTAGACTGTTGAATCATCCACAAAATTGAAATAAGGTCCTCAATACTTGAAACACTTTACCCACCTCTTGCTTTCTTGGAAATATGGGATCTTTGTGATACCAAAGCAGAGCATATTTGGCCTTTCTCTTGCCAATCATGAAATATGAAACCTATTGGTATAGGTATCCAACAGTGGCTCCACATGGGGATGGTTTTTCTTCTGAAAGACCAAGAACAGCAGGTCAGATTGCCTTGTTCCTTGACTGCCCATCTTTGTCTTTGAAATCTGCTGCATGAATGTGTCAAAATAGTGTGTTTCTCTTTTGGAAGACCTCTGATTCTATTTGCCTTTTACTGCTTGGTAAATCACTTGGGAAAACTGCTTTTTACAATCTAAAACAGAAAACAATATGTACATCTATATATATACAAAGAATCCTTAGGTTCCACTCATGGGGAATAGTCAAAGTAGTGCTTCAGCATCCTGCCATTAACAAGACCTTCATCCAAGTCAGTTTCAGTAAGACTTTTGAGGAAATAAGTGTTGTTACCTTGTACTGCTTGGACAGCAAATGGTCCTTTCCATAAGGAGTCAAACTTTCCATGTTTCCCTTTCTCTTCTCTTCTTGCATCCCACTTTAAAACTTTGTCCCCCACATTGAAATCTTCTGCTTTGGTTCTTCTATCAAAAGCCCTTTTCAGTTTCTCTTGTAGTATCTGCACTCTGCTGAAAACTTGTTCTCTGGTCTGCTGTAAACAAATTATCTGGTTAATCCTTCTTTGCATGTCATTTGGCTCTGCTTGGCTTTCTTGCAGAAGTTTCATAACCGGCACTCCTAGTGATGAAGGAAATCTGGCCTCTAATCCATAGACTAACTCATATGGGCTGGTCCCAATTGATCTTTTAGTTGTTAGTCTGTCTGCCCATAAAGCATTTACTAGTTTCTTATGCCAGTTCTTTTTGTTCTCTTCCAGCACTTTCTTTATGATATTTATCAAACTTTTGTTTGATGATTCAGCAAGGCCATTTCCTTGAGGATAGTAAGCTGTAGAATGGCCCAAAGTAATGTGAAATTTATGGCAGAAGTTCACCATCTTCTTGGATCTGAAGGCAGCAGCATTGTCTGTTATTATCTTGTCTGGGCAGCCGAATCTAGCCAGTATATTGTTTTCCAAAAATTGAATGATTACTGAATCATTTGCTTGTCTGCATGGGGCAGCTTCAATCCACTTGGTGAAGTAGTCTGTTGCTGTTAGAATCCATCTGTGTTGCCCTGAAGATGAGGGATGAATTTCCCCAATGAAATCCAAGCCCCATTGTTGAAAAGGTCTCTCTGTTGCAATGGGCTTCAAAGGAAGTGGCAGCAGCTGTCTTTTGCCTTCAAACAATTGGCATTTATGGCATGAGGCTGTGAATTTCTTCACATCAGAGAACATAGTAGGCCAGTAATAACCAGCTCTCAATATCTTGTCCACAGTGGACTTCCAGTACAAATGTCCACCACAGTCTCCAGCATGGAATTCTTGCATGATATGGTTAGTTTCATTCTCTATTAGACAGTGCAGCAATATACCTTCATGGTTTTTCCAAAGTAGATTTCCATCCATTACACAAAATTTAGATGTTTTCATTTTTAGGAACCTACTTTTAGTTCTGGACAGTCCTGGGGGAGCACACAGGTTTTGTAACACATAGCAGATGTCAGAGTACCAAGGAGATTGTTCAAAGGCTACATTGATCTTTGGAGTCGCCAGCTCTGTTTCACTGTCCAGTTGGTTGATGTCTAAGGCTTGGAAATTTGCTTCTGTCATTAATTTGGCCAAACCTTGTCCTTTTATCAGCTTTGTAGGCTTTATTTCAATGTCAAATTCTAGTATATTGGCAATCCATTTTCCTCTCCTACCCTCTAAGTTTTCTTGGGTGAGAATGTCTTTGACAATAGGACTTGGTACATAAGCCACAACATGGGAGTAGAGAATGTAAATCCTAAAGTCTTTAATAGCTTTGATCAAGGCATAGGCTTGTTTTTCCATTATTTGGTACTTTAGAGGAGCATCTCTAAGAGCTCTGCTGAAAAAGGCAATAGGTTTCTCATTCCCTTGGTCATCTTTCTGTAATAAAACAGCAGCAATAGTATGTTGGGAGGCAAAGGAGAAAATGATGAAGTCTCTGTCAAACTGCGGATTGGTTAACACTGGGGTTTGAGTCAAGGCCAATTTTATACTTTCGAAAGCTTGTTTTGCTTCAACAGTCCATTTGACCTTTGAATCTTTCTTTAGCATATTGTTTAGTAATCTGATTAATTCTGCTAAATTTGGGATAAACCTTCTTAAAAAGTTGATTTTTCCTAAGAATCCTTGCAGCTCCTTGACATTCCTTGGGTGAGGCATTTGTAGGATAGCTTGTATCCTATCTGGATCAATTCTTATGCCATCTTTTGAAATAACATGTCCTAGAAGTTTCCCTTCCTCTAAGCCAAATAATGACTTCTTGGGGTTTAAGGAAATACCATATTTCCTGCATGTTATGAAGATCTGTCTTAAATGTTTCAAGTGTTCTTGGTCAGATTTTGAAAAGGGTGTTAGATCATCTAAGTAAATGACCAAGAAGTCATGAATCTCTTTTGCAAAAGCAATGTCCATTGCTCTCTGAAATGTTGCCCCTGCATTTTTCAATCCAAAGGGCATTTTCACATACTTGAAAGTTCCCCATGGGGTTGTAAATGCAGTTTTGTCCTGATCATCCGGGTGTACCAGGATTTGATTGAAACCTGAGAAACCATCAAGCAATGATATTCTCGAAGCCCCTACTACTCTTTGAAGAATATGATCCATTTTGGGTAAGGGGTAGTTGTCTTTGAGTGACACTTGGTTCAAATTCCTTAAGTCTACACAAAGTCTAATCTCACCAGTTTTCTTTCTTGTAGGGACCAAATTTGAAATCCACTCAGAAAACCTGATTGGTGCTATGATACCAGCTTTGAACATTTTATGCAATTCTTTTTCAATGGAAGGAAGGAGCACAGGATTTATTCTTCTCAATTTCTGTTTGAATGGTTTTTGATTAGGCTTGAGGGGAATGGTATGCTGGATAACAGAGGTATCATATGACTTTAGATCCTGATAACCCCAAGCAAAGACATCTTGGAACTCTTTAAAGAGATCAATATATTTGGGTTTTTGATCAGGGGGCAAAGAAGCAGATAGCTTTATTATTTTAGGCTTGTCAGTGGTACCAATGTTACATTCTTCAATTGTTGCATCTAATGGCTGCATCTTTGGTTTCCTGGGGACATCATTTGAGTCAAAAATATCCTCTAGTGGGGTAAGGCCTGCTGGAAGGAAATTGTCTTTGAGTTGTATGATTTTATCTTCAGCGTTGCTCACCTCTTCACAGTCAATTTGGTGAATTTGCTGAATGTTTTCTTTGTCGAAAATGGTTGGACTGAGTAATTGTTTGGCTGTTCTAGGTGACATTGGGTGGGCAGACTGTTGAAACTGTAATTGTGATGGACTTGCTCCATCAAATATTTGTGATTGACTTGCTGTCTCAAGGTCAATATTTAATCCTGTGAACTCTTGTTGCAAGGTTAAAAAGTTGTTTATTTGCATGTCATTCTCAAATACTTGCCACTCTTTGACATTGTTTGGAATAGAAGGCCTATATTTGACCTCTGCCGTGAAACAATTGTTGGGTTCTAATGGGAATTTGAAGGTGCTGGCAAATGTTGCCAAGCTGTGTGCATGGAGATTGTGGCCCCTTGGAATTTTTGTGATAACAAACTCGGAGAAAGTCTCTAATATTTCAATTACAGCAGACCTATAGGACCTCAATCTTTTGTCATTGGTAACAAAATTTCCTTTCACTTGTTGAATTACTAGATCAGAGTCTCCCATGATGGAGAGTTTAGGAGCCTGTAGTGATTTTGCTAGCTTTAGGCCCAACAACAGAGCTTCATATTCTGCCATGTTGTTAGTGCATCTAAACTTCAATCTGTAAGCCCTGCCTTCTGCATAGCCTTTCTCTTTGTTATGTATCCATACTCCAGCTCCTGCCCCTAACTTGTTAACTGAGCCATCAAATTCTAGGGCCCACAGAATGTCTTGCTGAACAGGAGATTTAAAATTCTGTTCATGGGATGGCAATGTGAGCATGAGTTGAGGTTTCTTTTCCCATTTGTTTCCTAGGATAATTTCATCATTTGTTTGACAATCTTTGACAACTAGAGGAGGGTTAATGTGTATTGTTGGGCTGATTGAAGTTTGGCAGGTGCTGCTTGTTTGATCAATGTTTTGTTCTTGTATGAGTGTTTCGGTCCTAACCTCATTGTTTGAAAGGTCTGCGCTATCATTGAAAAGGATGAAGGAGTCTATGTCCGAATGGACAGCATATATTGGAAAATTTTGAGGCTTTTCTTCACTGCTGACCATATACTTCATGAGTGTTTCCCTATAAAGTCTTTTTGGTTGCCCAAAGACAGAGATGGTTGCATATGACATATCTAATTGCAGGGAGCCTTGGAGCTTGGCTCCCCATGATCTTGATAAGAGCATCCCGTATTTGGGTGGGATATCAGCAACTACAACATCCATTAGTATGGTTTTGTTGGGAAATTGAACCAGAGACACACATAAATCTTTTATTAGGCCCAAACATTTGACTTGACTAGAATCAAAAGAAAACAGGTCTTTGTATGGTCTTGTTATATCCAAGTTTAATCTTTCCATGACAGCTTTTGGCATAAGGTTGTGAGAGGCACCTGAGTCAAACATTGCATTATGCAGTATTTTATCATGAACATGCAGGCTGACATAAAAGGGTAAAACCCCTGTGACTACTGTTTTTCCATCTACCTCTGGGCCAAACAGTAATTCTGGAGTGTCATCTAGCACATTTACATCATCTTTGCTGTTGGTGAGCTGAAGGGATTTTTTGATCTGTTGCTTATATATGTCATGCTTGGCTAGCTCTGAAAGGGGAATTGCTATCTTTAACTTGCCAATCTCTGCTCCTAGGTCAAAGGGTTTATCAACTTGGATTTTAGAGTCACGGATAGCAGTCCTTTCTCTGTTCATTAAATCTTCTTGTTGGATTTCATCTTGATTTTGGAACCTGCCCCTCATACCCATGTCTTGAGGGGTAATGTTCGGATTTGGGTGGGAGGATGAGGTTGCCGTGGGCTGTTGTAGTGGGGACAGTAATTCAGTGACTTCCTCAACCACTACTTCTTTTGTAGGCAAGTTTGTTTTGTCATTAGGTTCAGTGACTAAGGTTTCTTTAGATTGCTGTTTCTCCTTTATCTTTTCGGGCTGATTTACATTTACAGTCCTACTCCTTAGTTTGTATTGTTTATGGACTTCATAGACAGCAGTATCATATCCTTGTTTAAAGTCAAAGGATTCTCCTGATTTCGTTTGGAATGTTTTGCTTTCATCCTCCTCATGGTCTTCTTGTGTTAAGAAAACATGGCTTTTACCGTCCAGACCCATTAAGTTGATTTCAGGATCTTCATTGAGCTGATTGGCTGAGGAAGTTTCTGCATAGTTTTCTTGAAAAGGGGGTCTAATGTCTTGGTCAGCACTTGTTTTTCCTATGTTTGGGTTCTGCGTTCTCCTAAAATTTGGGTTTCTAGGAGGATTGCTTTGTGATGCCTCCCATGATGACTTTCTTTCAACTGATTCCACTCTTTCACCCAGTCTCTTCATGCTGTTTAGTATTGCATCCAACTTTTGATCAAAGCCTGAGGGCTCTTCTCTGAAACCAGCCTTCTTTTCCAGCTTTGCCCTGTTTCTCTTGGCAATTAGGTTGGCCTCTACAGTGACTGCAACTCTTTGAGCTTCTGCAAGGGTTGGAGGATCTCTTTCTTTCAGCTGATAGGCCATATCAGAGTCAAAACCGTCAGGGAAGTTATACAGGGCCAAATCAGGAGGGGGCCTTAAGTTCTGGGGGATAGCATTATATACATTGTTAAACCTAGCACAATATTCCAAAACTGTTTCTTGGGGGCCTCTTTTGATAGTGTTATATTCACCGAGTATGTGTAGAGGATCTTTCTTCTTCTCCCATCTGTTGGTAAACTCTTGGTACAGGACCTCAGGGGTTGCAATGGAATTTGCATTCAGGGATCTAAACCAAGTTCTGACATCCCCGGTCAAGCTTTGAACAAAAATTCTCATCCTGACACTGTCATCATCTATTTCATAGGTCTCAAAGTGGTCTTGCATCTTCTTAGCATGCTGGACAGCTGTCAAAGGGCCATGGGAGTCAAAAAATGAGATTTTGGTTTGGTAGTCTTGAGGTAGAGCTGGAGCATTGGCTGGTATCTGCAGAGGCGCATATCTGTTGGCCATGTTTATGGGGTTTATGGGGTTAATAGGAACAAATGGGACAGCTGGGATTACAGGTGTAACAGGGTTAATAGGATGGGTAATAAGCGGGGAACTGTTTGAGGGAGTATGTGCAGATGGTGAAGATGGGAGAGGAAGACTTTGAGGAGTTGATGATGAACTAGGGGAACTAGGGGTGGACCGGAAAAGGACTTTGCAAGGAGTAGGAATGAGGATAGGTTGGTCTGAGCTTATATCTGAATCAGCAGGCTTCTCCTGCTTTTGCTGTCTCCTTATGTTCTTTGGAATGATATTTGGGTTATCAACAACGATGGGTTGATTAGGGTCAGGGTTTGCCCTAGTGTGCCTTGGGTTTCTTTTGGGAGCCAGCTTCTAAGTATTCTTTTAGAACTTTATACAGGAGGTTATATATGTACAAGGACTAGGTAAGGATTCTGGAATGACTATATATGTTTCAGAGCTAGGATGAAGATTCCCTAGTTAGCTCTTCCCTAAAGTTGTCCCTGTGTTTTGCAGAAACAGTCCTAAGGCCTCTTGGCTAGTTTCAGGTTTGATGGTAGCTTTGGAAGATAGATAGTAATTGAGAAAATCTTGATAGTCCCCAGTCGAGTCGCCAATTATGTTATCACCCAGGTTGTTCCCTATGACTCCCAAGGGAATACGGCCGGGGTAACCACTAACCAATCTTTTAATCACTGTTTCTAGCCAAACTGTGATCAGAGAGGGCTCTCTCTTTATGATTTGTATCTGTAATGATAATGTTTTAGGCTAGGTATTGAGCATAGGTTTTCTTTATATTTTGGTTGAAGAATTCCTTTCAGGTCTCTGTGATGTAGTCCTCAAAGGGTTGAGTGTCATTGGGCAATGGAGTCTGTGGCTGTAGGTGTCCAGAAAATTTGAGATGAACCGGTGAAACTTACAGGGCCATTTGGATGTTTTATAGAACAAATTTTGATTAATAACAGGAAACAGGTAAGACAAACAAAAACAATGAAAGCATTCAAGAATTTTCACTCACTTTTTTAAATGTTTCCACCGACTGGTTATGAGAAAAGACAGATGTCACAGGGGCAAACTTGAATCCCTGGGAATGTCTATCACAGCGAAAGATACAGTTTCAAAGTGCAGCAACTAAGAATTACACTTCTGTTACTGTATCTGAGGAGAACATGGATAATAGCTCAGTTTGAGTTCAGGGTAATCATGGATTAAGTCCTGGAAACATTCTTCTACTTTGCTATTAAGTGTAAAACATCTGAACAATAAAAGAGAACAAAAGACTCGAAAACATGTAATACAGAGATTTGAGAAAACTTATTGTTTTATGAAAACAGTCTGGAATCCTGCAACATTCACCATTCACCACAACGCATCAAAGTACACCAAGCTTTGGAAATTCCATTCTCCCTTTGTATTATTTCTCTGAGAATCTTACAGCAAGCGAGAGCTCTTCAAGGAAAATTACAACAACCCTTTAAGCTTCTGTGAGGGGCCAATATATACTTGCGATTGTTTACAAAAATATCTGAGTCCTGAGTTATCTCAGACTTAATGTTCTTACCAACTTTGAGATATTATTATCAGAAATTTATTACAGCATTGAATACAAAATAAAGGCGCTTTAATGTTCTGTCAGAAGATATTTTGGCCTTTGGGATCTGCTGAGTCGGTTGAGATACTTTGATTAAATGCTGGAGAACCCGACTTTATGGCTTGTGCGATGTATGCTGTGTTTGTCACCTGTGATTGTGACTGCTGCAGTGGTGAGAGAATAGCTCTGCTGAGTTGGCTCAGCTTCTGCCTCTTCCTTGTAGATTTTATTCATCAAAATTGTGCCTGCGTATGACTGCTCATGTGCTGGAGAAAAAACCAACCTCACGGGTTCGGACCTGATAAGATTACCTGTGTCAGATTCCTCCACTCTTCCTGTGTGGGCAATTGGTGTCTTATGATTGCCCCCATAGTCTCATCTGCCTCAGTGTACTTAAAGAAATTTGGTGGTGTATCAAACAGATGATCAATTTCATTCATAATAAAAAACAGATTATCCACCCTATCATACAGATTCTGCCCTGATGCTGGCCCTGTGTCTGCTGAGGTACTGGGCTGTTTTGCAATTTGTGCTACTGCATGGGCATCAATCCTTTTGTTGTAATTTTCTAGGGTGAGCAGTCTTCCTACACTGCTTAAAATGCTGGGGAGGCCTCTGTTCTGCAATGCCACAAATCTGTCCAGGAACTTGTTGATCTCGGTCTGCATATCCTGTGTCCTCCTCTCCAGCGTTCCAACTAGGCTTCTTAGTGTCAGGACTTGTTTAACTACTGAGATTGTTTCAGTCCTGTTAGTAATTCCCATGGCAGCTAGTTGAGAGCTAGTTTTGTTATTTAAAACATTGACCATTCTGCTGGCAGCATCTGGCATGTGGCCAAGGCTTGCTCTTGCTCTGTGTATTTCCTTGTTTGCCTTGGTGATGAGTGCTATTTGCTCATCCATAGTCTCAATGTACTGCCACTGGTTGGTGATGGATCGACCGATGTTACTCCAGAGGACTGCCTTTAGTTCTGCTGTTACCTTCTCTAGAGCAAGCTCTTTTTCTAGTTCAGCTATTCTCTTTTTTAGAGCTTTTATCTCTCTCTCCTTTGTTGCTTCATTCTGCTTGCTTTTGTCAAATTTTTCATTCACCTTGGCCAAAGTCTTCTTGACTTCATCAAGCTCTTTCATTTGGGATTCAAGAATTTGGATCTCAGCTTGTAGCTTCTGCATATCCAGACTGGGAGTCTGTCCTGGTGTTGGTGTAGTTGTTGCTGTAGATGGTGCTGTAGTTCCCGATTGCTGAGGAGGAGGAGTAGTTGTTGGAGGGATTTCCTCAAGATTAATTATCACAGGAGGAGGCTGGGAGGGTTGGCCCTCTTCTCTTTGCTTCATTGGTGTTTGTAGTGCTGCCTTTGCAGCTTCTGATTGTCCTAGCTGGTCTTGAGTTCGAACCAGCTCCTTGTACAGGGATACCAGCAGGTCTGTAGCATCCTTTTCCTGCCTTTGCTGGGCAACCTCGTCTGTTTGTGGGTGGATGGTGGCTGGGAGCTTGATTTTCTTTCTTAAAGCCGCCATGTCTGCATCCCTTATCTTCAGGAGTTCTTGGATACCTTTGACATCTTTAGGATCATGTCCTATTTCTATAATTACCTCTTCCAAGGACTTGATCCTATTGTCCTTGGCTTGTGATGATGCTCTCTCCAATTCCAGCTGAGATGCTGTGTTATCAAGGCTGCTCTTCAATTTGTAGTTCTCCAATGTCTCATCTGCCAAGGAGGCATACACCATTTCACCAGTTTGTTTATGTAATTCAATCTTATCCATAGGGTGTATGTCTTTAGCCAGCACCTCCATGTTGGTTCTTAGGTAATCGGAGGTAGATTGAGGATGCAGTGTTGTGGGCATGAAGTGACTCATGATCATCTTGCCTTCACTTACATCAAAGGCAGACATGAGTCTTTGCTGATTTGTAGGAGCCAGGTTCAGCAAATGATCGTACAGCCGTATTTTAATAGGATCACTCCTCCTCTTACTGTCAATAAATTACTGTTTGATGCTTGACTGTCCATCTCTGTGCTGGCTGGAGGAGCTGACCTCTCCTCCTATAGTTCTATCACGTTCATGCTGAAATGAACTGGCTGAAACTTCTCCACTGGGTGGGCCCATGCCCATTGCTTGCCTTACTGCTATATCCTCCTCTTGAGAGTCATTTAGTCTTTGTCTTTTCTCTCCCCGATTGAAAGATGAGGTCAAGGGAGTCTCTCTTTCCCTTTTCCTGGTTAAGTCCTCCTTTTGTGGGGTTTGGAGGACCGAGGTATCAACAGTAGTTTCTGCCCTAGGAGGCACTATTGTCTGAGCCTGTTGCTCAGTGGAGCTTGGAGGATCAGTCACTTTTTCTTGCTGCAAGGGTTGCTGTTCACTAAACTGTTCCTCTTCTTGTTGCTGCCCAAGTTCCTGCTGCTCCATCTCTTCTTGCTGCTGTAGCAATGTGTCCACTTGTTCTTCTGTCAATGGAGGTGGCTGTTCCACCTGCTTCCCTTTATCCCTGCTTGCTATCTGTGGTGCTTTCTCGGCAGTTTGCTGCTGTGCTGTTGATGATGTAGCAGCTGCTCCAAGTTGCTTTTTGTAGGAGAGGGGCACCTGTCCACAAGTTTCCAAGTCAGCTTCCTTTTGCATATTTCTAGCCTCTCTCTCAAGTAACTCTTCATTAGTAATTTCCTCCTCTAGGGTACCCTCTTCCCAATTTGATGCATTGGCATACTGTTCAATCTCGGGTTGTCTCTTGTGTGCATAGCTACCCAATTTGTATCTAATCCTCCTGAGGGAAATAGCATGATTGGGGTCATAGGGTATCCATTCAAAGCTGGTTTGCAGTCTGAGGCCTTCCAGGATAGTGTTTGCCTCTTTCCATCCCTCTTCTTTCTTGTTATAAAGGAAAGGACCCAGCTGGTTCCTTACCTTCAACTGTGACTTCTTGTTGTTGCTCTGAAAATGAAGATAGTCTGAGTTCCCAAACTGTCTGAAATATTCCAAGGCAAAAAGCCTCATGGGGACAAACCTTGGCAACCTAAATGGGTTCAACTCACAGCCATATATCCTGATGACTGTGTGGTTTTGGTAGAAGTACCAATTACCAATGCTGTAGGACTTATTCAAATGGAGAATTCTCCTCATGTCATCAGTTAGTCTAGGAGGAGGAGTACCATGCAATACTGTCATGACTGGATGGATGAATAAGTCAATGAACTTAGTGTGTGTGTAAGGTGATACAGAGGTATGATGAAAAACAGAAGTCCAGAACACAACTGACCTTGGAATTCCCTGGGCATTGAGTGGCTTCAAAGGAACAGAGAAGGTGGCTGGCTGATAGAACAAGAATAGATGGTATATATATGAAGTATACCTGAATAGTCTTTCCCTCTTCAAGTTCATAAACTGCTCATGGATTTTATCTGCAATGTAGGTTGCATAGTCATAATGTACAGCTGGGGGTTTACCAGGAGAGAATATAGACAGCATTGCCATTAGGCTATCATCCACATCCTCTATCCCCCTGAATCCTAGGACATAACTGATTAAATCCACTAACATCCTGCCCAAATCATTTAAGTAGTGATACCCAATAGGAGGGGTTCTGACTGATTCAGAGCCTGGTCTTACAAACAACTGATTGACTTTAATGATTTGGTCATTTGACAGCTTGGTCCCTTTGTTTATCAAATTCTGCATAAAGAAGGGAGTCAATTGCTTGGCAGTTTGGAAGTGCAGCATTCCATTTATACTTTCTGGGGTAATCTGGAACAGGATTGAGCC
The DNA here is from genome assembly GCA_031772625.1 of Pinus tabuliformis. Lineage (NCBI taxonomy): Eukaryota > Viridiplantae > Streptophyta > Pinopsida > Pinales > Pinaceae > Pinus > Pinus tabuliformis. The sequence goes on along the minus strand of CM062811.1, from coordinate 911,210,080 downwards.
TGTGGGGCTGATGACAGCTCTTTGGCTTGGGTCATAACATTCCTGGCAGCTGTAGATGAGTTCTGGCATAGGATTTACTTGGGGAAGGTTGTAGATGGGTAAATTTGAGTCCCAAATTCCCAAGATGTCTGCCCCACTCAGGTGCTGGGCTTTTAACTCATTCATCATCTGGATATTGTATTTGGTTCCCATAGGGAACCAGTCCATCATTTGGTAATCCATGTCTCCCAGGGCTTTCCATGCTAATTCCTGGTGAGGAGCATTGAGGGGCTTGATATTTAGAGCAATAGGAGTCTCCATAGTTCTTCAAAGTGCAACAATTGTAGGTGAATAGTCAAAATGGAAGCAACACAGAATAGAGGTGATTCTCTGTAAAGACAGTTTGTATTTTGGATACTAGAGGGGGATTTACTCAACAGCAATTGAAATACTGTTTTTTTTTTAGGAGCAGAGCTTCTCTAAGGTCTAACTGTCCCCTTCTAGCGGGTGAATTGAGACCAACAAGGAATTTTCCGAGAATACGCAGTGAGTATTGTTTTTGGGTGAATTTACCGGAATTATGGCTCGGCTGGTGTTTTTCGACTTCACAGTGGCAACTGTGGATTTGCAGAGGGAAATGGGTAGTGTAACTATAGTTTTTGAGGTGCCTTTATCCTTCTGAGCAAATTAAAGTTCAATAACCGTCGTATGGAGGGCAGGACAACTGTAAATACCTGTAAATTGGCGAGCAGAGGTCGAGCAGGTGTGCACGGTTGCTGCTGAGGAGGTCGCCCGGGTTAAATCAACAGGTTGGCGGAAATTCGAACGTAAACGGTCATGCAGGGAGAACAATAGCGACAGGAGTGAAAGTGGGAAAAACACGGCTTTTTTGGGTAAATATGGGTTTTTTTACCATTTTGGCGCTTTTTCGTGATGACGTCAGCATGACGTCATTGGTGGGTCACGGTGAGGTGACGTCAGCTGACGTCGTCGGGTGAAATGGCAGTAGATTATTGGTCCAAGGGGCGATGAGGTGGCAACCACGTCAGCGGACAGGTGGACGAATAGCAGAGGTGAGTACGAGCGGACGCGACGTGGCGATGAGTTAGCGGAACATAGGTGGCAGTTAGGACCGTAGCGGTTACGGTCAAAGCTAACCGCTACGGTTTCTCGGGGCAGTTTGGGTACGGCGCCGAAGTTGTCAGGCCCGGCTCCGAGATACCTCAGCGCTTGACGCGTGGAGAGGCCCTGACGTGATGCAACGTCAGCATCTCGGGCGGTAAAGGACAGCAGTGGGAGCCGCTCCGATATTGACGTGGATCGTCAGATCTTCGGGCCTTGATCCGACGGTGGGCGGAGTATGGAGGTGCTCGGGTTATATGCGCGCGGGGAACTTTAGGTTTTGTGGGTTTTTTATTGGTTTTTCGAATGTTTTTTCATTTAACCAATAATGCGCTAACCCTTTGGAAATGCGCCAGAGGCGGGTTTTTGACTTTGGTAATTTTTTGCAAAGGATTTGAAGGCGGAAGAGGGTTTTATAAGGGTTTTCCAATGCTAATGGTGGTTTGAGGAGCAGTTTGACTTGCAGCAAGGGGGAATGGGATGGGACAGGTTCACCAAAGTGACCAGATGTCATTTTGGTCCCTTTTGAAGAACATATGGCTATAATGCCAAGGGGAGGGAGTATATATAAGATTTGGGGCTTTATACACCTTAGTGTTAGTATTATTAGGGGAAGGGGTAAAATAGGGGAGCTATATAGTAAAATTAGAGGTTAATATGAATGAAGGGAGCAAATGAAAGGGATTTTACTGAGTTTATCTGAAATTGACTTGGTTTTGAGAGTAGATCAAAATGAAAAGATCTTAGACAAGAAATGTGGATTCTGAATGAACTAGAACCACCATAAAACCATGATCTCTCTTCATAAATCTCAGCTGAAAGAAAGGGAGTGTTAGTAATGGAATAGAGGGGAAGAGGGAAGTTAGTCATGCTCCTTGCTGTAATATGATGGAATTAACCACTTTGTCTATTGATAGATTTTGCCTTGGCAAACACCTGTTGACATATGTGTAATGGTGAAAATACCCTTTCTGCAACCACAACTGCCTACCCAGCTATTTCCCTAGCATTTTTTGTTTCTTCTTGGAGGGTGCATTTGGACTTGCAAACCCTTACTTGCCTTTTCTTTTCTCTGGCTTTTTCTTTATTCTTTTCTATCTAGTTCTACCCTTATCTCTTCCAAGGTCCCAGATTAGGCTGTTGGGATCCTTTTCTTCTCTACCTAAACTAGCTGTCTGCCAAGATTAAACAGTTTGGACAGACTTCTTTCTCTATTCTATAACTCAAAATTGAACACATGGCATGATCCAGATTAGACTGTTGAATCATCCACAAAATTGAAATAAGGTCCTCAATACTTGAAACACTTTACCCACCTCTTGCTTTCTTGGAAATATGGGATCTTTGTGATACCAAAGCAGAGCATATTTGGCCTTTCTCTTGCCAATCATGAAATATGAAACCTATTGGTATAGGTATCCAACACCTTCCTCCCTTTTGTTGTATAGAAATGGGCCTAGCTGGTTCCTTACTTTTAGTTGAACCTTCTTGTTTTTACTGTGGAAATGGACAAAGTCTACATTTCCATACTGCCTAAAATACTCTAAGGCAAAAAGTCTCATAGGGACATATCTTGGCAGCCTATAAGGGTTCAACTCACAGCCATATATTCTGATTACTGTATGGTGTTGGTAAAAGTACCAATCACCAATGCTATAGGCCTTTGAGAGGTGAAGTATCCTTTGCATCTCATCTGTTAATCTTGGAGGAGGGACACCCAATAACAAGGTCATAGCTGGATGGATAAAAAGGTCTATGAATTCACAGTAGGTGTATGGTGAAAAAGTTATATGATGAAAGACTGAAGACCAAAACACCACAGACCTTGGGTTTCCCTGGGCATTTAGCTTCTTGAGAGGAACAGGGAAAGCATCTGGTTGATAAAATAAGAACAAGTGATAGATGTACCTAGTGTATTTAAACACCTTTTCCCTTTCTAGGTTCATCAATTGTTCATGAATCTTATTGGCAATGTATGTAGCAAAATCATAGTGCACAGCAGGAGGCATCCCAGGGGAGAATATGGATAGCATGGCCATAATGGTTTCATCAACATCCTCATATGACCCATAACCCAGGATGTAACTGATCAAATCCACAAGCATCTTGCCCAGCTCATTGAGGTATTGATATCCTATAGGAGGGGTTCTCACAACTTCAGAGCTTGGTTAAACAAACAGCTGATTAATTTTGATGATCTGAGCACTGGACAGCTTGCCCCCTTTCTTTAGCAAGTCATTGATGGAGAGAGGAGTCAGTGGCTCTGCAGTGTGAAAGTGCAGCATCTCATTTATGGCCTCAGGGGTGATATGGAACAATACTGAGCCTGAGGGGCTAAAGACAGCTCTTTGACATGGATCATAGCTGGAGCGGCATTGATTTATCAAGTATGGGAGGACATTGACTTGAGGGAAATTGTAAATGGGCAAATTGGAATCCCAAATCCCTAAAATATCAGCTCCACTGAGGTATTGGGCCTTTAACTCATTTTGTAGGTGTATGTTAAATTTGGAACTCATGGCAAATGAGTCTATCATCTGGTAATATCTATCACCCAGGGCCTTTCACTCTAGCTCTCTGTGTGGGGCATTCAGAGGTTGAATATTCAGGGCTACTGGTGTTTCCATCGTTAAGTAGTACTATGACTTGTACTAGAACTAGTTTCAGTGGGCAGAACAACACAAAGGAGTACTTTTGCAACAGTGAGGCAAATTACAAGGAAAAATGGGGTAAACTGTGGTGAGAATAGTTCAAAGTGCTCCAAAGAGAGTTAATTGAGCATATTCAGGGATTAGTACCACTGTTTTCCTGGTGAATTTGTGCAGCTCAGGTTTTAAGTCCACGAATGCGCGGACTGACTATGGGTTTTATGAAAACTTGGCTAAACGAGGCTCTGCAGGTGAATTTCGACTCAACAATTGAAAATGAAGGCTGGCCACCGGGGATTTTCTAGTAAATACACGCTTCCTCACTCTTTTAACTTAGTTTCGGACAATTATGGACATAACCAAGCACGGAGGGAACGATTTGGAAAAATACCTGGTGAATTGCCGGGAATGGTTACAAATGCAGGTGGGTTGAGGGCGCCAACGGTCTTCGGGTCGATTTCTGCAGGTTGGCGACGGATGGTCGTAATTTGCATGTAGAGGTGAGCAATAGTCTTTTTGGCAAAAGTGACAAAAAACACGAATTTTGGCTAAAATATGGACTTTTTGGGATATTGGCGCTTTTTTTGGATGACGTCAGCATGACGTCATCGGGTGGGGTCAGGGTCGGGTGACGTCAGCATGACGTCATCGAGTGACGTGGCGGCCTGTGAGTGGTCCACGGGGATTGCATAGGTGGCGGACATGTCGGAGCGCTGGCGGGCGGGGGTGCTGACAGGGCGCTGAGTCGAACTGACGTGGGTGTGACGTAGTGGTGATGTGGGCAGGCGGTAAACCACAAGCGGTAAATGGTTTGCTCGGACCGCTTTGGATACTGTCGTGGTTTTGTCAGAGGGCGGCCCGAGAGAATATGGCGGTGACGTGTGGCAGAGGCCTGACGTCACCCTCTGACAGTTTCTCGGGCGGTAAAGTGCGGTCATCGGAGCTGACCCGATATGAATATGGGCTGTCGAATGGAAAAACCCAGATCCGACGGTCGATGGATCGCTAAGGCGCCAGGACAATACGGCAGCAGGCGGAGAAATTTTTTAATATATTTTTTGACATGCGTGTCTGGGCGGAACTTTGGTATATAACGAAAATTTGGGTTTTTCAAAGTATTTTCTGTCGAAAATGCGCATCACACCAAACTCTGGATAAAGCGGAAAAGTGGGTTTTTGGGTGTATTTGGCGAATAGCGCGGGTTAGGGGTAATAGTGGGTTTTTTTACAAGGTTTTTTGCAAATGAAGTGGGTAAATGACTTCAAAGGTTTGTGAAGGGAAAGAAGGGGTAGGTCTTAGGTTATCAAACTGACCAGAGGTCAATTTAATCCCTGTTGTTGGGCATATGCCTATAATTGCCAGGGGGGAGGGAATATTTATACATTGCTTGGGGTTTATACACCGTAGTGTTTATAATAGTAAGGTAAAAGGGGAATATAGGGGATTTAGATAATAAGAAGTTAGGGGTTAATATGAGTGGAGGAAGGGGATGAGGGGCTAAAACACTAAGTTTATATGAAATCAACTTAGTTTAGGAAGTAGATCAAAATGAAAAGAATTTACACAAGAAATGTGGCTCTTAAAGAAAGAAGAACCATCATAAAACCTTGATCTCTTTCAATGAACATAAGTAGTATTGGGATGTTAGAAATGAGTATAATGGGGGGATTAGGGAGTTAGACATGCTTCATTGTACTGTTGCAAAATTGCTGAATAGGAGACCTGCACTGGCACCATGTTTTTCCTTTTCTTGAGCCAGTGATAAAGGAATCATGCTTCTGCAACCCCATCTACCTACCCATCTACTGCCTAGCATTTTTTTGTTACTCCAAGGAGGGTGCACTTAGACTTGCAAACCCTTATGTGCCTTTTCTTTTCCTTTGGATTTTTCTTTTTATTTTCTATCTACAACTAACCTTATTGCTTCCAAGACCCCAGATTAAGCAGTTGGGAACCTTAATTCTCTACCTAACTACTAGCCTGCCAAGATTAAACAGTTTGAACAGACTTCTTTCTCTAATCTATAACAGAAAATTGAAACATGGCATGATCCAGATTAGGCTGTTGGACCATCCATCCAAAATTCAGTCAACATCAAGCTATGTACACATATTGCATTCTCTTGGAAATATGGGATCTTTGCATCACCAAAGCAGAGCATATTTGGAACTTCTTTTCCCAATCATGAAATATGAAACCTATTGGTATAGGTACCTAACAGTGGCTCCACATGGGGATGTTTTTTCTTTTTGAAAGACCAAGAACAGCAGGTCAGGTTGCCTTGACTGTGTGACTTCTCTTCAAAACTTGAAAAGTTTCTCTTTGTACTTCAAAATTGGAATCTGTCATACTTGTGGAACTTGCTGAACTAAAAGCCTTTTCGTGATTCTGCAAGACCTTTCAAACTGAGCTATTCACATGCTGAAAGAAAACATTATATGCAACAGATTATTATATACAACAGATTATGTACAGGGGAAAAACCATGCTATATACATGGAAAGTAGTCAAAATAGTGCTTCAACATCCTGCCATTCACAGGACCTTCATCCAAGTCAGTTTCATCCAGATTTTTTAGGAAGTAAGTGTTGTTTCCTTGCACTGCTTGGATGATAAATGGTCCTCTCCAAAGGGAATCAAATTTTCCATGTTTTCCTTTATCTTCCCTTCTTGAATCCCACTTGAGGACTTTGTCACCCATGTTGAAATCTTCAGCCTTAGTTCTTCTATCAAAAGCTTTCTTTAACTTTTCTTGTAAAACTTGAACTCTACTATAAACTTGGTCTCTGGTTTGCTGTAAACATATTATCTGATTGATCCTTCTTTGCATGTCATTTGGCTCAGCTTGACTTTCTTGAAGTAGTTTCATAACAAGAACCCCTAGTGATGAAGGAAATTTGGCTTCTAATCCATAGACTAACTCATATGGGCTGACCCCAAAGGATCTTTTGGTTGTTAGTCTATCTGCCCATAAGGCATTCACAAGCTTCTTATGCCAATTCTTCTTATTTTCTTCCAACACCTTCTTTATGATGTTTACAAGGCTTTTATTTGATGATTCAGCTAGGCCATTTCCTTGGGGATAGTATGCAGTAGAATGGCCCAAGGTAATATGAAATGTGTGGCAGAAGTTCACCATCTTCTTGGATCTAAAAGCAGCAGCGTTGTTTGTTATGATCTTATCAGGACAACCAAATCTAGAAAGGATATTGGTCTCAAGGAACTGAATGATAGTGGAATCATTTTCTTGTCTACATGGAACAGCTTCAATCCATTTAGTAAAGTAGTCTGTAGCTGTTAGAATCCATCTATGTTGGCCTGAAGATGAGGGATGAATTTCCCCAATGAAATCCAAGCCCCATTGCTGAAAAGGTCTCTCTGTTGCAATAGGCCTCAAAGGGAGTGGCAGTGATTTTCTCTTTCCCTCAAACACTTGGCATTTATGGCATGAGGTAGTGAAATTTTTAACATCAGAGAACAAAGTGGGCCAATAGTAACCAGCCCTCAGTATTTTATCCACAGTGGACTTCCAATACAGGTGTCCACCACAATCACCTGCATGAAATTCTTTCATGACATTTTTAGTCTCATTCTCAATTAAGCAGTTTAGCAGTATACCCTCATGGTTTTTCCAAAGCAAATTTCCATCCATGACACAAAATCTTGAAGCTTTTATTTTTAGGAACCTACATTTAGTTTTGGACAATCCTGGGGGAGCACACAGGCTTTGCAATATATAACAGATATCAGAATACCACAGAGATTGTTCAAAGGATACATTGATCTTTGGAGTCGCCAGCTCCGGTTCATTGTCCAGTTGGTTGATGTCCAAGGCTTGGAAATTTGTTTCAGACATTAATTTAGCCAAACCTTGCCCTTTTATCAGTTTTGTGGGTTTTATTTCAATGTCAAATTCTAAAATGTTGGCAATCCATTTTCCTCTTCTGCCTTCTAAGTTTTCTTGAGTGAGTATGTCTTTCACAATGGGACTTGGTACATAAGATATAACATGGGAGTATAGGATATAAATCCTAAAGTATTTGATGGCTTTGACCAAAGCATATGCTTGCTTTTCCATGATCTGATATTTCAGGGGTGCATCTCTGAGAGCTCTACTAAAGAAAGCAATATGTCTCTCATTTCCTTGGTCATCTTTTTGTAATAAGACAGCAACAATAGTATGCTGGGAGGCAAAAGAGAAAATGATAAACTCTTTGTAAAATTGTGGATTTGTTAAGACTGGAGTTTGGGTAAGGGCCAATTTTATTCCTTCAAAAGCTTGATTTTCTTCTACTGTCCATTTTACTTTTGAATCCTTCTTTAGCATGTTATTTAGTAATCTGCTCAATTCTACCAAATTTGGGATAAATCTCCTTAGGAAGTTGATCTTCCCCAAGAATGCTTGTAATTCTTTGATGTTTCTTGGGTGGGGCATTTGTAAGATGGCCTGTATTCTGTCTGGGTCAATCCTAATGCCATCCTTTGAAATGATGTGACCTAACAACTTACCTTCTTCCAAACCAAAAAGAGACTTCTTAGGATTTAAGGAAATCCCATATTTTCTACATGTTATGAATATCTGTCTCAAGTGTTTCAGATGTTCTTGGTCATATTTAGAGAAAGGTGTGAGGTCATCTAAGTAAATGACAAGAAAGTCATGGATCTCTTTAGCAAAAGAAATGTCCATTGCTCTTTGAAATGTAGCTCCTTCATTTTTTAATCCAAAAGGAATTTTAACATATTTGAAAGTTCCCCATGGGGTTGTGAATGTTGTTTTATCTTGATCATCAGGGTGGACTAGGATCTGATTGAAGCCTGAGAATCCATCAAGTAATGATATTCTTGAAGCCCCCACCACTCTTTGGAGAATGTGATCCATTTTAGGTAAGGGGTAATTGTCTTTGAGGGATACTTGGTTTAAATTTCTTAGGTCAACGCAAAGCCTGATCTCACTGGTTTTCTTTCTTATTGGCACCAAATTTGAAATCCAGTCTGAGAACCTGATTGGGGCTATGATACCAGCTTTAAACATTTTTTGTACCTCTTTTTCAATTGAAGGGAGAAGCATAGGATTGATCCTTCTCAATTTCTACTTAAATGGCTTTTGATTAGGCTTGAGAGGGATGGTGTGTTGGATAACAGAGGTGTCATAGGATTTCAAATCCTCATAACTCTATGCAAACACATCTTGGAACTCTTTAAAGAGGTCAATGTATTTAGGCTTCTGATCAGGAGGTAAGGATGCAGACAATTTTATTATCTTGGGCTTTTCAGGAGTCCCAATGTTGCATTCTTCAATGGCAGCATTGAGGGGCTCCATTTTCGGTTTTCTAGGGACATCATTTGAGTCAAAAATGTCTTCCAATGGAGTTAGGCCTGTTGGAAGAAAATTGTCTTTCAATTGTATAACTTCAGCTTCAGCATCAGCTATTTCCTCAGGATGTAATTGTTCAAGTTCTTGTATTTTCTCCTGGTCAAAGTTTGTTGGACAAAGCGTTTGATTTGTTGTTTTGAGTGAGATATTTGTTTGGTGTTGTTCACCTAGTATTTGTGAATCACTTGCAGCCTCTGTATCAATGTTTAGTCCTGAAAATTCTTGCTGCAAAGTCAAGAAATTGTTTATTTGTGTATCATCCTCAAACACTTGCCAATCCTTGACATTTTTTGGGACAGAAGGTCTATGTTTTATCTCAGCTATAAAGCAATGCTGGGATTCAAAAGGTAGTTTACAAGTGCTTGCAAATGTAGCCAAACTATGAGCATGAAGATTATGGGCTCTAGCTATCTTGGTTATCTGAAATTCAGTGAAAGTTTTAAGCATTTCAATAGCAACAGACCTATATGACCTTAGTCTTTTGTCATTGGTGACAAAATTGCCTTTCACTTGTTAGATGATAAGGTCTAAATCTCCCATGATTGAAAGTTTTGTGGCCTCCAATGATTTTACCAGTTTGAGGCCTAGCAAGAGAGCCTCATATTCTGCCATATTGTTGGTACATCTGAACTTAAGCCTATAGGCCCGACCTTGTGCAAGATTGCTTTGTTTGTTATGAATCCACACTCCAGCTCCTGCCCCTAATTTGTTAACTGATCCATCAAACTCAAGGAACCATAAGATCTCCTATTTTAAGGGATTTTCAACATCCTTTCTGTAACTTGGGACCATCAGTTAGAGTTCTTGTCTTTCATCTGATTTATCCTTTAGGACTGACTCATCAATTGATTTCTCAATTTTGATCTCTTGGGGACTTGGTTGTTCACTCTCATGCATGTTTTGTTCAAGTGTGACTGATTTATTATCACTCTCAGGATTTGTATCATCATTGAACAAAATAAAGGAATCCATATCTGAATGGACTGCATAAATGGGGAAATTTTGAGGCTTTTCTTCACTGCTCACCATGTATTTCATAAGTGACTCTCTATATATCCTCTTGGGTTGACCAAAGACTGAGATGGTGGCATATGACATGTCTAATTGCAGGGAACCTTGGAGTTTAGCCCCCCATGATCTTGATAATAGCATTCCATATTTAGGTGGGATATCAGCAACTACAACATCCATTAAGATTGGTTTGTTTGGGTACTGGACAAGGGATACACATAGATCCTTTATCAAACCTTAACACTTAACTTGGTTGGAGTCAAATGAAAATAGGTCCTTATAAGGTCTTGTAATGTCTAGGTTAAGTATCTCCATCACTGATTTAGGCATAAGGTTATGAGAGGCGCCTGAATCAAACATTGCATTGTGTAATATCTTATCATGGACATGCAAGCTAACATAAAAATGTATGATCCCTGTGACTATTGTCTTTCCATCAACCTCAGGACCGAAAAGTAGTTCTGGGGTATCATCCAACACATTGACATCATCTTTATTATGGGTAAGTTGAAGGGACCTTTTGATTTTCTGTTTGTAAATGTCATGCTTGGCTAGCTCTGAAAGGGGAATGGCTATCTTCAATTTGCCAATTTCAGCTTCCAAGTCAAAAGGTCTTTCAGATTGGGTCTTGGTATTGTAGTTGACAACCCTTTCTTTGATGTTCAAATTTTCTTCTTGGTTTACACTCTGATCTTGAGGCTTGTCATTTTTACTCATCTTTTGGGAAGTAATGCTTGAATTAGGTTGCAAGGGTGATGTAGCCATTGATTGTTGATTTGGGGAAGATGCTTCAGTTATTTCTTCAACTATTACTTCATTTGTAATTGAATCAGTTTTGTCAATTGGCTCTGTGACAATGGTTTTCTTAGGGAGAGGAGTGTCCTTTGTTTTCTCAGACTGTGTCACATTTATAATTCTGCTCCTTAGCTTGTATTGCTTATGAAGTTCATAAACAGTTGTGTCATAGCCTTGTTTAAAGTCGAATGACTCACCTGACTTGGTTTGGAACTGTTTAATGTCATCATCCTTATGATCTTCTTGACTCAGAAAAACTTGTTGATCATCATTCAGGCCCATTAGGTTAATGTGGGTGTCATCTATCTGTTCATTTGAAGTGGATGCTTCTGTATAATTTTCTTGAAACGGAGGTCTAATCTCTGGTTCAGAATTTGCTTTACCTATATTAGGATTTTGGTTTCTTCTGAAATTGGGATTCCTAATAGGATTATTCTGTGGTGCTTCCCATGATGAATTCCTCTCAACTGATTCTACTCGGTCACCTAATCTATGCATCCCAGTGATTATTGCATCTAATTTTTGATCCCAGCCTGAAGGCTCTTCTTTGAAGGTGGTCTTTCTCTCAGTTCTTGTCCTATTTCTCTTGGCTATCAGGTTAGCTTCTACACTTACTGCTATATCTTGCATTTCAGCTAAAGTTCGGGGAGCCCTTTCCCTCAATTGATATGCCATATCTGAATCAAACCCATCAGGAAAGGTATATAGGGCCAGATCCGGTGGGGGTCTAAGATTTTGGGGAATAGCATTGTAGACATTATTAAACCGAGCACAATAGTCAAGGACAGTTTCTTGTGGACCCCTTTTAATTGTATTGTATTCAGATAAAATACGAAGTCGGTCCTTTTTCTTCTCCCATCGGTTGATAAAGCTTTGATACAAGGCTTCTGGGTCAGCTATAGAGTTTGCTGCAATTGACCTAAACCATGTTCTTACATCTCCTGTTAGGCTTTGCACAAAAATTTTCATCCTTACCCCATCATCATCTATCTCGTAATTTTCAAAGTAATCCTGCAATTTTTTAGTATGTTGGAGGGTTGAATAAGAGCCAGTACCATCAAAATATGATATCTTAGTTTGATAATCTTGAGGCATAGGCTCTGGATTAGCTGGTAACTGCAGTGGGGCATATCTATTAGCCATGTTTGGTGGGACAATAGGGATAACAGGGATGAATGGGACAAGTGGAGGAAATGGGATGAAAGGGGTGTGTGTAGTTGATGGAGTGGTTGAAGGGATACCTTGTGAAGTGGATGAAGAACTAGGAGATTGTGGGCCAGTTGTATGAGGATGTAGAGAAGCCGTAGCAAGGGTTGGAATGTCAGTTTGGAGACCTGCTTCTGAACTTGAGTCTGATAAAGTCCCTTATGATTTTTGTCTCTTGAGGATTCTTGCAATCAAGTTTGGATTTTGAAACTCAGGTGCTGGATCAGGATCTGGATTTGATCTTGTGTAACGAGTTTTCTTCTTAGGAGCCAGCTTCTATAACTTTATTTGTGAGAACTTCTAAGGAGGTAGTGATCTTTTGACAAGGACTGGTCAGTTATAGCACAACTATATGAAACCTAATACTGAATAAAGATTGACTGAGGCAGCTTTTATATACTCCTGCAAATGCAAAGCAGAGGCAGTTTCTAAGGCTATTTGGTTGTCACTCAGGCTTTATCTACAGCATTAAAAATAAGATAGGAGGTTGCAAAGTTTATCCAGGTCCCCAGTGGAGTCGCCATTTATGTTATCACCCAGGTTGTTCCCTTTGACTCCCAAGGGAATACGACCGGGGTAACCACTAACCAAGCTTTGGATCACAGGTTCTAGCCAACCTGTAATCAGAGAGGGCTCTCTCTTTGACTGTTTAACTTTGTTCTTAAAGATCTTAGGCTAGATATGAGGTGAGGGTTTGGTTTGAAGGTTTTGGTTGAATGATGCCTTTCAGTACCTAAGGTGATATGCTCAGACGGTTTTAGACCATTGGGCAATGGAGTCTGTGGTTGCAGGTTGTTTGAATTTGTTGAGTGTGATTATTGAAGCAACAGGGCCATTTAAATATTTCATGAGACAAACTTGAAATTGTAATGATGAAATGTGTGTAACCAGTGGAGGCAATTAAGAAATTTCGACTATGTTGGTGATGTGAGTAAGAGATGTATTGACCAGGAGCAGATTTGAATTCCTGAACGATAATCACTGTGAAAGGTATAGTTTGGAAGTGCAGCAATTAAGAATTACACTCTTGTAACTATAACTCAGGAAAACATACATAATAGCTTAGATTAAGTTCAGGGTATTCTATGAATAAATCCTGAAACTATTCTTTTTCCTTGCCATTAAAATTGTGAAACAGATACATGAATGGATTATGAAGAAAATAACAAACATAACAAACAGGTTAAAGAAACTTATTGTTCCATGAGAAAACGCAGGAATCCTGTAGCATTCAGCAAGCACCCAAAAACGCATCAGACAACACAGAAATTTGGAAATTCCATCAGCTTTTGTATTAAAACTCTGAACATTTACAGCATAGTATCTCCTGAAGAGAAAATCAACAACCCCTGCAAGCTTATGCAAGGGGGAATATATACAATTGTTTATACAAAAATATCTAAACCGCTGAGTCACTTGATAAATAAATGCGCTCACCAACTTTACAAAATAGCAGATAAGGAAGTTATTATTGCTCTAAATACAACATGAATACTCTTCAATGTTGTCAGAAGTCTTTTTGACCTTTGGAGGCCACTGAGTCGGTTGAGCATTTTGTATTAATGCTGAATGATGTGTCTTTATGGCTTTGTCATGATGTAGCTTTCTCGGCCCTGTCATTTGCAGCTGTCAGTGTTGCTTTAGTGGCCGAATCTTTCTGCTGAGTTGGCTCAGTCCACTCTTCTCCAGTCATAGTGTATGCATCACACTTTCTGAACATGAAGACTTATGTTTTTTGATGAAAAAACTTGATGAAAGCCTTTTGTTTACAGTAACAACTGTATTATTTTGGTCCACCATTCCTGTGTAGGCAGTTGATGCCTCAAAATTGCATCTAAGGTTTCATCTACCTCTGTATACTTGTAGAAGTTTGGAGGTACTTCAAACAAATGTTTGATCTCATTCATAATAAAAAATAAGTTCTCTACTCTGTCATAGAGACTTTGCCCAGATGCTGGTCCTGTTTCTTCTGAAGCACTTGCTCCTGCAGTGATCTCGTTAGTGGCAAATGTATTCACCCTTTTGGCATAATTTTCATGTGATAGTAGCCTCCCTGCGCTGTTCAGCAAGCCAGGAAGGCCTCTGCTCTATAATGCTACAAACTTATCCATGAATCTGTTTACTTCTGTTTGCATGTCCTAGCTTCTTCTATCCAGTGTTTGTACCAGGATTCTCAATGTCAGGACCCTCTTTATCAGCAGGATGGTTTCAGTTCTATTGGGGATCCCAATTGCTGCCAGCTGAGGACCTGTGCGGTTATTGAGCACGTTGATCATTCTATTGTCTATCTCAGGCATATTTCCTAGAGATGCCCTTGCCCTTTGGACTTCCCTGTGTGCCTTGGCTATGAGTTCCATTTGCTCATGAATTGTCTCTATATACTGCCATTGATCTGTGATTGATTGGCCAATATTGGCCCATAAAACTTTCTTGATTTCAGTTACAACCTTGTCAAGGGTGAGCTCTTTCTCCAGCTCCTTTATCTTCTCCTTAAGGGCCTTTATTTCTCTTCCTTTTTCTGCTACACTTTGCTTAGATTTGTCATATTTTTCATTTAGCTTGGCTAAATTCTCCTTGGCCTCATTCAGCTCTGCCATCTAGGCTTCTAGGATCTCGATTTCACTCATCAACTTCTGCATATCAAGGCTCGGAGCCTTCTCTGAGGTTGGTGCTGGTGCTGATGTTGATGGAGCTGTTTGAGCTGTCTGCCCTGTGGGAGGAGAAGTAGTCTGTGGGAGCTCCTCATGGTTTATGATCTCTGGAGGGGGCTGAGAAGTTTGACCTCCTTCTTTCTGCTGTAGGGCTGCCTGTAGTGCAGCCTCTGTCTCTTCCATCTTCCCTTGTGTTTGTACTAGCTGCTTGTGCAGTCCTACCAGCAATGTTGCTACATCCTGGTCTTGTCTTTGTTGGGCAACCTCTTCTGTTTGAGGGTGAAGGGTTGCTAGGATTTTAATCATCTTTCTGAGAGCTGCAAGGTCTGCATCTCTTATTTTCAACAGCGTTTGTATAACTTTTGGATCCTTTGGGTCATGCCCAAGCTCTATGATTATATCCTCCAAAGACCTGATCCTGTTGTCTTTGGCTTGAGAGGATGCCTTCTCCAACTCAAGTTGGGCAGCTGTATTGTTCAGGATGTTTTCCAACCTATTTGCCAATAAGGTTTTATCTGCCAGTGTTGAATAGACCATCTCACCTGTTTGCTTGTGAAGTTCTATTTGGTCCATAGGGTGGATGTCCTTGGCAAGGATCTCAAGGTTGGTCCTTATATAGTCTACAGCTGACTGTGGCTGCAGCATGGTTGGCATGAAATGACTCATGGTCATTTTTCCTCATTTATGTCATAAGCTGAGATAAGCCTCTGCTGATTTGTAGGGGCCATCTTAAGCAATTGGTTGTAGATCTGGATCTTGAGTGGCTCATTTCTCTTTTTTATGTCAATGAATTGTTTCTTGATGCCTGTATCGGCTCTCTTTTGCTGACATGAGGAGCTGACCTCTCCTCCAAGGGTTCTTTCTTGTTCCTGCTGAAAGGAACTGGCAGATGCCTCCATGCTCGGTGGGCCCATGCCCAATGATTGCCCAATGGGCATCTCTTCTTCAGAAAAGGGATTCATTCTCTGCCTTTTCTCCCATTGATTTGTGGATGTGGTGAGGGGAGTCTCCTGCTCTCTATCCCTCTTCTTTCTATGGAGTTTGTAGCACTGAGGCCTCCACTGCCTTTTCTTGCCTAGGAGACACATTCTCTTGAGCCTGTTGCTCAGTGGATATTGGGGCTTCAGCTGTTTGTTCTTGTTGTATTGGTTGCCCCTCTTTTTGCCCTTCTTCTTGTTGTTCTACTTGCTTTTCTGCTTGTTGTTCTACTATAGGAGGTGGCTGTTCTTGCTCCATCTGCTTCCCTTTATCCTTGCTGGATTCCTGTTGAACAGTTCCGGCTGCTTGCTACTGGGCTGTAGAGGATGAGGCAACTTCCCCAAGTTGCCTTTGATAGGAAGAGGAAACTTGCCCACAAGTTTCCAAGTCAGCCTCTTTCTCAATATTCTTTGCCTCTCTTTGTAGCATTTTCTCTCTAGTCATTGGCTCTTCTAGAGTTCCCTCTTTCCAGCTTAATGAATTGGCATGTTTCTCAATATGAGGCAGTCTCACATGAGCATAGCCACCAAATTTGTATTTTACCCTCCTGAGGGAAATGAAATGATTAGGGTCATAAGGTACCCATTGGGAATTGGTTTGCAATTTGAGGGTCTCTAGGATCAAATCTGCTTCCTTCCATCCTTCCTCCCTTTTGTTGTATAGAAATGGGCCTAGCTGGTTCCTTACTTTTAGTTGCACCTTCTTGTTTTTACTGTGGAAATGGACAAAGTCTGCATTTCGAAACTGCCTAAAATACTCTAAGGCAAAAAGTCTCATAGGGACATATCTTCGCAGCCTATAAGGGTTCAACTCACAGCCATATATTCTGATTACTGTATGGTGTTGGTAAAAGTACCAATCACTAATGCTGTAGGCCTTTGAGAGGTGAAGTATCCTTTGCATCTCATCTGTCAATCTTGGAGGAGGGACACCCAATAACAAGGTCATAGCTGGATGGATAAAAAGGTCTATGAATTCACAGTAGGTGTATGGTGAAAAAGTTATATGATGAAAGCCTGAAGACCAAAACACCACAGTACTTGGGTTTCCCTGGGCATTTAGCTTCTTGAGAGGAACAGGGAAAGCATCTGGTTGATAAAATAAGAACAAGTGATAGATGTACCTAGTGTATTTAAACACCTTTTCCCTTTCTAGGTTCATCAATTGTTCATGAATCTTATTGGCAATGTATGTAGCAAAACCATAGTGCACAGCAGGAAGCATCCCAGGGGAGAATATGGACAGCATGGCCATAATGGTTTCATCAACATCCTCATATGATCCATAACCTAGGATGTAACTGATCAAATCCACAAGCATCTTGCCCAGCTCATTGAGGTATTGATATCCTATAGGAGGGGTTCTCACAACTTCAGAGCTTTGTTAAACAAACAGCTGATTAATTTTGATGATCTGAGCACTGGACAGCTTGCCCCCTTTCTTTAGCAAGTCATTGATGGAGAGAGGAGTCAGTGGCTTTGCGGTGTGAAAGTGCAACATCTCATTTATGGCCTCAGGGGTGATATGGAACAATACTGAGCCTGAGGGGCTAAGGACAGCTCTTTGACATGGATCATAGCTGTAGTGGCATTAATTTATCAAGTCTGGGAAGACATTGACTTGAGGGAGATTGTAAATGGGCAAATTGGAATCCCAAATTTCTAAAATATCAGCTCCACTGAGGTATCGGGCCTTTAACTCATTTTGCAGGTGTATGTTAAATTTGGAACTCATGGCAAATGAGTCTATCATCTGTTAATCTCTATCACCCAGGGCCTTCCACTCTAGCTCTCTGTGTGGGGCATTCAGAGGTTGAATATTCAGGGCTACTGGTGTTTCCATGGTTAAGTAGTACTATGACTTGTACTAGAACTGGTTTCAGTGGGCAGAACAACACAGAGGAGTACTTTTGCAACAGTGAGGCAAATTGCAAGGAAAAATGGGGTAAACTGTGGTGAGAATAGTTCAAAGTGCTCCAAAGAGAGTTAATTGAGCATATTCAGGGATTAGTACCACTATTTTCCTGGTGAATTTGTGCAGCTCAGGTTTTAAGTCCACGAATGTGCGGACTGACTATGGGTTTTGTGAAAACTTGGCTAAACGAGGCTCTGCAGGTGAATTTCAACTCAACAATTGAAAATGAGGCTGGCCACCGGGGATTTGCTGGTAAATACAAGCTTCCTCACTCTTTTAACTTAGTTTCAGACAATTATGGACATAACCAAGCGCGGAGGGAACGATTTGGAAAAATACCTGGTGAATTGCCGACAATGGTTACAAATGCAGGTGGGTTGAGGGCGCCAACGGTCTTCGGGTCGATTTCTGCAGGTTGGTGATAGATGGTCGTAATTTTCATGCAGAGGTGAGCAACAGTCTTTTTGGCAAAAGTGACAAAAAACACGAATTTTGGCTAAAATATGGACTTTTTGGGATATTGGCGCTTTTTTTGGATGACGTCATCAGGTGGGGTCAGGGTCGGGTGACGTCAGCATGATGTCATCGAGTGACGTGGCGGCCTGTGAGTGGTCCACGGGGATTGCATAGGTGGCGGATATGTCGGAGCGCTGGCGGGTGGGGGTGCTGACAGGGCGCCGAGTCGAACTAACGTGGGCGTGACGTAGCAGTGATGTGGGCAGGCGGTAAACCACAAGCAGTAAATGGTTTGCTCGGACCGCTTTGGATACAGTCGTGGTTTTGTCAAAGGGCGGCCCGAGAGAATATGGGGGTGATGTGTGGTAGAGGCCTGACGTCACCCTCTGACAGTTTCTCGGGTGGTAAAGTGCGGTCATCGGAGCCGACCCGATATGAATATGGGTCGTCGAATGGAAAAACCCAGATCCGACGGTCGACGGATCGCTAAGGCGCCAGGACAATACGGCAGCAGGTGGAGAAATTTTTTAATATATTTTTCGACATGCGCACCTGGGCGGAACTTTGGTATATAACGAAAATTTGGGTTTTTCAAAGTATTTTCTGTCGAAAATGCGCATCACACCAAACGTTGGATAAAGCGAAAAAGCGGGTTTTTTGGTGTATTTGGCGAGTAGCGCGGGTTAGGGGTAATAGTGGGTTTTTTACAAGGTTTTTTGCAAATGAAGTGGGTAAATGACTTCAAAGGTTTGTGAAGGGAAAGAAGGGGTAGGGCTTAGGTTATCAAACTGACCAGAGGTCAATTTAATCCCTGTTGTTGGGCATATGGCTATAATTGCCAGGGGGGAGGGAATATTTATACATTGCTTGGGGTTTATACACCGTAGTGTTTATAATAGTAAGAGAAAAGGGGAATATAGGGGATTTAGATAATAAGAAGTTAGGGGTTAATATGAGTGGAGGAAGGGGATGAGGGGGTAAAGCACTAAGTTTATATGAAATCAACTTAGTTTAGGAAGTAGATCAAAATGAAAAGAATTTACACAAGAAATGTGGCTCTTAAAGAAACAAGAACCATCATAAAACCTTGATCTCTTTCAATGAACATAAGTAGTATTGGGATGTTAGAAATGAGTATAATGGGGGGATTAGGGAGTTAGACATGCTTCATTGTACTATTGCAAAACTGCTGAATAGGAGACCTGCACTGGCACCATGTTTTTCCTTTGCTTGAGCCAGTGATAAAGGAATCATGCTTTTGCAACCCCATCTACCTACCCATCTACTACCTAGCATTTTTTTGTTACTCCAAGGAGGGTGCACTTAGACTTGCAAACCCTTATGTGCCTTTTCTTTTCCTTTGGCTTTTTCTTTTGATTTTCTATCTACAACTAACCTTATTGCTTCCAAGGCCCCAGATTAAGCAGTTGGGAACCTTAATTCTCTACCTAACTACTAGCCTGCCAAGATTAAACAGTTTGAACAGACTTCTTTCTCTAATCTATAACAGAAAATTGAAACATGGCATGATCCAGATTAGGCTGTTGGACCATCCATCCAAAATTCAGTCAATATCAAGCTATGTACACATATTGCATTATGTTGGAAATATGGGATCTTTGCATCACCAAAGCAGAGCATATTTGGAACTTCTTTTGCCAAACATGAAATATGAAACCTATTGGTATAGGTACCTAACACAACTCTATCGGTTTTCCAGCTTTGATGGCTTTGATCTTCAACTATAAGTATCTTTCCATCAAAAATAGGGAATAGTTATTGGCAGGAGATCTTCATGCCAATATGTCAGTATATAAGGAACAAATAGTATCCATTTGACTCCTGGCCTTTTCCAATCTGAGCTTTATTTTCTCAGTCCTCTCTTCTGCCTTTTTGTATTTATCAAATGCCTCATTTTATGATATGTTCATGTCTCGAAGATGCTTTTGTAATTCCTGGTATTTCTGCTGGGGGACTGTTTCTAGTTCAAGGCGTTCTATGGTAAGCCAAGCCTAGGCTAAATCTGCTTGAAGATTCACTATGCTGGGGTCATTGCTCATCATGACATCTTTGGCTTGGGTATTTGTCTGTGTACCCCTGCTATGAGAATGGATGTTGATTGTCTGTGTTTCTTTGCTATCAGAGGCCCAAACCTCTGTCTACATAGATGTGCTATAGGAGGATGCTATCTCTGTCTGAATGGCTAGGTCATGAGAAAGTATAGCCTCTATTTGGGTAGCTATTTCTGCAAAAATTGCATGATGTTCCCTAACAGGTTCAGTGATTATGGGCTCAGTTTGAGTCCCCGTAGCTTCTGTTTCCTGCAATTCAATTTGGATGGTTGTGTTTATTGTTTCTGGGGTTTTGTCTAGGACTTTCCCTACTGATAACTCCCTTATTTTTCATTTGAGCCTCTTCACTATTTTCTGCAGCCTCTATTGTTCCTTCCTGAGCTTTTTAATTGTGGCTCTGTTCTTTTTAGGGGGAGTGAGTGTTTTGTTGGTCGTTTCTGCTCCTAACAAGCTTGGTTGCTCATCTTGACTCTGCTCTAAAAGGATTGTATCCCCAGATTGATTGTCATCTTCTTGGTCTATTTCCATGTCCTCTGTTTGGTCTATATTTTCTATATTTAGGTCTACCTAGTTGGGTTCTTCTAGAGGTATATTGCCAGGTTGGTCCATCTCTTCCTGAGTAACTTTTGCTCCTGTTTCTACTTCACAGATTACATTTTCTGGTATGCTCCTGTTGTGGCCAGATTTTTCTTCTGATTGGGTTGCTCCAATGTTAAAGTTAAGCGGGCTTTCGGGCTGTATAAATTCATTCATATTGGCCAAAATCTAGGCCAATTCAATATCATGCAGTAAGTCTCATGGGGGACTTATATTTGGTGTTGAGGGGAGTTCTGTTTCATTTCTTTCCTCTTCACTAGAGTGCTCTGTTTCCTCCTCAAGTTCTAATTCTCAGTCATCCCGTCTTTCCAACTGTAAATATTTCTCATTTTCTAGACTAGATAGTTCTATGGGTTGGCTACTGCTACCATGGGGATTTTTAGTTGTTCCCAAGCTTATGCTTAATCTGCAAAAGTGTTTGCGTTTTCATGGAATGTTTGCTGTGCGGGCAGTCCTTTTCCTCATTGAGACAGGGTTAGGAGTAGGTAAAGCTAACCCCCCTTCTATGGAAAATATTAATTCTTCCCAACTTGTTTGTTGTTGGGCGAGGCTGTAGCTAACTATCAACCTAATTAAACAATGATGACTTACGATTATTTCTATGTGTCGGGATTTTCTTATTCTTTCAACAGAATCATGCAGTAAGAAATTCAAATATGCAGGTAGATTTACTGAACATTTTTGCTTCAAAACTGCTAACAGTTTAAGTTGTCGTGGCCTTACCACGTCTTTGTGTTCGTCACATGTAATGAAATTCTGAACAACTCTGGCTAGTTCTCCCCACGGTTCTCCAAGGGATGATGGTCGAACTCCTTTTCCTTTAATGATCATCTCTTGCCCTTCATCTTTAAAGATTTCAATGACATCCTGTAGCTTCAGTTGTTTATTCATCCACATGGGTCCTTCAGCTGGTAATCCAGAAACCTCTGCAATCATAGCATCTGAGACTGTGATTTGTCTGCCCCTCACCATGGACTAGCCGTTATGTAAATTCTGCAAGAATTTTATGGCGATTGTTTCATTGGGTTGTTGGAATTGTGTGAAATATGCTACCCACCTGACTCGGACTAGAATTTCTCTAGTGACATCAGAAACAACTAGTATCAGTGGCTCCCTGCACACTGTTCTTCCCCTCATGTTGCCCGAATTCTACAAATTGTAAGTTAGCATAGGTAATTGTAAGTTAGCACAGGTAACACAGTAATAGACAAATCCAGCGATGGAACAAAAAGTTGTTATGATTGTTATATTGGATGATATTATTTAGCATAAATACCGTTAAAGACTTGCTATTATGGGATGTCATATAGTCCGGCATAACCAAATAAAGGACTGACACACATGCATAAGTACTTTGGGAGTCACCTTCACCCCCCTTTGAAATGATAGGTTGCCTTCGGCCAAGTGAATGAAGGAAAATCATGCTAGTGGCAACGTACAGGGATGATGGGAGTGGTAAGGTATGCCTATTTATGAAAGGATCGCAAGAGATATCGGAATGCTGAAATCAATGCATATATGATAATTATCAATTAGTGAGGAGATGCTATGAGATGATTTCAAAAAGGGAAAAAGGACATCTGACAAAAAAAAGATACTTTACCATCATCATTCCATTTAAAGCTTATTATGATTGATATTTTTAGAAGATATCCATGCATAAAGGTTCAATCATAAATTAGGAACATAATCACTCTGTAGTAAAGATTCCAAATAAGGAAAGGGACTTGTAATAGCTATTGATGTTGGAAATATGACTTCAATACCATCAGCAGAGCTGTTGTTTCCCGCAATCATCTATAGCCTCAACAGAGTTGCTTTCTAACCCTTTGGAACCATGGTCTTTTATGTAAAATAGGGAAAGCACATTATGCTATCAGAGTGGAGACTAATGTGCTAGTTTGGTGACCAGATGAACACATTTCCATTCACTAGGAAGGAGCAAAAGGTGGGCAGGCTGGCTCGTGATGAGACCTCATGTTCCAAGGACTTGTTATTCATTGATTGGATCATATCCCTGGTGTGGTGGCCATAGTGGGAATGCCACTTTGCTGCTTCCTCATGATCATGGTAGGCTGGCTCATGATAAGACCCCTTATCCTCCATCTGTAACAAAATCATACAATTGTTAGTAAACATATGTATATATATATTAGAACAACACTTCCTATTTATATATAGAGGGTGATTCAACACTCCTTAGGAGTAGGAATGGTGGAAGAAGTCTAAACATATCAAATAGAAGAAAGTATGCCCTTAACCTTATTTGATTATAATGAACAGAGAGAGTTATAGGGTTTAGGGAAGAACCAGCATGGTACAAGTAATCAATCACTTTGATTTATAATGG
This sequence comes from Pinus tabuliformis, assembly GCA_031772625.1. NCBI lineage: Eukaryota > Viridiplantae > Streptophyta > Pinopsida > Pinales > Pinaceae > Pinus > Pinus tabuliformis. Next base: position 911,186,927 of record CM062811.1, on the reverse strand, counting down.
AAATGAGGATAGTGAAGTGATATAGATGGTTGTGTCCTTTCTTTTTCGATCAATACAAAGCAATCTTGTTTAAAGATGATAATATTCAATACTTGCTTGTTCCAATAATCCTCAGATTTGTATCCTTTCATATATATTTGTACCCTTGTGCCTGATAGAGGGTCATAAAAAGTGAAATAATATTCACAAAGTGCTTATTTCCTAAAGAAAACCTCACACAAAGAGTGTTGTTCCTTGTAGGGAACAACAAGAAAAGACACACAAAAAGGTGTTGTTCCTTAAAGGGAACAACAACTATTCCTTGTAAGGAATAATGAATGAAAAATACATGCAGATGGCACTGTTCCATGTCAGGAATAGCAAAAGGATATATACATGACAGTGCTCTTCCTTATAGGGAACAACAACTGTTCCTTAGGAGGAACAACAGGAAGAAAAATTGCACACTGAAACTGTTGTTCCTTAGAGGGAACAACAATTGTTCCTTAGGGGGGACAAAAGTTGTTCCTCAGAGGGAACAACAGATGTTCCTTATAAGGAATAGTGAAAAGAGAAAAATAATTGGACGCAAAATTGATGTTCCTTAGAGGGAACATCAATTGTTCCTTAGAGGGAACAACAACTGTTCCTTAGAGGGAACAATAGTTGTTCCTTAGAAGGAATAGCGGAAATATAGATGCAAACGAAATTGTTGTTCCTTAGAGGGAAAAACGGTTGTTCCTTATAGGGAACATCAACTATTCCTTAAAGGGAACAACAATTGTTCCTTAAAGGGAACAACAATTGTTCCTTAAAGGGAACAATAATTGTCCCTTAAAGGGAACAATGAGAAAACAAGTCCAAACAAAACTATTGTTCCTTAGAGGGAACAGTGAGAAATCAAATCCAAACGAACCTACTGCTCCTTATAGGGAACAATAGTTGTTCCTAAGAGGGAATAGTGGTTTTTACTTATAGGAAACAACAAAAAACAAATACACACAAAACTGTTGTTCCTTAGAGGGAACAACAGCTGTTCCTTAGAGGGAACAACAGCTGTTCCTTAGAGGGAACAACAGTTGTTCCTTAAAGGGAACAACAGCTGTTCCTTAGAGGGAACAACAGCTGTTCCTTAAAGGGAACAACAAAAAGCAAATAGACAAGGGTAGCTGTTCTTTAGAGGGAACGACAGCTATTCCTTAGAGGGAACAGTAGTTGTTCCTTAAAAGGAACATCAAAAATCAAAGACACACAAAATTGTTGTTCCTTAGAGGGAACAACAACTATTGCTTAGAGGGAACAGTAGTTGTTCCTTAAAGGGAACAACTAAAAGCAAATACACACGAAACTATTGTTCCTTAGAGGGAACAGCAGTTGTTCCTTAGAGGGAACAACAACTATTCCTTAAAGGGAACAAAAAAAATCAAATACACACGAAACTGTTGTTCCTTAGAGGGAATGACAGTTGTTCCTTAAAGGGAACAACAAATGTTCCTTAGAGGGAATAGCATGAAAATCAAATATACAGGGAACTGTTGTTCCTTAGAGGGAATTCCAGTTTTTCCTTAGAGGGGACAACAATTGTTCCTTAAAGGGAACAACACGAAAATAAAATATACAGGGAACTATTGTTCCTTAGAGGGAACGGTAGCTGTTCCTTAAAGGGAACAATAGTTGTTCCTTAAAGGGAACAACACAAAAATCAAATATACAGGGAACAACTGTTCTTTAGAGGGAACGACAGTTGTTCCTTAGAGGGAGTAGCAACTGTTCCTTAAAGGGAACATCACGAAAATCTTTACACAAAATTGTGGTTCCTTAGAGGGAACGACAATTGTTCTTTGGAGGGAAAAACATCTGTTCCTTAGAGGGAGTAGCAAAAGAGAATTTATATACAATTTATACAAGAAAATTCAATCAAAACAGAAAGAAATTTTTTATGTACAAATTTATAAAAAAAAAGGAATCATTCACCGGGATGATGTTGAGGATGGGTTTCCCTCCTCAGCTAGAATATGTATGGTGGAATCTTCCCGTAATTGTTGGCAAAAGGACTCCCTGGTAAGCGGTTTGCGATAGAGTCGTACTCAATGTCCATTCACTTTAAAAGAGTAACCAAACCCATCAATGGTGGCTAATGTGAGGGTACCATTATCATGCACCTTTTGTATCTCATAAGGTCATAACCGTTTGGTCTAGAGTTTTCCTGGGAAATACTAGCACCTAGAATCGTATAGGAGTGACCAATATCCTTCATGGAAGATCTTCTTTTTGATAAGGGCATCATTCCATTTCGCTCTTTGTTGTTGCATCAGTGCAGTGTGTTGAAGAGCTGATAACTGGATTTCATCCAATTCATTGATTTGATGTAGCCTATTAATCTGTTCTTCATTTAAGTCCAAGCCTACCTCCTAAGCTATCCTCAATGTCTGGATTTCAAATTCAATTGGGAAGATAGGTTCTTTGCCAAACACTAGTTGATATGGGGAATATCCTGTGGTATTTCTCCATGTCGTGCGGTATGCCCACAGGGCTTCTGGCAATTGGGTAGCCCAGTCACGTCTATGTGATGCAACTATCTTTGTGAGTATTGCCTCAATTACCTTATTGGTGCTTTCTACTTGGCCATTTGCCTGCGGGTGGTATGGAGTCATGATTCTGTGCATGATATGATGGTTCTTTAATGTTGCAGCGATCTTATGGCCTATGAATTGTGGTCCTCCATCAGTAATTACCTCTCTAGGCAAGCCATATCGCACAAATAGTTGGAAAAGAAAGTGGATTACTGAGTCCTTTATTGCCCTTGGTAGTGCCTCTTCCCCCACCCATTTAGTCACATACTCTGTTGCAACTAATATATATGTCTTTTGATTAGATTATGGGTTTATTAGACCGATGAAATCTAACGCCCATCACTCAAAAGGTTCAATGACTATCTGCGAGTGTAGGGGCATCTCATTAGACTACCCAGGGCGTCCCATTCTTTGGCAACTATTGCATGCCTGGACAAACTTCTTGGCATATTTAAAAATAGTGAGCTAATAATAGCACATCTGTAATACCTTGTGACCAGTCCGACGACCTGCAAAATGTCCGCCACAAAGCCCATCGTGGCAAGATTTCAGGATGTCAAAGATCTCGTCTTCCCTGACACATCTTCTAATGTTCATATCGGCCCCTGTATGAAATAAATGGCCTATGATCCAAGAGAATCATGTGTTGCACTGTACTATTTGTTTTCTTTCATTATGCATCAAGTGCTTGGGTAACTTACCTACTACCAAGTAATTTGCGACATCCGCATACCACGGTGTTTTTGCAGTTACAGCAAATAAATGTTCATTAGGAAATTTGCCTTCTACTACTGCCGAGTCATCTGTCTTTGGCATCCATGAAAGGAAGTCTGCTACTGAATTTTCTTTTCCTAGTTGATCTTTGATAGTGATATCGAAATCCTGCAAAATAATCAACCATCTTGTCACTCTTCCATTTGTAACAGGTTTACTAGCTAGATATTTAATAGTAGAGTGATCAGTGTATAAAACCACAAGGTATCCTGTTATATAATGTCTGAATTTATTGATAGCATAGATTACAGCCAAAAATTCTTTTTCAGTAACAGTATAATTTAATTCAGCAGGAGATAGATTTTTGTTGATATAGTATATTGCATATGGCTTTTTATCTTCCTCCTGGCCGAGAACTGCTCCAATGGTTGTGTCTGAAGCGTCGGATGAAATCTGGAATGGAAAATCCCAGTTTGGGCCCCTTAATATTGGGGCTGTTGATACAAGCCATTTTAAATCTTCAAAAGCACTGTCACATTTATCAGTCCAAATGAAATCAATATTTCCTATTAATGCATATAGTGGTGCAGCAATTTGAGAAAAAATCTTTATAAATCTTCTATAATAGCTAGAAAATCCCAAGAAACTGCATACCTTAGTTTGTGTAGAAGGGGTAGGTATTAAAAAGATTATCTAAATTTTTGTTGGATCTACCTAGATTCTAGCTGCTGAGATATAGTGACCCAAGATGAGGCCCTCGGTCATCATCATGTGGCATTTTTCATGGCTTAAATAGAGTCTGGTGGCAATGCATCTTTGCAGAACTTTCTCTAATGTTTGTAATGCTGGCTCGAAGTCATCTCCGTAAGGTGTAAAGTCATCCATGTACACCTCGAGCCCTTCATTTATCAGATTTGAAAAAACGCTGAGGATAGCCCTCTGAAATGTGGCAGGTGCATTGCATAGCTCAAAAGGTAAGACCCTGTAAGCGAATGTTCCTCAAGGGTAGGTAAAGGTAGTCTTATCTTGATCTTCAAGGGCAATCTAAATTTGATTGTATCCACTAAAGCCATCTATGAAAGAAAAGAATTTTTTTCCTGTCAATGTGTCCAAGACCTGGTCAATGAACGGAAGGGGAAAATGGTATTTTTGGGTTGCTTTATTAAGCTTTTTATAGTCAACACATATACACCACTTTCCATTATTTTCCGGTACCACTACTAATGGAGAGACCCATTTGCTGTCAGATATGGGGTAGATGAAGTTTACATCTAACAGTTTTTGTAGTTCAGCTTTAACAATATCTTTAAGATGAGGATTTAACCTCCGTTGAGGTTGTCGAATGGGCCTAGCATGTTTCTCTGTATAAATGTGGTGTGTGCATAATTGGGGATCAATCCCTTTCATGTCCAGGTAATCCCATGCAAAGGCCTCTTTATATTTTCTCAAGAGTTGAACAAGCTTCTGCTCCTGGTCAATAGTCAAATTTTGTTAATATTCAAAGTTTTTCCTGGCTCAATTTCTATGGTTTTGCTGTTATAAATAGAAGTTGTTGGTATTGATTGATCGTTAATATCTTTTAAGGGATCTTCTTCTATTTCGTTATCAAGGGCTGCTTCGATCATGTGACATTTTAGATGGGATACGTCACCTGGTTGGTCAATGTAAGTGTTAATGATGTCATCTTCTGTTTGATCCTTAAAGCGAGAGCATCTTTTATGGTTAGGGGTGATCTCATGTTTTCAGTTAGATATGATACATGTTGTTTTCTGGTTTTGATTATTGTTGAAATTGGCTGAGCTGGAGGATATAAGGCTAAATTCTTCACATTGCTTCCTCTTTCTATAGTCATGTTGCCTGTTCGACAGCTTATGTAAGTATTCACGGTTGCTAGCCAAGGTCTATCTAGAATTAGGGGATGTCGATTGAGTCGGTTTCTAGGATTGATGATCAGAAAGTCTGCAGGGTATTCCCAGGAGTCTACTAACACCGTTACATCCTATAATGTGCCTTCTTGTTTGACTACCAATTGGTCAGCTAGTTCTAACAAGGTCGTGGTTGGGTACAAGGATGTAATGCCAAGCTTTTTACAAGTTTTGGTTGTAAGAATATCGATTGCTGCTCCTAAATCGACTAATGCATTGGGGAAGGAGCATCCATTTATTTGCACAGTGACTATACGATTTCATGGGTCCTCATATTTTACAGGTGTTTCTCTGTCTGATAGTATATCAGATAAGGTACCGACTACATGCACAGTTGGGGTTGTTTTTATTTTCCTCTTTGGATTTTTCATTCACAATTCCTTAATAGTTTTTGCATAAATCAGAATGTGCTGAATAGCCTGAAGGAGCGGTATTTTTATACAAAAATTTTTCAATTCTCCAAGAAGATCAAAATTAGTGTATTCTATTGGGCAGGATATGATTAATATTTCTAGGAATGGTGGAGAAGAGGTGATCATCTGATCATGATTTTTCTATTTAACCATGTCCTCCACTTGCGGTGCTTGTTCTATAGGTAATTGTTCTTCAATTTGTTTGTTTTTATCCCCCTCTAATTCTATTATGTTCCTAGATCTTAATTGAAGCTCATTGCACTCCCTTAACTCGGTTTCAGGCTCTAGTCCTTCAATAATTTGCACAGATTGAAATGTACTATTGTTGGGGTTCAGGTTGGGTTGGGCTGGGAGCTGCGGTCGTAGGCTGGTCTGAGGGTTCTATTGCAATGTGTAGGGTGCTAACAGTGTGGGTTGAGGTAGGGGGATTTTTCCTGCTGGCTGATTTGTAGGTCTTTGCTAGCTTGACTACCAGTTCTGGTTCTGTGAAGTTGAGGGTGGCCATTGGGATTGATATGCATTATTCTGCCAAAATGGTGGGAAGTAAGAGGAATTTGGCCAATTGTTATTTTGATTTGATTGGTTGGGCCAAGATGGCATAGGGAATGGTTGTTGTGACCAATTGGAAATAGGTGGCGGAATCAGCCACATGGCTTCTGTGTACTATTGTGAATTATATTGTGAAGTTTGAAAGAAAGAAGATGGATTAGTCGGCGTACCTGTTTGTCGTGGTTGCCATTGGCGACGTTGATTTAGTAGGTAGAATGGTTCTATTTCTTCCTCTACCTCCTTATAGATTGCTTTTAACCCTGGGAGTGATGGGCAGCTTTCTGTGGTATGATCTTTAGTACATATGGCATAGGTTTGCACCATATCCAGTGGGCATTCTTTGTGACTATGCTTCTTCCTGCATCTAGGAAAGAATATCACCAAGTTTTGTTCTATTTCTGCTTGCTTTTGTTTGGCTTGCATAATGTCCAATTCCATTGTCAGAGTTCCCAAAATATCTGTTTTGAAATCCTCTAGCAGGTTTCCAATTTCTACACGAGTTATACCTCCACCAGAGATTTTTTTGTCCCTAGTGGTCATGTTGCGTTCTGCTGGTTTCAATCTCGTACTGCCTCTTGAGGACTTGATACACAATTTAATAATGTTTGCATATTCTTATTGGTATATATCACCTTTTCCCATAATATTTAATGTTTCTATCCATTCTTCTTTCATCCCTTTAATTAGTGTAGTTTTTAGCACATTATTAGGTAAAGGCAGAGTTGCATAGGGAGACTGTTGGAGGTTATATTGAAATTGTTCCACATATTCTTCTAATGTTTCACTGGGTCTTGCTACCATTTGGAATATTTCATCTTTCAATTCCCTAGATCTGCAATAGTCCTGATATTTTTTTAGGAAAGCGGTTTTCATTTGTTCCCAATCATTTATTGTGCCACCACCTAATCCCATAAACCAACGCAAAGTTGCTCCTTTCAGTGTGGAAGGAAACAGTTTTAGTTTTTGGGGGTCGGTGGTATAATCATAACCCTGACATAATACATCAAATTCAAATAGAAATGCATCTGGATCCTCTGATGTTAATCCATGAAAGGTGGGAATATTTTGGAGAGGGATAGCTTTCATGGGTGCATTGGCTACTATGTCAATGATGGGATATTGCAATGTAGAGGTCTGAGGTGCTTGTGGGTTGTTGGCCATTTGATCAAATATGTGCCAATACCCTTTTGGGATCTCTAGAGAGTTATTCCTAGGCTGATTAGAAGGGGTCGGAATGATCTTAACAACACTACCTCGATATGGGATACTAGGTGTTACTTGTTGAATTACTACCTGAGGGGATCTTGTTTTCTCTGTTTCCCCTATTTCTCCTCCTCCTTCACGAATATTACAAGAATTATCTTCTTGTGAGGAAATTGGGTACGAATTTTCAATCTCTTGAAAACTCTTCTTAGTTCTCACTGTTTTGCTGTGGACCTCAACATAGGCTACAGATGGTGAGCCTATGGCCCGAAGGGAGATAGTAGGTTGTCTAGAAGCAACATTTCTAGGACCTACTGATGGCTGAGATTTGGATCTCTTTAAGATGTCATTGATGAACATTGATCATCCAAGGGTCACCAATCCCTTAGATCTGTCTGGTTTGGGTAGCGAAATTGGATTGTTTTTGGGTTTTTTCTTCTTAGTCATCATGCAAACAATTCAAATGTTTATCTTTACCTTAAGTTCTTAACAACTTTACTGGAAAGCGGGCGAGGGAGAAGGAATTTTACGTGCTCTATACGTAGGTTCTTACCTTTTGTTTTTAATACCCAATTCTCTCCCAACAGATAAGCAGCAAATAACTACTTTAGATTTCTGTAATTGTGTTGAAAGCTGGGTGGAGGAGCAAGCACTTTACTTGCTCGTTACGTAGGTTCTTACCTTCCGTTTTCAAAACCCAATTATTCTTCAACAACAATCATCAGATGTACATTACTCCTTAGAAATGGCTACACTCTCCCCGACAACGATGCCAAAATGTTGACTGATAAAAGGTGCCTTTTCAACTCCTAATTATCTTCACATTAATTATCAATCTGGGTAGGTCTTTCTATTTCAAGAGTGTACACAGTATGTGGCAGCTATTTAACTCAGAGAGTAATGCTTCTAAATTGTAGTATAGATCTTTTAAATACAAGAGTAAATGGATGCAGCAAGTAAATTCTAATTGCAATTAAAAGAAAACTCAATCCTTTAATGAAATCAAATCCTACAACAATTCAGGTAACAACAATATGCAATTCAAGTAACAGCAATATCAGTTAAGAGTACAACAGTGATAACTCTTCTCTTAGAAACTGATTGAATTTAAATCAAACACACTACTATGTAAAACAACGATGACATCAATTTGAGAGACTAACAGCAGTAGTTAATTCTCATTACAGTTGATTACATCGAGCAGGATATTCATCTAGGAAACTCAATCCAAAGCGAAAGGAAACTAATTAAACAACAATGTTGTAAATTATATAAAACAGAGTTATTCTATCAACATAAAGAAATAAGGAACAACAACGAAATAAAATGGTAGAAAGTAGTAATACTATCAACTGTCACACTTGCAAGAATTAGAAATATATGACACAGGTGAAGCAGTGAATTCCACAGGAAGCCAGGCCCTTAGCCACCAGCGTACATTGTTGGTTACTTCAGATAAAGGAAAAGGAAGAGCAACTCCTCTTATATATTAATCATGAAAGAGTATTATAACGTATTTGCATTCTTCGCTACATCGAAAGTCTATAACTAAGAATTACAATAATAATAACAATAGTCGTCCCCTTTCTGCTTACAATCGTTGCCTTTTATAATGAGAAAGGGGCAGAAAGATAGATGATAGAATCGATGTAATTTTCTAACTTCAGATATTTTTCCCTTCTCGGACTGATCCTGTTGATTTGCTTTTGGACTTATTTACAACCGCTGCGTTCCTTCCTCAACTTGCTGCTTTTTCATTGTCCCTTACTTAGGGAACAATAGTTGTCTCTTTTTGTTCTTTCCTGCATCAAGAAGGATAATAATTAGCCAAAGAATAATTGCAAGTAATTTATTTATTTCTTACCATAATTTCTTAATAGATTAGTGCATTGAGATATAGAAAGGATGAGAATAAAGGAAAATGATAATAAGTTAATAGTAAATGCATACCTTTTCCATGACCCAACAGTGCTTTCAAAAGAAAAGGAAAAAATACTAAAAGGTTTAGAATAATCTAGACTAGCTAATATTGGGGCTTTAGAGATGGATTTCCTAATTTTACTAAAAGAAAATCTTGCTTGAACTCTCCATTTTACCTCATGGCCCTTTCTCAGCATATCACTAATATCTTTAACTATTTCAGCATAGTTAGGTATGAATCTCCTCATAAAGTTGATTTTCCCAAGAAAGGCTTGAACTTACTTTTTATTCCTTGATACTGAAAGTTCTTGTATGGTTGAGAGTCTTTTTGGGTCAATGACTACTCCTTCCTTTGAAATAATATGACCTAGTAATTTTCCTTCTTTAATGGAAAACAAGGACTTCTTTGGATTTAGTGATATCCCAAACTTTTTGCACTTGTCAAAAACCTTTCTCAAGTGTTTTAAATGTTTTTTATCTAAATTTGAAAATACAGTTAAATCATCTAGATAAATGACAACAAACTTGTTAATCTTACCAACAAATGCTAGATCCATGGCTCTTTGGAAAGTAGCTCCAGTGTTTGTTAGTCCAAAAGGCATCCTTGCATACATGAATGTACCCCAAGGAGTTGTGAATGTTGTCTTTTCTCTATCATCTGGGCTCACCATAATCTGATTATATCCAAAAAAACCATCTAACATAGAAATTCTATTAGAACCAAAAACCCTTTGAAGTAATTGATCCATCTTGGGTAATGGATAATTATCTTTTAAGGATGACTTGTTTAAGTTCCTGAAATCCACACACAATCTAATTTCACCATTTTTCTTTCTAACTGGAACCAAATTTGATATCCAATCATAATTTCTTAAGGGATCTGTGATCTTGGCATCCAGTAGATTTTTAAGTTCTTTTTCAATTGTGGGTAGCAAGACTAGATTTATTCTCCTTAACTTTTGCTTAAAAGGTTTAACATCTGGTTTCAAAGGAATTTTATGTTCAATGAGTGATGTATCATAGGTTTTGAGCTCATCATAAGACCAAGAAAAAACATCTTTGTAGTTCCTGAGGAGAGCTAGATATTTATCTTTTATTTCCTCTTGTAATGATGTAGAGATTTTAACATTTTTGGTTTCTACTTGAGATACTATGTTGCATTCTTCTATATCTTCTTCAGATCAATCTGATAATTGGTGTTACACAAAAATATTGTCACCATGATTATTTGTAGTCAGTATGGGTCTATCATCACTTGTACTGTCCTCCTAAGCAAGTCTCAGACCTCAGCTCTTCAAATCAAGCTTTGGAAATGAGAGAAAGACATTAAAAATCAATGTAACTCTGGTTCCGCACTTTCTCTAATGGTCATCTGCGGTCCCGCACCTTCTATGTACAAAACCTGCGGACCTGCCTGTTCTGTCCCTAACGGTGTAGGTGTGGACCCCTATGAAAGTCAAAAGGTGCAAGTTTTATCTTAAAAAATGCACTTTGGTTTAATTCTAGAGGTTTCTAGAAGGAATTTTGATGTGGATTGTTCGCTCTGAGGTGGTTCATGCATCCCAAAAGAGAAGGAGCTAATCCCTTTGTTATAGACATTTTTGTGCCTTACAACTTTGAGCATGAAATGTCCATAATCCAAGGGATCCAAAGTCCCTAAAATTGTTGTTCCTGCCCCTAAAGGAACAAGGTCAACCAATGACAGCTTCTCCCAGAAGTTCTCCACCAAAAACCACTCAAAACTAGTCAAATCAAGATCAATTCAGAAGCTCCACTAGCTGCCTGCGTTGCAAAGCACCCAAATACACTGGCTAGGTGCGTTGCAACGTAATTGAATGCACTACCAGGTGCGTTGAGCGGGAAATGACAAGTGGTAGAGTCATTCAACGAGGTGGAAAGACCATGGAAGCTTCCAAAATCTTCTCCAATGACAGTTGCCTCACTGAATTCGACCAAGTGATGAGTAAGAGGCTCTCAGTCTCCAAGTGGAAGCAAGAACTGACAGAGAGAAGCCACAAGTCAAAACATAAGCTGACTCATCCTCTCTGCTTACATCTATATATGGATCCCTCATCCCAGAGATCCAGAGGCTGGAATTTTGTACTTTGTAGAGAATTGTTGTTGGTTTGAGATTGAGATTAGTGCATTGGGTGACTTATGCTTTGTTGGAGGTGAGGAAGGGATTCCTTTGCTGGGAGGTAGATGCTGGATCGGGACTCACTTGGTTGTATCTCCTCTTGGACTTTCTTATCATATCAATAAAATTATTTGAGTCTCTCCTACATGCTGTGTATCAATGATGTTTTGTTATATTTGCATGTTTAGCTTAATCTGATCCAAAGCTTTTTATGAATGTAAATCTATATCTTGGTGTAGTTTCTCTCTTCTGTGATCTTGCAGGAATTCGGTGAAGCTGGGCCAGTAAGGGAGCAGGGAGCTGGGAGCTATTGAAGAGAGGAGTGATTGGATCAACAAACTAGCGAAAGACACAGGTTAGTTACATCCTTCCTCTTCATTTACATTTCATAAAGAAGAATACTCAAGTAGTTTTCCTTGTTTGTTGCTAAGGCACTGTCACACCTTAGAGTGGGATAGGGGCATTCTGAATAGATACTTTTCCCAACAACAAATTGGCGACTCCACTGGGGATCGTATCTAGTTATTTTATTTGTGTTTCTATTGTTGTTCTTCTCATAAACTTAGGAGTGGCGAATCGAACTGCATTTTCCATTTACAAATGCAAAGTAGAGATCTGCTATTCTAGTCCATTCACTGGGCCTATTTATGATCTGAACATCTGATCCACAAATGCTCTAACTGCCCTTTGTGATAGCTCTTATTCCTCCTTTAAATCATCCTCCTAATTGTACCTTATTGATAGCTTTTATCCGGCCAAAAACCATAGATTAAACTGCAAACCGTGACCCAGAAACCAGAGAAAATTCTCGTTTTTGCTTCAGCGCAGGCTCTGTGAAGAGGTTCTGCATTTCAACGCAAACCCTGAGAGGGCTACCTGTGCTGCAATTCAGTTTCTCTGTGCAACAGGTGCGCTGATCAGCCTTTGCCCTGTGCAGCTGTGGTTCTTTGCTTCATTTTGTTCAGTTTTATCTCTGATTTTTGCAGCCTGTTATCAGTGTGTGTACCTATCTGAAAACCCCTTTTCTTTGCCTTAATTCCGCCTCAGTTGTATAAAAGAAACTGTATTTGTTTTTGTGTATTTGTTACATCATTTGCAGTTTCCCATTACAAAAGTAAACTAGTCATACTGTCACCCTTAGATCTAGACCTGTCGTAAGTGTCGTTTTGATCTTAGGAGAAAGTTTGTTTGCTGTTGACAGTTGATTGTGCTTTTACTTTTGTCTTTTGGTTTGAATTTGTGAATTTCTAGTGTCGAAACAAGTGTTTACTTCAAAATCATAAAGTGTCGTAATCGTCTTTTTGATTTCAAAAAGAAACTTGTTTGTGTTTTCACTTGAAATCGAATTCAAATTTGTACAACAACTTTCTTTTTAGGCATCAATATTAAGAAAGTGAAAACAAATACATGCACAAGTGCATTTGCATTTTGACATGTTTGTATGATTTGATTTAGGAAAAGTGCATTTACAGTGTTCTCTATGCTCTTTGAGAAAAGATTGTGTCTTTCTTTTCCCCTTGTAGCTAGGATTTTCATTGTTGAAAAGAGATAAAAGCTTGCTTATCATCTTTAGACTGCATTTAGGAATTGTATCTACATCTCGTGGTGATCCAAAAAGGAAAACTTATAAGAAAGATCAACCTAAAATAAATTGAATGAACTTAACAATGCTTTGTAACTTAACGTACAACATAGAGGTCCAGGCTAGAGACGTGTTCCGACATCGTAAAACCTGGTGACTTTCGGCCTCACTGATGGTTGGGTGATTCCTCCTGAGAGACGATAAGTACCAGTACGGATTGTGCTCCCATGTACCGTCGAGTATATCTTGGGAGACCCCTATAGGCATAAAAACTTTATCCATAGGAAGCTGTGTCAGCCGCCCTACTGATCGCAATGCATTGAACACAGCATTCGGGAAGATTGACCGCTCGTACCTTAAAAAGTATTCTGCGGTTTTGCGATTGGTTTGGCACACCCTCTACCTAGAACTCCAGAGCAGTCCCTTTCGTTCCTTTTCAGACTCCTTAACGGAAAAGGTCCATCTGAGCACTTGTCACTTCAGGCTCATTAAAAATCGAAGGAGACTAGAGTCATCTTTTGCTTTTTCTCGACTCTTTAAAATTGAAAAAGCAAGTTGTGTCCAAGCGTCGTTAAAATTTATTTTAAATGGAATATTCACACACTTTTTCCTGCGTTGATCTTTAGGTTGAGAAAATGGAGCCTACCAACCAAGGAATTCCCCTTGGTGGAAATCCTAGTCCCTTCTCCTCTTGGGGAGATGTTGGTGCGCCCCATATGGCCACATTGTCGCTTCCAGGACTGACAATTGGTTTGCCGGTCTGGCTCTTCTCAACCAATGTCGTTCAGAACACCACTATTCCTGAACAGTCGAATCAACAGTTAGACCAGTCCAGAGTTACCCACCAGCCTTCTACTTCCTCTAATTCTTCCTCTCCTCCTTCCTCTTCGCTTGATGGGGTTGGAAAAGCCAAAAGTCAAGTTCCTAAGGAGAAGAAGGAAAAGAAGAAGAAAGAGAAGAAGAAGAAGGAGCCAAAAGCGACTGGGGGCAAACGAGTGTCGTCTAACGAAAATCCACACACTGCACTAACCAGGCCTAAATCACCATGTGTCATTTGCAAGGGAGACCACTTTCACAGAGATTGTCCCTGCATCCCTTGGATACTAAGGGACTGGTCTCCCCGTTTTCACAATCTGATGGCGTCAACCTCTGATAGCCATGTTGAAAGCAAACTGTCAACTAGCGAAAGTGAAGTCCCAGGACAAAAAGGGAGAACTAGATCTCCCTGTAGACTGTGCGAAGGCAACCATGCCCTCCACCGTTGTCCCTTCTTAGACGAGGCTAAAAGAGTCTTGGATGATCGTCCAGTTTCACCGTTACGACTCCCTCCTAGATATAAAAAACTCTTGTCGAGTCCTTCGTTAGTTGAGAATCCAGTTGGCCCGCTCAAGTGGTCAGCTGAAGCGCCGGTCATTGAAGACGAACCAGCTAAATCCATACCCGACGAAAGTCAAAAGGTCGAGGCGGCAGTTGACCCGGTCTTGCCTTCAGAGATTTTATCTTCGAATGATACAGTCACTGAGGAGAATAAGGATGACACCATCCAAATTCTCTTCATCAACACAGACTCCGACGAACACGGGGGAAACCCACCCATTCCTTTATCGCAGGAAGGAAGTTCGTCAGAGCCATACCCGGCCGTCTATTCGGTCCCACCACCAAGCAACCTAGTTGTATCCTTCGACTGGAATCAACTAGGCAGACCCCGTTTACCAGCAAGCATACCATTCAGAATTATCGTCCAAATATATAGAATGGTCATGGCTGGTACCATCATAGATGAGGGGGCTTCTGTGAGTATCCTTTCCTCTACTGCTTGGAAAGTGCTTGCTTCGCCATCGCTTTTGCCTGAGATGAGAAATCTGACAGGTTTTTGATAAAGGAACCAGTCGACCTTTAGGGATCCTCCCCAATGTGCCCATAACATTGAAAGGGAAGAGCGTTCAAATGAACGTGATGGTCATTCAAGGACCCTTGGATTATAACCTACTCCTTGGACGAGACTATATTTATTGCATGGGAGCCATCGTCTCCTCACTCTTTAGAGTAATGTGTTTTCCGAACGAAGGAAGAGTGGTCAAGCTCGTGGACCAGCTTTCATTTCCCGGATCACACATCGCAAATAGTCATATACCGTCCCTAAATGGTCTCTTCATGAAAGAAATGTCTCAACCCATGGTCCGTCCTCTTGATGAGCGCGAGTAAGTCGGAGGGATATGACTGGAACCTAGGGGGCATGCGTCCTGGTCTGCTTCGGCAGGAAAACTTCGGGTATAGGGTAGGTTTCCGCGAGAGAATATGACTAGTCCGTACCCCGTCCGTGATTGGAAGAGGGGTTGTTCTAGAATAAGATTCTCTTGTCAAAGTTATGTGTTTGCCGCTCGTTGTCACTCACCTTTGTCTATCTCGGTAGACATCGCCGAAGAAGTGTTTTGTTTGAAAGATTAATAGAACAATCTTTGGTAACCTGAAAGAGGTAGGCCTCTCCCTGTTAAACAAATGTTTTTCCTGCAAATTGAGGCGTAACCTTGAAACTCTATTTTATACCTGGGGGCATGCAAACCTTTTGGAGTGCAAGCAATGGGCGGGTATTTATTTTTTAAATTTTTAGGACCTCTAACCCGTTAAACTCGTAGGATTAGTCGTTTCCAAACTTGCATAACGAAAGGATGCAGGGCATAGCTTTGTAAGGCGCAAGCTCCATAAAAAATGGCATCTTACATGAGAAATTCTTATCATATGACTGGATTAATCGAGCAGTTTTAGCGCATAGTTCATGCTCGTTAAAAAATAAACATAAGATCGAGCAAGTGTTTCAACCCGCATTTAAGCTCGTTAAAAAATGAACTATCCTCCGGTAAATAACCACCGTGAATGTAGCATTATCAGCCATTAAAGCCTTGGTCGTGTTTGCACCGTCACCTCCACTTTTTCATTGGCCGATCTTTCACCTCCATTTGATTGTTTACCCATTTTGAGGAACAACTGCGAAGAGTGATTTCACTAGCCATCCTTGTGACCCTGTCGTGATTGGAAAATTCCAACCCTTACCTGGAATCAGCTGCTACCCGTTTTTATCACTCGTTCCTCAAAAGACGAGTCTTCTTTAAGCTCTTTTCATCTGACTCGTAAAATATGAAAAGATTGCCGAGTTTTGGCCTTCCAGCTTGTTAAAGCGACCGGAAGTGCTATCCCTCCTCTAGATTTTAATCTTTTTGGACCTGAGGGATTATTGCACAAAAAGATCGAGCGCTTGTTTTGTTTGGCTCGTTAAAACTATCGAAAATTCATCCCTTCTGTATTGTTTTATACTTTTTCAGACTTAAGGGATTAGATGATGAAAAATGACTTCCGGAGTTATCTTTACGTACCTTTTCAGACTCCCTAAAAAGGAAAAGGACCGAGTTATCTTTGTCGTTAAACTCGTTAAAAACATTAATAGCGACAAACTTGTCTTTAGACGAGAACGAGTTTCACTATCGCTAGGCTCGTTAAAACATAGCGATGGGTTTGCCCGAAGGGAAAATTATAGAACAAGCATATGTTATCCTCCTCAAGCTTGACAAAAATAAAGAGGTACTGGTCAGCAATGACTGGGGAAAAAATTGGGAAGAAACTCAAAGAACCTTTATTGATAGCAAGTCGCTCTTGAACATGACACTTCCACTCCGTGCCTGAGTCGGGTTGGATTGTTTCATTCGCCGGTCACATCACCATGGTCTCGCCATACCATCCACCTTTGGGGTAAATGCTACCAATCCATCATATAAGTGTCCTCGATATGTTCAAGAGAAGTCATCCAGAGAAGTCACCCGTGTCCCATCCACTACCATACATTATACTTCATTCTTTCATGACCGCCACCCTGAACCATATATCATCAGATCGTTTTCACCTCCATCAAAATAATTTGATCCGTTCCGTGTAATTGATGTGGGATTCATTAAGGCGCTCCTTTGACGGATCGCTTCTTGTCGACATCAGCTCATTATCCGAGAAGTTGATCTAGGAACACCCCCTTCAGTACTTTGAAGCTTGCACGCCTCAATGGCAAGTTTCTCACTTCCGGCGACAGGTATACATCAATGACCTTCGACCGAAAGATTTTGCGTGGTGTTCGACGCCAAGTCCTTTATTCACACCACGTGAATTGTACTGCAGTAACTTGAGGGTCATTATCATTATTGGTGATTCCTCTCGCGCTTGTTAACAGTTTACATCATTGACTGGTAATCAAGCGATGTCTTTCCGTGTTCGACTTCAAAACATTTCTCACATGGATTGACTTGTACTTAGAGTGAAGATCGGACGAGATTGAAGACCCCAGATCTAGTTTCATCCATCCGGGCTGCGATATATATTTAGGAAAAATAAAGACATTGACATGTACAGCATTGCGGAACAGATAATCATCCTACCAAAAGGATGATGATTTCATCAGAATCATCAGTCTACCATCAGACGATTGTCTGTCCTATGTACATAAAAATGAATTTATAAATCTGAGCATGGGAATGCCCGCCTCAGCTAGATCATGAAAACAGTATGAAAATAATGTATTGTATTGTATCTTATTACAGGTCTCCTCCCAGCATTGAAAGAACTTCAGATCCTCCTAATAAAGCATTTCACCCTGTTACGCAGTAATTTGTCACTGTCTCCCTGTCAGTCTCCCTAATGCCTCATGGAATCAAATGCACCATGCTCATGCTCTCTAAACTGGCCAAATGACCCACTTTTCCAAATTTTACTGCATCAGCGTGTCTGTTATTAAAATAACCGCGCTGACGGGCGGCTTATAGTATTACTGGTGCGCTGCCAGCACGGAAGCACACGGGTTTCCCGCGCTGGTCGAATTTTGTGCGCCAGCGCAGCCTATGAAAGTATCAAGCTGCGCTGACACAGCTTCCACTGTTATTGTGATGCGCTGCCAGCGCGTCAGTTCAGTGTTGCACCCGCGCTGATCCAGTTTGGGCGCATTTGTTCCAACAACTAGCCTTCCAGATGGTTCCAGGCCTGGTTGTTAGCCTTGTGAGTATCGCCCTCCCTTCTATGGCATGTCTGTTCGTCATTTGGAACCACTTTCCTTGAAGATAAGCTTGTCCTCCCACCATTCATGGAGACTCCTTCTCTACTTAAACCTCTACCATTACCATGAGCAGCTAGTTTTGGATAGTGTGGAATTCATAGTGCTTGGATTGCTACTGTTAGTAGGTAATTGGTGTGACAAGTGTGGTTTTGTTAGAGGAAGCTCAAGGAAGGTTGTGAGTGTTGCTTGTGTGAGAGAGAGCTTTTGTGTTGGGAGAATCTTCCTCCAGGGGTGAATGCTTAAGAGACTTGCTGGCTGGACCCTCAAGAGAAGGACTCAGCGTCAGAACATTGGTTGTACCTTTCTCTGTTATTGATTTAATAATAGATGATTGCTGTTATGGTTCCATTCTCATTTGTCTTGCAATGGTTAATGTGAATTACATCCTTTCTGACTGATGTATAATTGCTTTTATTAGATTTCACGCTTGTGTTTGTCCGTCTCTTCGTGTGTGCAGGTATCTATTCACGGAGATCGTGGAAGATCGTGACCGGCTAGAGCGAAGGAGTGAGAGCGACATCCCTTCATCAAACAATAACGTTGGAATCCAAGTAGGTGTTCTTTTCCTCTTGTTTAATTGCAATTAGGAACTTGCACAGTAGCATTGATCGATTGTTGCTAGACCCATTCTGGGCTAGTAGGGATTGCCTCTATCTGTAGAGGGGATTTACCTCTCCAACAATTTGGCGACTCCGCTGGGGAGCTGGCCTTTTTGTCTCTTTTGTCCATCTTTGTGTTTGAATTTGATTGTTCTCTTTTTTGGAAATTGGGGATTAATTCTCTGCTTTTAGCCCTCCTGGTTCGATCTGGGAAGTGTTTTAATTGTTCAAAGAGTTCTGGCCTTGGTTTGGGAGTTCTTGGCTTGATTTTGCCTCTTTTTTAACCTCAGCGCGGTTTATATCAAAACAGTTGCGCTGACAGCGCATAGCTGTTTCTTTAAACCTGTTGTCATCGCGCTTGTACGTAAAACAGTCGTGACGGTTCTGAAATTGAACCAGCGCGCTTAATCCGTGTCCTTCCGCGCTGACAGCGCCAAGTTGCTACGCGTGACCTCTTGTCAGCGCACAGTTGCTGAGCGCTACCCGCGCTGATCCTGTAAAATTGAATTTGTTTCAATTTTATCTCCTGAGCCTGTTGGTTTCACTATCTCTAGCTTTTTCTACTTGGTTTATGATTTGATATTCATTGCTTGAACTGTTACACACTTGCTTGCGAAGTCTTGTTGGACGGATTTCATTTTTGTGTCCCGTGACCTAGTGCCATCATCCCGTTTTCACTGGATTGACCTTGTTTTGCTCACTTGTTCACTTGTTCACAAAAGTTCATTGCTGCTTGCCTTTGCTATTGCGGAAACCTTCCTCTTTTTGCTTCTTTTCTTATTTGCTTGAGGTGATTGTTGTTGAACCGATCCTTCGATTGTTTCACTACCCAGGCACAGATCACAGTTGCTAGGGTTCAATCGGCTCTTTTCACGCTTGTTGTGCTTTTCATTGAGTGATTTTAATTCTTTTTGCTCAGTGTTACTATCTCTCAAAATTCATTTTAAAAGTGCATAGTGCCATTGAAAGAGAAAATCAAACCAGCATCTTTTGCATTCAATAGTTAATGAAAAGAAGAGCATCTCTGGTTTGTGTTCTCAAAGGAAAAATTTTATTTCTTTTTCATTAGCTGCATTAGATTGTTTGATTGTTTGAGTTCATTTTTCTTGATTGAAAGCTCTTAACCTTCTCATAGTTAGAATTCATCGAACAAAATGGTATTCTTTGGCATGTAGTTTGCATCTAGGAAATTGTGAGAGATCATATGATAAGGCCTGAAACCGAAACTTAATTCAAGATCAACCTTAAAATAAACCGAATAAATCTAAAAACGCATTGGAACTTAACGCTCATATTGTAGAGGTCTAGGCTAGAGACGTGCTCCGGCGTCGTTAAACCTAGTCACTGTTGTTTTACATTACGGTTGGGTGATTCCTCCTCTTGTGACTCGATAGTGGTCTAGCACGGATTTGAGCTCCCACGTACCGTCGCGTATATAGGGAGACCCCACTAGGCTTTTATCCTTGATCCATAGGAAGCCGAGTCTGCCGCCCTGCGAGCCGTAACGCACCAAACACAGCATTCGGGAAGATTGACTGCAGTACGGAAAGTCCTTGGTTCTCATACGATTGCCAAGGTGTATAAGCAGTTTTACGGATTGCTTGGTAAACCCTTTGCCTAGAGTCTCCAGAGCAGTCACTTTTGATCCTTTTCGGACTCCCTAAATGAAAAGGTGCCAGTGAGCTTCTTGTCACTTCGTGCTCATTAAACATTCGAAGGGGACTAGAGTCATCTTTTCGTCCTTTTCTTGACTCTTGAAACATGAAAAGGTCAAGTTCAGTTCCTGTGTCTTAAAAATTTATTCGGCCACGATAACATCACCTGGTTAGATTTTGTATGCGTTAGTTTGAGTAGGGTCTTTGTCGTTAGTTTCCTTTAGGGTTTTGTGTGGGGTTTGTCATCCTGGCTGACCCGTCAACTCCCGGTCCAAGTGAACAAGGTTCTCCATCTTCTGTTGCTCCTGAGGTACCAGTTGTAAGCGATACTCTTCCGGTTATCCCAAGTATCCAGCCTATCAACGTACGTGCCCCGGGCGATCCAGATTACGAAGAAGAGTGGAACCCTATCTGGGAGCCTGACGAAGACGATATTCTTGTTACCCCTCCCGGCATGTCGTCTCCGATGTCAACTTCCCAAATGGATGAGACATCACCCAACACAGGTGGGACACCCGCGGTGTCAAGTATTGAAACTCCCATTCCAGCTACTTCTCCACTCCCTCCACGCTATCAATCAATGAGGGATAGAATAGCTGCTAGAAGGCCTTCTACAACTATATGGGATCCTAGTGTCATTGCCACCACGGAATCCTTTCTTTCGCAACCCCCTAATACTCCTGTTACCTCAGTTCCCACAAATCCAACTGTTTGTGTAGCGTACTCAACTCCAGTCATCAGTTCTGTGACATCGTCTTCATCTACGAACCCTGGAGCTGGTCCCTCTCACAGTCAAGTGAGCAGTGGCCAACCAGAGGTTTCATCTGGAGTCATCAATCCTGCACAAAGTGCTCAGCCCTCTTCTGGTCCTGTTCCAGGAGCGGGGCCGTTTGATGCCCATGGGCAACCCATTGTGGACCCGAATTACCAAGGTCCGCTCTTTTATTATGATTCTAACGGTCAGTACCTCGAGCACGTTCAATCCTTGCCTCGTCAACCTTTCGTTGAAGTCTCGGCACCGTTAGACGTTTCTTATGATCCCATTACTCATACTTTTCGTGGGCGCCGGGCAATTCCTGGACAGCCCCAAGGACCACCTAATCTAGGCCAGCCACCTTATGTGCAAGCCCCCCAAGGGCAACCATTGTATGGCTAGTCTTACCCAGGACAATCTGGGGGCCCACAAGGACAACCCTACCCGGGACAACCTTCGGCCATGGGAGGTCCATCCTTTTCCTATCAGAGTCAACCTTTTGGTTACCCAGGGCAACCTGGTACCCAGCAAGGTTATCCGTTTGGTCAGCCAGGGCAGCCTTACATTCAACAAGGCCAACCTGGTTTTCAGCAAGGGTATCCCACTGGACAAGCTGGGCAAAATTACACCCCTCAAGGTCAACCAGCAGTCCAACAAGGGTATCCTTCTGGGCAGGAGGGGCAACCCTACGTGTAGCAGGGCCAACCCACTGTCCAGTCTAGTCATCCTTCTGGGCAAGGGGGGCAACCCTACGTACAGTAGGGCCAACCCACTGCTCAGTCCATGCAACCTTCTAGACAAGGGGGGCAACCCTACGTACAGCAGGGCCAGCCCACTGCTCAGACAGTACAACCCTCTGGACAAACGGGCCAGCCCTCTGTGCAACAAGGCCAACCCACTGTCCGCCCTACTCATCCAGCTGGACAGACTAGTCAACCGCAAGGTCAACCAGCCATCCAGCCAGCTCGGCCATCTGTTCCGCAAGGACAACCCGTGGTTGCTTAAGGACAACCTGGCACCCAGCAAGTACATCCTTCTGGGCAAGCAGGTCCATCCCAGGTTCAACCAAGCCAACCTTCCGGCCAGATGATCCAAGCCCAGCCGGTTCAAGGACATTATTCTGGGCCTCAAACTCAAATGGGTTATCAAATGCAAGGCGGGCCACAGCCCCAGCCTTCCTACCAAGCGCAACCTGATTATCAGGCTCAGTATGGAGCCCGACAAACGTATGGCTACCAGCAACCCCAGGGGCAAACACAGTTTACCCCTTACCAAAATTATCAACAGATGCAGGTCACTCCTTACCAAAATTATCAGTATGCTGCACCTGCGGGTCAAGTTGCTAATACGTGGGGTGCTGGGGGGCAGACCCAGGGTCAACTGTTTGCATATGGACAGAATACATATGGGTAGAACCCCTACGGACAAGGTCCCTATGCACCGGGCCCTTTTGGGCCGGGTCCATCGGGACAAGGTTCTTATGCACCGGGCCCTTTTGGGCCAGGTCCATCGGGACAGAGTTCTTATGCGTGAGGCCCTTTTGGGCCAGGTCCATCTGGACAGAGTTCGTGGGGGCAACCACCACCTGGTTGGAACCCTAATACTGCCTCAAACCCGCAGCCACAAATGTCCTTTAACCCTCAGTTTCCATTCTTAGCAACGTTGGAACTTCCAGACATGTCCAAGTTAACGAATGATGCCATTCTGCATAATGCGTATTGGCCACCTGTTCCGACTAAAATACCCGGTAATTGTCCAAAATTTGATGGCAAAGCGGGAGAAGATCCTCAAGCACATGTTATGACCTATCACCTTTGGTGTTCATCGAACTCATGGTTTGATGACTCTATCCGACTTCGTATCTTTCAGAGAACCCTCACCGGTTCAGCCGCTAAATGGTATATTGAGCTGAATCACGGCATGTTTCAAGATTTCAACTCGCTGGCTATGGCGTTTTTAACTCATTTTCAGTTACCCATTCGGTACGAGACATGGACTAATCTCCTTACGTATCTTAAACAGGATACGGCTACGCACATATCTGATCACATACATGAATGGAGAAGGCGTCGTCGATTGATCGAATTCTGGATTCTTGATCAACTCCTGACTGATTGGTTCACAACTTCCTTTGTCACCAAGATTACGAAGGACATCGCCATGGGAGCTTGTGTAACTGAAGAGCAAGCGATCGCGTAAGCTCAGTACCTAGACTTAGTATATTCTCAGTCAGGTACTCTATATGATTATTTTCCATATGCCCCGAGGCCTGGACAGACCAAGGCTCTACCCAAACCATCCGTTGATGGAGTCATTGGTTCTGTTAATTCGTCATCGAAGAAATCGGCCGCAAACCCTGGGAAGAAAAAACAGAACGCTTCTAATGAAAATGCTTCTCAGGGCCAATCTAATCCTGGAAGTACCTCCGAGGTAAATGCCGTCCAGTCCACCACGGCGGATAAATCCTCAAAAGTGAAAAAGAAGGGGAAAGCTAAAGATAAATCTGGTAAGCCCAAGCAGGATGCCCCTAAACCTCCACCCGAGGAAGGAGCTAAGCGAAAACCTAAGTATCCTTGTCTCATCTGTGATGAGGATCACTACCCTAAGGACTGCCCAAGGCAGTCCGAAGTTAGTCGGTTATTGAAAGGTTCTCCTGGGACCCCTGCCGTGCTTAAAGAGCCTTTCCCTTCCCAACAGACTCAAATGGTGGCGGACCCATCTCAATCCTCTTCCTCGTTCGGTTCTGAAGTGTTCATGGCTGGCACAATCCCCATCCATGTGTCAACTCGAGCGAAAGATTATCCATCTTGTGCCGGGAAAGAGCCGGAGGTTCCCTTCAGCGCTCCTCCGTCTAGTTCTGATCCTCTCCACATCGAAAGGCCCAGCACTGAGACGATCCCCTGACCCCCTCAAAAAGGTGTACTCAGGAAGTCATCTTACAACCCTAATGCTCGTGCTACCCAGCACTATAGCATTGTTGAGGACCTAGCTCAGGCTCCGTCTGCTATGTCCGCTTTAGAAGTCCTCCAGAGCTGCCCCTCCCAGAGGAAGTCCTTGCTATCAGCTATTGGTGGCATCGACCCGGCAGATTCAGATTTGATTTCTTTTGATCTTGAGGGTTTTACACAGCGACTGCCTCACCAAGTCGCTTTCCTTATACAGGTCATCATCAATAGCAGAACGATTCACCGTACGGTTATTGATGAAGGTGCCTCAACCTGCGTCATTTCCGCTGCTTGCTGGAAAGCGATTGGTTCCCCTGCTTTGAGTCAGTCCCCTACGACGCTCGAAGCTTTCGATGGAAGAGAATCTCGCCCTTATGGTACCCTCCAACGCTTACCCATCTCTTTGGAAGGAAAGACCGTAGAAGTAGAGGTTGAAGTTGTTGACGCCAATTTGACTTACAACCTCCTCCTCGGACGGAGCTGGACATACGCCATGCAAGTCGTGGCTTCCTCCCTGTTCCATGTCATTCGTTTCCCTCACCAGGAGAAGATTGTCACGGTGGACCAGCTCTCTTTCTTCGCCTCTTCTTCTGAAGGTAATGTGCCATTTGTGGAGCATACCTCAAAGTCACTCGTGAACGTGGGTGCTGGACTCTTTAAAGATCCCACCTTAATGGGAGTCTTTCCCCACCCACCTCTGAATCTCGCCCCTATCAATATGATCTCTGTACGCTCAGATCCGTGGGTTCTTCCTCCTGCTAATCAGGAAGACTCTTGGGGTGATATGATGCCGTTGAGTCCTGCCGAACTCAACTACATCGAGATTGTTGCTGCATCGGTTCCCCCTGATGAAACTGCTCTTCCGAGCAGTGTTCCCGATTCATATGATCATTTCCCTTGGCTAGGAGATGAGGCTACGTCGGATCCATTGAAGGAAATATTTCCTGCCGACGAGGCTATCATCGATACCATGTCTCTCTAAGAGCTCCCTTGGTCAGATCACCACCATCGCTCTTCGTTTCTCCCTCCCCATCCGGAAATGACCGCATGTCTCGAAAGGTTTGCTTCATGTGTCCCATCACCGCCCCTCCAAACACCCATTCAGCTTTATCAAGTGTCAGAGGGCAATATGGGCAATATCACGCAAACCCAACCGATCGACATCTCTGTTAAACCAGGGATCGTCGAGCACATCCATATTGGAGTCACTTGCACTCCTGAGGAAGTTCAGCTCTATACTGCTCTATTTCGCGAATTTCGTGATGTCTTCGCATGGTCCTATGAGGAAATGCCTGGCATCGATCCTAGTATAGTGGTGCATGAAATACCTACATATCCAGATGCTAAGCCTGTTCGTCAGCGCTTACGCCCTGTGCACCCCCGAAAGGCTGCAGCCATCAAGGCCGAAGTCGAAAAGCTTCTTAAAGCTGGTTTCATCTACCCCATTCCTCTTACGGATTGGGTGTCTAATATAGTCCCTGTGAATAAAAAGCAGGGTACTATCCGGGTCTGTGTTGACTATCGTGATATCAACCGCGCCTGTCTGAAGGATAACTTCCCTATGCCCTTCATCGACCAGCTTATTGATGAGTGCGCAGGAAGTGAAATTTACTCGTTTATGGACGGCTTCTCTGGCTATAACCAGATCAACATTGCACCCACAGACCAGCATAAAACAACTTTTATTTGTCCTTGGGGCACCTTCGCTTATAAGAAGCTTCCTTTCGGTCTAAAGAATGCCGGTGCTACATTTCAACGTGCAATGTCTTATGCCTTTCATGATATTCGTCACATTGTACAACCTTACCTGGATGACCTTCCAGCTCATTCAGCTAAGTGTCAGGACCATCCTTCTCATCTTCGCGAGATTTTTCTCCGCTTTCGACACTACCGCATAAGGCTTAATCCTCATAAGTGTGTCTTCTGCGTAGAATCTGGCCGACTGCTCGGGTTCATCGTCTCCCGAGAAGGCATCCGTCTGGATCCCCTCAAAGTTGAGGCCATCCTGAATCTTCCTCCCCCTGCTTCTTTGCAGCAATTGCAGAGCCTATAGGGTAAAGCGAATTTTCTTAGACGATTCATTCCAAATTATGCAAAGGTAGGTAAGGGTTTCACACGATTATTAAAGCGAGACACACCCTTTCGTTGGGATGCCATCTCCCAGGAGTCTTTCAAGCGACTCAAGCACCTCCTTGTCTCAGCTCCACTCTTAAGACCTCCGAACTATCACCGTGACTATTCTCTCTATCTAGCTGCCGCTGACACCACCATCGGCATGGTTCTGGTGCAGGATGATGATGATGGCAACGAGCACGTTATCTATTACCTTAGTCGAAATCTCTTGGATACAGAAACTCGATACGTGTATGTCGAGAAGTTGGCATTGGCAGCTGTCTGCGCCGTCCAACGATTCCGGCACTATATCCTGTTGCGTACTACGACCGTGATTTCCGACTGCAACCCTATGACCTACATCTTGTCGCGTCAGCTGCTGGGGGGCAAGTACTCGAAATGGATTGTCATCCTACAAGAGTTTGACTTGGAATTTACTGCTGCCAAGTCTAAGAAATCTCTGGTCTTTGCAGAATTGCTCTGTTCTTTGCCATCCTCTTCTGCACCATCTCGTTCAGAAGAGCATATCCCGGATGAAACATTGTTTCTCATCAGCACCCTCGACCCTTGGTATGGGGACATCATAGTGTATTTCCAGACGTCTTCCTTCCATCCTAATATATCAAAAGACGCTCACCGAAGGATTCGTCACCAATCTCAACCCTATCGCATTATTGGCGATACCCTGTACCGCCTCAGCGTTGATTCTGTTCTCCGCCGATGTTTGACTCTCTAGGAGGCTGAGCGGGTTTTAAATGACTGCCACTCCGGTGCTTGTGGCGGCCATATGTCTGGATATGCCACTGCCCAGAAAATCCTCCGTGCTGGTTATTTCTGGCCTTCTATCTTCAAAGATTGCATCCTTGCCGTCCGTTCATGTCATGCATGTCAGTTTTACCACCGGAAAATGCGTGCACCTCCTGCACCACTACACCCCGTTGTTACTGTAGGTCCATTTTCCAAATGGGGCATCGATTATACGTCCTGTAACCCTCGTTCGGCCGGGGGGCACGGGTATATCATCGTTGCCGTCGATTATTTCACCAAATGGGCCGAAGCGATGCCTACATTGAACGAAGACGGTTACACGGCGGTGCAGTTTTTGTTTAATCATGTCATTACGCGGTTCGGATTCCCCCAGGCTATTGTCACAGATCACGGAAAACATTTCCGTAATCATATGATGACGGAACTAACGACCCAGCTAGGCTTGCGTCAAGATAGCTCAACACCGTATTACCCTCAATCCAACGGCCAAGTTGAAGCCGTGAACAAAGTTTTGATCACAATGCTCCAACGTACCGTGAATATGCACAAGTCTAACTGGCATCTGATGCTGTTCCCTGCCTTGTGGGCTTACCGGACCTCTGTGAAGGACGCCACCGGTTTCACTCCTTTTCAGCTTGTTTATGGATTGGAGGCCACCCTTCCTATTGAGTGTGAGATTCCTTCGTTAAAATTAGCTGTCGAGTTGCTTCCCAACACCACTTCGGTGGAGGAACGACTTCTCTATTTAGAAAGGCTAGACGAGACCCGTCGCTTAGCTTCTCTGGCTATTAAAGCGCAGAAGAAGAGGGTTAAGGCCCACTTCGACGATACCATTCGACCTCGTTCCTTTGTTGAGGGAGATTTAGTACTGCTCTATGATCAAGCTAAGGATAAGCTGGGGGCAGGTAAACTCGAATCCATGTGGCTAGGCCCCTATATTGTGAAGAGAGTTTTGCAAAAGGGGGCATATGAGCTGATCAATTACAAAGGAAATCCCCTTGACAAGCCCCGCAACGGGCTTTATTTGAAAAAATATTATGCATGATCTCATGCACCTAGTTTGTACATATGTGTGTTCTTAGCAAGTGTGTCATGTGTGCATGATTTCTAGTTTTGCTTTGGTGTGAAGGCGTGTTTGCCTCTTATTTTGTTTTCTGCTTCTTGTGCAGATTTCTAGTACACCTTACGTTGGCTTCGCCGATGGCGCCTGCCGTAGTACTTGCAATTTGTCTTCTGCGGCGTGGGCGATCTACGATCCTCACGGCGAGTTACTAGATCTTCAAGGCGTGTGCTTGGGTCGTACCACCAACAATGTTGCCGAATACAGTGCTGTAATTGAATTACTAGCCGAAGCAGTTGATCTTGGCATCCATGCATTGGTGGTAAACCTGGACTCTCAACTTGTTGTCCATCAACTCAACGGGCGATATTCTGTCAAAGACCAATGCATTCTAAGGTTGTATTTACGTGTGAGATTGTTAGAAAGGAATTTTGATTATATCGCATATCAACACATTCCGAGACGATTAAATACGTTAACCGATGCATTGGCAAATCATGTGTTGGATAGACATTTGCGTAATAGATAAATATCATACAAGAAGAGATAGAAAACATAATAAGACCATAGAATAAGCATATGTAAATAATTTCTTTTCCAAGCATAGTTTGCATGTGTGCCTGCATATGTGTTTTAAGCTTGCATAAAAATTAAAATACATGGGTCGTATGTTGTGCAACTGATACATAGATCACATTTGTATTAAGCATTTGCATAAACATATTAAAAAACATCATCACATGTGAAACGATCCATCCAAAAACAACATATATATATATATAGATATATATATATATATATATATATATATATATATATATATATATATATATATATATATATATATATATATATATATATATATATATATATATATATCGTGTGGCGCACTAAGGCGCTCAAAAATAAGTGTATATGTCCAAAAAATAAAAGCCGGTGTCCTCGGTACATCCGAGACATATGTCTCTCAAAACATCAGTGGAAAAACCTAGACAACTATTGATCTGGGTTATGCTCTCTATAGCATACTGCTGCCCGTGCCACTCGCCTCAAAAGGCGGTGAATCCTAGGTGCCACTCCCACTGTGTGGATCTGATGCTCTATAGGGACCTCCTTGACCCCCTGGTAATCCGGCACCCCCTCCAGCAAACCCTCAAGGTTGCGAGCTACAGTCTCCGACGTATCAACTCCTGGAGGAACTAGGGCCAGGGCTCCAGCTCCTTGTCCCTCTCTCCGTGCCGTTGGGGCTAGCCAGATGGGTCTCATGGGTCCCACATCTGCACGCCGTGACATTTATCAAGACATGTACACAAAAAATCAAAAACATCAAAAAATATTGAAAAGAGACCAAGTGTCATACCTCCATCGTCCCAATGCTCTCCTGCGGCCAGTAGCATGTCAGGATCATTGCGGAAGTCCATGCCAGCATATGGCCAGTCCTCCACAATGACAACCTGTCGATCCAGCCACTCTCGGAAGTACACTCCCCAAGACACTGGGCGGCCTCCACCTCTGCGTGGCATGACGCGGGCCCATCGACTGGCCCTCGTCTCCCGAGGACCTCTAGGTGGATCCACGGCCATGGTCTGTAGCTGTAGGGCCGGCACCCGCTCCAGCATGAGCGGAAGTAGAATCAACCCATATGCAAACTGCTTCGACTCTCCACGTCGGCAGTTGTTCAGTTGTCTCTTCATGCTATTGGTCACAGTTGCTTCCTAGTTGAAAATGGTGGGCTGTAAGCACTCCAGAGCTAGTAGTAGTTGGGTCTTTGAGACCTCATGATTGGCCAAAGAGCCCGCTGCTCGTGTCACCAGAAAGAGTATGGTGCGAAGAGGCATGTCCGCCACAGTTGGGATACCAACTTTCCCGCTCCGTGTTTTCGAAGCCCGTGGGCACACTCGAGCCATGAGCTGATCTAGAGTCTCACCGCTAGGTCGTTGCCCCTCCAGGATGGGCATTTGGCCCCGACCCGATAATCCAGTCAAAAAATAAATGTCCGTGGAATCAAACTCAATGTCCTGGCCACGGATCGTGAATTTTCCATCCACTGGATTCCAAGCTCTGATTAAGAACTCAAGCAAGTCAGGTTGCGCCCTCAGGCGCGGAGTAAGGAAGAATTTTAAGAATCCGCATGCCCGCATTGCATTTCGGCATTCGGCAAGTGCATACGTGGCTATATCCTCATCATCATGAGATCTCTCTTGCCAAACAAAAGACATTTTTCCCTGCAAGACCATGAAAAAATATTAGGTTGCTAACCGTTGAGATTTGTACGTCCAATTCTTAAAAAATAAATCTTTACGGCGCCAGCGCGACTGTTTCTAAAACAGTCGCGCTGAAAATGGCGCACCGTTGTTTTTTCACTGGGTCAGCGCGGAAGCACACGTGTTTTCCGCGCTGACCCATGTGGTGGTACGTGTAAATATAAATCGATCAGCGCGGACCCGAGCGGGAAACCCGCGCTGACCGAGAGCGCACCAACGCTCAAAAAATTTGCCCAAAGGGCCACATCCCACCGTGGAATTGCTCAAAAAAAGGCTCAAAATGAAACGCAGGGAGAGGAGAACCTACCTGGAACAAGCTGCCGGATGAATGGTGTCTGTACGGGCTGGAAATCGCTCCGTCAACCTTGCAGCTCCTCGACGTTCTTCACAACTCAAAATGGTAACAATGGTAAAAAATGACTTTTACCCCCCTATTTATGGTAAAAAATTCATAATTAGCTATAATTTCTTATCAATGTGGGTTTTTGTCATATTTTTGCCATGGATTTAGCTCTAA
This sequence comes from Pinus tabuliformis, assembly GCA_031772625.1. Lineage (NCBI taxonomy): Eukaryota > Viridiplantae > Streptophyta > Pinopsida > Pinales > Pinaceae > Pinus > Pinus tabuliformis. The sequence continues at coordinate 911,156,169 of CM062811.1, read as the reverse complement.
TGTCACTGAATTATGCCTTTATGCATGTTTTACTATGTTTTTATGCATATCGAACGGATTTATGCGGGTGGTTTTCTTGTGCAGGTACTAGTAACCGGCATGGTCATAACGATTCTTCGTGCACTTGGTCCCAAAAAATGTCGTCTTTAAGCTCTTTTCCGACATGAATCAAGAAAAGATGGCTGAGCTTCCTTTCGGCTCGTTAAAGGGAATGAGAGGCGGTCGTTTTTAAGCTCTTTTTCCGACCGTGTAACTTAAAAAGATTGCCGGGTGTTTGTCGTTTCGCACTCGTTATTGGCTCTAAAACGACGTGCTTCCGACCGCTTTTTTACTTTTTCGGGTCGAAGCTACTATTCACGAAAAGTACTCCTCGATCGTAATGGTCGGGCGGTTCTTTCGAGCATTGTTTTATACTTTTTCGGGCTCGAGAGACACAACTTTACGAAAAAGGACCCCCCTGGAGTTTCCTTTTCCGCTGTCTTTTCAGACTCTCTAAACAAGAAAAGATGCCGAGATCCTCCTTTGTCAGGCTCGTTAAAATTCGATGACATTGGATATTGTCAACATGACACCTCTCCAAGCATATGCTATCCCCGTCAAGCTTTTCATCCAAAAATAACCGGGGTACCTGCCAGAAATGGTGGGGAAAAAGAAACTGTAATAATGGTCGTGTCGGCAGTATGTCGCTCTTGAACATGGCACTCCCCTGCATTCGTGTCTGGGTGGGGACTTCTCATCTTGTTTTACACTAGCCTCCGTGGGTTTGGGTTATCCTATTTGACCTATCATCTGCTCATTGCCTTGTCACCATGACCTCTGCTCATTTGATGTCAGATACTGCCAAATCCGCCATTGTGCCGCCGATATGTTCAAGAGAAGTTGACCTCTGCAAGCTTACCACCTCCCTCTGATGTCTCACACAAAATCTTTTATCCTTCTCTGTCTCGTGTCGATGATGTGGGAAACATTATGGCCCACCTTCGATCAAGGTCACTTCCTATCAACTTCAGCTCATTATCCAGGAAAGTGACCTAGAGACTCCCTTCAGGTGCCTTAGAGCCTGCATGCCTCAATGGCAGGTTCTTCGTGTTCGACGTGAGGTTTTCATCATTGGCCTCCGATCGGATGATTCTGCGGGTGTTCGACACCAGCTCATTGATTCACACGCCGCGGATTGTACCTATAAGTACCTTGAGGACCATTGTCATTACTGGTGGTACCTCTCGCGTCTGTTAACAGTTTTCATCATTGACTGGTAATCAGATGATGTTCATGCACGTTCGAATTCAACTCATGTATTCACATGCTTGAACTTGTACTTTGTCCGAGTTGGGATGGAGTGCAAGACCTTGGTTTTTGTCTGTTATGAACCAGGCTGCGATTTTGTGGATTGTTATTGCATGACTCATTGATGGATGGCTGCGCCCATACCTGAGTCTTCGGGATGGCTGCGACCATACCCTCTTATCTTTATGGTCTCTTCAGCTGGGTGGCTGCGTCCATACCACAGACCTTCTTCGTATGTCTTTTGGATGGCTGCGCCCATGCCTAGACTACATGTGATCGAGATATCAGTTGTACATTCATGCAGGTCCTTCTTGGTGGTGTTCCAGTTCAGCAGTTTTGTAAAGCATTTCACCCCTCCCACTCTCTCGGGTCTCATGCTTTAGGGGGCATCTGTTACGCAGTAATTTGTCATTGTCTCCCTGTCAGTCTCCCTAATGCCTCATGGAATCAAATGCACCATGCTCACGCTCTCTAAACTGGCCAAATGACCCACTTTTCCAAAGTTTACTACATCAGCGCGTCTGTTATTAAAATAACCGCGCTGACGGGCGGCTTATAGTGTTACTGGTACGCTGCCAGCACGGAAGCACACGGGTTTCCCGCGCTGGTCGAATTTTGTGCGCCAGCTTAGCCTATGAAAGTATCAAGCCGTGCTGACACAGCTTCCACTGTTATTGTGATGCGCTGCCAGCGCGTCAGTTCAGTGTTGCACCCACGCTGATCCAGTTTGGGCGAATTTGTTCTAACAGCCAGCTTTCCAGATGGTTCCAGGCCTGGTTGTTAGCCTTGTGAGTATCGCCCTCCCTTCTATGGCATGTTTGTTCGTCATTTGGAACCACTTTCCTTGAAGATAATCTTGTCCTCCCACCATTCATGGAGACTCCTTCTCTACTTAAACCTCTACCATTACCATGAGCAGCTAGTTTTGGATAGTGTGGAATTCATAGTGCTTGGATTCCTGCTGTTAGCAGGTAATAGGTGTGACAAGTGTGGTTTTGTTAGAGGAAGCTCAAGGAAGGTTGTGAGTGTTGCTTGTGTGAGAGAGAGCTTTTGTGTTGGGAGAATCTTCCTCCAGGGGTGAATGCTTAAGAGACTTGCTGGCTGGACCCTCAAGAGAAGGACTCAGCGTCAGAACATTGGTTGTACCTTTCTCTGTTATTGATTTAATAATAGATGACTGTTGTTATGGTTCCATTCTCATTTGTCTTGCAATGGTTAATGTGAATTACATCCTTTCTGACTGATGTATAATTGCTTTTATTAGATTTCACGCTTGTGTTTGTCCGCCTCTTCGTGTGTGCAGGTATCTATTCACGGAGATTGTGGAAGATCGTGACCGGCTAGAGCGAAGGAGCGAGAGCGACATCCCTTCATCAAACAATAGCATTGGAATCCAAGTAGGTGTTCTTTGCCTCTTTTTTAATTTCAATTAGGAACTTGCACAGTAGCATTGATTGATTGTTGCTAGACCCATTCTGGGCTAGTAGGGATCGCCTCTATCCGTAGAGGGGATTTACCTCTCCAACACACCCAATAAACAGCCTCATACTTTAGGGGGCAACTGTTATAGACATTTTTGTGCCTTACAGCTTTGAGCATGAAATGTCCATAATCCAAGGGATCCAAAGTCCCTAAAAGTGTTGTTCCTGCCCCTAAAGGAACAAGGTCAACCAATGACAGCTTCTCCCAGAAGTTCTCCACCAAAAACCACTCAGAACTAGTCAAATCAGGATCAATTCAGAAGCTCCACTAGCTGCCTGCGTTGCAAAGCACCCAAATACACTGGCTCGGTGCATTTCAACGCACTTGAATGCACTACCCAGGTGCGTTGAGCGGGAAATGACAAGTGGCAGAGTCATTCAACGAGGTGGAAAGACCATGGAAGCTTCCAGAATCTTCTCCAATGACACTTGCCTCACTGAATTCGACCAAGTGATGAGTAAGAGGCTCTCAGTCTCCAAGTGGAAGCAAGAACTGACAGAGAGAAGCCACAAGTCAAAACATAAGCTGACTCATCCTCTCATCTTACATCTATATATGGATCCCTCATCCCAGAGATCCAGAGGCTGGAATTTTGTACTTTGCAGAGAATTGCTGTTGGTTTGAGATTGAGATTAGAGCATTGGGTGACTTATGCTTTGTTGGAGGTGAGGAAGGGATTCCTTTGCTGGGAGGTAGATGCTGGATCGGGACTCACTTGGTTGTATCTCCTCTTGGACTTTCTTATCATATCAATAAAATTATTTGAGTCTCTCCTACATGTTGTGTATCAATGATGTTTTGTTATATTTGCATGTTTAGCTTAATCTGATCCTAAGCTTTTTATGAATGTAAATCTATATCTTCGTGTAGTTTCTCTCTTCTGTGATCTTGCAGGAATTCGGTGAAGCTAGGCCGGTAAGGGAGCAGGGAGCTGGGAGCTATTGAAGAGAGGAGCAATTGGATCAACAAACTAGTGAAAGACACAGGTTAGTTACATCCTTCCTCTTCATTTACATTTCATAAAGAAGAATACTCAAGTAGTTTTCCTTGTTTGTTGCTAAGGCACTGTCACACCTTAGAGTGGGATAGGGGCGTTCTGAATAGATACTTTTCTAAACAACACCCTTGATGAGAGGAGCTATCCCTTTAAAGGAGGGCTTTATCCCTTTGAAGGAGGACCTAGTAACCTCCCTCCATTGCACTATAAATACAAGCATTAGGCTGGTTTCTGAGGAGGTTAGAAGCTAAACATTTTTGAGGGTAAATGCTGGTGAAATCAAGACTTCCTAGTTGAGCTTAAGAGGAGAGATCACACATCTTTTTGGCTTCATTGGGGACTGAGTGAAACTTGTCAAAGTAGAGGAGACTTCTTGCTGGACCCTGGGAGGAGCTTGTATAGCGTCAAGGCAAAGGTTGTAAAGTTCTTCTTCTTTTGAATTAATACAATCAAACTCATTTTTCTCAACAAGTATCTTATGTTATTTGTTTCATGGACTCTTTGACTTTCATGTTAAATATGTTTTATGCAATTGGATTTTCAGGTGCTATTTAATTTGTTTACATTGTTTTTGTTTGCAGATTCGCGAAAAGGAACTCATTTGGATCAAAGGAGCGAGGGCATCCACAAGCTTGCGTTGGACCTAAGGTAGGCCCTAAAAACACTTGTTTGCTATTGTTTATCAAAGCATATTTAGAGAAAGATAGTGTCTGGTTGGTTTGCTTGTCATTAAGTCTTCTTTAGATTCTAGGAAGGTCTATCTTGTCCGCAAGATCAACTTATTCCGTGTGACAAAATGGCGACTCCACTGGGGACTTGATTGTTTTCCTTGTTTTTACTTTGACCTGAGAAACTCTATTTTTGTTTCTTTTTTTGGCTTGTTGTGTGTAAAATTGGGTAGAGTTTGTAGATCCAGGGCTATTTTTCGTTTTTCATAGCTTTGGGAGAGGACCGCACCCTAGCCGTTTGACACAGTGCGTACCTACCCGGAGCTTGGCTTTTAGCATAGAGCAGGACCGCACTTGTGCCAACTGTGGGCCTGCGGACCCTGTCAAAATTTTGAAAACCCTAAAATTTCCTCTGTTAGTCAGCTTAGTTTGTGTTTAGAAATTGTTTTCCACTGCCCAGACCTGCATATAACTTGTCAGAAGCTTTCCTTAGATTGATTTCGTTAGTGTTAGGGTTTTAGGTGAAATTCCTAGTAGTTTTTCTTGTTAGGTTTGTTTTTCATTTTGGTTGTGTAGTGGCTCTGAGCTTAGAAGTTGTAGGGACTTCAGATCACCTTAGTGTCTACTAGCCTTCTTATGAGTCTGACCATGTATGAAATCTCCCCTTGTTTGAGGAATCTGCTTTGAGTTTTCTCTTTACAAAACTTCGAAAAGCTTGTGTTCGAAAGTTTGGATTTTCATTTTCAAAAAAGAAAACGAAATTGGTTGTTCTTGAATTATTTGTGATTTTGCATAAATTGGTCCTTAGCTTACATCTAGCTAAGTAAAACATCCTTAAAAAATACTTTTAGTAGGCTTTGACTTCAAATAGCTTTTTTATAGTTTGTAGATCTCAAAGTTAGTCATTTTCATAGTTTTGAGTGTTTTATTAAAAAATATAAAAATCTCTTTTGAAAAAAGTTTGTTTTGTAGTGTTTGAGTGCTTTGAAACGAAAAAGGGAAATTTTTGTGAAATAACTAGTTGTCTCGTTTTGAGTGCTTTGGAAAGGAAAAAGCTCTTCTTTTAATTTGTTTAATTGAGAAAGATTTGTGTTTACAAAGTATTTTCATTCTCAAACTCTTTCTTAGTTTAGAAGTTCATCGAAGAGAAAAATATTGTTTAGATCATCTTAGGTGCATTTTTAGTGATTTTGAGTCGAGTCTTCATACCACGAGTTTCATCTCCGCACCTTTGGACTTAAACAAAAACCACTAAAATTAACACTTAAAGTAAAATTCACCTAGTAACATTTTTATTTCTAGGGCTCTGATACACCAACTTAGCTTAGGCTAGTGTCTTGGAGTAGGAGAGTAATTAACTCTCCAAGACAGTAAAAACAAACAAGTAGTTGTATCTTGTGGTAGGGAAGAAATCCAATTGTTGCATTTATGCTCTGGGAAAGCTCCTCTTAAAGGAGAAGCACGAGATCGTGTCCGAACCAGTGTGGGAATCAATCCTTCCTCATTGGTAACGACGCCAAATATTCACGTATTAAAAAATGGTAAACCTCGGATTAACCATTGTCGAGGAGCCTGGGGTCACTTGTTGGTAAACCTTGGATTATGTCAAGGAGCCTTCAAGGGGATTGAGCTTGCTACTCTGCCCTTGCGTGCGTATCAGATCGTAGACTGTTCCCCCATGCGTATTTGTCTCAGTTGGTAACCTTAGTGGCCATATTATTTAGGACTCTTCCTGAGGTGACACTGATGGGAAGAACCCACTGTACCTGGACCAGACGTCGGCTAGACTCACTTGGATTTTCTGGGGGGTTCTCTTCACTCGAGACGGTTAAGTGGAGGAACTTGTGCCAGTCTATTCATTAAGCAGGTTTCCGGGGTAACTGTTCCAACTGCCATTTATGTATTGAACTCTGCGACGTTGGATTTCATCACCAACTAGTGTTTTCAGTCCGGAAAGTTACTGTTTGTGTGTGTTTGATCTCCTAGATTATTTAGGCATGTGATTCAAATTTGTTTGGTTCTTTAGAGACTTTAGGTGCTTTTCATTGATATTTTACTTTGTTTGCATGTGAAGTAGTTAAAAGTTTTCAACTGTGGCTGAATTACCAAGATAGCCACATAGACTTCGGGGCCAGTCTCCTGAGTTTGTAAACATGGTTGAGTTACTGATGAAGTCCTACAGACTTCGGGGCCAACCTCCAGAGGAAGTACCGAGCCAGCTCGAAGGCTTGAAAGTCCTCGTAACTCCTAGAGACAGTAGAGTTGGGTCACCTGAAGAAGGAGAATCTTCTTTGATAGTACATCCTGATTTTCAACCGTTAGTAGCAGATTATAATCCACAGTCAGTGTCTGTTTCCGAAATTGTTGGTAGCTTTTCATCTACTAGTGATATAGGGGAAGAACCCAAAATATCCGAGCCTGAAAGTGAATTTGCTGTTACTCCGACATCGGGGTTTGTTTCTCCAACTTTTAGTGGTCCTGGTTCACCTAGGGTAGAAAGAGTAATCACCCAAGATCTTCCTTCTGGACTTATTTCTATTGAAGAACTTGCTCCGGAAGAAGAAGTAGGCATCCGTATCCCTGAACATCAACCTGTTATTGAACTAAGGGAGCATGAATCAATTTTTTACAGTCCACCTAGGAGTAGTTCTTGGTATCTTTCTTTGACTAATTTTCTAGAAAACTCAGGGTTAAGTTTTTCACCACCTTGTGCTCCTTATCACCCAACACCTAGAGGTTTTTATACTCCCGTCAATATGGCAGGACAGTCATCCATGTTTACTCAATCGCCCAAATCCTTTTTGTACAGCGGTCCTTTTGTTCCCTTTGGGTATCAGTCACTTTCTGGTACTTTTTCAGGAGCATCTCCTCAACCCATTGAGCAAGGGTTATTAACTGGAAACAATGGTACTAAGTCGTTGAGCGTAGAAGACATTCTTATGATATCAGGTTCTATTCCCAATCCTCAACCTCAAGGTGGCCAGTTACCACCTGGGGGGCAGCCTCAATTAACGCCTAGGGGGCAACCTCAAGGTACACAATTTGCATCTAGGGGGCAACCTCAAGGACAATACATAGCTATGGGATAGTACGTTCCTCAAGGTCAACCCCAGACTCAATATGTACCCCAAGGTCAACCCTAGTATCAATTTATACCTCAAGGTCAACCCCAGTATCAGTATGTGCCTCAAGGGTATCAACCCCAAGGTCAATACTCGAACCAAGGTTTCCAACCACCCCAAGGTCAAACGTATGTTCAAGGAATGGGAAATGTACCTTTCAATTATCAATCCTACCCTCAACCTGGTTATGGTCCTCAGTATTCTCAACCTGTTATGGGTCAGTACCCCGGAATGAATATAGTGTGGGATCCATTTCAAACCCAACAGGTGTTGCAGCCAAGTGTACAGTTGTCATTTCAAACTGGACAACCCCTAGTTTCTGGATCACCCCAGCAACCAGTCCATTCTAACATTCAAACTTCTGTACCTTCGGTAGTTTCTCAGCCTGGGCCTAGTACACCTCGTACTCCACCTCAAACGACTGTTACAACTGCCTCAACACCTGTTCAATCTACCCCACCTACTTCTGGAGTATCGATAGCTCCAGTTTCTACTATTCCTGTATCTACTCCTCAGACATCTTTACCACCGTCTGGATCTACGATTCAGACTTCGGTTCAGATGCCTGTAGGACAACCTGGTTTAAGTACGGTTGTCACAAGTCAACCACAATTTACCTATCAACCATACCAAGGACAGTACCAATTTGGTCCTGCTGTACAGTAGCCAATCTATCAGTATCAACCGTATCCTGGGTACACTTATCAACAACCTCAACAACCCCAGTATGGTCCAGTTAATCCTGGCTTTCCGGGAGGATACAATATCCCGAACACGATTCCTATTCCTAGTTATCCTAGATATCCTCCTCCTGGGGCTGGTCTCATGACCCAGAGTTTTAGGGATCCTAATCAGCAGTTACCGTTTATCGCAACTTTGGACTTACCTGACTTGTCGCGCCTAACGAATGATCCCATTAATTATCTTCCATTTTGGCCACCAATGCCGAATAAGTTGCCCACTGACATTCCCAAGTTCGAAGGTAAATCAGGAGAGGACCCATCGAACCATGTGATGACTTACCACCTTTGGTGCGCGTCTAACTCCATTTCATATGATTCGATCCGTCTTAGACTTTTCTAGTGCACTCTAATTGGTCTCGTGGCCAAGTGGTTCATTGAGTTACCATGAGGAACTTTTTATAATTTTAGTCAGTTAGCTACCTCGTTTTTGACTCATTTTTAGTTGCCAGTCCGATATGACAATGGCACAAAATTTTTAACTTCGCTAAAACAATCGACGTCCACTTACATTTCAGATCATATTCATGAGTGGAGACGTCGACGACGTTTAGTGAAGGTATTTATTCCGGATCGGATCTTGGCTGAGTGGTTTGTAAAATCTTTGTTGCCAAAGATCACTAAAGATGTTGCTAAAGCTGGAGTTGTTACTGAGGAGCAAGTAATTGCTCAAGCACAGTACCTTGACTTGGTCTATACTCAGTCGGGTATGTTACACGAAAAAATCCCTGATCTTCCCAAGCAAAATCAAATCACTGCAGCTCCTTTGGGATCTCATGCCGCTGATGGTATGATTGGTACGGTTAACACTAAAAGTAAGAAGAATTCTTCCCCTATCATAACCTTACCTGATTCCCCAACAGGAGATTCTTCTGCAGAGATTTCCACTGATATTCATGTTGTAGAGTCATCTACAGCCAAATCAAAATCCGGTGGGAAGAAGAAAGGAAAGAAGGAGAATAAAACGGACAAAAGTTCAAAGGAGAAACTTGAAAAGGTGGAATCCAATGATGAAAAGCGCAAACCTTGTTATCCTTGTCTCATTTGTGACGATGAACATTTTACAAGAGACTGCCCTCATCGTGCAGAGGTTGCGAAGATTGTCAAGGGTTCCCAAATTCCTACTGTTTTGAAGGATCCTTTTCCGGCTCAAGACAGTAATATGATAGGTTCATCCTTGAATTCCAATGAAGAACCCATACTGATGATGTCCCATGTTAGGATTGCGACTCGATCGCAAGATTATGGCAGTAAAAGTCCTGTTGATGGTAAAGAAGCAGAATCTTCTCATTCTAATCCATCAACCTCAGCTCCCGGTTTCGATCCACTACAGATCGAGAAACCTAATCCAGACTTGGTAATCAAACCGCCCACCAAGGGTATACTTCGAAAGTTAGCTTTCAATCCACATGCGAGAGCGGCTCAGAATTATAACATTGTTGAGGATTTAGCTGTTTCACCCTCAGCAATGTCGGCTTTGGAAGTGCTACAATCATGTCCAGCACAATGTAAATTACTTTTGTCGACTATAGGAGCTGTTGATGTTCAGGAACCGAACCTAATAATCTTCGATCTAGAAAGTAGTACACCACGTTTTCCTCGTCAATTGGCTTTCCAGATTCTAGTGATGGTAAAAAACAGGCCTGTTCATCGGATTGTAATTGATGAGGGAGCCTCAACGTGTATTATGTCGATACAGTGTTGGAGATCACTTGGTTCTCCTTCGCTAAATCAATCCTCGACGATTCTAAAGGCCTTTGACGGCCGTGGGTTTCATCCTTTTGGCATTCTACAGGATTTTCCTATAGGGGTTGAAGGAAAAACCGTTAGTCTATATGTGGAGGTGGTTGATGTCCCTCTAGATTACAACCTTCTCTTGGGTTGAAGTTGGTCTTACGCTATGAAAGCGGTCGTTTCATCGGTCTTTTGAGTAACAAAGTTTCCACACAATGGGAAGATCGTAACAATAGACCAGCTTGCTTACTTTTCATCCGACCCAGCCTCTTCAGAGAGTATTCAGCATGTTGGTAAAATGACTATCCCATATAAGGATGTTGGAGTAGGACTAGTTAAAGATGTCGATTTACTGGGAACTTTTCCTTTTCCTCCAATCAATGCATCATCTTCATTTGCAACCATTCATATGATTACATCAGACACCATTGTTTATGATGATCCTTGGATCATTCCTTCTAAATCTGAGATAGACTCATTTGGTAATTCCATGCCTTTGAGTCCATATTAAATTTCCTATGAAGCCGTGCAGTTGTTTGCCGACCCGTGTTGAACCAAAAATGACTTAATGAATGTGGTCCGTGAGGAATCACTTTTCACATCAACCTCGGATTTAACCACGTTCACTCTGATGAGCAAATTCGTGAAATACTATGTGTAGATGATTTACCATGGGAAGATCTTCATCACAGATCTTCGTTTTTACCTGAGGATGATCGTTTTGAAAATGATTTCTCATCAATTTTTACAATTGAATATGTCAAGGAACCTCAGAATCCAATAAAACATCCCGATTCAAAGTTAAATTTGGGAAACATCTCTCGAACTTTTTCTATTGACATTTCGGTTAAACCCGGAATTTTTGAGAACATTCATATAGGTGCATCATGTACAGATGACGAAATTCAAATATATAAGGCCCTATTTCAAGAATTCCGCGACGTGTTTGCCTGGTCCTATGAGGAAATGCCAGGAATTGATCCCACGATTGTTGTTCATGAGATCAAGACTTACCCGGACGCTAAACCCATCCGGCAACATTTGCGTCAGATTCACCCACGAAAAGCTGCTGCAATTAAAGCCGAAGTTGAAAAACTATTGAAAGCAGGTTTCATTTATCTGCTCCCGTTAACGGATTGGGTATCGAATATTGTTCCGGTTAACAAAAAGCAGGGAACAATAAGAATATGCATCGACTATAGGGACATTAATCGAGCCTATCCAAAGGACAATTACCCAACTCCCTATATCGATCAAATCATTGATGATTGTGCCGGCAGCGAAATATTTTCCTTTATGGACGATTTTTCCGAATACAATCAAATCAATATTCTACCTGCCGATCAACCAAAAATGGCTTTCATTTGTCCATGGGGGACATTTGCTTATTGCAAATTACCTTTTGGGCTTAAGAATGCCGAAGAAACTTTTCAAAGGGTGATGTCTTATGTGTTTCATGACATCAAACACATTGTGTCACCATATCTCGATGACTTGCCTACTCATTCATTACATCGAGCTGATCACCTCGTCCATTTATGAGCAATCTTTATGAGGTGTAGGCATTATCGTATTCGGTTGAACCCACACAAATGTGTCTTTTGTATAGAAACGGGTTGATTGCTGGGGTTTGTAGTTTCGAAAGTTGATATTCGCGTTGATCCCTCAAAGGTCGAAGCTATCATCAAATTGCCTCCTCCTTCGAGTCTTCGCCATCTCCAAAGTTTGCAGGGGAAAGCAAACTTTTTACGACGATTCATTCCTAACTACGCCGAGGTTACAAAGGGTTTTACCCAGTTGTTGAAATAGAACACTCCATTCTATTGGGATGAGATAGCTCATAAATCTTTTGATGCACTCAAACACGCATTGACCCATGTACCGTTGTTGCATCCACCATTGGAATGGTCTTAGTCCAGGAACATGAATTCGGAACGGAACATGTGATATATTACCTTAGTCGAACGTTAAATCCAACTGAGCTAAAATACTCACATGTGGACAAATTGGCATTGGCAGCCGTTCAAGCTGTCCAACGTTTTCGTCACTACATTTTACTACGTAAAACTACAGTAATTTCAGATTGCAACCCTATGATCTACATTTTGACCAAGCAATTTCTAGGGGGCAAGTACTCTAAATGGATCGTTATCCTACAGGAGTTCGACTTGGAATTTGAGAAATCTAAGTCTAAGAAATATTTAGTTTTTGCGGATTTAATGTGTGACTTCCTGCGTGCTGACACGGAAACTGTGGCGGAGGAGCCCATTGCGGACGAATCCTTGTTTCTAATCAGCAATTTAGATCCGTGGTATGGGGATATCATCGTTTATCTTCAAACCCAATCCTTTTGGCCAGAAATTTCAAGGTCAGAACGTTGAAAGATTCGATTCCAGTCCCAATAATTCAGGATTATTGGAGATACTCTTTATCGTCATGGGGCGGATTTTATTTTTCAACGTTGCTTAACTCACGAGGAAGCTAAAAGGGTTCTAAATGACTGTCACTCTAGAGCGTGTGGGGGTCATATGTCTGGGTATGCCACAGCCCAAAAGAGATTGCGCGCTGGCTACTTCTGGCCGTCTTTATTTAAAGATTGTATTACGGCGGTCTGAAAATGCCACAACTGCCAAATTTTTTATCGTAAGATGTGCGCTCCACCTGCTCCTCTCCACCCTATAATTGCCGTGGTCCTTTTGCCAAAAGGGGTATCGATTTTATTACATGTAACCCTCACTCGGCCAGGGGGCATGCGTATATCATCCTTGCGGTAGATTATTTTACTAAGTGGGCCGAGGCGATTCCTACATTTGAGGCAGACGGCAAGATAGCTGCAATTTTCGTGTTCAATCATATAATTGCTAGGTTTGGTGTCCCGCAAGCGATAATCACTGATCATGGGCATCATTTTCGAAACGTTATGATGACCGAACTTACAGGCCAACTTGGTTTACGTCACGATAGTTCAACCCCTTATTATCCACAAGTGAATGGTCTAGTTGAATCCATCAACAAAGTTTTAGTTATCATGATCTGACGAATCATTGGGATTCATCGGTCGAATTGGCACAACACGCTATTTTCAGTGCTTTGGGCGTACTGAACTTCAGTAAAAACATCAACAGGGTTCACTCCTTTCCAACTAGTCTATGGTTTGGAAGCTGTGTTACCCATTGAATGCGAAATCCCGTCACTGAAAATGGCCATCGAGTTACTTCTAGCCACTTCTGAAGAGGAGAAGCGTTTGTTATACTTGGCTCAATTAGATGAGAATCAACGTGATGCTGCATTGGCGTTCGAGACTCACGCAAAACGAATGAAAGCTCAGTATGATCGAAATGTGACCCCTCGAAATTTTTCGGAAGGAGATCTAGTCTTAGTTTATGATCAAGCTAATGATAAATTAGGCGCTGGAAAATTCGTTCCTATGTGGCATGGTCCCTATGTTGTCAAGCGAAAGCTAGCCAAAGGGGCCTATGAATTGGTAGACTTTGACGGGGACTCTTTGGGTAAACCCAGAAATGGCCTTTACTTGAAGAGGTATTATGCTTAAAAGAATGGGTATGGAGATTTAGTTAGGATAGTTTTTTCTTTCTAACTGGTGTGTTTTAGTTTAAACAGTGTGCTTAGCTTAGAGAGTGTTTTTTCGTCATTATTCCTGCTTATCTTTGTTTTACTCTTGATATTGCAGATGTCGATGCCTCTCCAAACATACATTGGTTTCGCTGATGGTGCTTGTCGTAATACACGGAACATCTCTTCCACAACTCGGGTTATCTATTCGCCCTCTGACGAGTTAGTATCTATGCATGGGGTAAGCCTCGGTCAAACAACGAACAACATTGCCGAGTATAGTGCAGTGATTGAGTTATTATCTGAATCTATTTCATTTGGGATTCGGAGTTTGATAGTGAGGTTAGATTCTGAACTTGTTGTATTATAGCTTAATAGAGTGTATGCCATTAGAAATCCAGTGTTGTTAAGATTATTTTTGAGAGTGCGTCTCTTGGAACATGAATTTGATTATATTGAATATCAGCATATTCCAAGGTCTTTAAATACATTAGTAGATGCAATTGCTTCTCGAATGTTAAATAGACATTTGCAATAATCATACATGTAAATTTAAAACCATTCCATAACATGATTTACAAGATAAGTCGGTAATAGTGATATATATAGGAGTGTGTCAAAAAATACATTGTCCTCGATCATAGGTTGAAAAACACCTTATGATCGGCAAAAATGATAAGTACAAAAAACAAAAATGTCATATGTGCCCACAATAGGCGATCATCCTATCACTAGTGATGATCTCTATAAGAAACCACTGCACGGGCCACCTTGCAAAGGAACCTCCTAAAAGGTCTCGGGACCCCAGTCACATAGCGCTGAAGTCGACGAGGAATGTCGTCTATAGTGGTCTCAGGAATATCTCCTATCAAGCACTCGAGATGACCCTCCAGCTCGGTCAAAACCTCTGCTGATTCGTCCTGTGGGGTTGGCGCGGGTGCAACTGGTTGTTTCCTCTCGAAAGGCCGGAGAGCAGCTGGTTGTTGTGGACCCACATCTGCATTTGAAATTTTTACTATCAGTTTTGAGACGATGGAAAAATAAAATAAAATTTAATATAGGAAAAATGTTGAAAAGGATTTTACCTGAGTCATCCCACTGCTCTCCTGGTGGAAGAGCCATGTCTGGGTCACCTCAAAAATCTATCCCAGCGTAAGGGAAGTCCTGAATGGAAAAGACCTGGTTTTCCAGCCATTGGAAATATTCAGGTTTGAATCGAGCAACCTCTATCCTCTCGTCCGGGTGACGAGCCATGACTGTGACCCATCGCATCAGTTTGGGCTCTCGAGGAAGCCCAGCTCCAACAGTAAGGTGTTGTGGGATCAGCATAGGAACCCTCTCCAGGCCAAAAATCACGACCAAAGCCCCATAACCAAAGGTCTTTAGTTGTCCGTTCTTGGCCCTGGTCAGTTGGCCTTTCACATTGGCCAACACAGCATCACACCAGTTGAAGATGGTGCCTCGAAAGCAATCAACTGCCATCTGCATCTGGGATCCGATGGCAATATGTAATGCGGCAGCTCCGCAAATTCTGGTGACAGTGAATGCAATCACCATGAGCTCAGGACGGGATATGGTCTTTATGTTTATCCCTTTGTCTCTAGCCTGGCTGTTGCAGTACTCTAACCGGAGGCTATCGACAGACTGGCCACCTGGCCTAGTCCCGTGCAGAGTCAAGTCTTCGCCTCTCTTAGGCAAACCAGTCAAGAAATATATGTCCGCCGGCTCGATTTCGAGCTGGTGGCCGCTAATGAAGAAGCACTGGTCCTGTATGCTCCATCTGTCAACCAGCCACTGTAAGAAATCCACCTGAGCCCTCATGCCAAGAATGGCCCAGAATTTGTACAATCCGCATGTCCTCAAAGCATCAAGTGAAGGCTGATGATTCCATGTGGAAGCATCTACGTCCTCATGCTCTCGTTCGCGCCAATCTAGCATGATGTACTCTCTGCATCAAGCATAAAGACAAATTAAATTGCTAGAAATTATTTTGTGTGGTCCATTTTTGAGAATTTTTGGGTTAAAAACCCTTGCGGCGGAGACTGCACCCTCTGGGTTAGACACAGTGCGTGGGACCAAACTTTGTCTACACGGAAGGTGCGGACCCCAAGCTTTTTCCCAATGGAGAAAAAGTCGGGGTCCGCAGGCCCGCAATGGTAAACCTGCGGGCCCCCGCACACGGGTTTTGTGCCTAAAAACCCTCCCAAAAATGAAATAAATGACTAAAACAAAAAATTAAACGGTTAAAAATGAAGAGTGGGATGATGTGGATTACCTGGAGAAGACGGCGTTCGATTCCAACGGTTGTATTTTCCGTAATCTTCACGGGAAGTTTTCTAAGCAAAAGCACTATTTTCTCACCCAAACTCAAACGGTAAAAATGAATTGACAAAGGCCCTTTTTATAAGTTTTTTAAGTAAATAAATTGCAAATTTGTTTATGTTTCACTTTGAAAAGGTATTTTGCGACATTTTTATCCATTTCAAACAGGTATTAGTAATGTTTGTGTTTTTATGCAGAATAAAGGATTATTCAGGCGAAATCTATCATTTTCGACGAAAAAACATGTAGAGTCATCTTTAAGCTCTTTTCTGACTCCTAAAACATGAAAAGATTGCCGAGTGTTTCTTTTAAACTCATTAAAACAAAATTAAAAGACTGTCCACTTACAACTCTTTTCCGACCGTAAAAAACATGAAAAGATTGCCGGATTTTTGTCGTTTCAAATTCGATATTGGTTATAAAACGACGTGTCGTTGATCACTTTTTTACTTTTTCGGGTCAAAGGCACTAATGATGAAAAGTACTCCTTGGTCGTAAAAGATCAAGCGGTTCTCTCAAGTATTATTTTATACTTTTTCGGGCTTGGGAGACACAAATTTACGAAAAATGTCAACCCTAGAGTCTTCTTAAGTTTTTTCAGACTCTCTAAAATTGAACAACACCGAGTTTCTCCTATACTAGACTCGTTAAAATTTCACAGTAAAGGACCTGTTCAATTACAAATAGGAACGAACCACTCCTTCTTAGGGTTCAAATTTAAACTAAGTTGGACTCATCCGAAGGATGAGCTTATAATCAAGCAAATGTTATCCTCCTCAAGCTTGTCAAAAATAAAGAGGTAATTGCCAGAAATGGTGGGGGAAAAGAGAGAAAAATGAGCCTATTTGTCATACTTTTTAACCACTCTTGAACACGACACTTTCATTCACCTGGGTTGGGAAATCCTTTGCCTAACAGTTGATCAAACCACATTAAAAGTCTTCAGCCGGTTTCTGGGTATTAACTTTGGGTCAATTTTCACCAAGCCATCTGTCGTGTCGTTATGTGTTCAAGAGGTCACTACCAATAAGCCATTCATTTGCAAAATATCTGTCATCCATCTTGACCATCCCTGAGTCAGTCCTTGCAACTAAATTTCTTCAACTTGATCTATGATTTCATGTTGTGGGCTTGCCTACGACGGATCGCCTTTTATCGACATCAGCTCATTATCTAGAAAGATGATCTATAAATCGTCAGTACCTTGAGATCTGCATGCCGCAATGGCAGGTTTCTCGCCTTTGACGACAGTTTACATCATTGACTTTCGATCAAAGGATTCTGTGACATGTTCGACATCAACACATTTATTCGCATCTCATGGATTGTACTAGGTCCTTTTAGAGCCATTGACATCACTGGTGGTTTCTCTCACACTTGTTAATAGTTTACATCATTGACTGGTAATCAACTGGTTTCTACCATGTTCGACATCAACACATTCATTCGCATGGATAGAATCGTACTGTTTCGGGAAGTAGAAATGAAGACCCTGGATCTAGTTTCCACAATCCAGGCTGCGAGGAATTTTGTATTCATTATATAATGGACTATTCATAAACAGATGGTTGCATCCATACTGTGTCCACATGAGTCTATACTTGTGATGTTTTACAGGATCATTCCTATATCAGAGTAGTAGTTAGTTTTTTCTAGTCAGTTTTGGTCTGAGTATGGGAATGCCTACCTCAGCGATGATATGATCTCATATATATATCTTGCATTTAATGTTTTTACAGGTTCCAACCGGGTTCTCCACAAGATGATCCTCGAAATGATAAAGTACTTCACTCTTCCTAAATGATAAGAAATCCTCATCTACTACAGACTTCGCACTTTAGGGGACAATATGTTACACAAAAATATCGTCACCATGATTATTTGCAGTCAGTATGGGTCTATCATCACTTGTACTGTCCTCCTAAGCAAGTCTCAGACCTCAGCTCTTCAAATCAAGCTTTGGAAATGAGAGAAAGACATTAAAAATCAATGTAACTCTGGTTCCGCACTTTCTCTCATGGTCACCTGCGGTCACGCACCTTTTGTGTACAAAAACTGAGGACCTGCCCACTCTATCCCTAACGGTGTAGGTGCGGACCCCTGTGAAAGTCAAAAGGCGCAAGGTTTATCTTAAAAAACTCACTTTGGGTTAATTCTAGAGGTTTCTAGAAGGAATTTTGACGTGGATTGTTCGCTCTGAGGTGGTTCATGCATCCCAAAAGAGAAGGAGCTAATCCCTTGATGAGAGGAGCTATCCCTTTGAAGGAGGGCTTTATCCCTTTGAAGGAGGACCTAGTAACCTCCCTCCATTGCACTATAAATACAGGCATTGGACTGGTTTCTGAGGAGGTTAGAAGCTGAACATTTTTGAGGGTAAATGCTGGTGAAATCAAGACTTCCTAGTTGAGCTTAAGAGGAGAGATCACACATCTTTTTGGCTTCATTAGGGAGTGAGTGAAACTTGTCAAAGTAGAGGAGACTTCTTGCTGGACCCTGGGAGGAGCTTGTATAGCGTCAAGGCAAAGGTTGTAAAGTTCTTCTTCTTTTGAATTAATACAATCAAACTCATTTTTCTCAACAAGTATCTTATGTTATTTGTTTCATGGAGTCCTTGGCTTTCATGTTAAATATGTTTTATGCAATTGGCTTTTCAGGCGCTATTTAATTTGTTTGCCTTGTTTGTGTTTGCAGATTCGCGAAAAGGAGCTCATTTGGATCAAACGAGTGAGGGCATCCACAAGCTTGCATTGGACCTAAGGTAGGCCCTAAAAACACTTGTTTGCTATTGTTTATCAAAGCATATTTAGAGAAAGATAGTGTCTGGTTGGTTTGCTTGTCATTAGGTCTTCTTTAGATTCTAGGAAGGTCTATCTTGTCCGCAAGATCAACTTATTCCATGTGACAATTGGTTTTTTGGAACATCATTATGGTCAAACAATTTTTCAAGAGGGACTAAGCCCTTTAGGGTGAAATTGGTGGGTAATTAAATGATGTTATGATCAACTATTTTTGAGTTTCATTGTGAAGTTTCTTTTCATTATTCAGCTCTTTATCGTCAAGTTGTTCTTCTTCGATTTGTAACGCTGAAAATTCATCAATTAGCTGCAAAAATGACTTTAGTTGTTCATCATCTTCAAATACTTTCCAATATTTAAGATTATCAGGAATTGATGGTATGTATTTTACTTGAATCTAATATTGTAAATGTATTTGATCAGGAATTTTAAAAGAACTAGCTGAAACATCTAAAGAATCTGCATGAATATTTTCATTTCTTGGAATAACAGTGATGTTAAATTCTTGAAAGAAATCATCCACTGAGTCCCATACCTCATTTCTGTATGATCTAAGTTTGTATGTTTTGTTTGACAAAGATTCCTAACTTGTTTAACAATGAGTTATGAGTCACTAAATACACTTAAATTCTGTATTTTAATACTTTTAGCTAATTCCCACCCTAGAAGTAAAGCTTCATATTCTGCTACATTGTTTGTAACATCAAATTGTAACTTACATGATTGATTTATGTTCTATTTACCTGGTGAAATAAGTAAAATACAAGCTCCAGCTCCTTCTTTTGAATAACTCCATCAAAGTATAATTTCCAAACATCAGTTTTGACAATCTCAAGTTTATCCACCATCTGTTCAATGGTAAGTTGAGTGTTTTGTAAATTATCCATGATAGTGTGAAACATACAAAATATTGGTCAACTACACAAATGGGATGATTTCTTACTTTATCAGCTCTACAAACAGTATTGATGAATCTAACCTCCCTGTATAATCTTATTCGTTCACCTCCATATACAAGAATAGTAGCATAAGGCATGTCCATTTGCAAACTTCCTCCTAATTTGGCACAACATGATCTAGACAATAACATGCAAAATTTAGGAGGAATATCTATAACTAAAATATCTAATACTACACCCTTAACAGGGATTTGTGCTAGGGTGACAATTAAGTCTTTTATAAGTCCAAGACAGGGTACCTTCTTTGAGTCAAAAGTATATAAATCATGACAAGGTCTAGTAACCTGTAATTCAAGTTGATCCATGATCACTTTAGGCATCAAATTATGGGAAGCCTTAAAATCTAACATACAGTTGTATAACATAAAATCATGAACTTTTAAAGTGACATAAAAAGGTGGTACATTTTCATCAATCATATCAGAACTAGTACCAAATATTACTAAAGGTTTCTCATCCTATAAGATTATAACATCTCCTTCAGCATCAACACTTGAAGATTGAATCCATTTAGAAACTTGAGTTTTATACCCTAAATTTTTGGAAATTTCAGGTAAGGGAATAGGTATTTTGACCCTTTCTAGCTCTCTTTCTACATTGAAAGTAGTTAGAATTGTTTTATCAACTGAATTTGGTTCATTTGATTGAGATTGATTCAACGGTTGAATTGTTGTTTGAGTTTCAGTGGTTTTAATTGGTGGTTCATTTACAGTGGGATTCTTAGGAGGTATACCAGGCCCTGGTCTTGGTATTAAATCATATCTTCTATTTAATTCTACAATTAAGAATTCAGAGAAGGCCGTATATTTTGACACTTGTGAATTTTCTTGATTTTGCTATGGGAATTGATTTTGAGGGAGGGGGACAATGGCATTTTGAATTGATGAGTTATCAAAACTATTGATGTCATTTGTAATCAGAGGGCTAGTGTCTTCAAGTTCCTAATCATCAATCATTAGTGGAGGTTGAATTTTTTTATCAGTATTCGGACTTTGCAAAATTTGAGATTGAGCAGTTCTTTTAAATGGAGCTTGAGGTTTATTTGTTGTTTGTTAAACTATTCTAAGTTGAGCCTCCATTTTCGAAATTCTATTGGAAATATTTCTAAGAAGTGAAGTGATTTCGTCTATCTTTTGATCTTCCTTTGCACTTTTTGATGAAGAATCCTCTTCCTTAGCTTTTATTTTTCTTTCAGCCTTCTCTTTTTTAGCCCTAAGTTTAGTTGATGTTGATCTATTCACCTCAACTTCTATGGCATTTGTTTGCATGCCTTCTAGGGTGATGGATGTTCTTTCTCTAAGCATGGCTAACCTAACTTTAGCTGTTGATACTGGTGGTTTATAGTTGGGTGGCATCTTATGATAAAAAAATTAAATCTTTTTATAAATTCAGTCGTTGTTTCACTGAGATTTCTCTTCAATTCTTCAAATTCTGTAACAAAATATACATGAGTGTTTTTAACCCCCCATTGATTTTTAAAAATGTTTGTTAACTGATTCTGAGATGGAATATAATTTTCTCTTAGTTGTCTAAACAAAATTCTAACATTTCCTTCAAGTGATTGAACAAACAACCTCATATACACATCTTCATGTTCAATATTCATGTTATCAGCAAAATCTAAAAAGGCAGCTAAATGATCTTCAGCAGAGAGACCAGTTTCTCCATTAAATCTAGGTAGATCTTTTAAATTACCATCAAGAAAATTATTAAGTTGACGAGGGAGTTGTAACGTAGCATACATAACTTGAATGATAACTTTAAAATCTATATCTGAAGATGAGGATGAGTTTGTAGAAGATGTTGCAGATGAAGATGAATTTGTGGAGGAAGATGGAGGCGTGGTTGTAGGAGGAGGTGTCCTTAAACCTTCTATTAATGGTGATTGGATAACTAACTTTTTCTCTTCTGTTTGAAATTTTCTTTTAGTTTCAAATAAAGGATTGTATAGACAGGAAAAGTGTCCTCAATTTTGGTAGAAGTAGATGCAAAAGTATGTATAGCAGGTGAGATAAAATTAGTAGGTTTTAACTCAAGTATATGTATATCTAATTCTTCTTCTAACTTAGGTGATTCAAAAAGATTTTTGGGGATTTGATAAGATTCCAATTGATGGACAAGAAAGGTTGGTTGCAAATCAACTCCTTTGGACAAAAGTTATAATACCTTAGGGGGTAGATCAGACAATTCAGGGGGAATTGGAATTGGCTCAAAAGGATCAGTAACTGAAACAGTTTCAGGTTGTATTGGTATAGAAAAAGAAGTGGAAGCTTCTAATCTTCTTCTTAAAGAAGCTTCTCTTACCAGTCTCTCTGGATCTGATAATGGGGAATATAATTTAGGGTCAGAGTGGGATCTGGTATGTCTGGAAGAAGCTAGTTTGGCTTGTGGAGTCACCATGTGAAAGATTTCAACCTACTAATCCTTTATTCACCTTAAAGGAAAAGCTTAATCATTGCCCTAGGGGAGAAAGATTCAAATTTCATTCCCTGGTAACAGTGCCAATTTGATGTTGTCCTCTGAGATATTTCTAGGTTAGGTAATTATGCCATAGCATATTAAATATTTTGGTTGTTTTCAAATTTGTGGAAGAATAATGTTTTAGCTTATTAAATAGGTATTATATCCTAATTTTTCTTAACACAATGAAAGGAATGTTTCTTCATTTCTAAATAGTAATTTAGCTTTAAAATATTTGGAATAAAGAATTCAGAGAAAATATGAGTTTTAAGTATACAAATAGAATATTTAAAATAATCATAAGATAGACGCTAGAAAACTATGTTCACTAACCAACAAAATGCATCTAAATTCATGAAGAATTGACAATTAATTGATGTAGAGGAGTTTATTTAGACAAATATCCTAATAAACTAATCTCTGTAATTGATTATAACTTCTTAGGAGATTTAAGATAGACCGATATTTAGTTTATATCTTACTCAGATTTATTCATAAAACTAAATACATGTTGAAATAACATAAGGGAATGAATAACATGAAGAAAAATCACAGAGATAACATGTTGTTTGAAACAATTTTAGAATCCTTTTATTGATATTATAGAACTTCATATACATGTAATTATGCTTCGAATAAACTTAGCCCAAGGGTGAAACACTTCACAATTCAAATTGGGAATTATGTATACAAAATCTTCACAAATTATCTAAAGTAAAATATCTAGATACATTGGAAAAATATCTAGATTTGTTTCTACAAAAATAGTACATAAATATAGGGAAATGAAACTGCTGAAGTTGTTGTCTCTAGGTTCAAGGATTCTGGTGCTGATGTGGCTAATAAACCTACTATTCTGCTGCTAAATCTACTGATGACTGTTGTTGACTCATTACTTCAGTAACTTGCATAATTCTTCCCATATTTATTCATATGGAATATGGAATTTGATTAATCTTCTAAAAGTTTCATCTACCTCAATAAATTTTCGAAAAATTGGTTTTACCACAAATATATGATTTATCTCATGCTTGATGAGAAAATCATAACTCAGGCCTTCTATAAATGCTTTACCTATGATTATGCCTTTGATCTTGTTATCACTTAGAACCATAGTTCATGTATGTATGTTGTCCACAAGTTTCATATAAAGATTTTCAGTTTTGTGAATAGGTTTATATGTGTGTGTCACTTTGAAATTTGAATTTCAAAAGGTATTGATGTAAGTTCGTGTAAGAAAAAAATCGTCAGATACCCTCCATCATTGTCAGTTAAGGCATGTCATGTCATTAGTACTTTGCGCAGTTTCGCAGCGCATGTTTGTTTGGTCAATTTAGCTGTGCAATCATGTTTCCGTCTTTTCGCAGCGTACTGTTTATCAGCCATTTCGTAGCGCGTCTTGTTAAATTTGAACTGTCCGCGCTACGAAATCGGGGTTTCAGGGTTTTGTAGCGCTTGTTCTTGGAATGTCAAATCCGGGAGGGGTGAGTCATAGGTCCGTTCATGTTTGTCAGTTGATGTCCTCTCCAGGTCATGATAAATCATCATTCCGCCATAAGGTCCAGAGTCATGCATATGAATGTCAGCTTAAGGGATTTTACGAGGTATGGTTATGTCATAATGTGTTTTCATAATGTGTAAACATGTTTGCTGTATGAGAAGCCCAAGTTCTTATTTAAAGGGATCATTGCAAGCGAGCCTGCACTCCAAAGTCGAGATTGTTTTCATGCTGTAGCTGCCATTAGTTCCCTGTGTGAAAATATTCGAAGCAAGATGGAAAAGAGGGAACATCGGTCCGGTAAGTGCTTGAGGACAGAGCCGGAGGGGCTTGATGTTACACTCAGGGATGAAGGTGTAGCAAGAGCCTTTCGAAATGCTGGTTGCTGGAGGTTCTGCGAGAAGTTGAAGGGAGGACATGCAAAGGTAACGAAGGCTTTCGCATTGAATTTTACTGGACTGAATTCAAAGGTGTCAATGTTAGAGTTTCCTATGTCTCCTGAAGCTATTTCCACTGTCACTGAAATTCCGAGGGGAGGTCAAGAATGGTTCAAAAACTTTAAATTCGACATGAGTCCCTGTAAAGAATTTTTGAAGGAACCTTATGTAAATGAGGACCTCACCAAAGTGGTGCCAAGGAGTTACATAAAAGAAAATTATGCTATGCTCCTCACATGCATCCAGAAATACCTAACATGCGAGGGAAGGTACAATAAAGTTTACTCCTACCACTTCAAACTTTTGTTGCATTTCACAGGTAAGGCTTCAATAGATATACCTTTCTATTTGTTCAGAAGCATTAGTAAAATGTGTGATAAAATCCAGTTAAAGAAAGATGGTTGTGAAACATCCTTGTTTCATCATGGTTTAGTAAAGTTGCTGGTGTTGGATGGTTTACAAAAGATTGGCAGAGATTGGGATTCATTTGTGTTTATGGCCAGTTTTCCAAGCAAAACAGGCCTCACTCCATTGCCTGTGAGGGAAAGGGAAGAAAGGAGTGAAGAACCCACTCTGGCTGAGCTCAGAAAAGAGGTGACAGACCAAAAGAAGCCTAAAACCAAGTTAAGGAAATCAGAGAAGTCTGTGGCAGCAAAAGAGACACCTAAATCATCAGCAAAGGAAACTCCTAAGCCATCATCTAAGGAGACATCTAAATCATCAGTAAAGGAAACTCCTAAGCCATCATCTAAGGAGACACCTCAGTCATCAAAGCAGAAGATCCAGAAAAAGAAGGATGAAGCTAAATCAAGTGAAGTTGAAAAAATTTCAAGGGTGAAAACCAGAGGTCAACTAAACAAGGAGAAGGGTAAGTCAATTACTGTGGAAGAAAGCCCTATTTCAAAAGGCAGTTTAAATGACTTACTTGAAGCTATTGAACTTGAGCAAGATCAGCCAATACAGATTGAACCAATAGAGTTTGAGCAAGATCACCCAGTGCAGCCAATGCATATTGACCTCACTCAATCTTCACCCGAAAGTTCTAAAAGACCAAGAGCTTCAAAAAGGTTGAAATTTGAGGAGCCTAGTAAAGAATATGCTTTCAAGCCACGTAGGCCAGTCACAAGAAGACAAATGAAAGAAATGGAGAAAGCGCAGAAAGAGAAGGCACCTTTAGAAGTGCCTAGTACAGATGTACTTGAGGTTTTGACCAGAACAGTTCATGCAGCCAGAAGTAAAGACAAAGGTAATAGGGTCATCATCAGCCAAGGTGGAAATGTCATTTCTATCAAGCAACAAGCAGGAACAACACAAGAAGAAATACCTCAGATTAAAAATGTTTCTAAGGAAAGGGCAGTGAGATATGCAAATTATAAAAAGGCTGTAATAAAAGGCAGAACAAGTCTAATGAGCCAAACTGACTCAGTGTCTGATGCATATGTGTGGACGGTGCCAGCTCTGAAGTAGGCAAAAATCATGAAACAAATGAACACAAGCTTAAGAGCAGAAAACAAGGCTTTAAAGGAAGAAGTTAGCAATTTAAAGAGGAAGCTAGGCAAACTAGCTGATTAATCCAAGGGGAAATTTGCTTTTCAAGTTTTGATAAATTTTGGCTGTCATCATTTTGAAACTTTTTGGAGCCCTTACACCTGTACAAAATAGCTGAAGAAATCACGAAGTTAAGTCATCAGTGCTTTAAGATTCATATGCTTTGTTTTGATTACCTACAGCAGTTTCGTAGCGCGCTACGAAACTGCTGTAGATGACTGTTTATGTGAAAAAATGAAATTAATGCTGAGGTCAGCAAATCTTAAAAGGGATGACTCGAGGCCAGCATGGAGATTATACAAAGCTATTCAGATATTCAAAAGGTGACAGGTGTGAGTATTTAAGGAAAAAGTGAATTTTTTGTCTTTTGTTAAAGTCTTCCTAAAGTTACTTTATAGCCGAATTATTAGGGTTCTGGTAGGGTTACCGAAATTTTGAATGGTACACCTGTTCAGTTCACAAAGTGTCCAGATCATAAGGCATATTGAATTATGCGTGGTTATTAGAAGAATTAAATGGCTTGGAGCATAGTCTATTAATGCATGAAGACTAATGGGAGGCAGAGACCGTGAAAATAGGGCACAGATCCTTATCAGTTGATGAGTCATCCACATATCAAGTATCCGAAGCTGCTCATTCAGTGAATGTTCCTCCAGCATGTCTTGGCTATTACTGAAGTGATGCAGGTGTCAAATTTCAAGAAAGCATCAATGCACACGAGGAGATAGACTTAGAGTTTCAATGGGAATGGGACTCTATGTTTTCACACCGCAATACCTTTGTAATTAATTAGTTTGTTTAAGATATGGATAAGGCAATTAATGATAGGATTTCGAGCTCCCTTCATGCTTGTTGAGGAGTCTCAAGTAGTTGTATTTTTGGTTTTCCTATATATAGAAATGACTCTGATGTAAAAAAGGTTGGAGATTTTATACAAAAAACAGAGTTTATTTGGGCCAATGTAAAGACTTATTACAGTAATAGTAAAACAGTGGTTGTTTCTTCTCAAGATTCTCAATGGATTATATTGTTCAAATGTGATAGTGTTTTATTTTCTTAATGTTCTTTTACAGCCTTGTTATAGTACACTCACTCAGAATTCATATCTTATGCTCTGACTTCCTGTGTGTTTGGCAAGCTGTGGTTTTTGTGAAGTATGTTTGAACACTTAATGCAAAGAGCCTTGACTTCCATGAAATGACTGTGCTTTTGTTTACTAAAGGTGTGAGACTCCATAGCCCAATGAAGACTAATTTGATATGTGTCCAACCAGCTTTGTTTTCATGAATGTGTGAAGAGTTAGCCATCTGTTGTTGTGATTGATTTTTATCAAAAGTCTTTGAGAGAGCCCTCTCTGACCAAAGAGGCTAATCTTTGGTCTAAAGTCTGGTTGAAAGAGTTACATGAAATCTTGCTTGGCTGCAGCCCTTAGTACTGATTTTGTGATAACAGATCTTTGCAAACATGGATTTACCATTGGCAATTGAACATAATCTCATTTGATATTCTTCTAAATATATTAATTTATCTGACACTCCATGCAATACAAGCAATCCCTTTTGGTGTAAAACTGAAAATTTCCTGTGACACCTTTGGATACTTGATTTGAGGTTATGGCACTTATTTTCTAGCTACACCATTAAAATCTTCTTAGGGAGAACTCTTCTCACTTCTAGTATGGTCTTTGTCCTGTCTTCTATATCATATTCCTCCAATTCATCTTTAGTTTTGGAATTCAAAACCCTTATCAATGCATGTGCTCTTCCTGGCTTTGAACCCAAATATTTATTTACATCTGCTATGACCTGTTTGGCCCTTTGTACTAGTTCATCCAGCTCAAATATTATTTAAATTGAAGGCCATATCTCAGTGATGGCTTCATTTATCTAGATCCAAATACATTCTCTAGCTTGTGTGATAGTATCAATCATAACATATTGTTTTTCTAGGAATTGAACTCTTTGTGTCATCTTGTACAAATTCTACAACTCATCTAAACAAGTAGTATCAATCTTTTGTTTTTGTTCCTATAAATTATTAAGTTGACTCCTTATTTTTTCTACCTCTTTACCCTTAATTGACAAATCTTCCATATCATTTTCCAGATCTGTTGTTGGATTAGTAGATGTAGTCCCCTCTACTATTGTAGTGGCTAATGTAGATGTTAGTGCTCTATCAAGTGTTGGGGTTCCCTATTGTTATTTTTCCTTTAGGAGCTTTTCAATCTCAGTCTCCATTTTCTCTATCTACACATTTTGTTCAATTATGATCTTGAACATATTTTCTTTCTCCATTTCTAGCTCACCTATCTCTTTTGCTTGTGGATCTTCTATAGATGGCAACTTAAGTTGTTTTCTTAGAGCATCTATGTTTGCATTTTTAGTCTTGATAAGTTCTTCTGTTGCTTTTACATCTATGGGATCATATCCCAACTTTATCACTAAATCCTCTAAGGATTTGATCTTGGTATATTTTGTTGAAGAAGAAACCTTTTCTAACTTTAACTAATATTGTACATTGTCTAATGACTATTGAAGTTTTCATGCTGCCATAGTTGAACTTGTAAGGGAAGAATAGATCATTTTACTAGATTTCTCATGTAGGTCAATCTGGTTAATAGGATGAATCAAATTTGTATCAAAAGTAAATATAAATTTATTATAATCATGAGCACTCAGAAGATGTGTAAATTTGGGCTCTAAAAAGGCTATTTTCATCTTTCCCTTCTCAGTGTCAAAGGAAAAATGTAGCATATGTTGAGTAGAAGATGTCTGCTTCCAAAACTGTGTGTACGTGGAAGCCTTCAAAGCTTCATTCCTCTGCTTGATTTCTTTGTAAACTGTGAAGATACTCTTCTCTTTTTGATTCTACTACAATTCTCCTATCTGAGATGATGACACATTTGGATTGGATGAAGATAAAGGAGAGATTACAACCATTTCTTTTCTACTAGAAGATGATGATATGAATGGGCCTGTTAGGATAATTAGGCGCTATTGTGTAGTGTCTTTTGAATGTGTATCACTTGTACTAGCTGTATTTTTCATTTTATTGTAAATTTTAAATTCCTTGGCTAAAGTTGTTGTTTCCATGGGAGAAGAAATATATTTGGGCCTTTTATCTTATCTTTCTTCTCTTACAAGAGTATGTGATGGTGTAGATGTTATAAATTGTTCCTCTGCTTCCTGAAGTGTGTTTTCCTGCCATTCATCTTGGTTCATAAATTGTTCTATCTTAGGTCTAGGAGTATGAGTATATGGGGTAGTTTTTTGTTCTACCCTTAGTTTTGAAATTAATCCTAGGGTATCATAAGACCAGGTTAAACTAAGCTTAAATTTGATCTTTTTGAGGAGATCTTCTGCTTCCTTTCCTACTTCTCTAGCATTACAAATAAAGATCCCTACTTGAGTTTTAATATTAAATTGAGCCTTTTTCTTTGCTGCAACAAAATGTAGTTGATCCATGTTGATCATTTGTCGGATATACACTAATGAAAATATACAAATAGGAACAAATTTAGGTAATTTGAATGGGGGAATATCACATCCATATATCCTAATCTCTATATAATTTTGGTATAAATACCAATCTCCCATTTTGGTTTGTTCACTGAGATGAAGGATTTTCCTAATCTCGGTCCACATTCTTGGTTCTGTATTATTGTTGAATAAACATGTAGAAAAATATAGTAACTGATCTACAAAATCATTGAATGTAAATTCAATGGTGTTTTTTCTCACCAAGGAATTCCAATGGATGACTAAGTGTGGATTACCTTAACTGTCCATCTTCTATAGGGGAAATAAAACCTCTCTGACTGATTAAACAAAAACAAGTATACTAAAATAGAGGCATACTTGAACACTCCTTCTGTAGGTAATTTCATGAACTGATCATGAATTGACTCTACTAAGTATCCACTGTAATTGAAAATTAGAGAAGGCTTTTCATTTGTTGAGAAAACTGACTAAAAACCTATTAAGACCTCATCGACCCACTAACCAAAATGATAACCTAATAGACATGAGGCAATGGATATAATTTTCTTGGTAATTTCTAGAAACATGGATGAATGATAGGGTGGGTTGGCTTTAGGTAATTAGACATCTTCTGGTAAAAAGGTTTCAAAAAATTTGGCTCTCTCGCGAAAGTTAAGATTTTTGTAAATGTCCATGAGGGATTCTGGAGAAAATGGATGCAAGGGTTCATTGTTTTGAATTTGTATAATTTGGTTTATTGACTCGGTAATAATGGTAAAGAGAACTGTATTGTTTTTAGAACCTACTACTCTTTGAGTGGGAATATACCTATCATGACACCATACAACAAAATCTGGGAAATGGTGGGTCCGTCGAACACTAAATTGGGGTAAGGAGGACTGCCAGAGGTTGATTTCATCACTTTGGTCAATGAATTTCTATTTTAACCAATTGTGGAGTTCATGGAGATCTAACTCACAGTTGGTTTCAACAATTTTAAAATATTGGTCGAATAAAGGTTGATAATCTAAATCAATGGAAAGGGGTAGCATGGGGTTTTCAATAACATTAGATTTCTTTTTGCAATCCATGACTAGAAAAGAAGAGTGAAAAAGACTTCAATTACCCTAAAAATTGATGGTTTTGTTGTTGACTGATAGGTAGCAATGTGTACAATCTCCGATGAAAACTTGGGCTGCTGTTTGGCCTGGTACTGGTCACAAATAGCTGAATTTTGGTTCGACAGAGAAGGGGATGATAGTTAGCTAGTCAACTGCGAAGAAAACAAATTAAAAGGGCCTTTGGTCTGTTAAAACGTTTATTGGGTAATACCCGTTAAATGGCATGGGAGAAGCATTTCTTTGTAATAGGATTTTTAATGGGTTTCAGAATCGGCGTATGAGGGAGTGACAAGTGGTAGAATAAGAGTGGATGAGGTTTTGTTTGAAAATGGCGAGAGTGGAGGTGTAATGGTCAGTTGAATGTGGAAAGGTGGATTTCGGGGGGGGGGGGGTAGCGGGTGGTATGTGGTTTTGGAGTGGGGGGGTGTGGAGTGACTGTGCGGGGGCTAGGTGGTGCAAGTGGTTTCGGGGTGGACCACTTTTGGCACCCTCCCCCATTGATTAAACATTAGAGGGGCTAGGGGGGTGCAGAGTGGCTGCAAAGCCATTGATCTCCGTGCTTGGGATCTTCAACCACCGAATACTTTGAGAACTTTAACAAGAAATGACAAAAGACATGTTGTTATGTATATCCACATAAACCTTAGTTTAAGTTTAATTTAATCGTGCTTACAATAAACACAATTAATAATAAATGAGCTACATTTAAACTAGAATGCTTTATTCTTTGGGATTTTCATTATTTTCTATTTTCTCTTTTTCTCTTTTTATATTTTTCTTTTCTATGTTTGTATTTTTTCTTTTATCACTTTTTTACAATATCTTTATATAAATTTTTATCTCAAACATCTAACTTATAAAAAAAATATGTTACAACAAAACCAATCATTCTTCAAACAAATGCTTCAAAACAAACCTCCTGTAAGAACAAAGATTCACCTTGGATGGATCGCTTTTTGGAAATGGGCTTCAATAGCCAAGAATATATTTCAGTCTTATGTCAAAATGTTTTCTAGAGTATTAAATAATATTTCAGTCGAGTTTTCTCCATCATCTCACCTTGTATCTGATAGGGATAAAAACTATGGTCATCTAAAGCTTCAAAGCCACATCAAGCGAGCCTGAGCCACAACCTACCATACCTAATTCAGAGTTGCAGCCAGAGAAAAAGATTGCCTTAAGCATGCCTTTGGTTGGTGGTCAACCTTAAACCATCTATGTGGGGTTGAAACCTCCCTCTTTAGGTTGAGCTTTTCCCTCTTCAAATAATTGGGGATACTTCCTCTAGCAGAAAACTTTAGCTTTTGGCCAGTTTTGGAAGAGTTTTGGGAACTTCACTAAGCGTTCCAGTGTTGGTGGTCATCCTTAAACCGCCCCCTTATACCAACATTTCAAAGAGCTCATTTAGCCTATCTCTGCCATGCAATTTTGCACATTTTTTGTTACATCTCTCTTCTTGGACTCATACATAACCCTTCAAATTAAGGGGGGAATGTTGGACAGTTAATCTGCAAGGATTCCAAGAGACATTGGAAGATGAATCCAAAATTCACAAAAATGTATTATAAATATACATCTATGTTAATAGTAAAAGAAATTCAATGTTATATCATTTATGGTTGTTTACATTGATGTGCTCCTGAAAACCACCCTCAACATCCACATCAATTGCAGTTCCATCTTCCTCCCATTTACTAGTCATGGTAGCTCGATATGCCCCTATTTTCTTACCAAGAAAACTTCATGCCACAGGATTATCAGAGCCGTATACCTCAATTTGATGGCACTAAGCCAATCACAGCACAAAATCACATAGACAGAATGAATGACTATTCAGATTTACAAGAAGTTGACGAATATGATATGAAAATGAGGCTCTTTACATAAAGTTTGATAGGAGAAGTTAAGAAATGGTTTAGAACATTGCTAGTAGCTAGTATTGCAGATCTCCCACAATTTCATCGAAGTTTTCTCACAAGGTGGGAAGTAAAGAAGAATCCTCTTCAAATCTTGGCTGAATATGAGAGTATAAAGAGAGCTCCTAGTGAAACAGTTCAAGATTATTGCACTAGATTCAATAATGTTTACAATTCTATTCCAATAGCAATACAACCTCCACTAGGGCTAGCTTTGATCAAATTTCCAGATGGTTTTGATGCAGATATGTCTTATCAACTGAGGGAGAGAAATCCTGCTACCCTAGAGGAAATGCAAAGGAATGTTGTTAGTGTGGAAGCAAATTTATTGGCTAAGAGAGCAAGGTTAAAGGCTGAGAGAAGAGTCACAATCAAAGAAGAACCTTCTTCTTCTTCATTAGATGCAAAGTTAGACACCTTAGTTAAAACCATGGAAAGAATGATGGAAAGGATAAGTTTAACTGACAGGGCTCCACCAAGAGAAACTCAAGGGGGTCCTCAAATCAGAAATCCTAATTTTAGGAAGAATCCACCCCAAATTAAACAGAGAGAGCAAAGAGGCCCAGTTGATAAAAAACAACTGGACCTCCATTCTAGGAGAACTATGTATATGAAGAAGCCGAGATAGCTAAGGACCTTGAAGAAAATCAGATAAATCTATTTGGGGAAGGATAAATAGACAATATTTTCTTAACTAAGGAGGAACATGATCTATTCTTGTTATCACAACCAGAAGTCATCCCTACAGAGTCAGATGATTATAAAAAGGGATACCAAAATTCTATCATGAAAGTACACAAATAGTACAATTTGAGAAGTAAGAAGACTCTGGGAAACCTTCCCAAGAAGATTAAGAGTGATGGCCCTTCTACCATCTAGACAAAGGATGATTCTCAAAGAGAGATTTCTAAAAAACAAGATGTAAGTATCAAAGAAGTAGATAAACCTCAAACATCTTTCAGTATTGAAAATGAGTTAGCCAAGTTTAAATTTTATATTCATATGACAGAATTTATTAACAAGAATACATATAGATCTCAAGTCATAAGGCATTAAAAATAGGGGAGGGAACAGACACAATCAAATTAATTGATGACCAACCTAAATTATTTTTGGACCTGAATTTGAGGTAATGTCTCAGGATGGTAATGCCCCACATTTCTATGTTAGTTTGAAGATCCATGACAATATTCTTCACAATGCCATGCTTGGTTTTGGTGTTTCACACAATCTTATGCCTAGATTCATCACGGGAAATCTAGGATTAGATATAACAAAACCCTATAAAGATTTATATTCTTTTGATTCTAGCAAAGTAAGATGCTTAGGTCTCATCGAAGATTTATGTGTGACTCCGGCCCAAATCCCAACAAAGGGTGTGGTGATGGATATTGTAGTGGCAGACATACCTCCCAAATATGGAATTTTTCTATCGAGATCATGGGGAGAAAAGCTACAAGTTACTTTGCAGATGGACATGACAAATCCCACTATTCCCATTTTTGGCCAACATAGGAGGTTGTACAGGGAAACATTGATGAAATATATGGCAAGTATCCAAGACAAACCAAATAATTATCCCCCATATTCTGTTCATTCATATATGGATTCCTTCATTCTATATAATGACATATGTGTAGAAGAGGAAGTGCCTCACTTGGAAATTGAATTGAGCAAAACAAAGGAGATGAAATTAGATGTGTGAAAGAAGATAAAGAGGGTGAAGCCCTATGGAATATGGATTTTGACGGGTTTTGGGTCTCCAAAAGGTCATCCACTTTCACCTTCATTTCCATCATTTTTCCCTCATTCCATAACTCTATAGCCCCATAAACTTACATTAAGTAACAATTTTCATCATTACATGGGTTTATCATTGTTATTTTCCAAGTCATTGATTTTAAGTATTATAAGTGAATTTGTGATTAAATGTTAGGAATTAACATATTTTCATATATATCTAAAAGTATTATAAGTTTTGTGATATTGTAGGCCTACTTGGAGATTCTAGAAGGATCCTACTTGGTCACCCAACCACAAATTTGAATTTCAAATTCCAACTCATGAAGATTTGTGGAGTAATTATAGAAGATGTGGATCATTAACTATGCACATTCAAAGGAGAAGAATCATGGATAAGAGGATTTGTATCTTACATTTTTAGGTGATTGGTTGTAACCACAAAGAGATAAATGTGGATTTAGGAGAGATCTAAGGATCTATATTTATTGTATAGTTATCCTCAATTTTTGTATAAATAGGAGTGCACCCTTCATACAAAGGGTTGTTAGATGCAAGTTAGAGGTTGTGAGTGTTAGTGTTAGTTACTAGTTGCTAGTTGGAGGTTCCAAGTTCTAGATGTAATTTGTAAAGTGAGGAGAGATAATTCTTGTAATATCTTGTAACTTCATCTTTATGAAATACATATTTCTATTTTGATCTCCAAGATGTGATAGTTGATTCAGTGTGCTTGCTGAGGAATGGAGGGCCCCCATCAACCACAATTTGCACACCTTTGTACATATTGGTAACATAGTATAGTTGTTTTATTTCATTTATATTCAACAAGTGTGATTTCAATTCTACAAGTGTGATTTCATTTCAACATGTGTAAGTGTGATTTAAATTCAGCAAGTGCGATTGCAATTCTGCAAGTGTGATTTCATTTATGCAAGTGCGGTGTGATTTCATTTATGCAAGTGTGATTTAATTTCTTTATGTTTAGTTTGATTTAGATTAGATTGATTTAACTTATTTGGTAATTAGTTTTTAACTGCATTAGATTAATCTATTTTAATAAATAACCACCTAGTACATATATTACAAGTATACCTCGCCATTTCTATGAACCATAGGTTGACAATTAATGACAGGGATTTAACTCGCAATTAAATCACCCACAATTTTGGTGTCATTGTCAGGGAGGTATAAATAGCTATTTATTTTGAAGTTTAGACAACTCATTATAGTTACATTCATTCTTAGATGCATGGTTAAAATCATATTAAAATCATTTAGGATGCATATTAGATTTCAATAATTTTTCAATACTTTGTAATAATATGTGTGAATGACAGGAAGTATCAACTAGTTGGAGTAATTCACAGACAATCAAGAGTTTGAAGAATTTCCTTTGAAGAACTTTATCAAATATTAGCAATAGCTAGGATATATACCTCTCAGGAAGAGTTTATTTTAACTGCATACAAAAACTTGTCTATCTCTCCACCTCCATAAGAAGATCTTCAAGTCTCTTTTGATTCCGCTTGTCAATCTATTGAAGAGATTAAACAATCATGCAATACTTTTGATGGGGAGAACTACTAGAATCTCAGATTGAGGAATGCATAATAAAGGAGGATATTTAATGTGATCTAAACCAAGAAAGGAATCAGGAATGTTATGACCTTATTGAAAGATGGTTCCAATCAAGAATCAAGTCACATCACTCCTTCATTCTTCCTTACCTTTTTATTGTATTATCAAAACAGCTAGTTTTTCATTATTTCATGTTTTTTAATACATATTTTCCATAACTAAGCATGAATATATGTTTACTCCTATTACGCACATGGTTACACTGGAAATATGTGTACACTTGAAACAAATTTTCTATTTCCAGTAGAGTAGAGTAGGATAGAATCAATGAATAAAAACCACGTTTGGCGATGTGTTTTTTTTTTTTAAGTTTTTAAAGTTAGATTTCATTTTATTTACAATTTTACTTATTGGTGGTATAGTAAGAGCCACCCATATCACTAATCAATTGCCGGAAGATGTAGAAAGAGAATGAATATTTGAGAAGAAGGAGACAAATAGAGTTTTGAGATCCACAATTTGAAGTTAGAAATCGAATCTTTTTGCTTTGTTTTTGAATAAAGAGTTTCAATATTTCTGAGTATGTTCACTTCTTAGAGGATTAGAGCCACCAAAACATCCCAGGTAATTAGGTAACTGTTTTCCACTCCTGTACTTATAACTATCTAATCTTATATTATTAATACATAAAAATAAAAATAAATATTATTATTAAGTTTTTATAATAATAATAATTATCATTATTATTATTGAATATTTATAATAATATTTATCATTTAATTATAAAGATTACTAATAAAAAATTTATTTATGATTATTAATTATTTATAATAAAAATTAGTTTTTGATTATATTCTTTTAGAATTAAAAACATAATAACTACAAATTTTAAAGTATATAAAATCTATTCAATTAATTAACTATATAAAATCTATTCAATCAATTAACTAATTAATCACATCATCTAACATAAAATCTATTAATAATAACAAAATTAAAAACAATTTACTAAAATATTATAATAAATTTTTATTAATTATTATAAATTAAAATATATTGATTTTTTTATAAAATCCATTCAATTAATTATCTATTACAATATACAACTAATATGAAATCTATTAAAAATAGGAAGCAATTTATTTAAAGATTATGATAAATACTTTTATTATTTTAATAATTATTATAAATAAAAATTAATAGTTGACCTTCATCTCCTTAAAAAATCAAATATTTTCTTTTAACTATTTATCCTATCACAAAGCTCTTCTTCTATCATCATTCAGATTGGTCTTGATGATGGATCCCTGTTGGGATTTGAAACGTTAACAAATATGGTTTCTGTTGTGGATACTCCAAGACTAAACTCAAAAGAAATGAACCACAGATGCCTAAAATCCAGAAATATGTTCACTTCTTACGCTCTCTGTGATCTAGAAGATTAGAAAAGAAAATTGAACAAAGTTAGTTTTAAAATTTTGCAATAAAAATTGGATAAGAGATCTAAATTCATAATCAAACGTATAATTACAGGTTTTTAGAAAGCTCAAACATCAAAAATAATGCCTCCAATGATCTAACACTATAGAAAACCCTTATTTTGACTCTTTTTGCACCTCATTTGGCCAAAAATTGAGTAAAATATCATTGTAGAGAGATAAGTCTTTCGGATTCATCACATAGTTAGGATTTGGTCAATGTTTCAAACCAACTAATATGGTTTATCCTCAGGACAAGGTCATAAATCCATTGATCAGAAGGAATAAATAGTAAGGATGCAGCATTCCTCAGAGTTAGTCATTAGAAATTAGTTGTTGGTGAATTAGCTGATTGAGATCGAAAGGCACGCAAAAAATCTTAATAGGGATGATGGTTGGAAATTGAGTAAGAGCTAGATTCCAGCTCTCTCATCATAACCCTTCATTCCTTTTTTGATCCTGTCTCTTTTCTTTTTTGGGCCCCTCTCGTTCCCCTATTTTATTTTATTTCTATCAGTTTTATTATTATTATTATTTGTTATTATTTATTTATTTATTTATTTATTTATTATTATTATTATTATTATTATTATTATTATTATTATTGTGATTTTTTTCTTCAGATAGTATAAGCATAATATTATCTTAATATAGAAATTAATGTTATTTATAATGATTTATTTTGAGATTAAATATATTTTCCTAGCAGCTAGTTTTCGATGATGAATAAGTCAACCCAATAAAATAATATTAAAATATTATTTTTACTTTTAATTATTCCTTAACATCTATTTTTAACTAAATTTAGATTATTTTTCCTCACCCCTAATTCCAAAGTAATTAATTTCTTGACCTACTAACTAATTCACCAACAACTAATTTCTAACAGCTAACTCTGGGCAATGTTGCATCCTTACTATTTATTCCTTTTGATCAATGGATTTGTCACCTTATTCTAAGGATGAACCACATTAGTTGGTTCGAAATGTCGACCAAATCCTAACTATGCGATTAATCTAAAAGACTTATCTCTCTACATTATGGATCACAAAAGTCTTAGTGTTTCTGGGAAAACTAGTATTCATAAATAATTCTATCCCTCTAGGTTTGGTAGCTACCCTAGAAACAACAGTTTAAAGCAATTCAATGATTTCTTCTATGTGTAACAGATAAGAGAAAGAAAATGGAACCAACCTGGAACTTCCGCTTAATCCCTTGCTTGCTCTCTCTCTCCTTTGACAGATCTTGCAACTCCTCCCCGTACTTAACATGCTTGGAGAGTACCTGCACAAGTACAGCAACAAAGAACCGTCAAAGCATCATGATCTATTACAACATAAACATTATAGAATCAGATATATAATGAACAAATGATAGCATTCACAAATGATAACATTCACAATTGTACAATCATATGGAAGAAAACTTGAAGAGCTTTATTAATAGAAAGGAGAATTACAACCCAGTTGTCTGATCTAGCATCATCCTCCTAGCTTCAATCCTTCTTAACCTCATGAAATAACAAGATCAAACCAACAAGAATACAATGCTCTTTCCTCAATTACAAACTATCAGCACTTCTTTGCAATTCACAATATTTCAGCCTCTAGATCTCTTGGATGAGGGATCCATTTATAGATGTTTGCAAAGGTGTGAGTCATCCATGGGGTTTGATTAGTGTCATTCCACTTGTTACAATTGGTTCCACAAGAGAAGGGATTGGATATTTCTTAGATCCCTTATTCATCCTTGGGCGAATTCAGAGAGGCAAGTGGCACAGGAGAAGTTTCTAGAAGATTCCATGAGCAACCACCTAGAAAACTGTCTCAGAAATTTGTCCATCCTCGCCAATCACACCCTATAGAAGAACTAAATAGTATGAATCATGCCCTAGTAGTGTACCACTCAGTATGCATCACACTTTTCCAGTGGAGCAGTCAGTATGGTTCAATTTAGGCAATTTTTGGATGGTTTCTCATATGGAACTTCTGGGGAATGATGTATTCAGATGACTATGTTCCTTTACGGTATGAAACAAATATTTTAGGGGTTGATGAGCCCTAATACATCAACATATAAGTTTGGGATTGATGTGCCAAAACATGTCTATAATAGTTGCCCCCTAAAGCATGAGGTCGTAAAAATTCATGTCGGGTGAAATGCTTTATCATGAGGATCTGAAGTTTCGAACTGGAAGGTGACCTTCATAAGTTACAATACAACACATCATCGTAATGTGATTTTCATGATCTAGCTAAGGGAGGCATTCCTATGCTCAACTTTATAAATTTCATTTCATGTACATAGATTAGATAGCCGTCTGCAGATATTGGTGATTCTTCAGATATAGAGTCATCATCCATGATTAGGATGACCATCTATGCAGAGCCTTTGTACATTTGATATTTTTATATCTCTGAATATATCACAGCCCGAATGGATGAAACTAGATCCGAGGTCTTCAAACTCATTCAATATTTGCTTGAGGTACAAGTCAATCCATGTGAAGAGATGTTCTAAAGTCGAACATGGAAAGACATCGCCTGATTACCAGCCAATGATGTGAGTTGTTAATAGACGCGAGAGGAATCATCGATAATGATAATGATCCTCAAGGTACTGCATTACAATTCACGTGGTGTGAATACATGATCTGATGTCGAACACCACGCAAAATCGTTCGGTCAAAGGCCATTGATGTCAACCTGTTGCCAGAAGTGAGAAACTTGCCATTGATGTATGCAAGCTTCAAAGCACTGAAAGAGTTATTTCTAAGCCAACTTCTTGGATAATGAGCCGATGTCAACAAGAAGTGACTCATCATAGGAGGGCCTTGATGTATCCCACATCTATGACACGAAATGAAGAAAATGATTTCTGGAGGTGAAAATGAACTAACGACATAAGGTTCAGGAATGGCGGTCATGAAAAAATGAAGGTTGGAGGTTTTGCAGTGTATGAGACATTAACTGGATGGTGATTTCTCAACTGAATGACTTCTCTTGAACACATTGGTGACACTGAGATGAATTGGTAGCATTAACCCCAAAAGATGGATGGTATGAAAGACCAATGGTGTGATGATCGGTGACCGGAATAACCCAACCCAAATCAATAACGGAGATGAAGTGAAAGTGTCATGTTCAAGAGCAACTTGCTACCATAAATTCTTCAAGTTTTTTCCCTTTTTCACCAATCATTGCTGACCAGTACCTCTTTATTTTTGTCAAGCTTGAGGAGGATAACATATTCTTGTTCTATAATTTTCCCTTCAGGCAAACCTGTCGCTATTTATATTTTAACGAGTCTAGCGATGGTGAAACTCGATCTCATCTAGTGGACAAGTTTGTCACTATTGTTTTAATGAGTTTAACAACAAGGATAACTCGGTCCTTTTCATGTTTAGAGAGTTTGAAAAGGGACTAAAAGAAAACTCCATAAGTTATTTTTCGTAAAGTAATCCCTCGGGTCCGAAAAAGGATAAAATAATATGGGAGGGATGTCATTTCCAATACTTTAACAAGCTGGAAAAGACAAGTGCTCGACTATCTTTTCATGTTTAGAGAGTCTAAAAAGAGTTTAAAGAGGACTCTACTTTGAGGAACGAGTGGTGTCTAGGATAGAAATTGATTCCAGTGATGTTGGAACTTCTCAAAAAATGTTGATTTATGTGAAGAGGCTGGCTAATAAGACCACTCATTGCAACTATTCCTCAAAAAGGGTAAAACAACCAAGTGAAAGCGTATGATCAGCCAAAGGGAAGGTGGTGATGGCATGAAAACAACCAAGGCTCATCTGACGAAAAGGCTGATAGAATGGAAATCATTAGAGTTAAAAAATGAAAATGGGTTCATTTTTAGACGAGCTTGAACCATAGGGAACCATGCTTGGATTCAGTTTCATTTTTACACAAGCTTGAAATGAAAAACTATGCTTGAAAATTGGTTTACATGCTCCCAGCATGATGAAAGGGAGAGTCTCTTGTAACCAGATGCAAGTCGTTGCAGTGAAGCAAGACGGTTATCCAACACCTATTTGGATTCGTCTAGATAGACAAAGGTGAATGGGGTGATTCCCTTCACATAACCTACACGGAAATTTAACTTTACCACTAGGTGCATGCCCCCCAAGCTTCATTACATTCACCTAAGTAGACTACTCATGGCTATCAGGTAGGTGGAATGAAGGTTCTTTTACGAAAACAAATGAAAGACTCCACTGGGATTTTACAAGATCTAATCAGAGACTCGACTTTGAACTTAGGACCTTGTTTCATTTTTAAACAAGCTTGAGACAAGACAAGGAACTCTACTCATGGACCTGTTTCATTTTTTAAACAAGGTTGACACAGTAAAAGAACTATCCTCATAGACCGTTGTTTCATATTTTAACAAGGTTGACGCAAGACAACGAACTGTCCTTCTGCTCCTTATTTCATTTTTTAAACGAGGCTGACACAAGACAACGAACTATCCTCGGGCTCCCTGATCACAACTCGTAAGAGGTCATGAAGGAGAAATCTGGTTCTAATGCCCCTAGTACATGATGTATAACATCACTGAATTGATCACCAGTTGATGTAAGTATGTAACATGTTGCCACATAATTAACCCATGGTGGGGATGATATCGTTGATATAAATGGACCATTTAGGGACGATGATTGACTTGGAGCTATATTTGGACTAGGAAATGAAATCTGGTAAACAGTGACAATCTTGCCTTCATGCAGGAAACAAATCACTCGAAAGAGTGTTGAAACAATAGCTTCCATGTTATAAACATAGTCATGCCCAAGAAGTAAATTGTAGTCTAAAGGTCCTAGGACTCACTTCACGTTTAGATAAACGGTATTTCCTCCCAAAGTAATAGGTAACTTAGGAAGGATCCCTAATGATCGACTGGTTCCTCTGTTAAAGCCTAACAAATTCTTTGTAATAAGCACAAGCGGTGGCGAACCAAGTGCTTTCCAAGCATTTGAAGAAAGGATACTCACTGATGCACCTTCATCTATAATAGTGCCAGATACAATCATTTTACAAAGTTGTACTATGATCTAGAAAGGCACATAAGAAGGAAGGCGGGATCGTGCCAGTCGATTCCAATCAAAGGAAGTGACTAGACTACTTGGAGAGGGTACCGTAGAAACAGGAGAATTGACCCCTTGAGTTACGAGAACTGGAGGATTTTCCTCCTATCTTGATGGAACAGGTGGACTTCCCCCAAGCTCATTAGAATCAGAAGTAACAAAAAGAACTTAAGTGGTATCATTTTCACTCTCTTCAGAAAAGCTACGATTTGCTGAAGATGAAATTAAGTCAACTTTTGTTTCAACCTATTGATTTGGGTCGAGTATAGACTCATTTGATTCACTTTCAGAGAGAGTGGTTTCAACCGATGGTTGATTTTGGCCAATCGGTTCATCAACTAGTGAAGGATTTAGGGAGAGTTTCCTGTAACCAGATGGAAGTCATCGCGGTGAAGCAGGACGATTATCCAAGACTCTTTTGGCTTCATCCAAAAAGGGACAAAGGTGAAGGGAATGATTACCTTCACATAACCTACATGGAATCCTAACCTTTCCCTTCTATCCATGAACTTTATTATCACTAGTTGATCGTGTCTTACCAACATGATCTCCAAAGGTTGATGACACGGGATGGTGTGAACGGGAAGACCATTCTTTCAAGATATGAGGAAAGTAAGGACAATTTTGATGAAAATGGTCTTCTGCACAAATTATGCATGGATATTTGGCTTTGTGAGGCTTAATGGACGGATTTTCATCACATGTTGCATTCAGAGAAATGGTTGCTTGGTTGCCCCATTGCTGAATTGGCTTCTTCTTCTTCTCCTTCCCTTTCTTCTTCTTCTTAGCCACTCGGTTATTAGTATCAATACTTTCACCA
The DNA here is from genome assembly GCA_031772625.1 of Pinus tabuliformis. Lineage (NCBI taxonomy): Eukaryota > Viridiplantae > Streptophyta > Pinopsida > Pinales > Pinaceae > Pinus > Pinus tabuliformis. The sequence continues at coordinate 911,113,327 of CM062811.1, read as the reverse complement.
AGTGAAGAGGAAGAAGGGGAGGAAGAAAAAAATGAGGAAGAAGGAAAAGGGTCAAATTCAGGATCAATTGGAGGTTGATTTTGTCCAGTTGAAGGTGTACTCGATTGTGGAGAAATCTCGACATTTTGAATCAAAGAAGTTGAAAAGAGCCATACTAGTAGGCCAATGGTAAGTTCCAGAAGGGACAACGTAGCCATATAAGGAGCACCAATATTTCGGAGGAATGAAAAGGACTAGGATTCCCATCAAAAGGAATTCCTTGGCTAGTGGACTCCGGATTTGTTGCCATGTCTAAACCTAAGATCAACTAAGGAATAGGGATGTTATTTGCAATCAATTAATTTTAATGACACTTTAGATGCAACTTTGCTTTTTTATTTTTTAAGAGTCGAGAAAAAGCTAAAGATGACTCTAGTCTCTTTCGATTTTTAATGAGCCTGAAAGGACAAGTGCTAAGATCGACCTTTTCTTTTAAAGAGTCGAAAAGGAACGAAAGTGACTACTATGGAGAATCTAGACAAAGGGATTACCAAACCAATCGCAAAACTACAATATAGACCTTAGAGATAAATTAAAAAGAAATTACGAAGGACTTATGATGGTAGTCAAGCTTCCCAAATGCTGTGTTTAGTGCATTGCGATCAATAAGGCGGCAGACTTAGTTTCCTATGGATAAAGGATTTAAGCCTATTGTGGTCTCCCAATATATATGCGACGGTATGGGGATCACAAGTCCATGCTAGCACTTTTCATATCTGTTAGCCTCCTGCTGCAGCAGGTTAATCATCTTTCATGATCGACAGTTTTACATGCCAAATATGTCATGCTATGCATGCTGCAATGCTCCATATTTGCTACAGATGGCCAGAAAGTATCCATGAGACTAGGTTGGTCTAAAGGCCACTGCTGTGTTCCAGTTTTGATAAAGCAACCCATTTTTTGCTTTGAGGCAGTTTTTCAGTTGGAGGCACTCAGGCTGGAGTTCACTAACTTTTTTTTTCATCGCCCTTATTATGTAACTCCCTATTAGTTTTTCCCTCCCCCTATTAAAACCATGTATATAAATCCCCCTATGTAAATACCCCTCCCTGGCATTATAGCCATACTTTTTACTAAGTCCGGGAAATCTCAGTCCATTTGGGACTGTTTTTAGCCCATCCGAGTCATTGAGGAACTAGTTTGACATCTGGTCAGCCAGTAACCTCTCCCTTAACACCAAAAACCCCCAAAAAAACCCATGTTTTCACCTTCCCCCTTGTAAAGATCCACCCCACCGCTGTAAAAACCCCTTAAACCCATTTCCCTAAGTCTATAACCTCCCCCCGTGCACATTAAACTCGGAATATCCCTGCGAATATTCCCTCCCGTTAACCCCCTGTCCCGTCGCGTTCGCCGCCAGCCGTCCGATCCACAGCCCCGTAGATCAACGGCTGGCGGGCATCCTCATCCCCGACGCGCCCGGCCTTTAACGTCCGGGAGTTCGGCGGTTTTGCTGCCGTACTCCCGCCACACATCAAGCGTCGGGTTGTGGTGGAGCCCCTCCCTCCGAAATCACCAACCCCCATAAGCGGTGCGCCACATACCGCTTACCGCCCGGTGACGTCACCAGCCCACGTCACCCCCCCTGTACAGTCATCCGATGAGTCACCCACCTGCGTGGCCTCCTGCCACGTCACTGCCACGTGTCCTGCCACCGTACCTGCCACGTCATCATCCATACGTGATGACGTCATGGTGATGTCATCCTGCCACATCGCCATGCTGACGTCATCAGCCCTTTTTTGGACGCAGAGGCGCAAAAATCGCACTTCGGAGCCTCGGAATCGAATTCTGAGGCAGTTTTTGATGAGCGATTTGCGCCACAAATCGCTCATTGCAGGATTTTTTGGTCCAGAATGCAGAATCTTCAGGGAATCTTTAAGGAATCTTCGCCCCATGCGGCCCCAGGAAGCCCGAAAAGGCGCATAAATGATCCGTTTTCTTCACAGAGCATACCAAAATGATCAAAAGACAACTCCAAATGATACAGAGGCCGAACAGCGGCCATTTACTGGTGATTAGACACGCAGCACAGCAGATCAGCAACCCAGATTTTGTTAGAGAGTATCAGTGGAAGAAAGGACGCCAGAAAGAATCAGTCATGATTTTTTAGGAGCTCGAGGCACCTGAACATTGATGAAGCCCCCAAAAAATCAAATCGATAAGCATCAGCCCATCCTTGCTTTCAAATCACCGTCAAGATATTTAAGGCACCAGGACAGCAAGGAAGTAGAGACCCATACCCATTTATTGCAGAAAGCACTGCAGCAAGCCACCGAGGACAACATTATTCATTCAGTTTTGACACATCGGCCCTGAGCACGGCCCGAGACATTCTTTGCATTTATTTCTAGATAGGATTAGGTCAAGTAGTCATTCTTATGACCTAATTAGGTCAAAATGTAATAAAGGAAACTCTGTAGATAGTTTTTCCCTATATATACCACCCTCTGTATAGTTTTAGGTGTGGGTATACCTGAATTTTTCTGTAATCAAAGATTGCTTAAAGCTTGGAGAGTGAACTGTCTGTTGTTGATGAATGTGTCGAAGAGTTGGAGATGGAATTCCTGCGCTGCGGCCTGAAGCAATAAGTGCCTCTTATCTTTGTTTATGTGTTTGACATTATCTAAATAGCAGAAAGAAAGAATAGCCTAGAATTAGTTAAATACTCTCTATGCTCAATTCCTGTTGTTTCTTGATGTTTTCTTCTGAATGAATTGGTTATGAACATTGAATTCCTTCTGGCTCATATTTACCCCAGTTCACTTGTGCTGGCCAATTATCTAGGGATTCTTAACTGCTCGTAGGTAGCGCCTTGTTGTCTCCTCTACTAATCTGTTGGAGAGATTCTTAACTGCCTCTCTTTCTTTAGCATTCTTGCCATCCCTTGAACCTGAAATTTGCTTCTGCCTCAGTTATCTCGCTCCATTTTCCCCTCACTGTTATTAAAGAAAAACACCATTAGTTCCCCTCCTCGACTCCACGCCCAATGGTTTGAAACATTCAGACTATACTCAGCCTCTCTACCTGAAAGTGTCAGTTTTCCCGCCAAAACTCAATCAAACCCCTGTGCATCATATCTAGCCTAAAATCACCCCTTTCAACAAAGCTAAATCATAAAGAGAGAGCCCTCTCTGACTGCAGGCAGGCTAGGGCCTGTAGTCCAAAGTTGGTTTGTGGTTACCTCGGTCGTATCCCTTTAGGAGTCAAAAGGGACAACCTGAGTGATAACATAATGGCGACTCCACTGGGGAGATGAATCACCAGTTCGCCTCGTTTTCTGGAGAAAGTGTTCCTTTTCTTCAGGGTTTTTCATGTTCAGCTCTGATCTGTGACGGTGGATAGAGATCAGGCACTTTAAGGTCACATCATCCACCTGGCGACTCCACTTCATCCCCATAATAAAGACTCCGCTGGAGAAATGAACCCGAAGGAATTGTATAAGCAGATCAGGCTCTCGACTTGGACTATCATCGAAGAGACCATGTTCTTTCTCTTGCACCAAATTTTGTTGTGCATATTGTACTTTAAAAGCGATTTTACGTCAAATTTTTGTGTTTTTCCTTTGGAAAAGATTGTTGAAAAGCCTCCTTGCACATCAGAGCAGCAGCTTTCAAATGCTGTTGAAGGTCATCATACGGTCAGGGAGGAAACAAAAATAGAGCCGTTGGATATCAGATCGAGGAAGACCCAGAAGCAGAAGCATAGGACCAGATGATCCAAATGGATCCCCTGCCTCTTTGTTTTCAGCCATCTAAATTATTCAAAGAAGAAGAAGACCAGCAGCCCACACAGATCAGTCCGGCCTTATTCGAGCCAGATTGTAATAAATTACAAGCACCTCTGCAAGTACCGAATGACCTATCCGCTGGCAGGCAGAATGGTGAAAGAAATCAGTGCAGGATGCCATCAACAGGCTGCGAGGCTCAATATCGAGTTGACAATGATCTCCCGACTCCAAGGCATGGTAGTGATCCTAGACCTTTGTACAGTTCTTTAATTCAGCCAAAAAATTGTATATATATGTTGCAGGACAGTTTTGTACAGTATTTAAGCACCGCAAAGAAGGTCAGTAGCTTCCTGATCTTTTCAAAGATTGACAAAGCCATAACAAATTGCAAAATCTCAGTTGATGTCACTAGCAAGCATAAGCAGCAAAGCTCACTCATGTTATTATTACTTAAGTGGCTGCATTGGCTATTTCATTTCACCTAACAGCAAAGTAAGTGTTGGTTAGGGTAGGTAGGTAGGTAGGATTAATAAGGCAGCCAGCCAAGAGAAATTCGCAGAACACAGTAACAATTGAATACAAGGCAGTCTGACCTGTTGTTCTTGACTTTTCACAAGGAAAAGACATCGCCAAGTGGAGCCACAATTAGCCTCCTGCTGCAGCAGGTTAATCATCTTTCATGATCGACAGTTTTACATGCCAAATATGTCGTGCTATGCATGCTGCAATGCTCCATATTTGCTATAGATGGCCAGAAAGTATCCATGAGACTAGGTTGGTCTAAAGGCCACTGTTGTGTTCCAGTTTTGATAAAGCAATCCATTTTTTGCTTTGAGGCAGTTTTTCAGTTGGAGTCACTTAGGCTGGAGTTCACTAACATTTTTTTTCATCGCCCTTATTATGTAACTCCCTATTAGTTTTTCCCTCCCCCCTATTAAAACCATGTATATAAATCCCCCTATGTAAATACCCCTCCCTGGCATTATAGCCATACTTTTTACTAAGTCCGGGAAATCTCAGTCCATCTGGGACTGTTTTTAGCCCATCTGAGTCATTGAGGAACTGGTTTGACATCTGGTCAGCCAGTAACCTCTCCCTTAACCCCAAAAACCCCCAAAAAAACCCATGTTTTCACCTTCCCCTTGTAAAGATCCACCCCACCGCTGTAAAAACCCCTTAAACCCATTTCCCTAAGTCTATAACCCCCCCGCGCACATTAAACTCGGAATATCCCTGTGAATATTCCCTCCCGTTAACCCCCTATCCCATCGCGTTCGTCGCCAACCGTCCGATCCACAGCCCCGCAAATCAACGGTTGGTGGGCATCCTCATCCCCGACGCGCCCGGCCTTTAACGTCCGGGAGTTTGGCGGTTTTGTCGTCGTACTCCCGCCATGCGTCAAGCGCCGGGTTGTGGCGGAGCCCCTCCCTTCGAAACCACCAACCCCCATAAGTGGTGCGCCACATACCGCTTACCGCCCGGTGACGTCACCAGCCCACGTCACCCCCCCTGTACAGTCATCCGATGAGTCACCCGCCTGCGTGGCCTCCTGCCACGTCACTGCCACGTGTCCCTCCATCGTACCTGCCATGTCATCGTCCGTACGTGATGACGTCATGCTGACGTCATCTCGCCACGTCGCCATGCTGACGTCACCCGCCGTACAATGCTGACGTCATCAGCCCTTTTTTGGACGCAGAGGCGCGAAAATCGCACTTCGGAGCCCCGGAATCGAATTCTGAGGCAGTTTTTGATGAGCGATTTGCGCCGCAAATCGCTCATCGCAGGATTTTTTGGGCCAGAATGGAGAATCTTCAGGGAATCTTTAAGGAATCTTCACCCCATGCGGCCCCAGGAAGCCCAAAAAGGCGCAGAAATGATCTGTTTTCTTCACAGAGCATACCAAAATTATCAGAAGACAATTCCAGATGATATAAAGGCCGAACGGCGGCCATTTACTAGTGATTAGACACGCAGCACAACAGATCAGCAGCCCAGATTTTGTCAGAGAGTATCAGTGGAAGAAAGGACGCCAGAAAGAATCAGTCATGATTTTTTAGGGGCTCGAGGCACCTGAACATTGATGAAGCCCCCAGAAAATCAAATCGATAAGCATCAGCCCATCCTTGCTTTCAAATCACCATCAAGACATTTAAGGCACCAGGACAGCAAGGAAGCAGAGACCCATACCCATTTATTGCAGAAAGCACTGCAGCAAGCCACCGAGGACAACATTATTCATTCAGTTTTGACACATCGGCCCTGAGCACGGCCCGAGACATTCTTTGCATTTATTTCTAGATAGGATTAGGTCAAGTAGTCATTCTTATGACCTAATTAGGTAAAAATGTAATAAAGGAAACTCTGTAGAGAGTTTTGCCCTATATATACCACCCTCTATATAGTTTTAGGTGTGGGTTAATTGGTAATTTTCACGAGAGACTCGTTGTGTATACCTGAATTTTTCTGTAATCAAAGATTGCTTAAAGCTTGGAGAGCGAACTGTCTGTTGTTGATGAATGTGTCGAAGAGTTGGAGATGGAATTCCTGCGCTGCGGCCTGAAGCAATAAGTGCCTCTTATCTCTGTTTATGTGTTTGCCATTATCTAAATAGCAGAAAGAAAGAATAGCCTAGAATTAGTTAAATACTCTCTATGCTCAATTCATGTTGTTTATTGATGTTTTCTTCTGAATGAATTGGTTATGAACATTGAATTCCTTCTGGCTCATGTTTACCCCAGTTCACTTGTGCTGGCCAATTATCTAGGGATTCTTAACTGCTCCTAGGTAGCGCCTTGTTGTCTCCTCTACTAATCTGTTGGAGAGATTCTTAACTGCCTCTCTTTCTTTATCATTCTTTCCATCCCTTGAACCTGAAAGTTTCTTCTGCCTCAGTTATCTCGTTCCATTTTCCCCTCACTGTTATTAAAGAAAAACCCCAGCAGTTCCCCTCCTCGACTCCACGCCCAATGGTTTGAAACATTCAGACTATACTCAGCCTCTCTACCTGAAAGTGTCAGTTTTCCTACCAAAACTCAATCAAACCCCTGTGCATCATATCTAGCCTAAAATCACCCCTTTCAACAAAGCTAAATCATAAAGAGAGAGCCCTCTCTGACTGCAGGCAGGCTAGGGCCTGCAGTCCAAAGTTGGTTTGTGGTTACCTCGGCCGTATCCCTTTAGGAGTCAAAAGGGACAACCTGAGTGATAACAGTATCAAGGAGGAGGAATCACCCAACCTTCAATGAAAGTGATAGATACTATTTTTAACGACACCAGAACACGTCACTAGCCTAGACCTCTAGATATGTTGCATTAAGTTCCAAAGCATTGTTAGGTTCATTGAAATTCATTTTAAAGATGATCTTGTTTATAGTTTGCCTTTCAATGGTTCACCATGTGATGATGATCTGAAATTCCTAAGATGCAATCTACAATGATAAACAATCTTTTTTTATTTAAGCAATGAAAATCCTAGCTACTAGGGAAAGAAGATAACAGTGCTTTTAAGTGAAGAGAAAAGAGCACAGACTAGTGCATTTCCCTAAATCATCTTTTCATACACAAATAAAAAAATGCAAAATGAAAATGCATGTATTGTTTTTCGCTTTCCTTAATGTGAAAAATGCAAAAAGGAAAATTAAATGCAGCAAAGATCTGAAATATTTCACTCAAAATGACATTTTCGACAATTTCTTCTTCAAAAGGGAAAGGAAGACACAAAACAACACTTTTAGTTTTGAATAAAAATTCTTTTGACACTTTGAATATAAACAAATCAAATCAAATACATGAGGAAAATTTTAATCGATTATCAAGGGAAGGAAGAATTTATGACACTTCTCTTTTCGACACAAAACGACAATTACAACACTTTTTGTATCAAAGCGATAAATCAACTAAAACAATTTTTTGACAAAGGATTGTAAATGAGGAAAAAATACACAAAAACATTCACTAATCCTAATGTAATTGAGGCTGATCTAAGTGATGCAAGTAAGTTTCAGTAAAGAGGCATTGTTCATATGTAGCAAAACAACCGAACAAAAACTGAAAACAAGGTCAAAAACCCTCAACTTCTAGATGGAAAAAGAGTTCACCTAGGCTTCATAGAAATTGAGATGCATCACACTTACTGCACTCGAGAGGTGCTATGCACACTGAGTCACAGTGGAAGACAGTGTGATGGTCTAGGGAGCGCAACTGAAATGGGTTTTGGCTCAAAAGTGGAGCTTTTTTCAATGTATTAAGCTAGGTTTTGATGAACAATGATGAGAAAAGTATGATGGAATGTCTTGAGAGGTTAATGAGCTACTAAAAGGGTATCTATATGTGCTTGCAAGTCAAATGTTTAATTCATAAACTAAACCAGAGATTGACTGAAGCAGCATTCATCTACTATGCAATTGCAAAGCAAGAGCAGTTCGAAGGCCACCTAGCTGACTTCAGACTCTGTCTATAGTTTATCAAATTGAACATAAAACAAACAAAAACAGCAAACAAACATATGTTCATTCCCCAGTGGAGTCGCCAATTTGTTTCTGGGAAAACTAGTATTCCTAAAGAATTCTAGCCCTCTAGGTTTCGCAGCTACCCTAGAAACAACAGTTTAAAGTAATTCAATGATTTCTTCTATGTGTAATAGATAAGAGAAAGATAATGGAACCAAATTGGAACTTCCACTTAATCCCTTGCTTGCTCTCTCTCTCCTTTGATAGATCTTGCAACTCCTCCCCATACTTAGCACGCTTGGAGAGTACCTGCACAAGTATAGCAACAAGGAACTGTCAAAGCATCATGATCTATTACAACATAAACATTACGGAATCAGATATATAATGAACAAATGATAGCATTCACAAATTATAACATTTGCAATTGTACAATCATATGGAAGAGAACTTGAAGAGCTTTATTAATAGACAGGAGAAAACCCAGTTGTCTGATCTAGCATCATCCTCCCAACTTCAATCCTTCTTCACTTCATGAAATAGCAAGATCACACCAACAAGAATACAATGTTCTTTCCTCAATTACAAACTATCAGCACTTCTTTGCAATTCACAATATTCCAGCCTCTAGATCTCTTGGATGAGGGATCCATTTATAGATGTTTTCAAGGGTGTGAGTCATCCATGGGGTTTGATTAGTGTCATTCCACTTGTTACAATTGGTTCCACAAGAGAAGGGATTGGATATTTCTTAGATCCCTTATTCATCCCTGGGTGAATTCAGAGAGGCAAGTGGCACATGAGAAGTTTCTAGAAGATTCCATGAGAAACCACCTAGCAAACTGTCTCAGAAATTTGTCCATCCTCGCCCATTGCACACTATAGAAGGCCTAAACCATATGCATCGTACCCTAGTAGTGTACCACTCAATATGCATTGCACTTTTCCAGTGGAGCAGTCAGTATGGTTCAATTTAGGCAATTTCTAGATGGTTTCTCAGATGGAACTTTTGGGGAATGATGTATTCAGATGACTATGTTCCTTTAGGGTATGAAACAAATATTTTAGGGGTTGATAAGCCCTAATACATCGACATATAAGTTTGGGGTTGATGTGCCCAAATATGTCTATAACACTTAGATCTAACATTATTACCCTACACAGAAGGGAAACGGCTATAAGTCTCGACATTTCGAATGTGCTCAACTACAAGTTGCTAAGAAGAAATATGATCTTACATTCCTCAAAAGATGTAGGGATGCATCATTGATTCCATTGTTTGCCCATATTTCACATCCTCTTAACAATTCTAAAAACTTGTAGATTTTTCTTAAATCTAGTCTAGTGTATTGCAACAGGATCTAGATCATCATTAAGAAGAAATATCATCTTATGTTCCTCAAAATATGTAGGAATGCATCATTGATTCTAGTGTTTTCCCATATTTCACATCCTCTTAACAATTCTAAAAACTTGACGATTTTTCTTAAATCTAGTCTCGCTCTTGTTAGATATCAGATTAGTGTATTGTGGCGGGATCTAGATTGTCTTTCCTGCAGGCTATTTGATCTCCATATGGATCTGGTGAATGGGGTTTTGGATTTTATTTGAAATAAAATCGATGGGTGTTCAGCTGCCAAAGCCCTCCGTTTAGAGGTTATCTGCAAGAAATAGCATTCACCAAAGTCTGATAATTTATTAAATGGTGGGAAACGCGCTTTTATCTTTGGAGCTGCCTTAGAACCGACATCAATCTTGTCATCTAGCGTTGTTAACAAGGGCCAAGTTGCAGCTTTAAGTGATTGGGTTTGCCATCAATTTCCAAGTTCCAACTCTTCTCGGTCGTCTACTCCTTCAATTCTCGCTACCTCAAAACTGACATCAAGCTTGTCATTTAGCATTGTTAACAAAGATCAGGTTGGTTCTTTAAGCAATTGGGTCTGCCATCAAGTTCCATGTTCCAGCTTTCCTTCGATTTTCATTTCTCCATCTTCCCCAGTAGTAGAATCCTTTTGTCATGGATCTCACGATGGAGATCAACCTGTTTCTAAAGGCAATAGGATGGCTTTCTTTGAGCCAGATGGTGATATTGCGATTCTTTCCAGTGTTGATCTTTCATAATCAACAGAGGAGAAGACTGATTCGATTTCAATTGAACTTGCTACTGCGTTCCCATTAGAATTGCCTTCCACCAGAGGCATCACCTCCTGTCAAGCCTTTGAATTTCCCCTCTGTCGCGTGAGCTGATCTCCTTCCTCCCAGTTACCCTCCTCTCCTATAGCGCATCCCTTAACTCATCCTTATTCCTCTTGTCCCCCACATTCATTGAGCATTATCCCCTCGTCTGGTCTATCGCCCTCCCCTACGTCCCCCTATCTGAACCTGTCCTCCTCTTCCCCCTCTTCCATTATCGACCCCAACCCTCTTTGGTTCCCTATTTTCACCTCCAGCCCGCGGTCATCTTCAAAACCCAATTCCAAAACTAGCCTTTTCTCCATTGATTCCTGTGATTTTAAATGTTGGCCTTTCGCTAGGTTTGTTAGTCCTAATAATAATAATTCTACTATTAATAACAATGATATGAATAATTTTACTACTTTTAATAGTAATTGCATGAAGAATAATACTACTTTTACTATATTTAATAAATATAATAATAGTACTATTTATAAGAATTGTTTCTTGTATTCCTCCCTTCCTAAGAAAAATATTAGATATTATGATAAGAATTATTTTAATAATAATAAATACAATAGGTATTCTATTGACTTTATTGATCATAGGAATAATAATTTGATTTATAATAGAAATAACTTGTCTTCATCCTCCCATAATAACATTTATAACCTTAATAACTATAATAAGGACAATATCATAATATTAATATTAATAGTAGCGATAATAATGAAAATATTAATAATTATATTAATAATAATAATAATAATAACTACGAGAATAATAATAACAACAATAACAATAATAATAATAAATCTATTTTGTGTTTTAAGAATGTTATCAATCTTTCCAGCAAGGATTTTGATTTTTTTGTCTTTAGTCTTCTTAATAAAGGTCTCAATTTTTACCTTGCCCCAAATAAGGTTCCTACTGATGACATTATCTGTAGGATTAAGTATGGTATCAAGGACCTTCCAGATAATGTCAAGGAATCTATTAGGCAATATTTCATTGTTATTCTTAGGAAGGCTAAACTTCCAAAGAAAAATCTCAGCAAGGTTGAGTTTCTTGCCCTTAAATCTCCAAGAGACAACCCTGACATTGTTGTCCTTAAAGCAGAGAAAGGTGGAGCTATTTTCATTCTTGATAAGTCTGATTCTGTCCACAAAATGTTAAATCATCTATCTAACAGTGGAAGTTACATCAAGATTAAAAAGGATCCCATTAAGTCTATTTCTAAGGAGGTTTCAATCGCTGCTAAGTTAGATTTGTCTCTTAGTCCTCTTTCTCGTAGGCTCATTGAGAGCAATCCCCTTACCCCTAGAATCTATGGCCTACCAAAGATTCATAAATCTAGGGCCCCCTTTAGACCTATTGTCAACACAATAGGTGGTCCTACCTTTCTTCTTTCTAAATTCTTAGCTCATAAGCTCAAACCTCTTGTTGGACGCACCGATTCTTTTGTTAAAGACTCTGCTTTCTTTATTCAAGAGTGGAGAGATATCAAATTGTAATCAGGAGATTTACGGGTTAGTTTTGACGTTGTTTCCATGTACACCAAAATCCCCATCGAAGAATCCATAGATATCATAAATTGCATTACTGAAAAAGACACCGCCAAGTTGGTTGGCCTCTACTTCACCTCGACTTTCTTCAATTTCCGAGGTGATTTTTATGAGAAAACTTGCGGTGTGGCGATGGGCTCCCCTCTTTCCCTTATCGTCGCTAACTTGTTTATGGAATATTTTGAGGCCATGGCCTTACCACGGCTCAATTGCGCCCTAAAAAATGGAAGAGGTTCATTAATGATACCTGTGGCATCTGGCCTCATGGTCGGGGAGCTATACCTGTTTATCAACCACCTGAATTCTCTTTCTAACTCCATCAAGTTCACAATGGAAGTTGAGGTGGACGACCGCCTTCCCTTTATCAACATTCTCCTTTCGAGGATGGATGATGGTTCCATTCGTCACCAAGTCTTTCGGAAGAAGACTCACATGGAACAATATCTCCATGCCAGTTCTCATCATTTCCCAGCCCATAAATTCGAGGTTCTCAGCATTCTTGCTACCCATTCTCTTAGAATCTCTGATGATAGCCAACTCAAATAGGAGAAATCCCATCTTCTTGAACCTTTTAGATATAATGGGTATAGCAAGTCTTAAAGCCTCAAGGCCTTTCACAAGACATGCAAAGAGCCTAAGATTAAACCTACTCAGGACAATCCCATCTCTAAGGTTCATCTTCCATATATCCAAGGAACCACTGATAGGATTGCCCATATCCTCAAAAATATGAATGTATATTCTTTACTCAAGACCCCATTGACCCTTAGGACTCGAAAGGGGTCTACCTTGTTCCCTGCTCCTGTGGTATCCCCTACATTGGAGAAACAGGTAGATCTATTAAACAGAGGATCAATGAGCATGTAGCAGACATCAGACACAATCGGTCCCGCTCATCAGCCTTAGCTGAGCATGCTGAAATCGAAGCACCATGTCTGCATTGAAGAATCCAAAGTTATCGCTAAGATAGATCATTTCCACCACAGGAAGCTTAGGGAGGCGATTGAGATCGAAAGGCACACCAAAAATATTAATAGGGATGATGGTTGGAAATTAAGTAAGAGTTAGATTACAACTCTCTCATCATAACCCTTCATTCCTTTTTTGATCCTGTCTTTTTTCCTCTTTTTTTGGGTCTACCTGATTCCCCTATTTTATTTTATTTTTATCACTTTTATTATTATTATTATTATTATTATTATTATTATTATTATTTTATCCAAAATTATCTATTTCATTTATTTATTTAGTTATTTATTTTTATTATTTATTTAATATATCTTTTTTTTAAATATTTTCCAGTTATCCTTTGACTTTGATTTGGTTTAATTTATCTTGGATTCCCTCTTTTCTTTTCTTACTTTTAATAAGTCAACCCAATAAATAATATTAAAATAATATTATTTTTACTTTTAATTATTCCTTAACATCTATTTTTAACTAAATTTAGTTTATTCTTCCTCACCCCTAATTCCAAAGTAATTAATTTCTTAACCTACTAACTAATTCATCGACAACTAATTTCTAACGGTTAACTCTGGGCAATGTTGCATCCTTATTATTTATTCCTTTTGATCAATGGATTTCTCACCTTGTCATGAGGATGAACCACATTAGTTGGTTCGAAACTTCGACCAAATCCTAACTATGTGATTAATCTAAAAGACTTATCTCTCTACATTATGGATCACAAAAGTCTATATCTAACATAAAATATCATTGTTTTAAGTTCTTGCCCAATTCTATTGTTAATAATCCTACAATTCGACCCAAACCCAGCGTGTACGCCCCGAATGTAGAAAGTGAATGAAAACTTGGCCTATATTCCTGATTCGCGGTCGAAATTGTACGACAGTTAAAATTCATACTTAGCCCTTTTTTTCCACATCTTTGGTCATATGGCACCATGTACCGAGGGGCTAGCCCCTTTCATTTTATGCTAGCACCTAGCCACATTGCACTTTTCATGGGACCGTGGTCAGGGCTAAGGCCTAGCCCTCAGTGCCTGCCTGTGGTCCTATGGTGCTGGAGGGCTTGTGGCTAGGGCTTAGCCCTGGCCCCTTTCTCCAAAGGTGCACCCATCAACCTTAAATTCAAAAAATCAGACTATGTTTAACAAGACATGAGTTAGTAGAGTTTGTTAAGAGTTTTGTTGGTGGATAGTAGGTCTCGGGTTCGATTCTCATGGAGGCCATTCGACCTCCAATAAAATTTTGGCCAACCACGAGGAGGCCATGTGGCAATCCCTCATTGGGCCACCACAGCAACCTGTAAACCAATAAAAAACAACCACCTATCAACCAGTAAAATGGTGCCTAGTGTCAAACACTTATTGGCCAATGAGAAATAGTCAAACTTGCCACGTCATGACCCAATCAACATACAGACTTCCAACTAGGCATTCCTGTGACTCAAAATCCATTTTTTTTAGTTGTTTCACAAAACGATCAGAACACAATTCCAGGAGAATCTGAAGTCGGATTTTAGTGAAACAAATTGCATTGGATTCAAGGCAATTAAATCTACGCTTTGGTGTTGGTTTCAAGTTGATCCAAGAATTATGAATTTTGATCATTTTCTTGGTCCACGAGATCATGGACAAGGGTGGAGCCCTAAAGAAAAAGAACAAATGCAGCTCTAGACTTCAACTTTCATAAAAACTTGCAAATATTTAAAAACCCAACTATGATAATTAACAAAACACCATCCGAGTCTAATTGCAAGTTGTAAAAGCGGAAAGGCAATGCAATGATCTGCATTTTTGGTAGTTGCAAAATCAACATAATTCAGTAGCTTATGCAAATTTGGTTTATGCTCTATTGATGAAGCATTAAATGTGTGGAGAAGAGGTCTCAAGCTCAAAATTGGTTAAAAACAAAATGAAGAAGTCACTAACAAAACAATAACATGTGATCCATGGTACCGATCAGGTAAAGGTGCATTTAATTTTTCATTCTTAAATTTGTTTTCTTAGTTTTATTTCTAAATTTTTTGTATATATCAAATGAATAGGGATTAATCACCTCTCTTTTGATAGTCTTACATTTTATTGTATTATCAAAACAACTGGTTTTTCATTATTTCATGTGTTTTAATGCATATTTTTCATAACTAAGCATGAATATCTGTTTACTCTTGTTACGCACATGGTTACACTAGAAATATGCGTACACTTGAAACAATTTTTCTATTTCCAGTAGAGTAGAGTAGGATAGAATCAATGAATAAAATCCAAGTTTGGTGATGTTTTTTTTTTAAGTTTTTAAAGTTAGATTTCATTTTATTTACAATTTTATTTATTGGTGGTACAGTAAGAGCCACCCATCTCACTAATCAATTGCAGGAAGATGTAGAAAGAGAATGAATATTTGAGAAGAAGGAGACAAATAGAGTTTTGAGATCCACAATTTGAAGTTAGAAATCGAATTTTTTTGCTTTGTTTTTTAATAAAGAGTTTCAATATTTCTGAGTATGTTCACTTCTCAAAGGATTAGAGCCACCAAAACATCCCAGGTAATCAGGTAACTGTTTTCCTCTCCTGTCCTTATAACTATCTAATCTTATAACTATATAATCTTATATTATTAATACATAAGAATAAAATAAAAATAAAAATAAATATTATTATTAAGTTTTTATAATAATAATTATCATTTAAAAATAGTAATTTATTTATAATAATAATAATGATTATTAATTATTTATAATAATAATTAGTTTTAATTATAATATTACTAATCAATTAATTTATCAAAACAATGTAATCTTATATTATTAAAGAAATTAAAATAAAATTATTATTCTTAATAATAATTATCATTATTATTATTGAATATTTATAATAATATTTATCATTTAATTATAAAAATTACTAATAAAAAATTTATTAATGACTATTAATTATTTATAATAAAAATTAGTTTTTGATTATATTCTTTTAGAATTAAAAACATAATAACTACAAATTTTAAACTATATAAAATCTATTCAATAATTTAACTAATTAATCACACCATCTAATATAAAATCTATTAATAATAACAAAATTAAAAACAAATTACTAAAATATTATAATAAACTGTTATTAATTATTATAAATATAAATTAAAATTAAAATATATTAATTTTTTTATAAAATCCATTCACTTAATTAACTATTACAATATTCAACTAATATGAAATCTAGTAAAAATAAGAAGCAATTTATTTAAATATTATGATAAAAACTTTTATTATTGTTAATAATTATTATAGACAAAATTTAATAGTTGACCTTCATCTCCTTAAAAAATCAAATATTCTCTTTCAACTATTTATCCTATCACAGAGCTCTTCTTCTATCATCTTTTAAATTGGTCCTGATGATGGATCCCTGTTGGGATTTGAAACGTTGACAAATATGGTTTCTGTTGTGGATACTCCAAGACTAAACTCAAAAGAAATGAACCACAGATGCCTAAAATCCAAAAATATGTTCACTTCTTTGTGATCTAGAAGATTAGAAAAGAAAATTGAACAAAGTTAGTTTTAAAATTTTGCAAGAAAATTCGATAAGAGATCTAAATTCATAATCAAATATATAATTACAGGTTTTTAGAAAGCTCAAACATCAAAAATAATGACTCCAATGGATCTAGCACTGTCCAAAACCCCTACTTTGACTCTTTTTGCACCTCATTTGGCCAAAAATTAAGTAAAATACCATTGTAGAGAGATAAGTCTTTCGGATTCATCACATAGTTAGGATTTGGTCGACATTTCGAACCAACTAATGTGGTTCATCCTCATGAAAAAGTGAGAAATCCATTGATCGGAAGGAATAAATAGTAAGAATGCAACATTGCTGAGAGTTAGCTGTTAGAAATTAGTTGTTGGTGAATTAGCTAATTGAGATCAAAAGGCATGCCAAAAATTTTAATAGAGATGATGGTTGGAAATTGAGTAAGAGCTGGATTCCAGCTCTCTCATCATAACCCTTCCTTCATTTTTTGATATGTCTCCTTTTTTTTCGGGTTCGCCTAGTTCCCCTATTTTATTTTATTTTTATCAGGTATTATTATTATTATTTGTTATTATTTATTTATTAATTATTATTATTATTGTTAATTTTTTTTAGATATTATAGACATAATATTATCTTAATATAGAAATTAATGTTATTTATAATGATTTATTTTGAGATTAAATATATTTTCCTAGCAGCTAGTTTTCGATTTCGATGATGAATAAGTCAACCCAATAAAATAATATTAGTTTTACTTTTAGTTATTCCTTAACATCTATTTTTAACTAAATTTAGATTATTTTTCCTCACCCCTAATTCCAAAGTAATTAATTTCTTGACCTACTAACTAATTCACCAACAGCTAATTTCTAACAACTAACTCTGGGCAATGTTGCATCCTTACTATTTATTCCTTTTCATCAATGGATTTTTCACCTTGTCCTAAGGATGAACCACATTAGTTGGTTCGAAACGTCGACCAAATCCTAACTATGTGATTAATCTTAAAGACTTATCTCTCTACATTATGGATCATAAAATGTTATGTGTGAAGCCAAATTCATGGAGGATTCTAGATTAGATCTTTCTAGATCTCCAGGATTCGAGATCTTTCCACATTGCCATTAGTTTCTAGAATCACATGCAGGATTCTAGATCTTCCTACACCGCCAGTGGTTATAGATCATTCCAGATCTCCATCTGAATCACACACAAGATTCTAGATCCTTCTTCTCCTTCTATAAATTTGTAATTTCTCTGGTCTAACAACTGGTATCAGAGCTAGGTTTGAATATCCACCGTGCAAGCCACCTAGTGCCATTTCCTTTCTCTGGTAGCGTTCGCTAAAACGTTGGTTGTTACCCCTGATCTGTCCAGGAAATAGTTGAGGAATGTTGGAACTAAAAGACAATTGCTGCAAGAATAACAAGGTCGTGGAGCTATGTTGAAACGTGTTACTGGAGTTTGAAAAGTGGAGATCCGTGGAGATTGGAGTTGAAACGTGGTGTTCGTAAGTTTTTTTTTACATCAAGCTTGCACGTATACATCAAGTTTTTTTTCCCGAACCAACATATGTATGTGTGAAATGTGAAAAGGTTAAAACATTATATATCTTTTTATATTTATTATGAAACATATATAATTATATGTTGGAATTTTGAAAAGTATATTTTAAAAAGGAGCGAGAATTTTGAAAAGGGTATTTTAAAAGGAGGAATCTCATTATTACTAAATTTTAAAGAGCAATAATTAAAGTTTTATTTTTAAGTGGAGTTTTATGTTTTGGGACGTGAATTTGATTGAAAATGGAGACAACACTTACAGATATGGAGAAGTTGAGTGAGGCTAATTTTGCCTTATGGAAATCACAGGTGGAGGATATACTGATTTTAAAGGACCAGTACTTGCCGATTGAGCGCACAAAAAAGAAACCCTCGTCGATGACAAATGAAGAGTGGAATAAGCCAGATAGAAAGGCGATTGCAACAATCCACCAATATTTAGCAAAGAATGTTTATTTTAATGTGTCCGGAGAAAAGACAGCTGAAGGATTATGGAAGAAGCTCCATGATTTATATGAGAAGAACACAACATCAAAGAAAGTGTTCTTGATGAAGAAGCTTTATAATCTCAAAATGAAGGAGGGTGCTTCAATTTTTTTTTTTCCATGGAAAAAACGGTAACCTTTTATTAAAAATTTAATGAAAAGTTACACTATCAAATGCAATGAAGCATTCAGTATATTGCCACCTAGGCTCGCAGCGTTAGTGAACTAACGTGCACAAAGAAAAAGAAGAAGAAGAGAAAAAGAACGAAAAAAAAGGGAAAAAACCTGTCTTCTCAGGTTTTTCGCCCCTTTTTCTTTTCAACCTTGCGCCATTCTCCCACAGTGGGCTCGGACGAGGCAATGACTAACTGGGTTGTTTCATTTTGTTGTCCTATTTCTTTATCTGAGTCTGATGTATCTGAATGATGCTGTCGTTTGATGCCTCCCATGCTTTGATCCGCGCTTGTCATCTGTTGCTGGGTCTCTGCCTGGAAAGAAAGTGGCTGTTGCTCCTTGTTGACTGCTGTATTTTCCTTTTGGGTCTCTAGATCAACCTCCTCTATGTTTGTATCATCCTCCTCTGCTTCTATTTCTGCATCTTCTGATACTGTAGGGACTTTCTTTTCCTCGGTTCTCTTCTTTATGACATTGTCTATGTTCTGCCATCCTTTGTGCTTCCTTTGTTGTGGCTTGTTCTTGTTGTGGCTTTTGCATGCATTGAACAGATGACCTGTTTGTTGACATCCCCTGCATCTGAATGCTGTGTTCTCATAGTCCAAAGATTGTTTCCATTGAGTATTGTTGAAATTCAGGATGATGCTTTCTGGTAACCCCTGGCTGAGATCTACCTCGACGCAAATTCTAGCAAAGGTAAAGATCCCTTTTAGATGTCTCTCTGTATCAATCTTCAACATTCTTCCGAGAGTATTTCCTATGGCTGCTAAGGATAAAAAATGCCAAAAATGCATCGGAAGATTATGTAGTCTTACCCATACCGGCATTTTTGATACCACCATGGTGTTTGGATCAAACTCCGGGAACCAGGGGGTGACAAATAGTCCCGCACTGCCCCAGAACCATGGTCCTTCTGTAAGAGCTTTATCCCTCTCTTCTTCGATGCGAAAGACTACTATGAAGAATCCTTTCGCGCATAGGTGAATCCGGCAGTTTTTTGTCCATGTCATGTGTATCCATTGGTTCAAAGCATCCGATCTAGGCCAGAAGCCGTTAAATCTACAAATGACTGCATTTTTTTGTAGATCTGTGAAAATGCCCTTTACCTCTGGGATGTCCAACAGAATGGAGGGACTCTCTGGTGCTTCATCTATGATATACTGCCCTGGAGGGGTATTTACATTTTCATGTTCTTTCCCCTTTTGATTTTCTGTCCCCTTTGCTGCATCTCTGTAGGATCCTGTAGATTTTGATGTAGACCCCTTTGATCCACCTCGCAGCCGGTGATTGAGAATAACAGTTGAATCTTTTGCAACCCTGTAATGCTGGAGGGTGTGATGTTCCTGCATGCATTTCCCTGAAGATATTAAGATTTGAAATGCAACTGGGATTCCCAATTTGTCCTGGATTTTTTGTTTAAGCTCCAGAACCCTCATGCTTCCCCAGATCTGCAAACACAAATGTCTGCCTTCTGTTGATCTGATGAAAATTTGTTGCACTGCCGAGAAAATAGGGGTTTCATCTAGATCTACAACTTTTCCCTTTAAAATACGCCCTGGGACGGCCGTTCCAAACCACGACGCTCTGGAAAGAGGCAGCGGAAGCGGCATACGCCTCACTCCTTCATAATCGCAGACAGATTTTTGTCTCTGCAATACGATCTCGGTTGATGGTGGAACATGATCTGGTATTTCCCTCCCGGATCTGCAAGGTCCGTTGTTTAAATGCAACAACGTGATGGCTGAAGCCCAAATCGGCGCTGCATAAAGCATAAGCGTCTCCATATGCCATAAAAACGGATCAATATTCCCAAGCCTTAGCAGATCTACGGCCCTACCTTTCGAAACCTGCCCTTGGTCAACAGATCTAACCCACCGAGCAACGAAAAGTGGCCTGGGATCTGCCGGACTGTCTTTGCCGTGCCAAAAAAGTGCATCCACGCAGAAAGCCGCATCAGTACCAATCAACATAAAAGCCTTTTGGTTTTCATTAACAATCTCTGTGCCTGCGTTTTCTGATGTCCCCCAGAAGTGTGCTCCCTGCGTCCAACGAGATGGACAGCACCCCAGTCTCTTTGAATCGTCGAATAACCTCTCCTTATCAGATCCGCCCCAGTGCCCAAAGGAAACTGCGTTTCCAACGAAACCAGCAGCCAGGCGATGAGCCGGTCCATTGTTTCTCAGAGCTCTTGAAACCCTGACGGCGCAGCCAATCTCCTTAGAAACCCTAAGACTCTGATACGCCTCCATCGCTCCCCCCCGATTTCATTCAATGTGTTACCCAACACCAGGAGGGTGCTTCAGTTGTTGAGCACTTGAATGCATTTAATATTATTACTAATCAGCTTGCCTCTGTTAAAATCATTTTAGGTGATGAAATTAGAGCTATTTCGCTAATGTGTTCTGATGAGCCCCAATTTTGGTACAATTTGGGCTCATTTTGGCCTATTCTACTTGCTCAAACCATTCATTTTTTATTGCTTATGCATGCATTTCTTAGTTTATTCATGTTGTTTGTAGGAAGAAGGGTAGGCACTCTCTCTACGTGACTAATGCATTATGATTCCAGGTTTTGGCATTAAAAGGGAGCAAAAGACAACGAAAAAGGAGATAAGGAGACAACGAGGTGGCACTGCGGGTTTTGGGAGAGGATGTCCACGGTTCTAGGGACATCCCTCGTGATTCCCATCAAGAACTCCGAGCTCTAATCCATCTCCCCTCCGAGCTTAGAAAGCAGCCAGCTGTTCTACAGGAACAACAGTTATAAACTGCTCTACAGGAACAACAATTATGACCACCCTACAGGATCAGCAGTTAGACTCTAGTTGGACAGCCGAGCTCCTAAAATGAAGGACACTTGTTGGATCATTGTTTTTGTATAAGTATGGAGGCCTTAGCCTTAGATAGGTTGTTGAAACTCTCGTATTGCTATTGTAATTTTGGAGCACAGCTCAGTTTTCGTTCCTTTTTGTAAGCCAATTTGGCATGACATCAGATTATGAATAAAGAAGGCAGTTTGTGATCTAGTTCTGAGTTTTTCTTAAGGAGACTATAGCTCTCAGGTTAGGGCCCAACCTGAGAGCCATAGATCCCCTCTGTTGTAGTGTTGTTTCCATTTCATTTCAGCACTTTGAGCTTTTCATTTACACATGCAATTCGAATTACAGATTGATGAGTTGGTCTTTTTCATGAGTTAGATAGGAGATTGCTTATGGTGAATTTGTTTCCACTTGCTTAGTGTAGCAGAGGATAGATATAATCGATTGGAGCTCCAACAAAAATGTTGTTAAGGCTCACGGCCGTCTCATCTGGGATTGGAGTGAAGTCCATGATTAACCACCAAAAATACGCATTTCTTTATTCCATGGTTGCTGCAAACACAGTCACGTTATGTTAGATGCTTCCACATGATTCACACCTGCACCACACTCCCTTACCACAGCTTCATGCACATTCTCCTTCACGTTTAGATTGCTGCTCATTGAATTTACAAGCATAAGTAGTTTAGGTTGATGCATTTTTGGTTGAGTGACAGTCATAAGCATTTGTTTCACTTACACTACTCTCTCTCGTTCCATCACTTTGTCCTCCATCTTGATCACGCATGCAGACATCTCTTTAATCCCTGCTCCGCTCTGTCATCTCACAAAGCCTTTCACTCCTCACGTACTTCCATCCTCTAGCCCTTCGTTCACATAGCCCTTTACCTTTCAACCTACTCCCTACACTCACTTCCCATCCTATTCTTCCACTTCTAAAGCCATCACCAGCCTTATTCCTACCTTACACATCTCCCCCTACCATTCCATTATCCCTCCATCACTCCAAACACTCACGGTAGGTCATCCTGTAGCCAGTTGTAGACATCCTGTAGAAAACAGAGTATCCTGTAGGATTCTCCATAGCCATCCTGTAGGAGGCCACTCTCTCGGTTGCTGAGCAACTGAATGCGAGGAACCTCTGTGGATGGGTGCTAAGGATCCCTAGGGACCTCTCCTAGCCTCCCCAACCTATCCCACGCTTTCCTTCCTTCTCCATCCCATCTGCACAACCAAACCCTAGTTAGCACAAGATCGCCATCATTCCACACACTTAAAGGAAAAATACCAAAAACATAACTTTCATGATGCAAGTAGTTTAGATCCATGCATTTTCATTTATTAGAGGTAGTGACAGCATTGGTAGAAGTTGCATTTACATTCCTTGCATTGTAGAGGTCAGACTAGTTAAATTAGGGTTTCCTAGGTTTACATGCTTTGATTTTCTTTCAGTTCATTTTTGTCAAGTAAAGTAGCTTTCCTTTGAGATTAGCTTTCGTCCATCAATTAGCAAGCTTCTTCTGAGAGCCTATAGAAGTTGGCTTGAGCCCTAGCGGACTTGTGCCAGCTGACCAAGTGACAGCTGCGACAAGAGCTAGTACTTGTGCATATAGCACCGTCGCTTCCAAGTTTGTACGAACTACCGGGTTGATAAAATGAGAGACAGGAAGCCCCAGGAGTTGTAGCATTATTGCTACAATACTGGAGCTCACCATCTTTTTGCCGCCGTTGCCGGGGAAGCGTCAGAGTATTAGTAATTGTTGCTTTTCTTCTACTTCCATACTCTTACTTCTGCTCAGTAGTTTACTTCATTTCCATTTTGCAAAAGTAGCTTAGCATTTCTTGCTTTCCTAGATTAGCATTTCCTGCTTTCCTAGATTAGCATTTCCTGCTTTCCTAGATTAATATTTCTTGCTTTCCTAGAGTAATTTTTCTTGCTTTCCTAGATTAGCTTTCCAATTTTGCAATTTCATTTGAGCAATATAGTTAGTCGTAGATCACTTTGTTTCAGTTTTGCAGGTACCAAAGAAAAAGCAAAAGCACTCAAAACAAAAGAAAGAAAAGTCCTTTCCATTTCATGCCTCGTAGGAACCGAGATAGATCAGGCAAATTCCTACCAAACACCCCCACCACATCACTGAGTCACCCTTCTCTCTTCTTTGGTGACAGTGACCCAGAGGAACCTATAGGTGAACATCCGGAGATATACCAAGACCCTATAGAATAAGAAGAGTTAGAGACCACTCCATCTGTAGCCATGGCTGATAATAGGAGAGAAGATGAGAGAATAGAAGGAGCTTTCCCCATCCGAGAGACCAATGGAGATATGAAAATGAAAAACATTAGCCCCTCCGCCTTGCCTCACTTCCATGGACTGACCACTGAGGATCCTGATACCTTCTTGTTTAAGTTCGTTGTCCTTTGTAGAACCTATGACTATACTGAAGATGAGCAAAAGCTGAAGCTTTTCCCTTCTACTCTTAAGGATGCAGCCCTACGCTGGTTCATGGGATTACCTGGGAATAGCATAGCTACTTGGGCTCAGATGCAGCAAGCCTTCAATACCAAGTATAGGGATTATTGTAGGTCCAAGGAAACTAAGGGAGAGATCTTTCGAATGACCATGGGGAATGATGAGTCTTTAGAGGATTACGAGGAGAGGTTCCAACTTAGCTATAAACGGGCCAGGTGCACACTTGACCCTGAATCCCTCAAGTTGGTTCTACTCCGAGGAGTCCCTGAAGATCTCTTAGACACCCTTCACATGTTAGCTGGGGGGACATTTACCAACTGCCTTATGAGGACATCAGGACTGTGTTTCGAAATCATTCCAGGGCAGCTAGAAAACGAGGTAGAGGAAATCTCCTCTCCAATGGTGTCCCTTTCTCCAAACATGATTTTACAAACCAATTAGAAGATCTTAAGAGTGAGGTGAGACAGACCATTGCCATGCAGCTGGACACATTCAGGATCTAGCAGAAGAAAGAAGAAGCTGCGAGAGCCTTGGCTGTCTTCTGTCCTAGGTGCACCAGAAGACACCCTAAGAACGAATGTCCATTGCATTCGGTTGAAGTGTGTTTCGTTTGTGAGGAGGACCACCCAACAAATCAGTGTCCAACCTTACATGGGTTTAAAGCCATGTACCAAGGAACCGAAGCCCCCACTGAACCTCTCTACTTCATCAACCAACGGAGGCCTCAAGGATCTAGACCTTATCAGCAGGGGATGCAAGGGGCATCTCAAGCTTATTACAACCCCAACCAGTCAACTCTTATGCCTTCCTGGGGTCCCCCTGCTCATCCTTCATGGTCCATGCCTCCTCCATGGTCTTATCCACCTCAGTATCCTACTCAACCTCCTTCTCATCCATATCACTCACATACCCAGTCGCAGCCTCAATGGAGTGCTCCTCAGTCGGGGTGGAGGCCCCAATACAACACTCCTCCTGCCATTTTGCCTCCACCACCAGTTCAACCTCAGCCTCTACCTCCTACTCCTCCAAGGCAACCTCAGATGCCTGCTCAACCGAACCCGAACCCCAACAATAGACAGGCTCAGCAGGTATATACTAGGGAGACCTCATGCCCTACCTATGCTGTGGAGATCCAGGAGATCAATCTTAGATCTGGAAAGACTCTTCCAGATCGCCAATCTCCTCCCCCAAAGGATGAGGAAAACCATCAGGAGAGTGAACCAAAGCCTATTCCAACCTTTCCTGAGAGACTAACAGCCACCACACAACCTAACCCAGAAGAAGATGAGCTTTTGAGTGAGCTCAAGCAGTTGTGTGTAAAAATCCCACTTCTCCAAGCCATCAAGGATGTGCCTATATATAACAAGCTGGTTAAGGAGAAGTGTTTCAAACACCCAGGCAGACGGAAGAAAGATGCCTCAACTATCAATGTCATAGGACAGCTTTCTGACCTTATGCTAGGATAAGTCATCTGCCCAAAGTACCTAGATCCTGGAAGCCCTGTAGTAGATGTTCACATCAATGGCACCATTATCCCCCACACCTTGATTGATCTGGGGGCAGCCATCAATATGATGACCAGGGATACCATGCTTAAACTCAATCTTCAGGGTTCCTTGAGGAAGACCTCGACAGTACTGCAATTAGCAGATCGCTCCACCGTGACTCCCGAAGGGATTGTGGAGGATGTCTTGGTCTCTATTGATTCTTGGGAATACCCTGCAGACTTCCTGGTTCTGCAACCAAAGGCCAAGCTTACTGGATATCCTCTCATCTTGGGAAGGCCTTGGTTAGCTACTGCAGATGCTTACATAAGTTGTCGGGCAGGAAACATGACCATCAAAAATGGTCCCATGTCCAAGCAGCTAGTCCTATACCCTCCTGCCCAACCTTCTTTAGAGCATGATTTACCACTCTGGTTGGAGGAAGGAGAGGAAGACGAGGTGTACTCTGCACCTCTGTGCACCCTAGATACCACTAGAAGAGACCCTCCTACCGAGGATGATTTGATTGAGACCCTGATCCAGAATCCACCTTCCAGTGCACTATCTTTAGAGAAGTTGGTGGAGGATGCCCAAGCTAGCACCTCAGTGGACCTTTGTACAACCGGCCCTGTCACTCCTAGAGTCAAAAGTGTGGAGTTCGGCCCTGAGAGAGCATTAAAGATCAGCTCCTCCCTATCTCCTTCCCAGGAGAAGGAGTTGTGTAGCCTATTGGCCAGCCACTTAGATGCCTTTGCTTGGAGCTATAAGGAGATGAAAGGAGTCCATCCCTCGGTCTGTACCCATCATATATACATCAAAGAGGATTGTAAACCAGTTAGGCAACCCCAGAGGAGAATGAATCCAACCCTTAAGGACATTGTCAAGGAAGAGTTACAAAAACTGTTGGATGCCGGATTCATCTACCCCATCTCAGATAGTGAATGGGTGTCCCCTCTAGTGTTGGTTCCCAAGAAGAATGGGAAGTGGAGGATCTGTGTAGATTACCGCGAGCTGAACAAAGCTACCAAGAAAGACCATTTCCCCCTACCCTTCATAGATCAAGTGTTGGATGGACTGGCAGGAAAGAAGTTCTTCTCTTTCCTGGATGGGTTTAGCGGGTACAATCAAATCCAAATCAGCCCAGAAGACCAAGATAAGACCACCTTCACTTGTCCTTGGGGTACCTTTGCCTACAGAGTCCTTCCCTTTGGGCTATGCAATGCTCCTGCTACTTTTCAGAGAGCTGTCTTGAGCATCTTCTCGGAGTTGGTCCATGATGCAGTGGAAATATACATGGATGACTTTAATCCTTATGGGGCCAACTTCCAGGAAGCATTGACCAACTTGGGAAAGGTCCTAACCAAGTGCACCGAGATGAACTTGTCCCTTAGTCCTGAAAAATGTGAATTCCTAATGACTGAGGGGACCGTGCTAGGCCATACTATTTCTTCCCAAGGATTGCAGGTGGATCCCAACAAAATTGCTCTCATCAAGAGGGTTCCACCTCCTCAAAAAGTAAGGGATGTCCGGAGTTTCTTGGGATTAGCAGGATACTACCGGAGATTCATTAAGGACTTCAGCAAGTTAGCCTCACCATTGTTTGGTCTGTTGGCAAAAGATGTGGAGTTTAAGTGGACTGACGATTGTTAGAGGAGTTTGAATGAGTTAAAGGACAAGTTGGTGTCAGCACCAATCTTGAGAGGTCCAAACTGGGCCCTACCTTTCCACATCCACACTGATGCCTCAAACAAAGCCATAGGTGCTGCCTTAGGACAAGTTGAGCAAAAAATTCCATATGCCATCTACTTCGTTAGCAAAAACTTGTCCAAAGTAGAGCTGAATTACACTGTAACCGAGAAGGAATTCTTAGTTGTGGTCCATGCACTGAACAAGTTCCGACATTATATTACCGGTTACCAGACTTTTGTACATACTGACCATGCTACTATTAGATATTTGATGAATAAACCAGATGTGAATGCTCGTATTATTAGATGGTTACTTTTATTGCAGCAGTTTGATCTAACCATTGTTGATAAACCAGGGAGAGAAAATGTTGTTGCTGACTTCTTGTCTAGATTGGATTTGTCTGCAGATGAAGATGGGACGGTGGATGACCAGATGCCTGATGAGCATCTTTTTGCTATCTCAGTACTCTCTCCATGGTTTGCTGATATAGCAAACTACCTTGTTTCAGCTCAGTTCCCTCCGCACCTCTCTTCAAAAGAGAAGAGCAAAATCATCAGAAAGAGTGCCTCATTTACATGGATTGGGGGCAATCTATTCAAGCTTGGCCCCGATCAGATCTTAAGGCGTTGTGTAAGGGAAGAGGAAGTCTTTGACATCCTCCTCACCTGTCATGATGGGCCTTGTGGAGGACATTTTGCAGCAAAGAGAACTGCCTTCAAGATCCTGCAGGCAGGCTACTATTGGCCCACACTGCATCAAGATGTCAGAAGATATGTCAGCCAGTGTGACCAATGCCAAAGAATGGGGAAACCGACCCAAAGGGATGAGATGCCTCTCCAACCTCAAGTGACTCTTGAGCCATTTGAGAAGTGGGGCATGGACTTTGTGGGTCCAATCAATCCCTCTTCGAGGCAAAGATCCTACATCATTGTGTGCACTGACTACCTGACGAAGTGGGCAGAGACCAAAGCCATCAAAGCAACAACAGAAGAAAAAGTGGCCGAGTTCTTGAGAGAGAACATCTTCTATAAGTTTGGCTATCCAAGAGAGCTGGTCACCGATCAAGGGAGCCAGTTCACCTCCCACTTGGTTGAAGATCTCCTAGCTCATCACAAGATCAAGCATAGAACCTCCACTCCCTATCATCCTCAAGCAAATGGGCAGGTGGAGGTCACCAATAGAGCACTAGAAGGGATCTTGACTAAAGTGGTGAGCAGCAGCAGAAAGGACTGGGCAGATCGCCTGGTTGAAGCCACATGGGCTTACAACACCACTTGGAAGACCACCATCGGCTTCACACCTTATGAGCTGGTCTATGGGAAGAAAGCTTTGTTGTCCATTGAGTTTGAATATAACACTTTGAGGATGGCAGCTCAGCTGGACCTAGATCTCAGCCATGCACAGCAAGAAAGGTTATTGCAGCTGAATGGACTGGATGAGCACCGCATGCAGGCCCTCCTTCACTCAGAAGTGGTTCAACTTCAGAGGAAGGTGTGGCATGACCAACATCTCCATGACAAGCAGTTTCAGCCGGGAGATTGGGCTTTGTTTTATGACTCCAGATTCAAAGATTTCAAGGGGAAGTTGAGAACCAGATGGCTAGGACCATATGTAGTGGAGCAGTGCCATGACAATGGATCTGTCCTCATTCGAACCATTGATGAGGAAGCCATTCCCATGCTTTTCAATGGGCACCGATTGAAGATCTACAGAAGACCTCTCTCAAGACAAGAGTTTATCAGCACTGTGGAGAAATCTGTTTTGGTCATAGAGAAGGGTTCTGCCTCCACTTTGGGCATACCCTGAAGAGAAAAAAGAGAAAAAAAGAAAAAAGAAAAAAAAAGAGAAAAAAAATAAAGATCCTTGGGTGAAAACCTCTCTGAGGCGCCCAAGGCAGGCAGTAGGGGTGAAAACCTCATTGAGGCGCTCCTATTGTCTTTCAAAAAAAAAAAAAAAGAAAGTTTAAAAAAGATCCTTGAGTGAAAACCTCTTTGAGGCGCTCAGGGCAGGTAGCAAGGGTGAAAACCTCTTTGGGGCGCCCCTGCTATCTTTTCAAAAAAAAAAAAAAAAAAAAAAGAGAGAAAAAAGAAAAAAACAATAAGCACAATAAAAGTTTTGCATGCAGATGTTCTATGGAGGAGAAGAAGCCTCTCCACTCCAAGCCAGGGGCCTTCATCATGCTATCAAAGGATGTCATCAACACCTCCTCCAAGAATAACAATGTTTTTCAAGGTATGTGCAATTTTTATCATGATTTGGATCTTCTACAGGAAGATACAGTTTTCTACAGGAACAGACAGTCTTCCTACAGGAAGACGCGGATCTTCTACAGGAAAGTGCAAAATTTCTACAGGAAGCTCTGTGTTCTACAGGAAACTTCCTGTAGAAGGTTGCGACGGCCGAAATGTGTTTCAAATGAAGATCTAGCGACTGAGGAGTGGATTGAATGCATGCATGCCACTGATGGCACCCCTGAACATTGCTATTATCTTGCTCCACCATCCTCGTCGCCATGCAACCAAGATCCCTGCAGCAGCACAACAAAGCAATGAGTTCTCGTGAAAAAACATCTGTCAAAGAAAAACCAAGCACCGAGAGCCATACCACATCCACGTTATGCATCAGAAGCGCTGGGATCGTGATCGAGAAGCCAGAACTGCCAGCATGCAGCATGCACCCAAGGAGAAAGGACTGTGACAAGACCCCTCACGGGGATCCTGTAACAGTTCAACCTGCTCGAGTGAGTACCGTCCACCACAGCGCCAGCATTCTGTAACCACGAGCCTCCGGAATGTGTAAACCACATGCAGCAGGTAGATCCGTCATCCAAAAACCTGAAAATCATATGCAGACGCGCGCAGGTAAGTGTTCTAATCCTTCTCTCCATCAAATCGCATGGATATTACTTTGATTTGTTTTGCATGGCATAAAGGTGAATGGTTGAGCGGCCGTAAGGCCAGTTGACTGGCCACATCGGCTAGTGAAGGGATAGTCAGATGATGAGGTGGCAACCACGACAAAAGACACACGTAGCACGCACGTGAAGATTAGTCCTATCAACCGTGAAACGAGTTTAACCGAAAAGGGCGGCGGCAGATCTGTGGGAATGAATGCGGCAGCAAGCGAATGTGCAGGCGGATGATGGGTGACGTCACCCAACGGTCCGGCAGGGACAGCTCACCCCCCGCGCCACGAGCTGCGCCGATTCAAAATCTAATCGGCTCGATTAAGCGTGTATATCCATCAACCTCACTTCAAAACTCGAGTAGCTCCTCTGATTACCTCTGCATGTTGATACGCCAAGCTCTCGGCTACCTGAACGCTGGTAAGGCACCTCTCGACCGCTGTCCAACTATAGCTCCCCCCGAAGTCTGCGCACTGCTCCTACAGGAACAGTTTCTACAGGAACGCAGTCCTACAGGAAGCAGTATCTACAGGAAAGCAGTCTCTACAGGAAGGTGAAGTCTTCACGTAAAAAAAAGGTGGCGGAAAAGAGGTAACCCTGAAACTCCTTCCGCAATTGGTTTTCAAAGGTGGCAAGGTCATTATTCACAGTCTGGTCATAAAAGATATTGGATTGTCGTGCCTATACTATCGCTTCTACAGGATAGCAGTATAATTAGACTGTGGTCTGTGAATTCATTGCATGCTCTGTCTATAAGACCGAATTTCCTTTTTATCTACCGCCTTTGGTCAAAACCACTGTGTGCATCATGCCGGGTGGATTTATCAGGCGAGAACCTACAGATTCCGCCAAATTAAGGAGAAATCCAGCAGTGGTTGAGCTCTTCACTAGAGCACAATGGATGCCTTTTTGTGAGAAGCTACAAGGCTACGATGATGAAGTAGCCGAGGAATTCTTGCAGGACTTGAAGCCTAAATCCCTGACATTGGCCACGGTAAGCTTCAGAGGCCTCAGCCTCCAACTCACCCCAGAGCATATAAGTCGAATCACAGAACTGCCCATGGGTCTGCCGTGGGATAAAGAAGAGCGGAAGCAGAGCCAGCAAGCAAAGAAGGAGTTCTTCCCGCCTGAAGAATCATTCACAGAGGACAAAAATGGGGTGAAAAGGACAAGCCTGTTGCCACCGCGGAACGAAGTCAGTTTGCAAATTATGAAATATATCACCTGTGAGGGTCGTTACAGCATCATATATGCGTATCACTTCAGGCTGCTCAATGAACTAAGACACCAGATTGACCTCCCTGCAGCACAGAGGCTGAGCATTCCTTACTTTTTACTGCAGTCCTTGATGGAATGCTCTACAAAGCTCAAGGACGGAATCCTCGATCAGATAGCCCATCATGGGTTGATAAAATTGCTTATGGAGGATGCTCTCCACTCATATAAAGTCCCCCTCGCATGGGAATCATTTAGGAACTTAACAAGGAAAGGGGACATAAAAATGTTGCTTGAAGAAACGGAGTCCTCTAGCGGAGAAGAAGAAGAGCCCGTAGCCAAGAGTAAGAAAGGGAAAAGCCAAAAGGTCCCGACTCCAACACAAAAGAAAGAACGAAAGGAGAAGGAGGAGGGAAAGGATGACAGAGCAAAGGAGGACACCCCCATCCTGTCAGCAAGGGAACAGAGGTTGAAAAGCAGGGCAGTCAAAACTGAGGTGGCCCCTGCCAGCCCAAGCACCTCGTCAGCTCCTGCAGTCAAAGCCAAAAGCAAAATCCATGCAGCCAAGAAAGAAAAGGTGGCGGAAGTTGCATCTACAGGAACGCAAGCACAGGCTTGTACATGAAGCCCGAAAACACAAAAACAGGCTTCTACAGGAAGCCCGAAAACAAAGACAAAGGCTTCTACAGGAAGCCCGAAGATCAGTAAGGAGCAGGCTTCTACAGGAAGCCCAAGAGCAACAACCAAGGCTTCTACAGGAAGCCCGAAAATCATTGGAGGACAGGCTTCTACAGGAAGCCCAAAAACGGAGAAAAAGGCTTCTACAGGAAGCCCGAAAGTGCAACCACAGGCTTCTATAGGAAGCCCGAAGACAGAGACAGGGGCTTCTACAAGAAGCCCGAGATTGGAAAGAGGGGCTTCTACAAGAGGCCCGAAGGACATTGAGAAACAGCCTCCTATAGAGAGTCCAAAGACAAAGAAAGAATCTTCTACAGGAAGCCCGGAAGCGGGCAAAGCAGGGTCTTCCACAGGAAGCCCGAAATCTAAAAAGGAGAGGCCCTCTACAAGGAGCTCCGAGAGAGCAAAACTCAAGAAAGAGAAGGCTGGCATTCTTGAGAAGGAGGTAGCAGTGGCACTGGCTGCCCTCAGCACACCTCCAAAACCGAAAGAGAAAAGGGAGAGGGAGACCCCTCTACCACCTGAAGTCAGGAGAAGCAATAGGATGACCACGGGCAAGCCACAGCCTCCACCCAGCAGCCAAACCACTTCAGGGGATGTCCCTACTTCACCCAGTGCAAGGACCCCCTCTAAAACATCAGCCACCCCAGAAAAGGGGAGCCCAAAAATAACTTCCTGGACACGAAAGATAGGCCAGTCGCCTTCCGAAGCCCGACTCAAGGAAATAGAAAAGGGGAAGGAAGCATCACCCTCATCACCACCAGGGGCAAAGAAGGCAGGGCCATCAAAAGCAGAAAAGAAAGAGCCTGTTCCGGTCCCGAGTCCTCGGCCAAGGACAAGGAGCAGGAGCAAGGTTGCTCAAGGATGAGCAAATGGTTCAGCTGGGGTGTGATGATGAGCCCCAATTTTGGTACAATTTGGGCTCATTTTGGCCTATTCTACTTGCTCAAACCATTCATTTTTTATTGCTTATGCATGCATTTCTTAGTTTATTCATGTTGTTTGTAGGAAGAAGGGTAGGCACTCTCTCTACGTGACTAATGCATTATGATTCCAGGTTTTGGCATTAAAAGGGAGCAAAAGACAACGAAAAAGGAGATAAGGAGACAACGAGGTGGCACTGCGGGTTTTGGGAGAGGATGTCCACGGTTCTAGGGACATCCCTCGTGATTCCCATCAAGAACTCCAAGCTCTAATCCATCTCCCCTCCGAGCTTAGAAAGCAGCCAGCTGTTCTACAGGAACAGCAGTTATAAACTGCTCTACAGGAACAGCAATTATGACCACCCTACAGGATCAGCAGTTAGACTCTAGTTGGACAGCCGAGCTCCTAAAATGAAGGACACTTGTTGGATCATCGTTTTTGTATAAGTATGGAGGCCTTAGCCTTAGATAGGTTGTTGAAACTCTCGTATTTCTATTGTAATTTTGGAGCACAGCTCAGTTTTCGTTCCTTTTTGTAAGCCAATTTGGCATGACATCAGATTATGAATAAAGAAGGCAGTTTGTGATCTAGTTTTGAGTTTTTCTTAAGGAGACTATAGCTCTCAGGTTAGGGCCCAACCTAAGAGCCATAGATCCCCTCTGCTGTAGTGTTGTTTCCATTTCATTTCAGCACTTTGAGCTTTTCATTTACACATGCAATTCGAATTACAGATTGATGAGTTGGTCTTTTTCATGAGTTAGATAGGAGATTGCTTATGGTGAATTTGTTTCCACTTGCTTAGTGTAGCAGAGGATAGATATAATCGATTGGAGCTCCAACAAAAAGGTTGTTAAGGCTCACGGTCGTCTCATCTGGGATTGGAGTGAAGTCCATGATTAACCACCAAAAATACGCATTTCTTTATTCCATGGTTGCTGCAAACACAGTCACGTTATGTTAGATGCTTCCACATGATTCACACCTGCACCACACTCCCTTACCACAGCTTCATGCACATTCTCCTTCACGTTTAGATTGCTGCTCATTGAATTTACAAGCATAAGTAGTTTAGGTTGATGCATTTTTGGTTGAGTGACAGTCATAAGCATTTGTTTCACTTACACTGCTCTCTCTCGTTCCATCACTTTGTCCTCCATCTTGATCACGCATGCAGACATCTCTTTGATCCCTGCTCCGCTCTGTCATCTCACAAAGCCTTTCACTCCTCACGTACTTCCATCCTCTAGCCCTTCGTTCACATAGCCCTTTACCTTTCAACCTACTCCCTACACTCACTTCCCATCCTATTCTTCCACTTCTAAAGCCATCACCAGCCTTATTCCTACCTTACACATCTCCCCCTACCATTCCATTATCCCTCCATCACTCCAAACACTCACGGTAGGTCATCCTGTAGCCAGTTGTAGACATCCTGTAGAAAACAGAGTATCCTGTAGGATTCTCCACAGCCATCCTGTAGGAGGCCACTCTCTCGGTTGCTGAGCAACTGAATGCGAGGAACCTCTGTGGATGGGTGCTAAGGATCCCTAGGGACCTCTCCTAGCCTCCCCAACCTATCCCACGCTTTCCTTCCTTCTCCATCCCATCTGCACAACCAAACCCTAGTTAGCACAAGATCGCCATCATTCCACACACTTAAAGGAAAAATACAAAAACATAACTTTCATGATGCAAGTAGTTTAGATCCATGCATTTTCATTTATTAGAGGTAGTGACAGCATTGGTAGAAGTTGCATTTACATTCCTTGCATTGTAGAGGTCAGACTAGTTAAATTAGGGTTTCCTAGGTTTACATGCTTTGATTTGCTTTCAGTTCATTTTTGTCAAGTAAAGTAGCTTTCCTTTGAGATTAGCTTTCGTCCATCAATTAGCAAGCTTCTTCTGAGAGCCTATAGAAGTTGGCTTGAGCCCTAGCGGACTTGTGCCAGCTGACCAAGTGACAGCTGCGACAAGAGCTAGTACTTGTGCATATAGCACCGTCGCTTCCAAGTTTGTACGAACTACCGGGTTGATAAAATGAGAGACAGGAAGCCCCAGGAGTTGTAGCATTATTGCTACAATACTGGAGCTCACCATGTTCTGTGCCAGACAACTGGGAAAATTTAATTGTAGCTATGAGCACTTCAACAACTATAGGGACCCTGAAGTTTCATGATGTCAGCAGCAGTTTAATGAATGAGGAGCTGCGATGCAAGTCAATTGCAGAAAACTAGGGAAGATAGGCTCTAGCTCTAGCTGATCGTGGCAGGAGAATAGATCGAGGCTCGCAAGGGCGATCAAGATTGAGAGGCCGATCAAAATCAAGGAGGAAGGATCATCTGCTTTCATTGTGGCAAACCCAGGGACATGAAGAAAGAATGCCGATTCTGGAAGAAAGGACAAAAGGATCAGAGACCATCTAGTACAAATCACAAGTCATCCAGCACAAATGAAGGTGAGACTACTGTTGTAGCCACATATGGTGATGTGTTGTTTACTGTTTCAGTAGAGGATGCATGTGTATATACATCTAGCAGTGGCTTTGATTGGATCCTTGACTCTGGGGCATCTCACCATGTAACTCCATGCAAAGATAGTTTTGTTTCATATAATCTCGGTGATTATGGTAGAGTGCATTTGGGGAATAATCATTTTTGCAATATTGTTGGAGTGGGATATGTCTAGATCAAGATGAAAGATGGACAAGATATATTGTTAAAATAGGTCAGACATGTACTAGAAATGCACATGAGTTTAATCTCTATGGGACGGCTGGATGATGAAGGCTATTCGAAAAGATTTGGAAAAGGAGGCTGGAAAATTAGCAAAGGTGCATTGGTCATGGCCAAAGGACCCAAGATAGGAACATTATACACATTGAAGACACTGATAGGAAAATCAGATTTGGCTGCTATCACAAAAGAAGGAAATTCAGCAGATCTGTGGCATAAGCGTTTGGGTCACATGAGTGAGAAGGGCTTAAAAATCCTTATTGGTAAAAATTTATTGCCAGGTTTGAAATCCTACAATCTTGATCTTTGTCAGCATTGTATATATGGTAGACAAAAAATGGTTTCATTCCTTAGAGGTAGCCATGACAGAAAGAAAAATGTGTTAGAATTGGTACACTCGGATGTGTTTGGGCCTGTTAACATCAAATCATTAGGAGGAGCATCATATTTTGTAACATTTGTAGATGATGCATCCAGGAAGGTTTGGGCATATCTTATGAAAAATAAAAGTGAAGTGTTTGGAATATTTCAAGATTTCCATGTTGTTGTTGAAAGAGAGACTAACAAATTGCTGAAGTGTTTAAGAACAGATAATGGTGGAGAATATTGCTCTAATTCATTTAAGGAATATTGTAACAGGTTTGGCATAAAGCATGAGAAAACTGTGCCTGGTACTCCTCAACAAAGTGGTGTCGCAGAAAGGATGAATCGCACCATTATGGAAAAGGTGAGAAGTATGTTGTCCAATTCTGGTTTAGAGAAGAATTTTTGGGCTAAAGCAGTTAGGACCACTTGCTACCTCATAAATAGATCTCCAACTACAGCCTTGGATGGCGGTATCCCTGAAGAAGTTTGGACTAGTAAGAATTTGAATTATTCTCACTTGAAAATCTTTGGATGTGAAGCATTCGTACATATTCCCAAAGAAAATAGAACTAAGCTAGATGATAAATCTATCAAATGCATTTTTTTGGGATATGCGGATGAAGATCTTAGTTATCGTTTATGGGATCCAGTCAAACATAAAATTATTAGAAGCAAGGATGTTATATTTAATTAGTGAGAAATGTGCAAGAGGACTGTAGGTGAGTCGGAGGTCAAGAAGGTTATTCACAGGTTTGAAGAGCAGCAGGAAAACATACACCAATACAAGAAAATGAACAGCAAATTCGGGAGCATGAAGAACAACAAGTGGAAAATAATTAACAAGAAGAAGAAGGAATCTTGCAGGAACCTTTGGGGAGATTCAACCTAACAATGCACCACCACAGTTGGTTCACAGATCTTCTAGGCTTCATAAGCCTTCACAAAGGTATCCTCCTTCAAACTATATTTTGTTGACTAATGAAGGTGAACCTAATTGTTTTCAAGAAGCTTGTAAAGTCGAGCATAGTAAAGAATGAAAGAAAGCAATGGAAAAAGAAATGAACTCTTTGCAGGAAAATAAAACTCGGGTGTTGGTAAACTTCCCAAAAGGTAGAAAGGCTCTACAAAACAAATGGGTGTACAGAATTAAGCATGAAGGTGACCAAAAGAAGGAGAGGTATAAAGCAAGACTGGTGGTGAAAGGTTTTGCCCAAAAAGAAGGTATTGACTTCAATGAAATTTTCTCCCCTGTTGTTAAAATGTCATCCATTAGAATCATTCTTGGTCTAGTTGCTGCTTTAGACCTAGAATGCGAATAGTTAGCTGTAAAAACTATGTTCCTTCATGGTGAATTGGAGGAAGAAATTTATATGGAGCAGCGAGAAGGCTTCATAGAAAAAGGCAAAGAAGGCCTTGTTTGTAGGTTGAAGAAGAGTCTCTATGGGTGGAAACAGGCACCTCGAAAATGGTACAAGAAATTTGATTCATTCATGTTGGAACATGGTTTTTAGAGGTTGGAAGCTGACCATTATGTCTATATCAAGAGGTATGATCAAGGAAAGTATATCATATTATTGTTATATGTGGATGACTTGTTGATTGTTAGGCATGATAAGCATAAGATCAATATGTTGAAGAAAGATTTGGGTAGCAAATTTGCAATGAAGGATCTGGGACCAGCACAACAGATATTGGGCATGCGAATTATGTGTGACAGGAAAAACGAAAGGTTGTGGCTGTCACAAGAAAAATATATCAAGAAAGTGCTTGACAGGTTTAATATGAAGGATGCCAAGCAAGTTGGTACACCACTTGCAGCCCACTTCAAGCTGAGTACTGAATTATGTCCTAGTGATGACAAGGAGAAAGAAGAGATGAGCAGAATTCCTTATGCTTCAGCAGTTGGCAGCTTAATGTATGCCATGGTATGCACACGACCAGACATTGCATACTCAGTGGGAGTAGTGAGCAGGCTCCTTACCAATCCAGGAAAACAACATTGGCACGTAGTAAAATGGATTTTAAGGTATCTCAAGGGTACTAGTCATTATTGTTTATGTTTTGGTCATGAAGAGACTGTGTTTGAAGGATTTACAGATGCAGATATGGCTGGAGATATGGATACCAGAAAGTCCACTATAGGTTATTTGTATACATTTGCAGGTGCAACAATATCTTGGGTGTCAAGGCTACAAAGAATAGTAGCCCTCTCTACAAGAGAAGCAGAGTACATAGTTGCAACAGAAGATTGTAAAGAGATGTTGTGGATGCAGCGTTTCCTAGGAGAAATAGGAATAAAGTAGGATAAGTATGTGTTATATTGTGATAGTCAGAGTGCCATTCACTTGGCGAAAAGCCCAGCGTTTCATTCAAAAACCAAGCACATTGACTTAAGGTACCATTGGATCCGGCATGTGTTGGAGGAAGCACAGTTATCCTTGGAAAATATCCATATAGATAGGAACCCTGCTGATATGCTCACTAAGATTCTACCACAAAATCCCCATTAATGGCAGTGTAGAAGGTCAATGCTCCCCGTGTGTTTCGTGGCATGTGTTTAAATCTAGCGATGTTTTTTTTTTGCTAACACCTGCGGGTTTTGGTGTAACGGGCAATCGTGACTCCAACAAGTGGTATTAGAGCCAGAGGTCTCGAGTTCGAAACACATTGGGCTCGCGTTGGGGGGAGATTGTTGGCTCCCCATTAATGGCGGTGTAGAAGGTCAATTCTCCCCGTGTGTTTCGTGGCATGTGTTTAAATCTAGCGATGTGTTTGTTTACTAACACCTGTGGGTTATTTGTTTGTTTACTAACACCTGTGGGTTTTGGTGTAAAGTTGCTAGGAAGAAGTATGATCTTACATTCCTCAAAAGATGTAGAGATGCATCGTTGATTCCCGTCTTGATTCCAGTGTTTGCCGGTATTTCAAATCCTCTTAACAATTCTAAAAACTTCCAAATTTTTCTTAAATCTAGTCTGGCTCTCGTTAGATCTATTACGGTGGGATCTAGATGGCGAATGGGGTTTCAAATTTTCTTTGGAAGATAATCGATGGGTGTTCAGCTGCCAAAGCCCTCCGTTTAGAGGTTATCTGCAAGAAAAAGCATTTAGCAAAGTCTAATAATTTATTAAATGGTCGGAAACGTGCTTTTATCTCTGGAGCTGCCTCAGAACTGACATCAAGCCTGTCATCCAGCGCTGTTAACAATGGTCAAGTTGTGGCTTTAAGCGATTGGGTCTGCCATCAATTTCTAGGTTCCAACTCTTCTCGGTCGTCTACTCCTTCAATTCTCGCTGCCTCAGAACCGACATCAAGCCTGTCATCCAGCGTTGTTAACAAAGATCAGGTTGGTTCTTTAAGCGTTTGGATCTGCCATCAAGTTCCATGTTCCAGCTCTCCTTCGATTTTCATTTCTCCATCTTCCCCAGCAGCAGACTCCTCTGGCCGTGGATCTCATGATGGAGATCAACCTGTTTCTGAAGTCGATAGGAATGTTTTCTTTGAGCCATATGGTGATATTGTGATTCTTTCCAACGTTGATCATTCAGAATCAACAGAGGAGAAGACTGATTCGGTTTCAAGTGAACTTGCTGTTGCGTTCCCATTAGAATTGCCTTCCACCCGGGGCATCGACTCATGTCAAGCCTCTGACTCTCCCCTCTGTCGCGTGAGCCGATATCCTTCCTCCTCTCCCATAGTGCATCCCTTAACTTATCCTTATTCCTCTTGTCTCCCGCATTCATTGAGCCTTAACCCCTCATCTGGTCTATCGCCCTCCCCTACGTCCCCCTGTCTGAACCTGTCATCCTCTTCCCCCTCTTCCGTTATCGACCCCGACCCTCTCCGTTTCCCTATTTTCACCTCCATCCCACGGTCATCTTCAAAACCCGATTCCAAAACTGGCCTTTTCTCCATTGATTCCTGTGATTTTAAATGTCGGCCTTTCTCTAGGTTTGTTAGTCCTAATAATAATAATAATTCTACTATTAATAACAACGATTTTAATAATATTACTACTTTTAATAGTAATGGCATGAAGAATAATACTACTTTTACTATATTTAATAAATATAATAATAGTACTATTTATAAGAATGGTTTCTTGTATTCCTCCCTTCCTAAGAAAAATATTAGACTTTATGATAAGAATTATTTTAATAATAATAAATACAATAGGTATTCTATTGACTTTATTAATCATAGGAATAATAATTTGATTTCTAATAGAAATAACTTGTCTTCATCCTCCCATAATAACATTTATAACTTTAATAACTATAATAAGGATAATATCAATAATATTAATATTAATATTAATAGTAGCAATAATAATGATAATATTAAGAATTATATTAATAATAATAATAATAATAACTACGAGAATAAAAATAACAACAATAACAATAATAATAATAAATCTATTTTGTGTTCTAAGAATGTTATCAATCTTTCCAGCAAGGATTTTGATCCTTCTGTCTTCAGTCTTCTTAATAAAGGTCTCAATTTTTACCTTGCCCCAAATAAGGTTCCCACTGATGACATTATCTGTAGCATTGAGTATGGTATCAAGGACCTTCCAGATAATGTCAAGGAATCTATTAGGAAAGATTGCATTGTTATTCTTAGGAAGGCTAAACTTCCAAAGAAAAATCTCAGCAAGGTTGAGTTTCTTGCCCTTAAATCTCTAAGAGACAACCCTGACATTGTTGTCCTTAAAGCGGACAAAGGTGGAGTTGTTGTCATTCTTGATAAGTCTGATTATGTCCACAAAATGTTAGATCATCTATCTAATAGTGGAAGTTACATCAAGATTAAAAAGGATCCCATTAAGTCTATTTCTAAGGAGGTTGCAACCGCTATTAAGTCAGATTTGTCTCTTAATCCTCTTTCCCGTAGGCTCATTGAGAGCAATCCCCTTACCCCTAGAATCTATGGCCTGCCAAAGATTCATAAATCCAGGGCCTCCTTGCGACCTACTGTAAACACAATAGGTGGTCCTACCTATCTTCTTGCTAAATTCTTAGCTCATAAGCTCAAACCTCTTGTTGGACGCACCAATTCTTTTGTTAAAGACTTTGCTTCCTTTTTTCAAGAGTGGAGAGATATCAAATTGGAATCGGGTGATTTACTGGTTAGTTTTGATGTTGTTTCCTTGTACACCAAAATCCCCATCTAGGAAGCCATTGATATCATAAATTGCATTACTGAAAAAGACACTGCCAAGTTGGTTGGCCTCTGCCTCACCTCGATTTTCTTCAGTTTCCAAGGTGAGTTTTATGAGAAAACTTGCGGTGTGGCGATGGGCTCCCCTCTTCCCCCTATCATCGTTAAATTGTTTATGGAATATTTTGAGGCCATGGCCCTTACCATGGCTCAATTGTGCCCTAAAAAATGGAAGAGGTTCGTTGGCGATACCTGTGTCATCTGGCCTCATGGTCGGGAGAAACTAGACCTGTTTCTCAACCACTTGAATTCTCTTTCTGACTCCATCAAGTTCACGATGGAAGTTGGGGTGGACGGCCGCCTTCCCTTTCTCAACATTCTCCTTTCAAGGATGGATGATGGTTCCATTTGTCACCAAGTCTTTCGAAAGAAGACTCACATGGAACAATATCTCCATGCTAGTTCTCATCATTTCCTAGCCCATAAATTTGGGGTTCTCAGCACTCTTGCTACTCGTGCTCTTAGAATCTCTGATGATAGCCACCTCGAACAAGAGAAATCCCATCTTCTTGAATCTTTTAGAAATAATGGGTATAGAAGGTCTCAAAGCCTCAAGGCCTTTCACAAGGCATGCAAAGAGCCTAGGATTAAACTTGCTCAGGACGATCCTATCTCTAAGGTTCATCTTCCATATATCCAAGGAACCACTGATAGGATTGCCCATATCCTCAAAAATATGAATGTATATTCTTCGTTCAAACCTCTCAATACCATTAAAAACTCTCTTAGATCTGTTAAAGACCCCATTGACCCTAAGGACTCGAAATGGGTCTACCTTGTTCCCTACTCCTGTGGTATCCCCTACATTGGAGAAACAAGTACATCTATTAAACAGAAGATTAATGAGCATGCAACAAATATCAGTCACAATCACTCCCGCTCATTAGCCTTAGCTGAGCATGCTGAAAAATTGAAGCACTATGTCTGCACTGAAGAATCCAAAGTTATCGCTAAGATATATCATTTCCACCACATGAAGCTTAGGGATGCGATTGAGATTGAAAGGCACACCAAAAATATTAATAGGGATGATGGTTGGAAATTAAGTAAGAGTTCGATTCCAACTCTCTCATCATAACCCTTCATTCCTTTTTTGATCCTGTCTTTTTTTTTTTAGGGTCCGCCTGATTCCCCTATTTTATTTTATTTTTATGAGTTTTATTATTATTATTTGTTATTATTTATTTATTTATTTATTATTATTATTATTATTTATCTAAAATTATATATTTTCATTTATTTATTTAGTTATTTATTTTTATTATTTATTTAATATTTTTTTTAAATATTTTCCAGTTATCCTTTGACTCTGATTTGGTTTAATTTATCTTGGATTCTCTCTTTTCTTTTCTTTTCTTACTTTTAATAAGTCAACCCAATAAAAGAATATTAAAATAATATTATTTTTACTTTTAATTATTCCTTAACATCTATTTTTAACTAAATTTAGATTATTTTTCCTCACCCCTAATTCCAAAGTAATTAATTTCTTGACCTACTAACTAATTCACCAACAGCTAATTTCTAACGGTTAACTCTGGGCAATGTTGCATCCTTACTATTTATTCCTTTTGATCAATGGATTTCTCACCTTGTCTTGAGGATGAACCACATTAGTTGGTTTGAAACGTCGACCAAATCCTAACTATGTGATTAATCCGAAAGACTTACCTCTCTACATTATGGATCACAAAAGTCTTAGATCTAACATAAAATATCATTGTTTTAAGTTTTTGTCCAATTATGTTGTTAATAATCCTACAATTCGACCCAAACCGAGCCTGTGCGCCCCAAACACAGAAAGTGAATGAAAACCTAGCCTATATTCCCGATCCGTGGTAGAAATTGTAGGACAGTTAAAATTCATACTTAGCCCTTTTTTTCCACGTCTTTGGTCATATGGCACCATGTTCCGAAGCGCTAGCCCCTTTCATTTTATGCTAGCACTTGGCCACATGGTGCTTTTCATGGGACTATGCTCAGGGCTAAGGCCTAGCCCTCAGCACCTGCTTGCGGTCCTATGGTGCTGGAGGGTCAGGGGATAGGGCTTAGCCTTGCCCCTTTCTCCAAAGGCGTGCCCATCAACCTTAAATTCAAAAAATCAGACTATGTTTAACAAGACATGACTTAGTAGAGTTTGTTAAGAGTTTTGTTGGTGGATAGCAGGTCTCAGGTTCGATTCTCATGGAGGCCATTTGACCTCCAAAAAATTTTTGGCCCACCACGAGGAGGCCATGTGGCACACCCTTGTTGGGCCACCACAGCAACCTGTAAACCAATAAAAAGAAACCACCTGTCAACCAGTAAAATAGTGCCTAGTGTCAAACACTTATTGGCCAATGAGAAATAGTCAAACTTGCCATGTCATGACCCAATAAACATACAAACTTCCAACTAGGCATTCCTGTGACTCAAAATCCAATTTTTTTTAGTTGTTTCACAAAACGATAAGAACATGATTTTGGGAGCATTTGAAGTCATATTTTAGTGAAACAAATTGCATTGGATTCAAGGCAATGAAATGTATGCTTTGGTGTTGGTTTCAAGTTGATCCAAGAATTATTAATTTTGAGCATTTTCTTGGTCCACGAGATCATGGACAAGGGTGGAGCCCTAAATAAAAAGAAAAGATGCAGTTCCAGACTTAAACTTTCATAAAAACTTGCAAATATTTAAAAACCCAACTATGATAATTAATAAATCACCATTTGAGTCTAATTGCATGTTGTAAAAGCGGAAAGCAATGCAATGATCTACATTTTTTGTAGTTGAATAATCGACACAATTCAGTAGCTTATGAAAATTTGGTTTATGCTCTATTGATGAAGCATTAAATGTGTGGAGAAGATGTCTCAAGCTCAAAATTGGTTAAAAACAC
Organism: Pinus tabuliformis; assembly: GCA_031772625.1. NCBI lineage: Eukaryota > Viridiplantae > Streptophyta > Pinopsida > Pinales > Pinaceae > Pinus > Pinus tabuliformis. Next base: position 911,069,257 of record CM062811.1, on the reverse strand, counting down.
AATGAAGAAGTCACCAACAAAACAATAACAGGTGATCCATGGTACTGATCAGGTAAAGGTGCATTTAATTTTTCGTTCTTAAATTTGTTTTATTAGTATTATTTCTTAGTCTTTTGTATATATCAAATGCATAGGGACTAATCACCTCTCTCTTTTGATAGTCTTACATTTTATTGCAGAAATTGCTAAGTTTTTTCAAGTTCCAAAATGATGAAGGAAGATGAAACTATATGCATGAGTACCTTTTCAAAGACCAAGTTTCTTTCAAAAGAGCATGATCATTCAATGTAAAATCAGATCCACTACACCATTGCTACTAAACACATACCAATTTTACCATTGCTACACATTTTAAGCCTGCAGTCAATCCATAATTTTCCATCTCCCTACTACCAAAAACTCATTTCCCTTTGCAAAATTCATACTTTCCTGCCTAATTTTCACTCACCCTTAACCCAAAAATAAAGTCATTTAGCTCCCTTACAAAGCTGAGTCACCCCATTTTCCATTTCCTTTCTATCAAATAAACCTTGCTTCAATGAAAATTTTCCATCTATAGTCCTTCAAATTATTATTTCATACTCGCGTTAGATGATGGAGGATTCATTAAGGCCTCCCTTCTAACAAGTTTTGACCCATCGACTCTGACACATCATCTAGGATCAAGAACAAATATATTTCAAGTAGCTTGAGGCTTGTATGCATTAATGGAAGGTTCTCTCGCCAATAAAAAGTGGGAATACATCAATGTCCCTAGTTTGTTGGATCTTCTAGGAGACTCGACTACGACATATCTATTCGTACCCAGTAATATGTACTTAGGCATCTTGACTCTCATTACCATCAATGGTGAGTAGTTTCATATTGGTTAATGGCATTCATTAATGGCCAGTAACCCAAAAATTTATTTTCTATGTTCTACATCGACACATCTATTCATATAGATAAGAATTATGCCACTGAGTGGGAACGAATGAAGACTACATGATTTCAGCAGTGTGCAGCAAGATTCAATTCAGAATTTAGGAACCATAGCACTAAATATTCCAATATCATCCTCTATTCATACAACCAAGAGAAAGAAAAAGCAGATCGGATTCTTTTACTTCATATTCCATGACCCAGCAACAGCAACCACACTCTTCGATATACGTAGCTTGTCCACTTTTCAAGTAAGTGAAGATATGTTATTTTCTACTCTTTAATCATGTAATTCCTTAAATGTTAAAATTGTGATTTCGGAAAATCCCTCACCACATTCATATTCCCTTTTTCATTTACCAAAAACTGAAAACACCTTAAGTTGGGGTGGAAGGTATTTCATGTCACATGTCACATTTCACTTCATCCTAACCAACATATTTTACCCAAATAAACTGTTATTTCATTTTGATTCCGAAATTTTATATGTTTTGCAATGATCAATTGATGAGCACATTAAATGGATAACAGTTGCTATGGGACTTAAAACGGAATTCTCAATGTTTTCAAGTATTTTGATGCAACAAAGATAACAAAAGTATTGTTACACAAGAACCAATACTCATAAAATTTTGGTTGCCACACAAGGACTAACCATAAAAAATATATGTTGCGATCAAATGTATTTCAAAGTACATTGTCAAATGATATGATTATGAAAATTTAAAAGAGAATCAATACAAAGCCAAATCACTTAAAGAAGCAAAGCATTTCAAGAAGATAAACATATGATTAAGGGAATCAATGCAATAGTTGCATGAAGACATGCAACATCTTCACTTGGGGGGTATGTTGGGTCTCCAAAATATCATCCACTTTCACATTCATTTCCATCATTTTACCCTCATTCCATAACTCTATAGCCCCATAACCTTACATTAAGTAACCATTTCATCATTACATGGGTTTATCATTGTTATTTTCCATGTCATTGATTTTAAGTATTATAAGTGAATTTGTGATTAAATGTTAGGAAATTAACATATTTTTATATATATCTAAAAGTGTTATGAGTTTTATGATATTGTAGGACTACTTGGAGATTCTAGAAGGGTTCTACTTGGCCGCCCAACCACAAATTCGAATTTCAAATTCCAACTCATGAAGATTTGTGGAGTAATTATAGAAGATTTGGATCATTAACTATGAACATTCAAAGGAGAAGAAACATGGATAAGAGGATTTGTATCTTATATTTTTAGGTGATTGGTTGTAACCACAAAGAGATAAATGTGAATTTAGGAGAGATCTAAGGATCTATATTTATTGTATAGTTATCCTCAATTTTTGTATAAATATGAGTGCGCCCTTCATACAAAGGGTTGTTAGCTACAAGTTAGAGGTTGTGAGCGTTCGTGTTAGTTACTAGTTTCTAGTTGGTTGTTATGAAACCAGCTCACAAAAGATAGAAAATATAGATCAATGCCTTAGAATTTAGCCTCTTCGAGGGGGCAACCTCCTTTACATTACACAAATGAATAATTCTCTTCTAATTCAAATGACAAAACCTCCTTTCTATATATAGGAGTTTAAGGAGTCACAATATAACCCAGTCGACCTAACAATAATAATATAAAAGGCACAAAAATAACAATAGAGGGATTCTATGGGGTACAATAATAACAATAGGGGCACAAAAATGTTAATAAGCAAGACAACTACAATAGTAATGGAGTAATCACTAGTATTATAGGGACCTAACATGCCCTTCTCCTTCAAAAAAGTGTTTTCCTCAACACTTGAGTAGTTCTTGATGCTTCTGTATAAAATTCTCATCCTCCCATGTGGAATCTTCAGCGGGTAAGTTCTTCCACTTGATGAGATACTCTGAAATTGATCGATTTCGTAGTTGTCGAGTTCTTGTTTCTGTGACTACTTCCGGTTCCAATATAAATTTTCCTTCCTCGTCAAGTTCTGGCAATATTGTTTGAACTAGGAGCTTGTCACCTATAACCTTCTTTAAACATGAAACATGGAAAACTAGGTGCACTTGAGAAGCTGCAGGAAGCTCCAATTTGTATGCCATAGTACCAATCTTTTGCAACAACTTGTACGGACCATAATACTTTGGTGATAATTTATTATCCTTCTTAGCCTGCTTGAGGGACATTTGTTTATATTGTTGTAGCCGTAGAAATACCCAATCACCTACATCAAAACTTCTTTCACTCTAATGTTGATCTGCCTGTTGTTTCATTCCATTCTACGCTAACACTAGGTTATCCTTTAAGAGTTGGAGGATTTGTTGTTGATGCTCGATGCGATGTTCCACTGCTTGAAACTTAGAATTTTCTCTTAAATATGATGTGATGGATGGTGGTTGATATCCACAAAGTGCCATAAATGGGGTTTTTTTTTGTTGTTGTATGGAAAGAAGTGTTATACCACCATTCAGCCAAAGGCAACCATTTGACCCGTTGTGTCTGTTTATCATATACAAAGCAACGAAGATATCCTTCCAAACATTTGTTTACTATCTTAGTTTGCCCATCAAATTGAGGATGATAAGATGAGCTATGAGCTAACTGAGTACCGAGACAAGAAAATAATTCTGTCCAAAAATTTCCAGTGAAAATGGGATCTCTGTCACTTACAATAATCTTTGGGTTTCCATGTAGTTTTTGAATTGTTTCCATAAATGTAGTAGAAACTGTACTGACTTTAAATGGATGTGATAATGCACAAAAGTGTGCATACTTGGTAAGTCTTTCAACTACCACCATGATGACACTCTTTTCCTCAGACTTGGGTAAACCTGTGATAAAATCCATTGAAACCTCCTCCCAACGTTGGCTTGGAATGGATAAATGTTGTAATAGACCCGAGGTCTTAATTGTTTCAACTTTATTTTGTTGGCAAACCAAACATTCCGTCACAAACTTTTGAATATATGATTTAAGGCCATCCCAAAAAAATTCCTTATTAACCCTGTGGTAAGTTTTTAAAAATATTGAGTGCCCTCCTAAGGGAGAAGTGTGCAATTTTATAAGAATATTTTGTTTGAGTTGGGAATTCTTAAAGAGGTATAAGCGATCTTTGTACCATAACGAATCATTTTCCAGCTAAATGTATCAAATGTACTGGAATCTTGTTGTAACTTTCGAATAGGTGCCCACACTTCTTCATCATTCTTCCATTCCTTCTTTGCTTTGTTTATCCAATCCGGTTGGATAATAGAAATGGCACACAACAATGATTCCACATCCTCATCCTTTCTTGAGAGTGCATCCGCCACCACATTTTGCTTCCCTTTTCTGTAGATGATTTCAAAGTCATAACCCAACATCTTTGTGACCCACTTTTGTTGCTCTTCAGACGATAATCTTTGTCCTAAAAGGTATTTAAGGCTATCATGATCCGTTTTTACCTTGAAGTGTCTTCCCATTAGGTAGGGTCACCATTTCTTAAGTGCATGTAGTATTGCCAACATTTCCTTCTCATAAATAACTTTGTGTAAAAACTTTCCCTTGATTGGATGAATTTCAAAAGCAATGGGTCTTTCATCTTGCATTAAAACAGCACCAATTCCATTTCCTGAAGCATCACATTCCACAATAAAGGTTTTTGTGAAGTCCAGTGTAGCTAAGATAGGTGCTTGGCACATTGCCTCTTTAAGATGTTCGAAGGCCTTTGTTGCTTCTAGAGTCCATGAAAATGCATCTTTCTTCAATAATGGTTTTATAGGTACTGCTATTCTCCCATAATTCTTAACAAACTTGCGATAATACCCTGTCAACCCGAGAAATCCTCGCAGATGCTTTATGGAAGTGGGGATTTCCCATTCCTTAATGACTTTAATTTTTCTAGGGTCTACCTTAACTCCTTCATGAGATACAATATGACCCATATATTCCACCTCTTGTACTCCAAAGAAACATTTGGATCTTTTTGCATATAATTGTTTCTCTTCCAATAGTTGTAGCACCCTGTCAACATGTTCAACATGATCCTTCCAAGACTTGTTGTAGATTAGTATATCATCAAAAAATACTAACACAAATTTTGTAAGGAAGGGTTTGAAAATGGAATTCATCAAACTTTGAAATGTAGAAGGTGCATTGGTAAGGCCAAAAGGCATGACCAAAGATTCATAATGACCCTCATGAGTTCTAAATGTTGTTTTCAGAATGTCTTCAGTTTTCATTCTGATTTGATGATATCCTGAACGAAGATCCAACTTGGTGAAGTAAATTGATCCATGGAATTCATCCATTAATTCATCAATGACAGGAATGGGAAACTTATCTTTAATAATGAGCTTGTTGATCTCCCTATAATCTGGACACATGCGCCATGATCCATCGTTCTTGTGCACCAATACTACTGAAGTAGAGTAAGAACTTTGACTAGGTTGAATTATACCAGCCTCTAGCATTTCTACTACCATACGTTCAATTTCACGTTTTTGGGCATAGGGATATTTGTATGGCATGATGTTTGGAGGAACACTTCCTGGAATCAGATGAATAACATGATCATGATCACAAATAGGTGGGAGACCTTTGGAAGTCTCAATACCTTGGAATGGCTGTCCAAGAATTTTTGGAGATTTGGAGAAATAGATGATTTCGATGTGGAAACATCTAGTGAACATAATTGTGCAATTACACCTCTTTGTTCCATTTTTAGAAGCTTTGTCATACCGTTAGAGCTGATTATCTTTCCTGGTTTCTCTACAATACCCCTTAATTCAACTTCCTTTCCTTCCGTAGAAAATTTCATGAAAAGTTCTTGAAAATTAAAAGCTATTGTACCCAAGGATTGTAGCCATTAGACTCCTAGTACAACATCAGCACCTCCCATTGGAATGGATAGCATTGGGCTAGTCAATACATATTCTCCCATGGATAGCTTGATATTATGGCACTTTCCAAAGAAATTTATTGTTCCTCCATTTGAAACCATCACTTGACACTCTGGTGCTAGATATAGGAAGAAATTCAATTCTTTTGCTACCTTACAATGAATAAAATTATGGGTACTTCCTGAATCAATCAACACTATTACCTTTTTCTTCTTGATTTGTCCTTCTATCTTGATGGTTTGAGGAGTGGTAATTCCAGCCAATGCATTACAAGTTATGGTCAGATTCATTTCTTCTTTATCTAGGCTTTGTTCTTGGAATATATCCTCTTCTTTTGACCTTTCTTGCTCCTTTTCTTCTTCCTCTTCACAATCTATGTAGAATAATTTCTTCTCAGCACACTTATGACCTTTAGTGTATTTTCTATCACAATTGTAGAAAAGACCTTTTGCTGTTTTTTCTTCCAATTGTTGTGGTGTCAACCTTATAGGTTGTGGAAGACTAGGGGCAACAACACTTCCATCTTTGTAGTTGTGAGTGGTATGCTTCCTAGTTGCCATAATTTTGCTTTCCATTTTTCTTGCTAACCCGAATGCCTTCTCTAATGAATCAGGTTCCCAAAGGCGAACATCATGTTGGATATTATCCTTTAAATTCCTTATAAACACATCAATCCTATGCTCCTCTAGAATATTTTTTACCCTTATGTTCAATTTTCGGAACTCCTCAATGTGCTCCATTATTGAACCCTTTTGTTTGAGACTTATCAATTGGCTAAAAAAAGTGTTTCTTTTTGTATCCTCATAATGTGTTGTCAATTCTTCCGTAAAAATTGCCAAAGTGATAATTTGTTTACAAGAGAAAAGCCATTGATACCATACAAACTGATTTGGTTCCAAATATAAAGTTGCAATACGTACATTTTGTGTGTTTTTCACATTTTTGAGATCTAAAAATTGCTCCATCTATAATATCCATGTTACGGGATCCTTGCCATCAAACTTCCTCATACCGATTTTTGGAATATGGTGGGTTTTCGATCCAACATTAGAGTCTATGAAATCATGATTAACATTTCTTTTATTCGCATCATGAGTTTTCTTTACTACCCTTTCACCATTATTAAGTATTTCTTGTAGAAAATATATCAAATCTATCTTCAAATCTCTCTTCAAATCTATCTTCAAATCATCAATCTTAGCTTCCATGCCATTTATCGTAGACTCCATGCCATTTATGTTAGCTTCTGTTAGCTTTTGTGAGAGTGAAATTTGTTGCACTTGGTCTTGTAATTTTGATAAATCATATAGCATTTCTTCCTCTTCTTCATGAGTCATGCTAGAGCTTTCAGGTTGCTTACTAGGTTCTTGCATTTTCCTTCCTCAGGGCATCACTTACCAATAATAATGCTCTACTATGCCCTTTAAATTCCTTCAAAATAATTTTTCAAACCAAGCTTAAGCAAAAATTTAAAAAAATATACACACCTTTTTTCACTTTGTAGGAGCTCGATATTGCCTTTGATATCTCTCTATAATTTTGGATCATCCAGTTCTAAAATGGCAACCTGTAGTATCCCTCTGCATCATGTTTCCAATGCCACTAGTCTGATCCTAATTGGATTCTCCAAGGAAGAGTTATGCCAAATCTCCCACAGTGACCTAATTATAGACTAGTTCAGAAGAGCGAACTCGTACGACGTGCCACGTGTCCCTATTTCGACCTTTGGCTCTAAAAAAGATATGACAGAAACTATAGTCCATCCTATTTTTGTACCTTCTTATGAAATTTCAATCCGATGCTCAGAGAGAAAGTTATGATAATTTTCCCCAGGTCACCTGTTTGGAATGTAATTCAATAGTTTGCAAGAAGACCAACTTCCTCAGATCATATCTCTGCAAATATAGCACAAAAAGCTCTAAAATTCAAACTTAATGTTCAGTGCGATTTCATCTAAAATGGGTTTTTTTTTTCTTCTGAAACATCGCAGAAAAAAGTTATAGCGAAAATTCCACGATGACCTATTTGGAGCAGCGAAACCCTAGAATCCAAAGCTCTAATACCAAATGTTATGAAACCAACTCACAAAAGATAAAAAAAAGATAGATCAACACCTTAGAATTCAGCCTCTTTGAGGGGGAAACCTTCTTTACTTTACACAAATGAATGATTCTCTTCTGATTCAAATGACAAAACCTCCTTTCTATATATATGAGTCTAAGGAGTCACAATATAAACCAGCCGACCTAACAATAATAATATAAAGACACAAAAATAACAATAGAGGGATTCTACGGGGCACAGTAATAACAATATGGGGACAATAGGGGCACAAAAATGTTAATAAGGGATACAACTACAATAGTAATGAGGTAATCACTAGTATTATAGGGACCTAACATTGGTGGTTCCAAGTTTTAGATGTAATTTATAAAGTGAGGATAGAGAATTATTGTAATATCTTGTAAATTCATCTTTATGAAATACATACTGCTATTTTGATCTCTAAGATGTGATAGTTGGTTCAGTGTGCTTGCTAAGGAATGGAGGGCCCCCATCAACCATAGTTTGCACACCTCTGTACATATTGGAAACATAGCATAGTTGTTTTATTTCATTTATATTCAGCAAGTGTGATTTCATTTCTGCAAGCGTGATTTCATTTTAGCATGTGTAAGTGTGATTTCAATTTAGCAAGTGTGATTTCCATTCTGCAAGTGCGATTTCATCTATGCAATTGTGATTTCAATTTCAAGCAAGAGTGATTTTCTTTATGCAAGCGTGATTTCAATTTCTCTATGTTTAGTTTTATTTGGATTATATTGATTTAACTTTTTTGGTAATTAGTTTTTAATTGCATTAGATTAATCTATTCTAATAAATAACCACCTAATACATATAGTACATGTATACCTTGTCAGTTCCATGAAGCCCAGGTTGACAATTAATGATAGAGATTTAACTCGCAATTAAGTCACCCAACAATGGGATAGTGAGCAAGGAAGGAGCAGGGGCAAGCGTTTGGGTCTCAAACTCACAGATAGGTATAGCCAAGGTTTATTCTTACAACCTCAATTTCCAATGCACCAATAATATAACTGAGTATGGAGCACTCATTTTAGAACTACAACTTTTGAAAAGGTTGGGAGCTAAAAGGATATATGTACATGGTGATTTGGAACTTGCCATTAATCAAATCAAAGGTGAGTACTCGACTAAACACCCTAGACTATGGGCCTATAGAAACTATGTCTTGGATTTTCTGTAGTGTTTCCCAGAGTATCAGTTATCTCTGATTCCTAAGGGTCAAAATATATTAGCTAATGCATTGGTTACTTCAACTAGTACTTGTAAGATTCCTTTTCATCCCAATAGAAAATTTGAGGTTGAAGTGAAGCATAGGTCAGTTTCCCAGATAATGTTAGATATTGGCAGGTTTTTGGTAGTGATAAGCAGGTAGAAAAATTTTTGTAGTTAAAAGAAGAATTTGAGAATGTGCATATTGATATAGATAACATTGTAGATAATGGTATGAATGAACCAATTTTGAACGAGACTGATGAAAATCCAGAAGATCTTGAGGTCCTACAATTGAAAGACAATATGTTCCCAAGGGATTTGGTACCATTAGAATATCTGCTTGATTTTAATGATGTGGCTAAATATCCAAAGATAGAACTTGTAGGAGCTGAGCTTGAAGACTATAATATAGGTATTGAAGAAATCTGAAGATTGTAAAGGTGTCTAAGTCCTTACCTCCCAATCAAAAAAAGAAGTACATTGATCTACTAAAAGAATATTTTGATGTGTTTTCTTGGGGTTATGAATATCTAGAGGCATATGATATAAGTATTATACAACATGTCATTTCCATCAGAGAGGACCAAAAAATTTCAAGCAGAAATTAAGGAGGTTAAATCTAGTTCTGTTATCCTTGATAGAAAAAGAGGTTAAAAAAAAATTGATGCCAAAATCATTGTGCCTTTAAGATTTTCAAAATGGGTGTTAAATCTAGTTCCAACAAGGAAAAAGACAGGGGAAATAAAAGTATGTGTAGATTTTAAGAATTTGAACAAAGTGTCACTCAAAGATAATTACCCTATAACTAAAATGGATCATATTTTACAAAAAGTAGTTGGTTTCAGTAGAATTTCTTTGCTCAATGGTTTTTTAGGATATAACAAATTCTGGTGCATCTTGATGATCAACATAAAACAACTTTCACAACACCTTGGGGAACCTTTATGTATGTGAAGATATCCTTTGGCCTTATGAATGCAGGGGCCACTTTCTAGAGAGAAATGGATATTGATTTCACAAATGAGAAGGATAGATTTATTGTGATTTATCTAAATGACATTATGGTATTCTCCAAAACATATGAATATCACCTACTTTACTTAAGGATAGTTTTTGAGAACTACCAGGAATATGGTATTTCCTTGAATCCCAAAAAATATCTTTTTGGTTTAGAGGAAGGAAAGCTACTTGGTCACATTATTTCAAAATATGGTATCAAAATAGACCCTAGTAGAGTTGAGGCCATAATGAATATTGATCCTCTCAAGAACAAAAAATAAATTCAGTCTTTCATTGGCAGGACAACTTTTCTGAGAAGAATCATTCCAAATCTAGTTGAGATTTTGAGAGAAATCAAAAACATGTTGAAGAGGGTAAAAAAATATTTTAGTGAGGTGAAAGTAGCTTTGACATGTGCTCTTGTTTTAATTATCCCTGATTTTACTAAAGAATTCATGATTTTTTCTTTTGCATTAGAGCACATTATTGCAGCAGTTTTGCTGCAGAAAAATGAGGGATATGAACAACCTATAACATTCTTCAGCAGAGCTTTAAGAGATGCCTCCTTGAAGTACAATATCATGGAAAAACAATCTTTTGCTTTAGTAAAGGCTCTGAAGGACTTCAAAGTGTATATTCTACATTCTCACATAATTTCTTTCATTCCAAGTGCAGTGGTGAAAGATATCCTCACTCAGACTAATCCAGATGGGAAAAGAGGCAAATGGATTGCAGTGATTTTAGAATATGACATTGAAATAAAGCCTACTAAACTCATCAAAGGTTAAGGACTAGCCAAATTGATGGCTAAGTCAAATTTTCATGCACTAGACATAAATTTTGTAGTTTCTCTAGATGAACAACAAGATATGCGACTCCACATGTATCAGAAAACTTTCTTATTTCCCCCTGGTATGCAGATATTGTGTATGTTTTGTAGAATTTACAAGCTCCTACTGGTTTGACCAAAACCAAGGCTAGATTTCTTAAACTTAAAGTTGTAAAGTTCTGCATCTTGAATCAAGATTTATATTGGAAGGATGTTGGAGGTATTTTACTTGATTCAAAAATGCATAACTTCAACTTTAATCAAGCTTTATGTTCAAGCATTTTGATTCAAGTTGAAGTTGAAGTTTTGTATTTTGTTGAAGTTGTACATTGTAATGAAGTGATCAATTTACAATAATACATAGAGTTTGTGTTCCAAGATTCATGTGTCAAGCAATTGGTGATGTACTTTCTCATGTGAAAGTGTTATTTTCTGAGTTTTCCTTATGTTTTCAGTCTCTATTGTTTCAAGAAGATAAAGGGTCGAAGTTTCTTAAGTGTACTCTATAGTAGCTTGTAAACAATATCAATGTTTTCATTCTGATGTTAAGTATAGAATTCATCACAACATTCTCTATATTTAATTAAACTTAAATAATAATAATCCTATACACTCCACAAATAATTTAAAAAATATGAAAGTTTGCCTATCCTGCCCTGTTACGGCTGCTCTATCATTTTTGTATTTGATCACCCAAAGACTCATGACCCCATTCCTAATGGACTTTCCCTACAATTTTCAACCAAATATTTGAAAAACCAACCTCAAAACTCAATAACTAGCTTAATATCTTAAAACAAAAATCTAAATCAGATGGAGAGATCCCTCTCTGAAGTTGGAAGGGATATATCCCATCTTTAAAAGTGGTTTTTGGTTACCTTTGGGTTTCTCTCCACATCCTATGGATATTACAGAGTTATAATAGGTGTGAGTTGTTTTGCAATGTTGGATGTGTCCAACAATGGTGAAAAGTATGGTCAAAGGCGATCTACATTAAACATTGAGTGCAAACCAAGGAATGGTGGAATGTTGAACTCGAAGGCATTGTCCCCTACAACCTTGGTGATTGTGTATGGCCAATATCAAAGTGGGTGAAGCTTGCAGTGGGGTCCAAAGAGGCACTCCTTCTGCAAATGTAGCCAAACTATGTTGCCCACCTGGAACTTATGCAACACCCAATGTTATTTATGCCGGTGTTTATACTTAGCTTTGGTTATGTCCAATATATCGTGGACCTACTGGCAGATGTGTTGAATGCACTCAATCAAGTTGTGAGCCCTGTCATCTTCCGACTAGACGTATTCTAATATGCCTGAGTAGCTACAAATGGTATGGCAACATCAATGGGACATAATGGCTTAAATCCAAGCCCTACCTGAAAGGGGTTATGGCCTGTTGAGCTATGGAGAGCTCTATTATAGTTTTGCTAGACATAAGGGAGGATTTCATCCCATGTGTGTGGATGCTTCGAGTTGTACATGCTGAGAATGTGTATGGTCATCCTATTAACAACCTTTGTTTGGCCATCATTTTGGGGATGGAAAGTCGTGGAATTAGTAAGTTTTGTATCTAGGATCGACCAGATACTTGACCAAAATGAACTTAGGAATTTTTTGTCCCAATTCGAGACAATGGACTATGGGATCCGAAAGTGTACCCACACTCTCTCAAAGAAAATATTAGCAGTGGCCTCTACTGTGATACTCTTCTTGTAGGCTGCCATAATGGCCATCTTAGAGAATTTGTTGATAACCATGAAAACATAGTTATTGCCATTCTTAGTAGAAGGAATGCTCGACATTTAATTCATGGAGATGGATTCCCAAGGTTAACTAAGTGTAGGAAGAGGAGTATATAGGCCTTTCTTCTTGATGGTTGGTTTGGAAATGGCACAGGTAGTGCATGATTTAATGTACCTCCCAACATCCTGATGAAGGTTCGACCAATAAAAATACTTCTGCAGTACTGCCACTATTTTCTCTACTCTGAAATGTCCAATGACCCAATTGTAGTGAGCCTCCCAAATCATGTTGGCACACTTGCTTGAAGGAACACATATGTGACCCAAGTGGCATAACAATGCATCTTGGAGGTGAAAAATTGGAACTTTCTTACCTTCCAGGAGTGTCTGGTATGCGCTGTAGAATTCTGGATCGATCTTGTAAATATGTGGCCACCCTGAAGTCTCGTGCCCATAGGAGTCGAGCATAGTGATTAGCACCATGACTGGTGGTCGGGTGAGGCAGTCTGCAACATTATTGGTGCTGGCCTTCTTGCACTTAATGTTCAAATGGAATTTTTGCAGGTATGTGGACCATTTCGGATGATTATTGTCTTGCAACTTCCTTTGTGTCTGTATGAACTACACGGGTCAGTGGTCTGTGTGTATGACCATTTACTTCCCCAGAATGTAATTCTTCCATTGACAGCAGTCCTGCACAATAGAATACATTTCTTTGTCATAGGTGAGGTACTTTCAGACTATGTTTGAAAGTGTCTCACTGTGATAAACCACTCAACTCCCCTACTAAGTAAGAACTACAACAATAGCATAGTCAGAGGCATCTGTCTTAATCTCAAATGGTTGTTGCAGGTCTAGTAATGTGAGAAATTATGCAGAGGAGAGACACTGCTTCAAATTGGCAAATGCCTTCTATTGGGTTTCAAACCAAAATAACTTTTCTTTCGCTTCACCCTTGGTGACTTGACTTAGAGGCCAAGAGATATGGGAGAACCCCAACATGAACCTACAATAGAAAATGGCAAGGCCCAAAAAGTTGCAGAGCTTTGTTAGAGTGGGTGGGGCTAGCCAATCCCGAATGACTCGTATCCTGGTTGGGTCCACATGAACACCCTTCTCATCAATGATGTACCCTATATATTGGACCTGGGTCATGCCAAAAGTGCACTTCTACAAATTGGCACACAACCTGTGTTGTCACAAGGTTTGCCGGACATATCGAATATGGTGGAGGTGCTCTTCCCAACTCTAGCTGAAGATCAAGATTTCATATAAATACACCACCAAAAATGCATTGGTGAAGGGTTGTAAGATGTCATTCATCAACCTCATGAAGGTTGCGAGGACATTCGTCAACGTGAAAGGCATGAGAAACCATTCGAAAAGTCCCTCCTTGGATTTAAAGGCAATCTTCAACACATCGGAGGGTTCGATCGGTACCTGGTGATAACTAGACTTCAATTCATTATTACTGAAATATTTGGCACCTATTCTAGAAAGTGATCTTATTCAATTCCTGATAGTCAATACAGAGTCTCCAGGTCCCATTCTTCTTTTGTACCAATACAATCGAGCTCCCATAGGGTGATGAGCTTGGCCTAATGTGCCCTTTCTACCATAGCTCCTGAATCTGCCTCTTAATCTCATCGTTATCTAGAATAGAGCATCGATAGATTTGTCCATTGGATAGCGGTGTGCCTGGGGTCAAATCGATGAAGTGCTTGACCTAATAGTGCAGAGGTACCCCCGTAGGTGAGGCAAAAACGTCCCTTTACTCCTCCATGACCTTGTCCATCTACTGCTGTTGTGCAGAGGAGCCCTTTTTAGAAGTCGTGGCCACAATATTCTTCTTTCCCTAAGGGTAAATCATAAGGAAAACAAATTTCTTGGTTTGTGAAATGATCTTACTACATTACTTTGTAGAGATCAAAGAGATGGCAGTAGGCAGGGCTACCTTCCGTACCTATACAACATATTTCCTAAAGTAATAATCATAGAGAAAAGTATAGACTCATATACAGCATGTCACTTCCACAAGTATGGTTTTTCTAATAATAAACGACAAAATTCAAGAGGAGAAACATTACATAGTACCTCATCAATGAAGGGATTGATGTTGTAGGGAAGGCGGCACTGATAGCTGATACGGAGATCTCATCCTTGGTGAAGCCACCCGATGGTGTGCGACTGTGGATGTGATGTAGTTGATAGACCCAACTACTTGATGACCCTCTGCTGAAATTGTAGAAATTTTGAATAATATAACACTTATTCACAGAGATTATCCTGATTATACACTATTTGCGGAATGCATGCATAATACATAACCTCCTCTATGTTGATCATCAATTTTGTGGAATTAAAAACAATCGCATGCGCACATTGAAACATCAATCACACATATCAACACAGTATGTAATGGGGAAAGCATGCAGCTGAAAACCCCGAACTATCTATATATTATAATGATAGAGAACATGTAACAATACATAGTACAATACTCCTCACAAGTACTCAGACTATCTCCACCTGCTACACACAAACTAGCTCAGATCTGAACAAGTCACGGGTTCAAATCTCCTCCACTTTTTGCCTGCCTCTACTGCGCAATGCAAGTTGAGAATAGATCAGATCCAAGTTCAAATTCCCTTGGCGTGTACTACGCAATCCTCATTGGCAATCTCAATCAATGATTGTGCAAATCTCATGCATAGCTATAGTCACAACTGATAGTAGTCTCACCCTTTCATCCACCTCTAACACTTGTCTCCACTGAACTGTCCATGCACTGAGTTAACTGATGTATTATTTAGTTGATTTATGAGTTAATAATTAGTGAATTAATTAACAATTAATTCACATCACTCATCACTAGTGTATTTGGCAGTTAGACTAAATACAACTAGTTCAACTAAGTCAAACTGAACATAACTCCATCAACTCCTCAATCAACTCCACCAAACTTAATCACTTGAGTTCTAACTGAAGTCCATCATGCAATAGCTCAACTAACCCATAGGAAAAGTGTATTTCCCTCTAGCAGTTGCATGTGCCACATTCGTAGCTCGAACTGAAGTGCTGCAAGAGGATAAGATAATGTTTATAATCCAAATATTATTAAGAGCTAATACTATTCGACTGTTCTATTTTTAGACTGGCATTCTAAAAGTAGACTCCTCCCATATGTCTAAAAATAGAAGTCCATCTATTTTTACCAACATGACCAATCATCCATAAATAGCATCCTGCAACTCATAGACCATGATCCATATGTCTAAAAATATACTTTGCACCAAAAATAGCCTCCGGGCCCACTTAGTGAAGGCGACTTCTTTTCACTAAGCTCCATCATCTTGTTGCATTTTCAACACTCCCTCTCAACAAGATATGGATTATCTGCAACCCCTATCCTACCACTGCAGTATTCAAATTTTCTCCTGGTGAGCGCCTTCGTCAAGATATCAACATCCTGATCCTCCGTGGGAATGTATGAAAATAACATGATTCTCCGCTGCACACAATCTCTGATATGATGGTACCTGATGTTGATGTGCTTGGATCTATCATGAAATACTGGATTAGCCGAGAGTTTAATGCAACTCTGGTTATCACAATAAATCATAGTAGGCTCCAAGTGTGACCCGAACAACCCGACCAAGATCTTCCTCATCCATATAGCCTCGCATGCAGCGAAACTTGCTGCCATATACTCAGCCTCTGCTGAACTGAGTGCCACGAATCTCTGCTTCCTACTGTACCAAGAAAATGTTTTTGACCCGATACTGAAGATCCCTCCATATGTGCTCTTTCTGTCCGTTGGGCTCCCTGCCCAATCTGCATCCATGAAGCCACATAGCTTCACCTCATCCTCTTGTCTGTACCACAATCCATATCCCGATGTGCCTTTGAGATAACGCAATACATGCTTGCCTGCCTTCCAGAAGAGCTTGGCTGGCTTAACCATAGCTTGTGAAAGCTGGTTAACAGGATAGCATATATCAGGTCATGTATTGACCAGATACATAAGCGACCCCACCAACTGTCGATAAACAGTGGCATCCACTACCTTCGTTGAAGTAGCATCCTCCTTCCTCCAACCTCCAGGAAGAGGAGTATCAACAGGCTTGCAGCCATGCATGTTGAACTTCTCCAGTATCTCCCGAGCATACTTACCTTGAGAAACAAATAGTCCATCACTATGCTGCCAAATTTCCAAT
The DNA here is from genome assembly GCA_031772625.1 of Pinus tabuliformis. Classification (NCBI taxonomy): domain Eukaryota; kingdom Viridiplantae; phylum Streptophyta; class Pinopsida; order Pinales; family Pinaceae; genus Pinus; species Pinus tabuliformis. Next base: position 911,052,386 of record CM062811.1, on the reverse strand, counting down.
CCCAAGAAATAATGAAGGAGGCCCAAGTCCTTCATCTCAAACTCTCTAGCAAGATCCTCCTTGCATGAAAGTATCAACAGCTCATCTCCCGTCAAAATCAAATCATCTACATAAAGTACAATGATCTGCAACTTACCCTCCACCACAATCTAGTATAGGTTAGGATCCGCCTCACTCTTGGAGAATCCAAGTCTAATGAAATAATTGTCTATCCATGTGTACCAAGCACGAGGTGCTTGTTTCAACCTATACAACGCTCTCTTGAGCCTACACACATGCGACTCGCTGCTGAAGATCTCGAAACCTTCGGCCTGCTCTATGTACACCTCCTCCTCAACGACTCCGTTGAGGAATTTAGTCTTCACATCCATCTGATGGATGTGCCACCCCATCTACGCTGAGAGAGCAAGAATCGCCTGTATGGAAGAATACCTTGCGACAGGTGCAAAGGTCTCTTCATAATCGATCCCCTATATCTGTGAGAAGCCTCAAGCAAAAAATCTTGCCTTGTACTTCTCCACACTCCCGTTAGCTGCCTGCTTCACTTTGTAGATCCATCTCGAACCCACCACTAATTTTCCCTCTGATCTTGGGACAATCTCCCATGCACTGTTTCTGACAATCGAATCATACTCTTCCACCATGGCATCTACCCATGTGGGATCCTCCACAACTTCCTCGAAAGAGGATGGCTTAGTCACAACACATTTTCTCACAAGAGCCATGTATCCAGTGTACCGATCAGGTGACTGTCTCTATCTGCGCTGTGTTGTAGGTGGTCCTACAACCTTCTCTGCATCTTGAGCCAGTCGCTCAGCTTCTGTAGTGCGCTTTCGCCCTCTGATGGTTGGCGCTACATGAGTGGTCTCTTCCACTCCATGAACTTCATCTTGTGGCTAATCCACATCCTGAAGCTCATCCTTAGGAACTAATAGCTCCTCATCTACATGCAAGTGTGGCTCCCTCTCAAGCGAACACTTCATGGCTTTCTCCTCCTGAAATTTGATATCTCGTTGCACAATAGTCTTGTGACTGTCTGACAAATACACATGATAGTTGTGGGGCGTATCAGTGTACCCCACAAATATCCCAACCTCTACGGTCAGCTCCAGCTTCTTCCTAGCATCCTTCGTCACATGCATGTAAACAGGAGAACCAAAAATCCTCAAATGGGAAATATCAGGCCTCTTACCAGAATAAGCCTCCTTGGGTGTACTCATGCCAAGTATCTTGTGAGGACAACAGTTCTACACATATACTACAGTATTGCATGCCTCCACCCACAAGTGAAAGGGTAGGCCCTAATCATGCAACATCGCCCATGCAGCACCCACGATTGTTCTGTTCTTTTGCTTAGCAACCCCGTTCTGTTGTCGGTTATGGGGAGCTATGAGCTCTCTTCGAATCCCTTCTGCGCTGCAGAAGTCCTTGAAATTGCTAGAGATGAATTCACCACCATTGTCACTCCTAAGAGCCTTCACCTTCTTCCTCAATTCCTTCTCAACCAGTGCTTTGAACTCATAGAACTTTGAGTATGTCTCGCTCTTCTTCTACATGAAGAAGATCCGACACTTTCGAGAGAAATCATCAACAAAGATCACATAGTACTTGTTCTTTTCTGTCAAAGCTACTGAGAAAGGTCCACACAAGTCTGTGTGAATTCTCTCAAGGATTGTCGTGGCGCAACTATCCTTCTCGTGAAAGGTGGCTTTCACAAATTTTCCCAAAGTACACCCCTTGCACTGATCTGACTATGCAAGTGTGCCTTTAGGAAGCCCAGTAGAAATTTGCTATAGTATCTTCAAGGCTCCATGGTGAAGGTGGCCCAATCTCCGGTGCCACAGCTCACCATCATCCCAACTCACCAATCCTTCTGCCTTGCATGCCATTTCTGCGCAACCATCTACATGCAATTGATACAGGTTCTTGACTCGAACCCCTATCTTCCGGGTTTCTCCGGTTGTCTTATTACACAGGAAAGCCTTCCCCTTGCTGAAGACAACATCATATCCCTTGTCTTCTAACATCGCCACAGAGATAAGATTCTTCTTCAATCCTGGAACATGCATCACTTCCTTCAATACGAAGGGTTTACCAAATTCCCTCTCAAAGGAAATGGTACTGATACCAGTCGCACTATATCTACCATCATCGCCCATCTTGATGTGCACTCCAAGATCTTTCTCATCCAGATCAGAAAACAAATCTCGATCTCTTGTCATGTGAAAAGATGCACCACTGTCCAAGAACCATACCGATCCCATCACACCTGATACCAAGCATGCGATAAGTGAAAAATCCAGCTCAAACTGAGAGGTTAAGGCCTCTCCTGCTGTAGATCCAGCAGCTTGCTTATTTTTCTTCTTCTGCGGAAAATTTGTGGCATAATGTCCGTGATGGTGATAGTGAAAGCACTTCACCTTGGAAATGTCCTGCTTCTTTCCTTTCACACCGGAATGAGAAGCTTTCTTGTTCTTCCCCTTCTTTGCTTTGGTAGCCAAAGTGAAATTTTCTTCATCAGATGCCTTTGATGAAGATCCGTCCCTGGTATTCCGCCTGATCTCCTCTTGCACAAGATCAGACCAAAGTCTCTCCCATCCTAGCAATTTCTCCCGACCATTGACAAAGTCCTGATAGGATTTCCAACTCTTTGGAAAACCAAGGAGAGCCAAGCTCACCAAGTCCTCATCATCGACAGTCACCCCCACACTTCCCAGCTCATCCCGACATTGGGTGAACTTCGTGAGATACTTGGGCATACTATCTCCTTTCTCACACTTAATGTTTCTGAGTTTATCCTTGAGCACCAACTTCCTCTGGTTGCTCTTGCTTTGGAATAAATCTTTCAATGCTTTCCACATCAAGTATGGAGAAGCCTTTCCATGTAGGTTGGATACAATGTGATCCTTCATGCCCTCCAACAGAAGCCTTCGACACTTTGCTGTCTTCTTTTTCCAAGCCTCAACGTGAGCAGCATCAGTAGGCTTTGGGACCTCAGCATCTATGAACTCCTTCAACCCATTTTCATCTAACACCACCTCCATCCTATCTTTCCATGCAATATAATTTGATCTGCCTTCAAGGGCATACTCCAATCGCAAACCGTTGAAAGACATTTCAACTTCAACACCAAGAAAACACTGCTGCAAATTCAAATTCCACCAGCTCAAAACGCAACTGCATTTGATCTAAAATTCGTGAGAACAAAGTATTTCTCATACAAAGATTGACTGTATGGGCATTCATCGGATATCTCACCTTCCAAAAGAAGGATGAATCCAGAGGCTACCTGGCCCGATTACAGACTCTACCTGAAGAAATAAAATGTAATCACTTTCTAAATAATAGATCTGATGATCAACTTCGCTCTGATACCATGTAGAAATTTTAAATAATGTAACACTTATTCATAGAGATTATCTTGATTGTACACTATTTATGGAATGCATGCATAATACATAGCCTCCTCTACGTTGATCATCAATTTTGCGGAATTAAAAACAATCACATGCGCACATTGAAACATCAATCACACATATCAACACAGTATGTAATGGGGAAAGCATGCAGCTGAAAACCCCGAACTATCTGTATATTATAATGATAGAGAACATGTAACAATACATAGTACAATACTCCTCACAAGTACTCAGTACTATCTCCACCTGTTACACACAAACTAGCTCAGATCTGAACAAGTCACAGGTTCAAATCTCCTCCACTGTTTCCCTGCCTCTACTGCACAATCCAAGTTGAGAATAGATCAAATCCAAGTCTGAATTCCCTTGGCTTGTACTGTGCAATCCTCATTGGAAATCTCAATCAATGATTGTGCAAATCTCATGCACAGCTATAGTCACAACTAATAGTAGTCTCACCCTTTCATCCACCTCTAACACTTGTCTCCACTGAACTGTCCATGCACTGAGTTAACTGATGTATTCTTTAGTTGATTTATGAGTTAATAATTAGTGAATTAATTAACAATTAATTCACATAACTCATCACTAGTGTATTTGGCAGTTAGACTAAATAAAACTAGTTCAACTAAGTCAAACTGAACACAACTCCATCAACTCCTCAATCAACTCCACCAAACTCAATCACTTGAGTTCTAACTGAAGCCCATCATGCAATAGATCAACTAATCCATAGGAAAAGCGTATTTCCTTCTGGCAGTTGCATGTGCCACATCCGTAGCTCGAATTGAAGTGCTACAAGAGGATAAGATAATGTTTATAGTCCAAATATTATTAAGAGCTAATAATATTCAACTGTTCTATTTTTAGACTGGCAATCTAAAAATAGACTCCGCCCATATGTCTAAAAATAGAAGTCCATCTATTTTTACCAACATGACCAATCATCCATAAATAGCATCTTGAAACTCACAGACCATGATCCATATGTCTAAAAATAGACTTTGCGCCAAAAATAGCCTCCGGGCCCACTTAGTGAAGGTAACTTCTTTTCACTAAGCTCCATCATCTTGTTGCATTTTCAATAGAAATGGGGTTATTTTGGCTCCCGATGTCGACAATGAACTGCAACGGAAAACCCTTCACCCACATCTGAGTGGAAGAGAAGTTTCCCCTCCTTTGTATCTTCAGGTTCATTCCTTTGGATCTTTGTGGTGGCCATGGTGGCATTGGGCTCCACGTCAATGATCTAATTCCCTTTGTCATTCCCCTTGTCAGGTTATGACTCAGAGTCAGAACATGCATCTGATTCGAAAGCCTTTAGCTTGGCCACCAGTGATTGCTTGGCCCGACACTCACTTATGTTGTGAGTGGAATTCTTATGGAACTCACATCATTTTCTTGTGTCCTTCTTTGTCTTCGGGGTGTTGTTCTTTTCTTGCAGCTTCATTGGGTTGTCCTGGATCACTCTGCGTTGGCTTTATCCTTTCCTCTATAGTTTGGGGCCACCTTTCTCTTGCTTTAGATTTACAGATCCAAAGTCTCACTTCTTCTGTTTAAACTTCTACTCAATCTTGAAAGCGTATTGTTATAGACATTTTTGTGCCTAACAGCATGGAGCATGAAATGTCAATAATCTGAGGGATCCAATGTCCCTAAACATGTTGTTCTTACCCTTAGAGGAACAAGGTCTACAAACCACAGCACTGAAAATCAGTTCTCCACCTGAAAACACTCAAAAACAGGCTATTTCTGGATCATGTCAGCTGCTCCACTGAGCATCTGCACTAAATGTCAACTGCTCCTCCTTGTACCTATGCTGAAGGTCAAAACTAATGAAGGCTACTTGCGCTGGGCGAGATTGGCCAAGTGGCACAGTCATTCTGCAAGGTGTCAACTGCCCAAGAAGCTTCCAAACTGACACTTGGGTCAAGGAATTCGCCTAGTGATGAGTAAGAGGGTCTTGATCTCCAAGTGGAAGCAAGATTCTCCAAGTGGACTCAAGAACTGAAGATTAACTAAAGTGGGAGAGGACACAAGTCAGCTTCAGGCCAGTCTCAAGATGACTCATCCTTTCTCCAAAACCATATATATAGAGCTCTCTCATGAGGTCTAGAGAGGCTGGAATTTTGTGCAAGTAAGGAAGTGTTGTTGGTTTGTGTATAGAGCTATTGGGTGTTTTGCTTGAAGGAGGTGAAGAGGAGATTTCTTTCAGCTGGGAGGTGTTGCTGGATTGGGCCCATTGTGGTTGTAACTCTCTCAGAACTTTACTTCTATTATCAATAAAGTATTTGAGGTTCTTCTATATGCATGTGTCTTTATGATGAATAGATGCTTGTATATTTGATTTATGCTAATCCTATAATCGATTATGGATGTATGCTTCTTGTAGTTTCCTTTTCTTGTGCTTTTACAGGATCTGTGTGTAGCTAGGCCGGTGAAAGGACAAGGAGCTAGGAGCAAGCGGCAAGGAGTGAAGACTGGATCGACTATTAGCGCAAGATAACGGTTAGTAGATCATCCTTTTCTTCCCTCTCTCATCTCATAAAGAAGAAACTTTGAATAGCTTTGCATTCAGTTGTTGCTGGAGTACTATCACCTTCAGAGTGGGATAGAGGCATTCTGCATTAGATACTTTTCCCCCCAACAAATTGGCGACTCCGCTGGGGAACGTATCTTGTTGGTTTGTTGTGTTTCTTGCTATTCATTTCATAAACAAGGAGAGTACCGAATCGAACTGTGTTTGAATCCATCAAACACAAAGTAGAGGGCAGCTACTCTGGCTCAGTTTCTGAGCAAGTTTATGATTTGAAGAGCTGATCCACAAGGACTCTAATAAGCTCTTAGTGATAGCTTTTCATCCTCCTTTACATCCCTTAGTGTGTCCTTGACTAATAGCTTCTGATTTGAACAAAAACTGTGAATTTTTGAGCAATCTGTGACCCGGAAACCAAGACGGACGAAAGTCTCATTCTTCATTGCAGACTGTACAAAGGCAGTCTGCATTTCAGTGCAGTTCCCGAAGGGGCTACCTGCACTGAAGGTCAAACAGGCAGTGTTACACCTGCGCTGGACCAGTCTTGGCTTGAGTTCCTGGGGTTTCCTGCTGTGTCTTGATTTGTTTTCACTCTTGTTTTTTCTGTTTGTTGCCAGTCAGTAGGCCTATCTGAAACCATCTTCCTTTGTCATTATTCCGCCTCAATTGTATAAAGAAACTGTATTTGTTCTTTTGTATTTCTTATGTCATTTACAGTTTCCCATAACGAAAGTGAACCAGTCTTGCATTGACCTCTTAGATCTAGACCTGTGATTAAGTGTCGTTCTGATCTTAAGAGTTAGTTTATTTGCTGTTCATAGCTGATTGAGTTTGTCGCTTTCGTTATATGGTTTGAATTTATATATTTCTAGTGTCGAAACAAGTAAATCTTAAGGTGTCTCTTTTGATTTTGGACAAACTTGTTTGCTTTCGCTTGAAACTGAATTCGAAATTATACAACAACTTTCTTTCTGTATTTCATCAAACATTAAGGAAGAGAAAAGAAATACTTGCATTTTTGCATTTTGCGTTAAGTTTGTATGTTGATTTAGGGAAAAAGTGCATTAGTGAGTGCTATTTGATCTGTGTGAAAAGGATTTTATCTCTCTTTTCCCTCAGTAGTTAAGATTTTCATAAGTCGAAAAGATTTGAAAAGCTTGCTTCTCATCTTAGATTGCATTTAGGAATTTGTATCAATACATCTCGTGGTGAACCTTGAAAGGAAAACTTTAAAAAGATCAACTTAAAATATATTGAATGAACCTAACAATGCTTTGAAACATAACGCAAACATCTAGAGGTCTAAGCTAGAGACGTGTTCCGGCGTCGTTAAACATAGTGACTGCCGATCTCGACGAAGGTGGGTGATTCCTCCTGAGAGTCGGTGGCACTAATACGGACTTGTGCTCCCACGTACCGTCGTGTATATATTGGGAGACCCCTATAGTATCAAAGCCTTTATCCATAGGAAACCGTGTCGGCCGCCCTACTGATCGCAATGCAGTGAACATAGCATTCACGAAGATCGACCACTCGTACCGTAAAACGTATTATGTGGTTTTGCGAAAGGTTTGGCACACCCTCTGCCTAGATCTCCAGAGCAGTTTCTTTTGGCCTTTTTCAAACTCTATAACTGAAAAAGTCCAACTGAGCATTTGTCACTTCGGGCTCATTAATACATCGAAGGAGACTAGAGTCATCTTTAGCTTTTTCTCGACTCTTAAAAAGTGAAAAAGCAAGTTGTGTCTAAAAGCGTCTAATAAAATTCATTCAATTCGGAAACACAAATTTCCCCTTTTAATATTTTGGTTGATCGAGTAATCCACAATCGTGGAAGAAAGTCAATTGAAAATCCATCGTTCGCGGAGGCTTGCGAGTCAACCGTCTTTGTCCCCGGAATTGAAAACAGTACGGGCAAAGCGAACTCGTTTGACCGGGTCAAAATCTCCTTTGAAAGTTAGAACAAGTGTTCCTACTACATCCGAGGTTCCGGTTACTCCTAACATTTCTGGAAACCCTGCCTCTATAGAAGAAGTTCAACAGCCATAGAAGGACAGTAATACTGATCCTGGTCTGGGGGCAAATACTTGTGTAACTGAACCAGTTCCATCTGTAACCGGTCCAGAGAGTTTTGCTCCTCAAACAACTGTCGCTGTCGAAGCAACCACTTCTTCGGCACCAGAAATATTTTACGGACCTGACAGTCTTCCTCTTCCACCAGGTTTGATTGCGATAGAGGAAATTGCAGAGGATCCGCAAGCAAGTACTCCAACTCATTTTAGAGTCGGGGTCACTCTATTTCCTTCATCAGAAGTTAATCCACCACAAGTGGAAGTTCCTGTAGAATCGCTAGGCAATCTATTGGATAGACTTAAAATGTTTGAACAACCGTCATCATCTAGGACTGTGTCAAATGACACAGTGACAGCAGAAGCCCCTGCCGTCACTCCAACGATGTTTGTCGGCATACCAGCTGTCCCAACTAGCTCTCAACAGCTAGAAGGAGTCCACCAAGGGACTATGTCGACAGTATGGTCTGTTCCAGCTTGTTCATCCGGAGTAATACCCGGTAATTCTTATGTTGAAACTCGACAGATTGATCCTCATGGAGGTCAGTTTGGGCCATCTAGTCCTCGAGGACTAACAATCCCTCTGAGTTCCGGATTGCTACCATATGGGGGGCAGTATGCCCTTTCATTACCTCCTTCGGGAGGATATCCATATGGCAGTTCTCAACAGTATTCAGGTTATACTGGAATTGCATCAAGTAGTTGGGTACCTATGCTACCTCAACAACCAAGGATTGTATATTCTATGCAACAGTGTGTACCTGTGACGAATATCCCAACCACACCGGCTATTGTAACTGTGTCTCAAGTTCAAGCGATACCTGTTACATGTCAACCTCAGATTTATCAGGTTGTAATGCAACAGTCACTTGACCATGGGTCACAACCACAATCGCCAACTGGTGGGGCGACACAAGTACAAACGAGTACAATTACCCCACACCTTGGTCCAATGGTTAGCATGGCGCAACAGAACGTGGCGTCACAACCATGGCCTGTACAATACCACCAACCGCAGTTCCAGCAAGTATACCAAGGTTCTGAGCAGCAGATCTTTGCGAATAGTGGACAACCGTATATCCAAAACGGTTAAAACCAACCACTTTACAGTGGTCAAGTCCACCAACCGTATCAATCATACCAACATCAATTACATTATGCTGGTATGCAAAGACCCACTGCTCAAGCGATTCCTTCGTACCCTAGTTACGCTTCGCCTAACCTGAATCAACAGTTACCATTCGTGGCGACTTTAGAGTTACCTGATTTACATCGGTTAACGAACGATCCGATTGCTTATGCCCCTTGGTGGCCAGCGATTCCTCATAAACTTCCATCTGACATTCCTAAATTCAATGGAAATCCAGGTGAAGACCCGTCGAATCACGTGATGACCTTTCATCTGTGGTGTTCGTCGAACACCCTTAACGATGATTCGATAAGACTTCGCCTTTTTCAGAGGACATTGACAGGTCCAGCAGCTAAATGGTATATTGAATTGCCAAGAGCCTCTTTCGACAACTTTAGTTCCCTAGCCACGACTTTCTTAACCCACTTTCAATTACCGATAAGGTATGAAACGGGAACAGAAATATTAACCAACTTCAAACAGACAACTGCTACCCATATATCTGATCATATACATGAGTGGTGTCGTCATTGTAGGATGGTGAAAACATATGTTCCCGATCAGCTATTAGCTGAATGGTTTATAAATTTGTTACTTCCGGCTATTACGGAAGATGTGGCCAAGGGGGGAGTCATAACAGAGGAGCAAGTGATTGCTCGTGCACAATATTTGGACTTGGTGTATACCCAGTCTGGCACACTCTATGACAAAATACCTGATGCCCCTAGACTGGAATTTTCAATTCCTCCCCCTCCTAAATCAAATAGTGACTCTCATGCCGGTGATGGCGTGATTGGCACCGCAAACATGAAATCGATAAAGGCTTCCGCAAAGAAAGCCCGTAAGAATTCGGATCAAAATGCAAAAGCAGATATTCTTGCTTCGGAAGTAAATGCTGTTTCGGAAGATAAAGGCAAAGAAACCAATCAACCAGGAAGCAAGAAGAAAAAACAAAACAAAGGGAAGAAGAAGAAACAGGGTGAGTCATCGCCTAAGGAGAATTCTTCAAACCCTCCTGGGAAAGGGAAACAAATTTATCCATGTCAGATATGTGATGATGAGGATCATTACACAAGGAATTGCCCATTCAAAGCTGAGTTAAAGAGGTTCTTTAAAAGTTCCCAAACATCAGCTGTGTTAACTGATCCTTTTCCTAATCCAGGTCAAAATCTGGTTGATAGTGGAAATGCTTCCCCGTCACAAGTTCTTATGTTGTCGGTTTCGAAATAGCAGAATGATGCTTTGATTTCGACAAGGAACAAAGATTATGGAAATCCTCAGGTGTCGAACGAAAAGGGTAAAGATCAACCAAGTAGTTCGACAACAACTTCGACAGAAGTTACACCCACCATCCCTGAATTAACAATAAAACCGCCAAAGGGTGTAGTACATAAGTCGACATTTAATCCTCGCGCCAGAGCGGCGCAACATTATAATATAGTGGAAGATTTGGCCCAATCACCATCCGCTATGTCGACTCTTGAAGTGCTACAAAATTGTCCAACCCAAAGGCAGGCATTGTTATCAGCAATTGGTGGAGTAGATCCTAAGGATTCAAATCTGGTATCCTTTGATCACAAAGGATATGATCCTCAGTTACCGACTCAATTCGCTTTTCTTATTCAAGTGAAAGCCCTCAACAAAACTGTTCATAGAACGATAATTGATGAGGGAGCATCGACATGTATTATGTCGATGAGCTGCTAGAAAACTTTAGGATCTCCAGCCTTGTCTCGATCATCGACGACATTAAAGGCTTTCGACGGAAGGACTTATACCCCTTACGGTATCCTTAATAACTTGAAAGTTGAACTAGGAGGAAAAACAGTAGAAATTGATGTTGAAGTCATTGATGGAAATCTTGATTATAACATCCTGCTGGGAAGACCATGGATTTATGCCATGGCAGCTGTCGTGTTGACTTAATTTAGGAAGATCGCATTCCCGTTTGAAGGAGGGATTACGATCGTCGACCAACAGAATTTCCTCCCAAATGGTTCACAAGTTACAGGAAGCATCCCCATGATCCATGAAAGTAACCATTCAATTCAAGATATCGGAGTAGGATTATTGAAAGATCCCACATTGATGGGAACTTTCGTGCTACCACCTCCTATTTATATAGGAAATGTACCGTTTGTAGCAAACTGCAACATGATATCTTCCACGAAGGTCAACATGGATCGTGCAATGGTATTGTCCCCAAGCCCTTTGGAAATATTGTAGCAATCAATGTTTCAGGCATGGGAGGCGAGCCCAAATCAATGCTCGTCAAGCGTTTGGGTAGATAGGTCTAGAGAGTATGGAACCCCATTAGATCCTTGGTCGAAAGTACATGGGACTGACGAAGGAATCTTACAATCAATGATGATTGAGGGGACACCATGGAATGATCACCACCATCGTTCCCTTCTTCCGGAATATGAAGAAGATACTCAAAGTGACCTTTATCACCCTTCAGTATTTGAATTCCTAACAAATACTGTAAATACGGTGGATTCCGAGCAAAACCTATCCAATATTGAAGAGACTATAGCCATAAATATCTCGACCAAAGCAGATGTTGTAGAGAATATTTATGTCGGCAAAGGTTGTTCCCCTTCAGAACTGGAAATATATAACGCTCTTTTTCGCGAATTTAGAGATGTCTTTGCTTGGTCATATGATGAAATGCCAGGGATTGACTCGAGTATAGTTGAACATGAAATTAAAATGTATCCCGATGTCAAACCAGTAAGACAACGGCTTCGGCAGGTGCACCCGAAGAAATCCGCTACCATTAAGGCAGAAGTTGAAAAACTTCTCCATGCTGGATTCATCTACCCAGTTCCTCTAACCGATTGGGTATCGAATATTGTCCCTGTTATAAAGAAACAAGGGACAATTAGAGTGTGTGTTGATTATAGGGATGTAAACCATGCTTGTCCAAAGGACAACTACCCTACACCCTTCATTGACCAGATAATTGATGAATGCGCCGGATGTGAAATCTTTTCATTTATGGATGGATTCTCCGGGTATAATCAAATAAATATCCGCCCACAGGACCAGTCAAAGACTGCATTTATTTGTCCGTGGGGCACATTCGCTTATCGAAAATTACCCTTTGGTTTAAAGAACGCAGGGGCGACGTTTCAGAGGGCGATGAATTATGCCTTCCATGACATCAAGAACAATGTTCAACCCTATCTCGACGATCTTCCGGCTCATTCGCGAAAGCGGACTGATCATCCGCAGCATTTAAGAGCGATATTTCTACGTTGCTGACAATACAAGATAAGACTCAACCCACACAAATGTGTGTTTTGCGTCAGTTCTGGTCGTTTGCTTGGCTTTGTAGTCTCTAAAGATGGGATTCGTCTCGACCCCTGTAAGGTTCAGGCAATCATTAATTTGCCTCCACCTTCAAATTTGCTTCAGATTTAGAAACTCCAAGGGAAAGCGAACTTTTTGAGGAGGTTCATTCCAAATTACGCAGAACTTGCTAAAGGTTATACTCGTCTTTTGAAGAAGGATGTACCTTTTGTCTGGGACCAGGTGGCGCAAGCCTCCTTTGATGCTCTGAAAGAAAGTCTAGTAAAAGCATCATTAATGTACGCCCCAGACTATCAAAGATATTTTAACCTGTATCTGGCTGCAGCAGATATGACCATTGCGATGGTTTTAGTTCAAGAAGTCGATGGAATTGAACATCCTATCTATTATTTAAGTAAAAACTTAAATGATACAGAAAGTAAATATTCTTATGTGGAAAAACTAGCGCTTGCAGCTGTTCAAGCGATTCAAAGGTTGCGACATTATGTCCTCTTTCGGAAAACTACCATCTTGTCAGATTGCAACCCCATGACTTATATACTGTCGAGACAGTTGCTTGAGGGCAAATATTCAAAATGGATAGCGATCCTTCAAGAGTTTGATCTGGAATTTGTAAAATCCAAATCAAAGAAAGCTCTAGTTTTCGCAGAATTATTATGTGATTTCCCATCGTCGTCCAACGATGAAACATCAGAAGAGTCAATCGTGGACGAAAGTTTGTTTCTGATATCTGTAAGCGATGAGTGGTATGGAGATATCATAATTTATCTCCAAACCCAAAAGTTTAGGTCTAATACCTCTCATTCAGAACAAAAACGTATACGATACCAAGCAAAAGACTACATGAACATCGGTGATACACTTTACCGTCGTGGTGTCGATACAATTCTGAGGAGGTGCCTTACCCATGAGGAGGCCGAAAAAGCCCTGAATGACTGTCATTCAGGCACGTGTGGGGGGCATCAATCTAGATATGCAACAGCACAAAGAATACTACGAGCAGGATACTTCTGGCCAACCATGTTCAAAGATTGCATAACAGCAGTCAGAAGTTGCCATGCTTGTCAAATCTTTGATAGCAAAACCAGACGACCACCCGCACCCTTGCAACCTATAGTTGCTGTTGGGCCCTTCGCCAAGTGGGGCATCGATTTCATGCAATGTAACCCCACCTCGACCGGGGGGCATGGGTATATAATAGTCGCTGTTGACTATTTTACCAAATGGGCCGAGGCGATGCCTACATTGGATAACACTGGTGAAACAACTGCCCTTTTCTTTTTCAATCATGTAGTCGCCAGGTTCGGCGTACCACAGGCTTTAGTTACAGATCATGGATCGCATTTTCGCAATCACATGATGGTCGAATTAGCTGCCAAGCTAGGGCTATCTCACGACAGCTCTACCCCATATTATCCGCAAGCCAACGGACAAGTTGAGGCAATCAACAAGGTCCTGAAGCGTATGATGATCGGGGTTCATAAAAGAAGATGGCACCTAATCCTGTACTCAGCTTTGTGGGCTTACCGGACCTCGGTAAAGAACGCAACCGGGTTCACACCTTTTCAATTGGTGTATGGCCTGGAAGCAGTCTTGCCAATCCAATGCGAAATTTCGTCGCTTAAACTCGCGATCGACCTCCTCCCCGGAACTTCAGAGGAAGAGGCTCGTTTCTTGGAATTAATCCAGTTGGATGAAACCCGTCGTGATGCCGCTTTGGCTAACGAGGCCCATAAGAAACGAGTCAAGGCTCAGTTCGACAAAAATGTCAAACCCCGTGTCTTCTCAGAAGGTGATTTGGTCTTGCTTTGTGATCAAGAATCCGATAAATTGGGAGCAGGTAAATTCAAGTCCTTATGGATGGGCCCCTATATTGTTAAAAGGGTGTTAGCAAAAGGAGCCTACGAGTTAATGGATTACGATGGAATTCCACTGGCGCAGCCCCGCAACGGGTTGTATCTCAAGCGTTACTATGCTTAAATAGTAACCTATATGCTTTTGTTGTATTTTGTTTTCGCTAAAGTATTTGTTCTGGTCGAGTGATCCACCTTTTTCATTGATGGCAGATGTCGAACCTTATGGAGACATGTGTTGGATATGCCGACGGAGCGAGTCGTAGTTCGCGGAACCTGTCCTCCGCAGCCTGGGCCATTTTTGATCCAAGCGGCGAGTTAGTAAGTTTCAGAGGTGTATGTATTGGGCAATCAACGAATAACATCGCTAAGTATAGCGCGTTGATAGAACTACTCTCTGATGCCATCACACGTGGCATACGCCGACTAATTGTCAGGCTAGACTCATAGCTCTTAATACTACAACTCAATGGTATATATTCTGTTCGCAATCCAGCTATTTATCGCATGTTCCTAAGAGTTAAAATCTTGGAAAGACGATTTGATTCAATTCAATATCAACATATTTCAAGAAATTTAAACACATTAACCGACTCATTAGCAAACTATGTGTTAGATAGACATTTGCAACATTTATAAAAAAGGACACACCATCAAAGATTGTACATATGGATCACGTAAATCAACCAGAATAAAATCCGAAAATCAAAATATATAAGCTGTTTATATAAGTTCATACATAATGTTCTGTAACCAAGACAAAATTGGTCATATGACCTAAAAACTCAAAAAGATGCTAGGGGGCACCCTAGCCTAGTGGTGCTCATGATAGTACGTCACGGCCTGTGCAATCATGCGCAAGAGATGAGTCCATCGTCTAGGCACACCAATGGTGTGACGCTGCATCTGTAAAGGTAACTCGTCGATCTGTACATCCGGAAGGCCACGAGTAAGGCTCTCAACCTGCTCCTGCACAGCTGTAAGGGTCTCAGTGTCGTCAAGATCGCGGATAACAACTCTCCTAGCAGGCTCCCCTGCTGGGGCAGCAGCTGGCGATCTCGGACGAACTGCTGGATGAACAGGACCAATATCTGCATGCACCCAAGAGTACAATTAAAAGTCTTGATAGAATAAAGCACAGCAACGTTATGAACAAGAACAATAAACAGTAATGTGGTCAAAGAGTTTACCAATGGCACCCCACTGCTCGCCATCCGGTAGAACCAAATCCGGATCACCTCGGAAATCCATACCCACATATGGATACTCAGAAAATGCCATCTCCTGGCGCTCGAACCACCTAAAGAAGGCCTCAGTAAAAGTAATCTGAGGTTGACCTGCATGCCTGGACATGTGGTCAACCCACCTCTGCATGCGTGGCTCGGTCGGAGAGGGAAAGTCAAGTATGATGTACTGAGGCTGCATCAGTGGGATTTTCTCCAAGGCAAAGGTAGTCAGAATAGAACCAAATCCAAAGTTCTTCAGCTTCCAGTCCTTTATCTTGGTCAATTGACTTTTCATCTGAACAAGTACTGCATCACACCAGTTGAATACTTTTGGTTGGAGACACTCCAGGGCGTGCTGCATATAGGACCTGTTGGCAACATGTAAAGCTGCGCTGCCGGCCATCCTACTAATAGTGAACAGAATGGACTTGAGAGCCCGATCAGTAATCTCACGGATAACAATCTTGCCGTCTCTGCTCGGCTGAGAACCTTCCCTGCAATACTGGCGGACATAATCTCTAGTGGAATCAGTCCCCGGGCTATACCTGATAAGGAAACGAAGGCACCACGTCTTGACAACCCAGTCAAGAAGTACATGTCCTCTATGGTCAAGGGGATGGTCTTCCCCCTAATCTGGAATACTTGGTTAACAGGATCCCAAGCATCAAGCATATACTGCAGTAAAGAAATCTGTGCTCTCATACTAGAGATCCGGAAGAACTTCAGCAGGCCACAGTTCCGCAGCGCGTTCACCGTGACCGGGTCATGGAGGGCAATCATGTCCTCCTCTTCATGTTCTCGTTCTCGCCATGTAAGGGACATTTTGCTCAAGTCACCCTGCAAAACAAACAAGAGAGAGAATAAGTTCCTGTTTTGGTGAAAAACTGGCGAAAAATCATCAAAAATAACCTTAAAACTCAGTCCTTTTGAGCCCAGCGCAGGCAGGAAGTCTCCCACTTGCGCTGAGGGTCAGGCTGCCTTAAGGCAGCTTGACCTTCAGCGCAGGTTTCGAAAGGGAAACCTGCGCTGATCCTAGGGCGCCCTGGCAAAACCCCAGGGGCTCAGAAAGACCGGAAAACAGGCAAGAAACAGGAAAAGGAAACCATGAAAAGAAAGAGCTAGGGTTTAGCTCCTACCTGGTCCAGACGGTGCCGAAAATCGTCCGCAGAATCTCCCGGAATCAGCTGGTGAAAATCAAGGGGGAAGAGGCACCTCCAGAGCTCCAACAAACCAAATGCAAATGAAATGGTAAATGAGAGGTTAAAACACCTTTTAATGGCGTTTTACATAGTACAAAGTGAAATATTAGGGTTATATTCTCATTTTCATGCAAATATTATCCATTTCTAACATAGTTTGTTGCAGCAATTGAAAATACAGTACTACATTTGAAAAGAGAAAAGCTGGTAATGGTAAAAAATCAAAAATTTGACCACAAATCGAGCAGTTTTAGCATAAAGTTCATGCTCGTTAAAAAATAAACGCAAGATTCGAGCAGTTTTACCGCGGAATTTATGCTCGTTAAAAAATAGAAAAGCGTGAGCAAGGGTTCCACCAGAGTTCAAGCTCATTAAAAAATGAACCTATTCCGGTAAATAACCATTGTGATCGTAAATTTATTAGCCATAAAAGCCTTGGTCGTGTTTGCACCCGCCACCTCCATTTCATTTGGCCAATCGTTCACCTCCATATGATTGTTTACCCATTTTGAGGAACAGCTGCGAAGAGTGATTTCACTTAGCCATCCTTGTGACACTGCCGTGATTGGAAAATTCCAACCTGTACCTGGAATCTGCTGCTATCCCTGTTTATCACTCGTTCCTCAAAAGACGAGTCTTCTTTGAGCTCTTTTCATCTGACTCGTAAAATATGAAAAGTTTGCTGAGTTTTGGCCTTCCAGCTCGTTAAAAGGACCGGAAGAGCTATCCCTCCTCTAGATTTTAATCTTTTTGGACCTGAGGGATTATTGCACAAAAAGGTCGAGCGCTTGTTTTATTCGGCTCGTTAAAGTTATCAAAAATTCATCCCTTTTGTATTGTTTTATACTTTTTCGGACTTAAGGGATTAGATGATGAAAAAGGAATTTTGGAGTTAACTTTCTGTATCTTTTCAGACTCTCTAAAAATGAAAAGGACCGAGTTGTCTTTGTCGCTAGACTCGTTAAAATGATTAAATAGCGACAAACTTGTCTTTAGACGAGAACGAGTTTCCCTATCGCTAGGCTCGTTAAAACATAGCGATGGGCTTGCCCGAAGGGCAGGTTATAGAACAAGCATATGTTATCCTCCTCAAGCTTGACAAAAATAAAGAGGTACTGGTCAGAAATGACTGGGGAAAAATTGGGAGAACCTCGAAGCTTTGATGGTAGCGAGTCGCTCTTGAACATGACACTTTGTCCTCCGTACCACATCGGGTTGGGTTGTTTCATTCACCGGTCTCATCACCATGGTCCTCGCCAAACCATCCGTATTTGGGGTAATGATACCGATCCATCACATTAGTGTCGTTATATGTTCAAGAGATGTGTTCAGAAAGAGTCAACCGTGTCCCATCCACTGCCATACATTATCCTTCATCCACCCATGATCACCACCCTGAATCATATCTCACAGATTGTTTTCACCTCCACTAAAGTCATTAGCTCCGTTCCGTGTCACTGATGTGGGATTCATTAAGGCCCTCCTTTGACGGATCGCTTCTTGTCGACTTCAGCTCATTATCCAAGAAGTTGATCTAGGAACACCCCCCCATTACTTTGAAGCTTGCATGCCTCAATGGCAAGTTTCTCGCTTCCGGCGACAGGTATACATCAATGACCTTCGACCAGAAGATTTTGCGTGGTGTTCGACGCCAAGTCCTTTATTCACACCACGTGAATTGTACTGCAGTACCTTGAGGGTCATTGTCATTATTGGTGATTCCTCTCGCGCTTGTTAACGGTTTACAGTATTGACCGGTAATCAAGCGATGTCTTTCCATGTTCGACTTCAACACAATTCTCACATGGATCGACTTGTACTTAGAGTGAAGATTGAACGAGATTGAAGACCCCGGATCTAGTTTCATCCATCCGGGCTGCGGTATATATTCAGGATATAAAGACATTTGATATGTACATCATTGCAGCAGATGATCATCCTACTCAAAGGATGATAATTTCAGCAAAGAATTATCAGTCTATCATCAGACGGTCGTCTGTTATATGTACCAAAATGAATTTATAAAGCTGAGCATGGGAATGCCCGCCTCAGCTAGATCATGAAAGCAGAATGAAAAATAATGTATTGTATTGTATTTTATTGCAGGGCACCTCTCAGCCGATTGAATGAACTTCGGATCCTCCTAATAAAGCATTTCACCCGATAAACGACCTCATACTTTAGGGGCAACTGTTATAGACATTTTTGTGCCTAACAGCATGGAGCATGAAATGTCAATAATCTGATGGATCCAAAGTCCCTAAACATGTTGTTCTTACCCTTAGAGGAACAAGGTCTGCAAACCACAGCACTGAAAATCAGTTCTCCACCTGAAAACACTCAAAAACAGGCTATTTCTGGATCATGTCAGCTGCTCCACTGAGCATCTGCGCTGAATGTCAACTGCTCCTCCTTGTACCTGCGCTGAAGGTCAAAACTAATGAAGGCTACCTGCGCTGGGCGAGATTGGCCAAGTGGCACAGTCATTCTGCAAGGTGTCAACTGCCCAGGAAGCTTCCAAACTGACACTTGGGTCAAGGAATTCGCCTAGTGATGAGTAAGAGGGTCTTGATCTCCAAGTGGAAGCAAGATTCTCCAAGTGGACTCAAGAACTAAAGATTAACTAAAGTGGGAGAGGACACAAGTCAGCTTCAGGCCAGTCTCAAGATGACTCATCCTTTCTCCAAAACCCTATATATAGAGCTCTCTCATGAGGTCTAGAGAGGCTGGAATTTTGTGCAAGTAAGGAAGTGCTGTTGGTTTGTGTATAGAGCTATTGGGTGTTTTGCTTGAAGGAGGTGAAGAGGAGATTTCTTTCAGCTGGGAGGTGTTGCTGGATTGGGCCCATTGTGGTTGTAACTCTCTCAGAACTTTACTTCTATTATCAATAAAGTATTTGAGGTTCTTCTATATGCATGTGTCTTTATGATGAATAGATGCTTGTATATTTGATTTATGTTAATCCTATAATAGATTATGGATGTATGCTTCTTGTAGTTTCCTTTTCTTGTGCTTTTACAGGATCTGTGTGTAGCTGGGCCGGTGAAAGGACAAGGAGCTAGGAGCAAGCGGCAAGGAGTGAAGACTGGATCGACTATTAGCGCAAGATAATGGTTAGTAGATCATCCTTTTCTTCCCTCTCTCATCTCATAAAGAAGAAACTTTGAATAGCTTTGCATTCAGTTGTTGCTGGAGTACTACACCTTCAGAGTGGGATAGAGTCATTCTGCATTAGATACTTTTTCCCCCAACACGTATCGGTATGTCATGCTGAGTGAGGATATGTCTAGGAACTCTATCTCATCCTTGATGTATCTGTGTAGATAGTCATGGTATTTGAGTACCAAAGGTCACTCAGAATCCTTGACACCTAACTTCATGTCAAGGGTGTGAAAAAAATGGGTAAACTCTAGCACATCTTGGTCCTTTCCCTATCATAGCTCTTGAAAGGGTAGTACTTCTCCCTGATGGAATCCTAGAAGGAATTCTAGGTGGGTGTGGCTAAAAATAGTGAGGGTGTATTTTCTTCCTTCTTCTCACAGTAGGTTTCCCAATATTCCTTAACATGGGGGTGGCTTTGAGAAGTGCAAAAGTAATCTTTTCTCAGCTAGAAAAACAATGAACAAAAAAATATCCTTCTAGAAGATTTAACCATTTATCTATGGCATCTACGTCTATCTAACGTTCAAATATGGGGATGCCAAAGTTTACTTGTACCTTAAAGGGTGAGGTGCTTATAGTGTGATTATATACCTAGGGGGGATAATATGGGGTACCAAGGGAGGTACCCAAGGTAATAATGTAATAATGGGATGGGCCATAGTAATAAATAAGGTGGTTAACCCATGTCATGTAAGGGACCACAAGTAGTTAATAATAATGTAATGGGCCCATGGTATTAGTTTGATGGTATGAGGGAACCATGGTAATGACCCATGGTATTGTATGTATGAGGCCTATATAGAGGCTAGAGACTCCACATGGGAGATAGTCAACGATTATTGTATGAACAAGCATATGGCTTGTGGAGTGTTCTCCTTCCTTAAGGAGTGAATGTATGGTGTTGCCCTACCCTAAGGGTTTTGATCAATAAAGAAGCATTTCTATCTATTTCTATCTTGTTATTCTTGGGTTATCTCTATTATCATAATATTTCGGGGTTAGATCTACAACAAGTGGTATCAGAGCACTTTCTTGGGCACAACCGTGGAGAATTTTTTTTTATTTTTTGCAGGATTTCGGGGGCGGCGAGTTGCAGATCAGATATATGCGTTTTGGTGCAAGATCTACAAAATCTAATTGCAGATCTGTATTCCTTGTGAAAAAATAGCCGATTTCAAAAAAAAATCGGTTGAATCAGAGTCCGGATGAAGGAGATATCGCTGATCTAAAAATCAGTGGGGTTGTAGACAATTTTTCGGGGCAGCGAGTTGCGGCTCAGATCTGGACGTCCTGGTGAAAGATCTGCAAAATCTAATTGTAGATCTGTATTCTTTGTGAAAAATAGCCGATTTAAAAAAAAAAACGGTTGAATCGAAGTCCGGATGAGGGAGATATCGTTGATTTAAAATCATCTCTTTTTTGCAGAAATTTTGGTGACGGCGGGAGTGTTGCAGCACAGATCTTGAATTCTAGTGCCTGGATCAGGATTTCTATCACATGGGCAGATGCAGAATGGTCATTCCATTTCCGAAAACAGGTCATAATAAAGATTCTGAGCAATATAGACTAAACTGTGGCCACTTTAAATTTTCGCCAAATGAGTGAATTTTTTCAAAACCCTTTTCATGGCTTCTAGCAAGCAATATTTTACAGGGAAAGATAATGGTCTTACTATTGAAGAATACATAAAACAACAAAAGTCAGCATGGGAAAAAAATTGGAGGGATTCAGTGTGGTTTGGTTTCAAAGATGAGACTTACAAATGGTATTTCTCACTTGATGACAAACAGTTGACCAAACTCTCAGATGCAGAATTTGAAAAAGTCCTTTTAGACAAATGGTCTCGTGCTAGAAAAAAGGAGTATGAGCCACGTAAGGGTTTATCTTCTACTGGTGTCTCCTTATTGCAGGTTCACGTATTGATTCAAAAGGAGAAGATCATTGTGTCTATAAATCCTAGTTGCAAGCATAATTTTATCAATGTTAATTTAGCAACAAAATTGCCAGTTCCAACAAAACACATTGCAAACACACAGGTGAATGATGAGGATGTTCAAGTGTATAATGATTTGAAGGTTTCTATGGATAAGTATGTGTTGCATGGTGATTTTTATACTTTAGAGATGGATAATATGGATGTTGTTTTGGGATATCCTTGGATGGAATCTGTGGGTACTATCAATATTAATGTACAGAAGAAATTCTTGAAGCTCCTGTATAAAAAGAAGAAAATTAAATTACAGGATATTTCCATCAATAAACAAGTAGAGAACATGGAGGCTGAAGCAGAAGATTTTCTAGGGACTGACATATCAGATGAGGAACCTTTGATGATCAATAATCAAACACAAACATAGGCTGAAGAAGAAAAGGTTACAAGTGATGATACATCAGAGGAGGGCTCAGTGGTTGAAGTCATATTGAAAAAGAAGACACCACAACAGGCACCACAGCAGGGTGAAGTAAAGAAAAAGCCATTGTGGGTTAAAACTTCAACATATCATCACCCACATCACCCTGCAAGACAACCATCAAGATGGCAACCAATTAGCCACATGGACAACAACCCCCGCATGACAGATCGAGAGGAGTGAAGATCCACCTACTACACATCCACACAGAAGAGCTACCACAATCAACTTCCATCTCAAGCGAGCGAGGCACTAGCGAGATCGATGGATCACTTTTCTCTTGGATGGCTAGATGCACGTGCATGGTAGCACTGGACTATTCTTTTGAGTAGATCTTATTATTTGTATTCTTCCCATGTTTCGGGGACGAAACAGGCTTAGGGGGGTGGAATGTTATATACCTAGGGGAGATGATATGGGGTACCAAGGGAGGTACCCAAGGTAATAATGTAATAATGGGATGGGCCATAGTAATAAATAAGGTGGTTAACCCATGTCATGTAAGGGACCACAAGTAGTTAATAATAATGTAATGGGCCCATGGCATTAGTTTGATGGTATGAGGGAACCATGGTAATGACCCATGGTATTGTATGTAAGAGGCCTGTATAGAGGCTAGAGACTCCACATGGGAGATAGTCAAGGATTATTGTATGAACAGGCATATGGCTTGTGGAGTGTTCTCCTTCCTTAAGGAGTGAATGTATGGTGTTGCCCTACCCTAAGGGTTTTGATCAATAAAGAAGCATTTCTATCTATTTCTATCTTGTTATTCTTGGGTTTTTTCTATTATCATAATATTTCGGGGTTAGATCTACAACAAGTGGTATCATAGCACTTTCTTGGGCACAACCGTGGAGAATTTTTTTTTATTTTTTGCAAGATTTCGGGGGCGGCGAGTTGCAGATCAGATATATGCATTTTGGTGCAAGTTCTGCAAAATCTAATTACAGATCTGTATTCCTTGTGAAAAAATAGCCGATTTCAAAAAAAAAATCGGTTGAATCGGAGTCCGGATGAAGGAGATATCGCTGATTTAAAAATCAGTGGGGTTGTAAACAATTTTTCAGGGCAGCGAGTTGCAGCTCAGATCTGGACGTCCTGGTGAAAGATCTGCAAAATATAATTGTAGATCTGTATTCTTTGTGAAAAATTAGCCGGTTTAAAAAAAAATAAATAAATAAAAATCGGTTGAATCGGAGTCCGGATGAGGGAGATATCACTGATTTAAAATCAGCTCTTTTTTGCAGAAATTTGGTGACGGTGGGAGAGTTGCAGCACAGATCTTTAATTCTAGTGCCTGGATCAAGATTTCTATCACATGGGCAGATGCAGAATGGTCATTCCATTTACGAAAACAGGTCATAATAAAGATTCTGAGCAATATTGACTAAACTGTGGCCATTTTAAATTTTCGCCAAGTGAGTGAATTTTTTCAAAACCCTTTTCATGGCTTCTAGCAAGAAATATTTTATATGGAAAGATAATGGTCTTACTATTGAAGAATACATAAAACAACAAAATTCAGCATGGGTAAAAAATTGGAGGGATTCAGTGTGGTTTGGTTTCAAAGATGAGACTTACAAATGGTATTTCTCACTTGATGACAAACAGTTGACCAAACTCTCAGATGCAGAATTTGAAAAAGTCTTTTGAGACAAATGGTCTCGTGCTAGAAAAAAGGAGAATGAGCCATGTAACGGGTTATCTTCTACTGGTATCTCCTTATTGCAGGTTCACGGATTGATTCAAAAAGAGAAGATCATTGTGTCTATAAATCCTAGTTGCAAGCATAATTTTATCAATGTTAATTTAGCAAAAAAATTGCCAGTTCCAGCAAAACACATTGAAAACACACAGGTGAATGATGAGGATGTTCAAGTGTATAAGGATTTGAAGGTTTCTATGGATAAGTATGTGTTTCATGGTGATTTTTATACTTTAGAGATGGATAATATGGATGTTGTTTTGGGATATCCTTGGATGGAATCTGTGGGTACTATCAATATTAATGTACAGAAGAAATTCTTGAAGCTCCGGTATAAAAAGAAGAAAATTACATTACAGGATGTTTCCATCAATAAACAGGTAGAGCACATGGAGGCTGAAGCAGAAGATTTTCTAGGGACTGACATATCAGATGAGGAGCCTTTGATGATCAACAATCAAACACAAACAGAGGCTGAAGAAGAAAATGTTACAGGTGATGATACATCAAAGGAGGGCTCAGTGGTTGAAGTCATATTGAAAAAGAAGACACCACAACAGGCACCACAGCAGGGTGAAGTAAAGAAAAAGCCATCGTGGGTTAAAACTTCAACATATCATCACCCACATCACCCCGCAAGACAACCATCAAGATGGCAACCAATTAGCCACATGGACAACAACCCCCGCATGACAGATCGAGAGGAGCGAAGATCCACCTACTACACATCCACACAGAAGAGCTACCACAGTCAACTTCCATCTCAAGCGAGCGAGGCGCCAGCGAGATCGAGGGTTCACCTTTCTCTTGGATGGCTAGATGCACGTACATGGTACCAGTGGACTACTCTTTTGAGTAGATCTTATTATTTGTGTTCTTCCCATGTTTCGGGGACGAAACATGCTTAGGGAGATGGAATGTTATATACCTAGGGGGGATAATATGGGGTACCAAGGGAGGTACCCAAGGTAATAATGTAATAATGGGATGGGCCATAGTAATAAATAAGGTGGTTAACCCATGTCATGTAAGGGACCACAAGTAGTTAATAATAATGTAATGGGCCCATGGTATTAGTTTGATGGTATGAGGGAACCATGGTAATGACCCATGGTATTGTATGTATGAGGCCTATATAGAGGCTAGAGACTCCACATGGGAGATAGTCAAGGATTATTGTATGAACAGGCATATGGCTTGTGGAGTGTTCTCCTTCCTTAAGGAGTGAATGTATGGTGTTGGCCTACCCTAAGGGTTTTGATCAATAAAGAAGAATTTCTAACTATTTCTATCTTGTTATTCTTGGGTTATTTCTATTATCATAATATTTCGGGGTTAGATCTACAACAAGTGGTATCAGAGCACTTTCTTGGGCACAACTGTGGAGATTTTTATTTTTATTTTTTGCAGGATTTCGGGGGTGGCGAGTTGCAGATAGATATATGCGTTTTGGTGCAAGATCTGCAAAATCTAATTGCAGATCTGTATTCCTTGTGAAAAAATAGCCGATTTCAAAAAAAAAATCGGTTGAATCGGAGTCCGGATGAAGGAGATATCGCTGATCTAAAAATCAGTGGGGTTGTAAACAATTTTTCGGGGCAGCGAGTTGCGGCTCAGATCTGGACGTCCTGGTGAAAGATCTGCAAAATATAATTGTAGATCTGTATTCTTTGTGAAAAATTAGCCGAGTAAAAAAATATATATATATAATTGGTTGAATCGGAGTCCGGATGAAGGAGATATCGCTGATTTAAAATCAGCTCTTTTTTGCAGAAATTTTGGTGACGGCGGGAGAGTTACAACACAGATCTTGAATTCTATTACCTGGATCAGGATTTCTATCACATGTGCAGATGCAGAATGGTCATTCCATTTCCGAAAACAGGTCATAATAAAGATTCTGAGCAATATTGACTAAACTGTGACCATTTTAAATTTTCGCCAAGTGAGTGAATTTTTTCAAAACCCTTTTCATGGCTTCTAGCAAGCAATATTTTATAGGGAAAGATAATGGTCTTACTATTGAAGAATACATAAAACAACAAAAGTCAGCATGGGCAAAAAATTGGAGGGATTCAGTGTGGTTTGCTTTCAAAGATGAGACTTACAAATGGTATTTCTCACTTGATGACAAACAATTGACCAAACTCTCAGATGCAGAATTTGAAAAAGTCCTTTTAGACAAATGGTCTCGTGCTAGAAAAAAGGAGAATGAGCCACGTAAGGGGTTATATTCTACTGGTATCTCCTTATTGCAGGTTCAAGGATTGATTCAAAAGGAGAAGATCATTGTGTCTATAAATCCTAGTTGCAAGCATAATTTTATCAATGTTAATTTAGCAAAAAAATTGTCAGTTCCAGCAAAACACATTGAAAACACACAGGTGAATGATGAGGATGTTCAAGTGTATAAGGATTTGAAGGTTTCTATGGATAAGTATGTGTTGCATGGTGATTTTTATACTTTAGAGATGGATAATATGGATGTTGTTTTGGGATATCTTTGGATGGAATTTGTGGGTACTATCAATATTAATGTACAGAAGAAATTCTTAAAGCTCTGGTATAAAAAGAAGAAAATTACATTACAGGATGTTTCCATCAATAAACAGGTAGAGCACATAGAGGCTGAAGCAGAAGATTTTATAGGGACTGACATATCAGATGAGGAGCCTTTGATGATCAACAATCAAACACAAATAGAGGCTGAAGAAGAAAAAGTTACAGGTGATGATACATCAAAGGAGGGCTCAGTGGTTGAAGTCATATTGAAAAAGAAGACACCACAACAGGCACCACAGCAGGGTGAAGTAAAGAAAAATCCATCGTGGTTTAAAACTTCAACATATCATCACCCACATCACCCCGCAAGACAACCATCAAGATGGCAACCAACTAGCCACATGGACAACAACCCCCGCATGACAGATCGAGAGGAGCGAAGATCCACCTACTACACATCCACACAAAAGAGCTACCACAGTCAACTTCCATCTCAAGTGAGCAAGGCACCAGCGAGATCGAGGGTTCACCTTTCTCTTGGATGGCTAGATGCACGTGCATGGTACCAATGGACTACTCTTTTGAGTAGATCTTATTAATTGTGTTCTTCCCATGTTTCGGGGACGAAACATGCTTAGGGGGGTGGAATGTTATATACCAAGGGGGGATAATATGGGGTACCAAGGGAGGTACCCAAGGTAATAATGTAATAATGTGATGGGCCATAGTAATAAATAAGGTGGTTAACCCATGTCATGTAAGGGACCACAAGTAGTTAATAATAATGTAATGGGCCCATGGTATTAGTTTGATGGTATGAGGGAACCATGGTAATGACCCATGGTATTGTATGTATGAGGCCTATATAGAGGCTAGAGACTCCACATGGGAGATAGTCAAGGATTATTGTATGAACAGGCATATGGCTTGTGGAGTGTTCTCCTTCCTTAAGAAGTGAATGTATGGTGTTGCCCTACCCTAAGTGTTTTGATCAATAAAGAAGCATTTCTAACTATTTCTATCTTATTATTCTTGGGTTATTTCTATTATCATAATATTTCGAGGTTAGATCTACAACAAGTGGTATCAGAGCACTTTCTTGGGCACAACCGTGGAGAATTTTTTTTTATTTTTTGCAGGATTTCGGGGGCGGCGAGTTGCAGATCAGATATATGTGTTTTGGTGCAAGATCTGCAAAATCTAATTGCAGATCTGTATTCCTTGTGAAAAATAGCCGATTTCAAAAAAAAAATCGGTTGAACCGGAGTCTGGATGAAGGAGATATCGCTGATCTAAAAATCAGTGGGGTTGTAGACAATTTTTCGGGGCAGCGAGTTGCGGCTCAGATCTGGATGTCCTGGTGAAAGATCTGCAAAATATAATTGTAGATCTGTATTCTTTATGAAAAATTAGCCGATTTAAAAAAAAAAAATCGGTTGAATCGGAGTCCGGATGAGGGAGATATCACTGATTTAAATCAGCTCTTTTTTGCATAAATTTTGGTGACGGCGGGAGAGTTGCAGCACAGATCTTGAATTCTAGTGCCTGGATCAAGATTTCTATCACATGGACAGATGCAGAATGGTCATTCCATTTCCAAAAACAGGTCATAATAAATATTCTAAGGAATATTGACTAAACTGTGGCCACTTTAAATTTTCGCCAAGTGAGTGGATTTTTTCAAAACCCTTTTCATGGCTTCTAGCAAGCAATATTTTACAGGGAAAGATAATGGTCTTACTATTGAAGAATACATAAAACAACAAAAGTCAGCATAGGCAAAAAATTGGAGGGATTCAGTGTGGTTTGGTTTCAAGGATGAGACTTACAAATGGTATTTCTCACTTGATGAAAAACAGTTGACCAAACTCTCAGATGCAGAATTTGAAAAAGTCATTTTAGACAAATGGTCTCGTGCTAGAAAAAAGGAGAATGAGCCACGTAAGGGGTTATCTTCTACTGGTGTCTCCTTATTACAGGTTCACGGATTGATTCAAAAGGAGAAGATCATTGTGTCTATAAATCCTAGTTGCAAGCATAATTTTATCAATGTTAATTTAGCAAAAAAATTGCCAGTTCCAGCAAAACACATTGAAAACACACCGGTGAATGATGAGGATGTTCAAGTGTATAAGGATTTGAAGGTTTCTATGGATAAGTATGTGTTGCATGGTGATTTTTATACTTTAGAGATGGATAATATGGATGTTGTTTTGGGATATCCTTGGATGGAATCTGTGGGTACTATCAATATTAATGTACAGAAGAAATTCTTGAAGCTCTGGTATAAAAAGAAGAAGATTACATTACAGGATATTTCCATCAATAAACAGGTAGAGCACATGGACGCTAAAGCAGAAGATTTTCTAGGGACTGACATATCAGATGAGGAGCCTTTGATGATCAACAATCAAACACAAACAGAGGCTGAAGAAGAAAATGTTACAGGTGATGATACATCAAAGGAGGGCTCAGTGGTTGAAGTCATATTGAAAAAGAAGACACCACAACAGGCACCACAGCAGGGTGAAGTAAAGAAAAAGCCATCGTGGGTTAAAACTTCAACATATCATCACCCACATCACCCCGCAAGACAACCATCAAGATGGCAACCAATTAGCCACATGGACAACAACTCCCGAATGACAGATCGAGAGGAGCGAAGATCCACCTACTACACATCCACACAGAAGAGCTACCACAGTTAACTTCCATCTCAAGAGAGCGAGGCACCAGCGAGATCGAGGGTTCACCTTTCTCTTGGATGGCTAGATGCACGTGCATGGTACCACTGGACTACTCTTTTGAGTAGATCTTATTATTTGCGTTCTTCCCATGTTTCGGAGACGAAGCATGCTTAGGGGGGTGGAATGTTATATACCTAGGGGGGATAATATGGGGTACCAAGGGAGGTACACATGGTAATAATGTAATAATGGGATGGGCCATAGTAATAAATAAGGTGGCTAACCCATGTCATGTAAGGGACCACAAGTAGTTAATAATAATGTAATGGGCTCATGGTATTAGTTTGATGGTATGAGGGAACCATAGTAATGACCCATGGTATTGTATGTATGAGGCCTATATAGAGGCTAGAGACTCCACATGGGAGATAGTCAAGGATTATTGTATGAACAGGCATATGGCTTGTGGAGTGTTCTCCTTCCTTAAGGAGTGAATGTATGGTGTTGCCCTACCCTAAGGGTTTTGATCAATAAAGAAGCATTTCTATCTATTTCTATCTTGTTATTCTTGGGTTATTTCTATTATCATAATATTTCGGGGTTAGATCTACAACAAGTGGTATCAGAGCACTTTCTTGGGCACAACCGTGGAGAATTTTTTTTTTTTTTTGCAGGATTTCGGGGGCGGCGAGTTGCAGATCAAATATATGTGTTTTGGAGCAAGATATGCAAAACCTAATTGTAGATCTGTATTCCTTGTGAAAAAATAGCCGATTTCAAAAAAAAATTGGTTGAATCGGAGTCCGGATGAAGGAGATATCGCTGATCTAAAAATCAGTGGGGTTGTAGACAATTTTTCGGGGCAGCGAGTTGCGGCTCAGATCTGAACGTCCAGGTGAAAGATCTGCAAAATCTAATTGTAGATCTGTATTCTTTGTGAAAAATTAGCCGATTTAAAAAAAAAAATAAAAAAAAAAAAATCGGTTGAATCGGAGTTCGGATGAGGGAGATATCGCTGATTTAAAATCAGCTCTTTTTTGCAGAAATTTTGGTGACGGCGGGAGAGTTGCAGCACAGATCTTGAATTCTAGTGCCTGGATCAGGATTTGTATCACATGGGCAGATGCAGAATGGTCATTCCATTTCCGAAAACAGGTCATAATAAAGATTCTGAGCAATATTGACTAAACTGTGGCCACTTTAAATTTTCGCCAAGTGAGTGAAGTTTTTCAAAACCCTTTTCATGGCTTCTAGCAAGCAATATTTTATAGGGAGAGATAATGGTCTTACTATTGAAGAATACATAAAACAACAAAAGTCAGCATGGGCAAAAAATTGGAGGGATTCATTGTGGTTTGGTTTCAAAGATGAGACTTACAAATGGTATTTCTCACTTGATGACAAACAGTTGACCAAACTCTCAGATGCAGAATTTGAAAAAGTCCTTTTAGACAAATGGTCTCGTGCTAGAAAAAAGGAGAATGAGCCACGTAAGGGGTTATCTTCTACTGGTGTCTCCTTATTGCAGGTTCACGGATTGATTCAAAAGGAGAAGATCATTGTGTCTATAAATCCTAGTTGCAAGCATAATTTTATCAATGTTAATTTAGCAAAAAAATTGTCAGTTCCAGCAAAACACATTGAAAACACACAGGTGAATGATGAGGATGTTCAAGTGTATAAGGATTTGAAGGTTTCTATGGATAAGTATGTGTTGGATGGTGAGTTTTATACTTTAGAGATGGATAATATGGATGTTGTTTTGGGATATCCTTGGACGGAATCTGTGGGTACTATCAATATTAATGTACAAAAGAAATTCTTGAAGCTCTGGTATAAAAAGAAGAAAATTACATTACAGGATATTTCCATCAATAAACAGGTAGAGCACATGGAGGCTGAAGCAGAAGATTTTCTAAGGACTGACATATCAGATGAGGAGCCTTTGATGATCAACAATCAAACAAAAACAGAGGCTGAAGAAGAAAAGGTTACAGGTGATGATACATCAGAGGAGGGCTCAGTGGTTGAAGTCATATTGAAAAAGAAGACACCACAACAGGCACCACAGCAGGGTGAAGTAAAGAAAAAGCCAACGTTGGTTAAAACTTCAACATATCATCACGCACATCACCCCGCAAGACAACCATCAAGATGGAAACCAATTAGCCACATGGACAACAACCCCCGCATGACAGATCGAGAGGAGCGAAGATCCACCTACTACACATCCACACAGAAGAGCTACCACAGTCAACTTCCATCTCAAGCGAACGAGGCACCAGCAAGATCGAGGGTTCACCTTTCTCTTGGATGGCTAGATGCACGTGCATGGTACCACTGGACTACTCTTTTGAGTATATCTTATTATTTGTGTTCTTCCCATGTTTCGGGGACGAAACATGCTTAGGGGGGTGGAATGTTATATACCTAGGGGGGATAATATGGGGTACCAAGGGAGATACCCAAGGTAATAATGTAATAATGGGATGGGCCATAGTAATAAATAAGGTGGTTAACCCATGTCATTTAAGGGACCACAAGTAGTTAATAATAATGTAATGGGCCCATGGTATTAGTTTGATGGTATGAGGGAACCATGGTAATGACCCATGGTATTGTATGTAAGAGGCCTATATAGAGGCTAGAGACTCCACATGGGAGATAGTCAAGGATTATTGTATGAATAGGCATATGGCTTGTGGAGTGTTCTCCTTCCTTAAGGAGTGAATGTATGGTGTTGCCCTACCCTAAGGGTTTTGATCAATAAAGAAGCATTTCTATCTATTTCTATCTTGTTATTCTTCGGTTATTTCTATTATCATAATATTTCGGGGTTAGATCTACAACATAGCGTGGTCCACTTTATGTATGTACCCTCATAGCTGTTGAAAGGGTAGTACTTCTCCCTAATGGAATCCTAGAATGAATTCTAGGTGGGTGTGGCTGAAAATAGTGACGGTGTATTTTCGTCCTTCTTCTCACAGTAGGTTTCCCAATATTCCTTAACATGGGGGTGGCTTTGAGAAGTGCAAAAGTAATCTCTTCCCAGCTGGAAAAACAATGAACAAAAAAAATCCTTTTAAAAGATTTAACCATTTATCTACGGCATCTACGTCTATCTAACGTTCGAATATGGGGATGCCAAAGTTTACTTGTACCTTAAAGGGTGATGTGCTTATAGTGTGGCTGCTGGAAGAAGATGCATCGCCTTTGGGTAGTTGCTAAAGGATTTGGGCAAAGTTGTCCATCATTGTGTTCCTCTATCACTCAAGGGCTTCTTCAAGTAAGATTTTGAAAGGATCTCCTATCCCCTCATCTTTCTTCTCATCCACTATGGGAGGCCATCGAGATTTGCGAGGCTAGTCTTGCAAAGGTTTGACCAGTTTGAGCCCTAACTCCTTATGTCCCGACCTCTTTAGGGACATGCAATAAAAAATAGAGAAAGAGACCACCGCTCTGATACCACTAAGCTGAAATTAAATAGGAATGAAAAAAATTCACAGATATAACCATAAATATAGATATGTAGCATAAATAACACTTCATTTCATTAATATCAAATACTAAAATATGATTACAAACAAAATGGGAATAAACTAGCTCGGGCAATGGTAGCTTCTCTATGAGAATAGATGTGGTAGCTACATGCCTCTAAATTGTGTTACAATGAGTCTCAAGGGCCTATTTATTATTGAACAACCAGGGAAAACCCTAACCCCAAGGGATGGAACACCAAGAGTTTGTGGGCCCCTTTGGGGTTAGTTGGGCACCTAACTTCCCTGGGTCATAACTTGGTCATATTATCTACATTTGGCACATACGATACCTTGTTGGAAATATCTCTCTAAGTAATACAAGATTTTTGGCAGGCCCATGTCAGTGGCTATAGGCTTGTTGTGGACCTCAAAATAACATCGTTTAGCAGGTCAAAACTGCTACAGAAGTTCAGGACCTGAAAAACTGCTAAAATAGTAAATGTTGCAATAAACAAGGAAATAGATGAAACCGACTAGAGGCCTAGGTGGGATAGGTGGGTGGCCACAAATATCCACCTAGATCAATATCATTTATACAATATACATTACAACCCTACAACATTTGGGTACACAGTTCAAAAATTTGACAATATGAAAGTGCTAAAAAGGTTTGTCCAATATACTATTAGTGTTAGGTCCCTATAATACTGGTGATTCCCCCATTACTATTGTCATTGTATCCCTTATTGTTATTTTTGTACTCCTATTGTCCCCATATTATTATTATTGTGCCCTATAGAAGCCCACTATTATTATTTTTGTGCCCTTATATTATTTTTGTTAGGGCGACTTTGGTTATATTGTGACCCCTTTGACTCCTATATATAGAAAGGAGGTTTTCTCATTTGTGTAATGAAAAGGAGGTTTCCCTCTCGAAGAGGCTAAATCCTAAGACATTTATCTCTCTTTTCTATTTTTTTGTGAGCTGGTTTCATAACATTTGGTATCAGAGCTTTGATTCTAGGGTTTTGGTGCTCCAAAGAGGTCATCATGGAATTTCCGCTATAGCTTTTTTTTACGATGTTTCAGAAGCGAAAAACAAAACCCATTTGAGCCGAAATCTCTTTGAGCTGTGGGTCTAAATTCCAGATCTTTTCTCACTATATTTTCGGAGATATTATCCAAGGAAGTTATAGTTTTTGTAGGATTCTGAATGATATCTCAAACAAGTGACCAAGGGAAAATCGTCATAACTTTTGTTCTTAACATCATATTGAAATTTCGTAAGTTACAGAAAGACGAAGGACTGTAGTTTTTTTGTATCAGTTTCAGATCCTAAGAATCTCAACAAAAGTGACACGTGGCACTTTGTACAAGCTTGCTCTACTGAACCAGTCTATAATCAGGTCATTGTGGGAAATTTGGCATAACTCTTCACTGGAGAACCCAATCTTGATCAGAGTTGCGGGGTTAGAAAGAGTACTCCGAGGGTTACTGCAATAAGAAATTTTAGACCTTAGAGATCCAAAATTATAGAGATACAGTAGATTCAATATCGAGCTCCTACAAAATGAAAAAAGGTGTGTAGTTTTTTTTAAATTTTTTCATAAGTTTGGTTTGAAAAATTATTTTGAAGGAATTCAAAGGGCATAGTGAAGCATTATTATCAATAATTGACGCCCCAAATAAATAAAATGGAAATACCTAGTAATCAACCTGAAAGCTCTAGCATGACTCATGAAGAAGAGGAAGAAATGAAACTTGATATATCAAAATTACGAGACCAAGTGAAACAAATTTCACAAGCACAAAAAGTTACAGAAGCTAAGATGTATGGTGTGGAAGCTAAGATGGATGGTTTAAAGAAATGCGTAGATGCTAATATGAATGATGTGGAAGCTGAGATGGATGGCGTGGAAGCTAAGATGGATGGTGTGGAAGCTAAGATGGAAGATTTGAAGGCAGATTTGACAAATTTTCTACAAGAAATGCTTACTAATGGCAAAAAGGTAGTAAAGGAAACTCATGATGAGAAAAAATTAAATATTAATCATGATTTCATAGACTCTAATGTTGGATCGAAGAACCACCATGTTCCAAAGATCGATATGAAGAAGTTTTATGGAAAGGATCCCGTAACATGGATACTATAGATGGAGCAACTTTTCAATCTCCATAATTTCCAAAACACACAAAAGGTACACATTGCAACTTTATATTTGGAACCAAATTAGTTTGTATGCTATCAATGGCTTTTCTCTCGTAAACAAATTGTCACTTGGGCTATTTTTATGGATGAAATGATAACACATTATGAGGATACGAAAAGCAACACATTTTTTAGCCAATTGATAAATCTAAAACAAAAGGGTTCAATGATGGAGCACGTTGAGGACTTCCAAAAATTGAATATAAGGGTAAAAGATATTCCAGATGAGCATAGGATTGATGTGTTCATAGGGACTTTAAAGGATAACATCCAACATGAGGTTTGCCTATTGGAACCTGATTCATTGAAGGCATTCAGGTTGGAAAGAAAAATGGAAAGCAAAATTATGGCAACAAGGAAGCATACCACTCACAATCATAAATGTGGAAGTGTTGTTATCCTTAGCCATCCACAACCTACAAGGTTGACACCACAAAAATTGGAAGAAAAAGGAGCAAAAGGGCTTTGCTACAGTAGTGATAGCAAATAAAATAAAGGTCATAAGTTGCTGAGAAGAAATTATTTTACATAGGTTGTGAAGAGGAGGAAGAAAAGGAACAAGAAATGTCAAAAGAAGAGGATATAGACTAGGAACAAACCGTAGAGAAAGAAGAAATGAATCCAACCATATCTTGTAATGCATTGGCAAGATAGAAGGGCATAACAAGAAGAAAAAGGTAATAGTGTTGATTGATTCAGGCAGTACCCATAATTTTAGTCATTGTAAGATAGCCAAGGAATTGAATTCCTTCCTATATCTAGCACTAGAGTGTCAAGTGATGGTTGCAACTAGAGAAACCATAAATTTCTCAGAAAAGTGCCATAATATCAAGCTATCCATAGGAGAATATGTATTGAATAGCCCAATGCTTTCCATTACAATGGGTGGTGTTGATGTTGTATCTTGGGTACAATAGCTTTTAATTTTCAAGAACTTTTCATCAAATTTTATTCAGAAGGACAGGAAGTTGAATTAAGGGGTATCATAGGGAAACCGAGAAATGTAATCAGCTCTAACGGAATGACAAAGCTTCTAAAGAAGGAACAATGAGGCATAATTGCACAGTTATGTTCACTAGAGGTTCCCACATCGAAATCATCTATTTCTCTAGAACTCCAAAAAGTCTTGGATTATCATTCCAAGGTATTTAAGACTCCCAAAGGCCTCCCACCTATTCGTGATCATGATCATGCTATTTATTTGATTCCACGAAGAGTTCCTCCAAACATCAGGTCTTATAGATATCCTTATGCCTAAAAGAGTGAAATTGAATGTATGGTTGCAAAATACTAGAGGTTGGTATAATTCAACCTAGTCAAAGTTCTTTCTCTGCTCCAGTAGTATTGGTTCATAAGAAGGATGGATCATGGCACATGTTTCCAAATTATAGGGAGCTCAACAAGCTCACTATTAAATATAAATTTCCCATTCCGGTCATTGATGAATTATTGGATGAATTGCATGGATCAATTTACTTCACCAAGTTGGATCTTCATTCAAGATATCATCAAATCAGAATGAAGACTGAAGACATTCCAAAAATAGCATTTAGAATTCATGAGGGTCATCATGAATTTTTGGTAATGCCTTTTGGCCTTATCAATGCACCTTATACATTTCAAGGTTTGATGAATTCCATTTTCAAACCCTTCCATAGAAAATTTTTGTTAGTAGTTTTTGATGATATACTAATCTACAACAAGTCTTGGAAGGATCATGTTCAACATGTTGACAGGGTGCTCAAACTATTGGAGGAGAAATATTATGCAAAAATCTCCAAATGTTTCTTTGGAGTATAAGACGTGGAATATCTAGGTCATGTTGTATCTCATGAAGGTGTAAAGGTAGACCCTAGAAAAATTAAAACCAT
Source organism: Pinus tabuliformis (assembly GCA_031772625.1). Lineage (NCBI taxonomy): Eukaryota > Viridiplantae > Streptophyta > Pinopsida > Pinales > Pinaceae > Pinus > Pinus tabuliformis. Next base: position 911,015,611 of record CM062811.1, on the reverse strand, counting down.
TAAGGAATGGAAAATCCCCACATCCATAAATCATCTACGAGGATTTCTCAAGTTGACAAGCTATTATCGCAAGTTAATTAAGAATTATGGGAGAATAGCGGCACCTCTAACAACATTATTGAAGAAAGATGAAGTTTCATGGACTCCAGAAGCAACGAAGGCCTTTGAACATCTTAAAGAGGCAATGTGCCAAGCACCGGTCTTAGCTACACCAAACCTCACAAAAACCTTTATTGTGGAACATGAGGCCTCAAGAAATGGAATTGGTGTTGTTTCAATGCAAGAAGAAAGACCCATTGCCTTTGAAAGTCATCAAATCAAAGGAAAGTATTTACACAGAGCTATTTATGAGAAGTAAATGTTGGCAATACTACATGCACTAAGAAATGGTGACCCTACCTAATGCGAAGACACTTCAAGGTAAAAACAGATCATGACAGCCTTAAATACTTTTTAGAAAAAATATTATCTTCAGAAGAGCAGCAAAAATGGGTCACAAATATGTTGGGTTATGACTTTGAAATCATCTACAAAAAAGGGAAGCAAAATGGTGGCAAATGCACTCTCAAGAAAGGATGAGGATGTGGAATCATTTCTTTGCGTCATTTCTATTATCCAACCAGATTGGATAAATGAAGCAAGGGATGAATGGAAGAATGACAAAGAAGTGTGGGCACTCATTCAAAACTTACAACAAGATCCCAGTACATCTGATACACTTAGTTGGAAAAATGATTCGTTATGGTACAAAGATCGGTTATACCTATTAATCCAAAATGGATCCAGAATAGACTTCTAAGTCTATGAATGTTCCTCATAGAGGAAAATGGAAGTCAAGAGATGCTCTTGGAAACTGTCTCATTACATAGATCTCTTCAATCCAAATCTACTGCAATTTGAATGGACCAAAACAGACTTTAGATGAAGAAGTAATTGCAGAAAGAAGATTGCCCATTGTCCTTTGAAAAGGAGGCATTTTCTTATTAAATGGGACTTAAGAGAAATAAAGGCTTTCTATAGAATTATCGCATCACAATGTTAAAGAGTGGAGTAGTAGTCCCTAAGGATCCCCGATTAGCGATCTCCGACATATCGCAATCAGAGAAAGGCTTCATGCGATAAGGGAAGACCCCCAGGGCCGTTACGATAGCGATACTGCGATATGCGATAAAGTGATCGGCCGATGTGCGATCACATGCCAACTGTTAGATTGATGAGCAGGATCAATGTTTAGGATCTGATTGGGTGATCAGGTGATCAGAGGAGTAGAGACATGGTCCATCAGGCCAATGCGATAGCCGAAGTGCTGATGGGCCAATGCGCCAATAGCCGATGAGGCGCCGATCAAAGTGATCGAAGACCCGGAGATCAGCAAATACCTGATACAAAGGGCCAATACACATATGCGACATGTGATTGCAATATGCAATTAGAGGCATGGACCCAATGGGATTATGAAAGCGATTTCATAATATTTGAAATCTGAGTTATGCGGATTTTCAATGTATTCCTGTGTAATTAGGTTTTTGGCCATTTCACCATGCAACTTGCGATTTGCGATAGAATGGCGGACCTGATGGGTTTATAGATGTGATTACATACATTTTGAGTTCTATCTCATGGCTAATGAATGTGTTTTCATGTGTTTGCCTGTGTATTTTCTGTTATATTGAATTTTTGGGATTTTTGTATAGAAAGGCCAAAATGACCGGGTTTCTTGTGCCGCCTGTTCATTTCCATTTGGAAATAGCCATCATTTCTTATGCCATGCTACAGGTGGGAATTTCTGTAATAGGGATGTGTTTTGAAGTGCAAAGAGGCAGAGCCAAGAAAAAGAATGATTCCTCATTATCGAAGGGATAGAGGAACGGCTGTGGAAGCTGCAGAGTCAAGGAATGCCTCACAAAATCTAGAGAGCACGATTGAGAGGAATGGCATAGGGTATATAGTTTTGGGGTTGCTTGGAGGTTAAGCAAAAGAAGAAGCTCATAAGAGCCAAGAGCCAGAGCTAAAGCCAGAGCCGAGAACTAGAGCCAGAGCCAAAGCTGAGAGAACAACAAAGAGATCAAATGATCCAACTATTGTTGGTGTCCAGAGCATGCTAAAGACAGAATAAGGAGTCCAGAGATAGTTAAGATAACTCTAAGGGAGTTGGTGCAAGCTAGAGCAAGATAGCTCAGAGCACTGATTGAAGTCCAGAGAAGCCTAAATCTGTATGCAGGGTAAGGATAGCCAGCGGGATAAGATGGTATTCTAAACCCATAGGTTCTGTATAAACCAATGGAGTTGAGCATGGAGCTTGTAAAATAATTTATGCCATAATCCCAGAGAGCTTGGTTGAGTTGACTAGAGCTCAAGGAGACGTAGCCCAAGAGGTTTGGGTGAACTCCATATTATATTGTTGTTATGTGTGATGTGTATTTGATACATTGTTATATGTTTTTATATCAATTTAAGCAAATCAACTTAAAGCACATAAACAGTTTAAAAACAAACACAAGCATACACCTATTTTCAATAACTTTTTTAATTCCACAATTGGTTAATCATAAGGTCTTGGGAATATTTAATCTTTGGAGTGGGATAGGTTCTTGTAAGCTTGACAAGAAGCCTTTTAGAGCCCCATTTCAGATTAGGTGGTATTAGAGCTTAAGTTTGATTTACCCCACCTTCAAAGAAGGTGATATCAAAGTTGGTTATACCAGAGCAAGTGGTATCATATCAGAATGATCGATTGACAGAGCAAAGATTACTTGTCTGAAAGGTGTTTAAATAGTCAGAGGTTGATTGTATGCTTGTTTGCAAACTAACTATTATTTGAGTTTACAGAGGTGAATGGAAAGCTATTGTTGGCTAAGTCTAGGAGAGGACAAGAAGGAAGAAAGGCTAAAGGCATTCTTCTTATCCCAAAGGACCTCAAAGCAATACTTGAAGCACAAGAGGTTTGTTGCAAAAGGTTGCTTGAATAAGCTCTTTGTTAATCTTGTTTGAAGTTCTTTTGTTCATTTTGATAATGACTACTTCTACAAGTGAGTCCTTAAATTCTTCTTTATTCATAAGATTCTTTAATGAAGACAAGAAGCAAGACTTGTTCATCATGCTAGACAAGGTGAGAGAAATGTATGAGGATGGAAGGAAGAGCAACATACTTAGAGAGTAGTTGAATTCCGTGGAGGAAGAGAAGCAGTTTCTTTCTAACAAATTCCAGGAAATGGAGAGGCAACTTCATATTGCAAATATGAACCTGAAAAGGATGCATGAGTTGGAGACCTAGCTCTTTGTTGCCAAAGAAGCCTTGGTCAAGTATCAGCTTGAAGAAGAGGTAAACAATTCCTGTTTGTCTTCAAATTCTTCTAAGAATATTTATGTTGGTTCTTTTGAAAAACATACCAGAGGCATAGGTTCCAAGTTAATGTCCAAGATGGGTTATGAAGGAAAAGTCTTGGGTAAACATGCACAGGGTATTGTTGAACCAATAATAGTTGAGGAAAGGCCTAAGTATTTGGGTCTTGACTATGGACAGTCTTATGGAGAAAGTTCCAAAGCTGCCATGAAGGCCATTGAAACAGTTCCAAGAAGGAGTTTCATTTCAGGTCTTCTACCTCAAGAGTGTGAAGATTGTATTCATGGGGAATGCAATAGCTTGAAACATCATTTTCAGTATGCAAGTGTTCATAAGCATGCACTTGAACCAGAGAGTCGTGGAAAGTCTGAAAGCCTTGAAGAGGTTGATGGTGTTCCAAAGGCAGCTACTTCTTCATTCAATTCACCTCCTCATGAAGGCAATAAAGGTGAAAGAGAAAGGTATAAATCTAGTTCTAATCATATTCCTTTGAATTATGTTAAGCATGATAACTTTCCATATAAGTATGGGAAAATAATTGCTTATTCCTTTTGTGGTTTGAATAACCATAATGTTTCTAGATGTTGGAAGAGAATGGCCACGTATAGGAAACTTTTGAAGGAAAGGAAGCAAGAAGCCAAAGGTCCATTGGACAAGGAAAATCATGCTATCAAGAGGATGCACATGTGTTGCACTTACTGCCATAAGCAATGACATGTTGCTGCAAAATGTTGGACTCTAAATCCAACAATGCTTCCACAAAAGTTGAAGAAGGTGGAAAGAGAAAATGGCAGGAATGGAAAGGAAGTTTCCATGAATGATGTGTTTCAGGATGATTCACATGTTGATGTTGATGTACAGACAAAGGTCCTACCTTTGAAATGGATTGGTAAGAAATGGTTAGAGTTCTTATCCAATTAAAGATTGCATGTCTTTTGATTTGATGCATCTATTTTCATTTCTTGTTAATGGAATGCAAGTTGCAGGTTTTTACCAAGAAGGTGTATGGAAAAGGTTGATTAGGAGACTCACTTTATTGTTGCAACATTATATTTCATTTCAACTTCGAAAGTATAGTGTGCTTAAGTGAAAGTTGAAGGATGAAATGCATGCATAAGCATGATATGCATGAACATAGGGTTGTTGATGATTTCCTTGTATTTGAACATGTATGTGTAATTAACTTGAATGGTTGATTGCTTTGGCATGCATGTAATGTTAATATTGACTTGAGAAAAGTTGATTTGGTCTCCAAGATGGAGATAATGATGAAGTGTTTCATCTTTGGAAAAGCATGTAGAAAAGATGTAAAGACATGCTTGACTTGAAGGGTCAATTGTTTTAAAGGCATGTTTTGTGGGCTTGTTATCTAGTCCATCATTTATATGTAGATGTAAGACATGGAGGTGTTCACAAGATGTGAAAATCTATTTCTTTTGTTGAAGCAGGAGTTTATGCCATCCAGTTGTTGTCTCTATTTCTGTTGTTGTTAACAGTTGTTGTTGACAACATGTCAAACACGTACAAATTTAAATTTTGTGAAGCAGATGTAACTTCACATTGGTTTTAGACACCTTGGATCAATGATCAAGGCAGATAAGTTCAAACTACCTTATGTGGCCTTCTCAGCAGGAGTTCTGCAGGAAGTCAAGGAGGAAGATAGTTCTTCCCAGGAGGACCAGCACATCCAGGAAGGAGAGTGGTCAAAGGCTTTGGTTCAGAGGCACTATGCAAGGCAAGTGTATGGAGGTTGAAAGAATAAGGTTTTGTTACTCTTATTTACTGTTCAGATCAGTATATCATTCTTTTGGAGACCAAACGTTCTTTTAGTGGGAAGGTGTGATCCAAAATGGATCTAGAATAGACTTATAAGTCTATGAATGTTCCACACATAGGAAAATGAAAGTCAAGGGATGCTATGGGAAATAGTCCCATTGCATAGATCTCTTCAATCCAAATCTACTGCAATTTGAATGGACCAAAATGGACTTCGGATGAAGAAGTTATTGTAGAAAGAAGATTGCCCATTGTCCTTTGAAAAGGAGGCATTTTCTTATTAAATGGGACTTAAGAGAAATAAAGGCTTTCTATAGAAATATCACATCGCAATGTTAAAGGGCAAAGCAACAGTCCTTAAGGATCCCCGATTAGTGATCTCTGACATATCGCAATCAGAGGAAGGCTTCATGTGATAAGGGAAGACCCCCAGGGCCATTGTGACAGCTATAATGCAATATGCGATAAAGCAATGGGCTGATGTGTGATCACACACCAACTATCATATCGACAAGCAAGATCAATGTTTAAGATTTGATTGGATGATCAAGGGATTGGAGGAGCAGAGACATGGTCCATCGGGCCAATGCGATACGTCGATGTGATAGCTAAAGTGCCAATGGGCCGATGCACCGATAGCCGATGAGGCACCGATCAGAGTGATTGGAGATCTGGAGATCGGAAAATACCTGATACAAAGGGCCAATGCACATACGCAACATGTGATTGCGATATGTGATCAGAGACATGGACTCGATGAGATTATGAAAGCAATTTCATAGTATTTGAAATTTGGGTTATGCATATTTTCAATGTAATCCTGTGTAATTGGGTTTTCGGCCATTTTTCCATGCGACTTGCGATTTACGATTGAATGGTGGACCCAATGGGTTTATAGATGTGATTGCATACATTTTGAGTTCTAGCTCATGGCTAATGAACGTGTTTTCATGCATTTTCCTGTGTATTTTCCGTTATATTGCATTTTCAGGATTTCTGTACAGAAAGGCCAAAATGACTAGGTTTCCTGTGCCATCGGTTCATTTCCATTTGGAAACAGCCATCATTCCTTGTGCCACACTATAGGTGGGCATTTCTATAACAGGGATGCATTTTGAAGCATGAAGAGGTAGAGCTGGGAAAAAGAATGATTCCTCATGATCGAAGGGATAGAGGAATGAATGTGGAAGTCATAGAGTCAAAGAATGCCTCACAAAGGCCAGAGAGCATGATTGAGAGAGAGCGCAGAGGGCATAGATTTTTGGGGTCACTTGGAGGTCAAGCAAAACTAGAAGCTCATAAGAGTCAAGAGCCAGAGCCAGAGCCAGAGCCAGAGCCAGAGCCGAGAGAACAACAAATAGATCAAATGATCCAGTTGTTGCTGGTGTCCAGAGCATGCTAAGGACAGAAGAAGGAGTCCAGAGACAGTTAAGAGAACTCTGAGGAAGTTGGTGCAAGCTAGTGCAAGATAGCTCAGAGCATTGATTGAAGAAGTCTAGTCCAGAGAAGCCTAGATCTGTCTGCAGAGTAAGGACAGCCAACGGGATAAGATGGTATTCTAAACCCATAGGTTCTATGTCAACCAATGGAGTTGATCGTGGAGCTTGTAAAATAATTTATGCCATAATCCCAAAGAGCCTAGTTGAGCTGACTAGAGCTCAAGGAGACGTAGCCTAAGAGGTTTGGGTGAACTCCATATTATATTACTGTTATGTGTGATGATTATTTTCTACATTGTTTCACTGTTATATGTTTTTATATCAGTTTAATAAAATCAACTTAAAGCACATAAACAGTTTAAAAACAAACACAAGCATACACCTATTTTCAAGAACTTTTTTAATTCCACAATTGGTTAATCATAAGGTCTTCAGAATATTTAAGCTTTGGAGTGGGAGAGGTTCTTGTAAGATTGAAAAGAAGCCTTTTAGAGCCCCATTTTAGATCACCTATGTAAGAATTCCCAAATCAAACAAAAGATTGTTTTGGAATTGCACACCTCTCCCGTAGGAGGGCACTCAAGATTTCTAAAAGCTTACCACAGGGTTAAGAAGGAATTATTTTAGGATGGCCTTAAACCAGATATTCAAAAGTTTGTGGTGGAATGTTTGGTTTGCCAACAAAATAAAGTTGAAACAATTAAGGTCCCAAGTCTATTACAACCTTTATCCATTCCAAGCCAACGTTTGGAGGAGGTTTCAATGGATTTTATCACAGGTTTGCCCAAGTCTGAAGGAAAGAGTGTTACAATCATGGTAGTTGACAGACTTACCAAGAATGCACATTTTTGTGCATTATCTCATTCATTTAAAGTGAGTACAATTTCTACTGCATTTATGGAAACAATTCAAAAGCTATATGGAAACCCAAATATTCTTGTAAGCAACAAAGATACCATTTTCACTAGAAATTTTTGGACAAAATTATTTTCTTGTCTTGGTACTCAGTTAGCTCATAGTTCATCTTATCATCCTAAATCTGATGGGAAAACTGAGATAGTGAACAAATGTTTGGAAGGATATCTTCGTTGCTTTGTATCTAATAAACAGACACAATGGGTCAAATGGTTGCCTCTGGCTAAATGGTGGTATAACACTTCCTTCCATACTACAACATAAATGACTCCATTTATGGCACTTTATGGATATCATCCACCATCCATCACATCATATTTAAGAGAAAACTCTAAGGTTCAAGCAGTGGAAGATAAAATCGAGCATCAACAACAAAGTTCTCCAACTCTTAAATGATAACCTCACCTTGGCGCAGAATAGAATGACACAGTAGGCAGACCAACATCGCAACGAAATAAGTTTTGATGTAGGTGATTGGGTATTCCTACAGCTATAACCATATAAACAAATGTCCCTCAAGAAAGCTAAGAAGGATAATAAATTATCACCAAAGTATTATGGTCTGTATAAGGTGTTTCAAAAGATAGGTACTATGGCATACAAATTGGAGCTTCCTGTAGCTTCCCGAGTGCACCCAATTTTCGATGTGTCATGCTTAAAGAAGGTTATAGGTGACAAGCTCTCAGTTCAAACAATATTGCCAGAACTTGATGAGGAAGGAAAAATCATATTGGAACCTAAAGCAGTAAAAGAAACAAGAACTCGATAGCTACAAAATCGATCAATTTCAGAGCATCTCATCAAGTGGAAGAACTTACCTATTGAAGATTCCACATGGGAGGATGAGAATTTTATACAGAAGCATCCAAAGCTACTCAAGCATTGAGGGAAACACTTTTTTTAAGGAGAGGGGCATGTTAGGTCCTTATAATACTAGTGATTCCCCCATTGCTATTGTCATTATATCCCTTATTGTTATTGTTGTACCCCCATTGTCCCCATATTATTATTATTGTGCCCCATAGAAGCCCACTATTGTTATTTTTGTGCCCTTATATTGTTATTGTTAGGTTGGATTTGGTTATATTTTGACCCCTTAGACTCCTATATATAGAAAAGAGGTTTTTTCATTTGTTTCATCCAAAAATTATTCATTTGTGTAATGTAAAGGAGGGTTCCCAGGCTAAATTCTAAGGTGTTTATCTCTCTTTTCTATTTTTCTGTGAGCTGGTTTCATAACAATTAACATCATGTAGCTCTTAGGATTGGATTGTTTTCGTACTATGAAATTAGAATCTCTTTTCTTTTATCATTTCTATATATTTTATCCAATTCATATCTTCGAAAGGTAAGATGAAGACAAGTAGAACAAATACAATTAAAGGTAGTGATAACTTTGGTATGGGAGGTGTTTTCGTTCTATTTATTATCATTTGATTATTATATTATATAGCTCTCTATTTTTTTTGCTATATTTTTATGTGTTGTAACTAAAATGGATGCTTTTTCAATTTTTAGGGAACATGTAACACTTGGAAATTTGGATCAAGGAGAACAACTACAACCAAAAAGGTACTTTGAATATTTCTATAAAACATTTGTACATTTTGTTAATTTTTTAGTTTAATATATGTAACAAGGAAATTTGAAACTAAAATCTATTTAGTATTTTACCTATATGTGATATTTTTTTTGTTTTCATGACTCAATTCTTACTTAGTATCAAGTATAATGTTCTTTTAAGCATTGGTTTGAGTGTAGTATTTGTGAACAAAAAAATATAAGATTTCGAACTAGTCAATGATGTGACACTATACATGCACGAAGAAGTAGAAATGGAAATGAGCACAATTATAGAAGTATATATCATAGGGGATGCAATGAAAGGTGTAGAAAATACACAAGAAAGAAATATAGAAAGGTAGTTTTCTCGAGGTTTAGCTAACAGTAGAACATATTTATTTTTGTTTCTTTAATTAATTTCAATTCAATGCTTATGACTAGGAAAAAAAATATTGAGTTTATGACATTATTGATCGAAGATATCAATAACAATATAACATGAAGCATTTTCCATGGTATTTTGTTAGTTACATATCGAACCTTTTTGGACAAAGAAATTATGACAAAGCCAATACTATGTGTATATTTAATAGATATGAAGGCCAAAATAATAATAATATTTCTTGTGCCAACATAGTCTATCAAACAACAAAGACAATACTCTATGCAGATTTGACAGATATGAAGGTCGAAATGATAATAATATTTCTTGTGTGAACACAGTTTATCAAACAACATGAGGCAATACTTATTGCAAACACTGGTGTTTTTATTAGAAATTTTGAAATAATTCCAAAGCACAAATATGATACTGGTGACTGTGAGAAAAGTTTTGCACTAAATATCTTTAGCATTGTAGAAAACATTTTTCATGTTTCTAGAGAGTACCAATTTCCCAAATATTATGATTGCAAATTTGTCACGTAGTCAAGATTTGTTTTGAGTTGGCACAATCAGCACCATTTTAATTTCAACAACAAATATAGGGATGAAATGTGTAATAGAAATAAAATACAGGAACATAGATCAGGACAGGGAAATAGTAAGCTTATATTTATTTGAATGTTTCAATAACATCAAGTTATTGTGAATCTCGTATATAGTTTACATGTATTGCTTTACAAATATTGCATATGTAACATGTACAAGTACATGACATACTTTTTTCAACATATATTTCAATCCAAAGACAATTACAAGAAAACATTTTTCCACTCATCTTGCTAAATAGTATAGTTAAAAAACAAGAAAAAAAATTCTGAACTTCACAATCCATGTTCATATGCTCATTAAAAACAAAAATGAAAGTAGAAAGTTTGAGAAAATTATTTTGTTCGACAAGTGGAATATGCACAGTAAACTATGTGTGTGTGTGTGTGTGTGTGTGTGTGTGTGTACGTGTGTGCATGCGTGTGTGTAGAGAGAAGTATAAGAAGTTATTTGAGTTCAAGTTTCTAAGTCTCAATTTTATATATCAATTTTGCAGCACTTGCAAGGACTACCGATGATGAGTAGTGCATATACGAATCCTTTTGAGTCTGTGTGTTGGAAATGCAGTAGTCCAATTAAAACTGCTAGAACTATGGATGAAACTATGGTTTATCATACAATTTTCAAGGAAAATTATCGCTTTGTTTATTTCATTGTTTAAATTGTATCATACATGTAGACGAAAAGACTACAACATATTTTGTTTTAATAGGCATGGAACTGGAGAAATTATTACCTAATCTATGAAAATTTTCCTTTGAGAAATATTGTGCGGGAAAATCAATTGTAATTGATTCGTTGTCCAGTTTGGAGATCGCAGACAGATTTACAATAAACCATAAAAATGTGGTAATGCATATACAATGAAGGCTGTATTTGTTTACATTGTCAAGGAATCTAATAACAATATGACTCTTTGCTTGGATTGTCAGCAATTTACTGTTGGTATTTTGGAGATAGTATTATTGTCATGTTTTTGGGGTTAGTAAACCCAAGTTTTGTATAAATTTTTGTAAAATATGTAAAGTCTCTGTGAAATGTGGATGCGGAGCACGTAGATAGATAGGAGTCAAAGGGGTCTTAGCCCCTTGTTTGGGTTGGTTGTAATATTCTCCCATGGTCCGTGGACCATGGTATTGTATGAAGGGAAGTTATAAATAGTTGAGTCATAGGGGGCCTTGAAGATAACTTAGAAGGAAGAATTGTGAATGGTGAATGGTTCTTGTTGTTTTGGAAAGTGCTAAGGAAGGAAGGCTCTGCTTCTTGTACTTAGGCAAGAAGGGGAAGGCTCCTACAACTGAGTGCACAGGAGGCCTTGGTAAGTCCACAACTAAGTGTGCAGACCCCTGCAGCTGAGTGCGTAGGGTAGAAGAGTCTGTAATCTGAGCATTGAAGATCAATAAAGACTAAATTTTGGAGAATTATTGTGCAATTTGAGTATTTATGTTTATGGTATATTCTGTCACTTAATGATATGTTTCCATGAAATAATGTATGAATTCTACACGAAACCATTGAAACTGTCTTATTAATGCATGATTCAAGAAGTTATCTTGTTTCGTGGAGATAATAGTTAAGTCTGTTATGTTTTCCGATGAATTGAATGATATTCGCATGAACTCAGAGTTAGGGTTGCTTATTGATGCATGAAAGTAGATAAATTATCGGTTTAAGGTCCACAAAGACTAATCGTAGACATTCGTGAAGGTCTCGAAGCAGTTTTAACTTAGTTACAGTGAAGAGCCCTAGAAGGATATTGATCTGCGCGAAGCCAGATCTAAACTGTCAAAGCCTAAGAATCATTTATCACATGTCCCTGGATGCAAAAACCTAGTTCTAGCATCCGCCAATACTAGTTCGGGTGAGACTGCATCCTGCGCTATGCAGTTTGTTGCTCAAACGACAAGTAGTTAGGGTTTTGTTGGTTGGCACGACAACTCTAAACCTATGTTTGGCCCCCTTAATCCAACAAATGGTTCCGTTGCTAGGACCAATATCTATCTAAGAGATGTGTGATAAATGGTTCCCTGTGAAGAAAGAGCTTGACAAGTGGATTGATCAGAAATCACACGCATTCGTGGCTCAGGAAAACAGGAGCCCTAAATTAACCAAGAAGTAGTAGTTGCAAGTATTTTTGTACACTAACGAGACTGATACATTCTTCTGTTTCTTCCCTGAAGAATTATACGAGTGGTTGTCCAAATTAGTTGATGGTCAAGGGATGTGGAGGCTCGAAGGCCCTATAGTGTGGACTCCTAAACTAGTACGACATCTAGAAGCATCAGAAAGCAATATCGCGCAGGCCGTGGATCACTGGATTGATCGCGATCGATAGAAATATCAGCTATAGCAAAGCAGAGCGAAGGATCTTTAAGGAACCACGAGGTAAGTATTTGAACTCACTAAGAACTTGGATTAAAATGTTGTTATGTGAAAAGAGGGTTATGTATTTACCTTGATGTTTGGCGCTATGCAAAGTGGGAGAGTATTTAGAAGAAATGGAGGATCTAGCCCAGAATATAGTCTGCTCATTAAACCTCCTTTAAGCGACGACAAAGGGACGGTGCTGACTACGCCACGAAGTGCAGTTTAGTTAATAACTCAGGGTATTCCAAGGATATCTCATCCATCCACTCCACCTCCACCTCCACCTCTACCTCATACACCTTCACCTATGCCTCCACCTCCACTTCCACCATTCAACATGGAAAATGCGATGAAGATGTTGATTTTTAAAGGAACGGGAACGAAAGACACAAAATAGTTTTGGTTTGTCACAGATGTTATTTGGACAACACAATAGATTGCAGACGATAATATTAAGAAAGCACAGTTGGTTACAGCCTTACAGGACCGCACGTTAACATGGTATATAAAGTATTGCACTGATAACCCCAATGCGTCATTGGTGGATACCCAGATAGATTTGAACAAGGAGTTCAGCAAGCCTAAGTTAGAGGCATAGTCAGTAATTGAATTTAAGGAAATCTGACAAAAGGTCGATGAGACACCTTGGGACTTTGATCAGAGGTTGAAGTGCCTGATCAAGGAGGCTAAAATGAAAATCTCATATTACTGGCATCGTTACTGGTTTATAGCATCATTATTTCCGCATTTAAGAATACCTCTATCACAGTAGAAAATAGCAATGCAAGCGGAATCCTTAGAGATTGCGATGAGGCTGGATGCATCGCCTATTCAAGATATGAAGCTTGGGGTACAAAAGATCCATTCATAGCTGGAAAATATGCACTTGGATTTTCAGAGCTTGAAGAAAGGAAGGGAAGCTCAGCCGGAGGTGTGTGCTAAGATCTAGTGTCTGAAATGTAAGATCCATGGACATGATAAGGACCATTGCCCGATCTTTAAGAATTATATTATATGGGGAGGACCTGTACCCTTGAAGCCTGAGAATAATGTTGGGACGAGCATGGGATTTGTGCTATGGTGCACTATTTGTTAGGTTATAGGACAACATGTTACTGATAACTGCCATCTATTGCAGAAATTTGTACATACCCCGCAATAGTTATTTTGTAATTTTTGTAAGTATTTAGGGTATGATGAGTGCCATTATAGAAGTTATGAGATAATTATGGATAGGAACCCTACCTATAGAATGTAGACATAAAACCGGCCTCAAGATCAAGGCATAGGTGCAGCACACGGAGGATTCCAAGGCAGAGGGAGTGGAAGAGGTAATGGACTAGGACGAGGGTGTGGGCAGGTAATTTACTATAATTGTGGTGAAGCGAGGCACTTCGTGTGAGAGCGTACAAATACCACGCATCCCTCATGTGAGTATTGTCGACAGTTTTACCAAGTCATATAGGAATGTTTGGTTCTTATAGTGAAGATGCAAGAGAAGAAGGTGCAACCCCAGCAGCCTACGTAGAACATTTAGATGATGAGGGTTGAACCCCGCGAGGAGGATTAGATCATAAATATTATGTTGAGGAGTCGAATGACGACTAGCACAGATAAAGGTAAGCAGACTGAGGAAGATGGATGGGTATGCAAGGATGCTAAGAAGGAAGATGACTTTGATCTGAATCACACTAAAGAAACTTTCTTGGAAGCAAAGAAGAACTTCGTTGTGGCCTCCACCTCAGAAAGCTAGGAGAAAATGATAGAAACTAATGTGACTCAAGAAGTAGATCCTTCAATTCTAGCTACCTTTCTGAATACTTGTATGAAGCTTCCGCGCTATTAGAAAGCAGAAGATGGATTGCAAGACTTGATAAACAAGTGTGCCAATAAGGAAAAGACTCCTACAGAGAAGCACACAATAAGGAAGATTGGTAAGCATAAGGACTGAATGGGGCGTGAGATGAGGTTAACCACACAAATAAGTGAATATGAAATTGACCAGGTAATCTTAGATCTGAGGTCTGCTATGAATGTCTTTCCTACGCAGAACTGGGAAAGGATGGGGAGACATGCGCTGCAGTGGTATCCTATTCAGTTGCATATGGAAAATCAGTAGAAGATTATTCCAATGGGGTGCTTATACAATTTAACAGTGGACATCGAGGGTACAAGTGCACTGGCTGACTTTGAGGTCATTGAGATAGTGGATGAGAGTAACCCATACCCCGCACTGCTAGTATTTTACTGGGCTATTGATATGAACAGGGTAGTCAACTTATAGAAGTGGAAGATTTCCTTTGGAAAGAAATCTCTTAGGGTCATCATGCCCCTAGACCCTACAGAAGGAGCACGTTACACTGAACCTGTGCATGACTATGTAGAAAGTGATGATGATCTTGATCAGATATACAAGATAACAGAGAGAGATGAGGATTGGATCAATCCTACGGTAGATGGATGAATTTCATGGGACAAGGATAGCTCTTGTGCCTCAGATTCAAATGAAGAGCTTGAGAATTGGTAGAATAGGATGCATGAAGTATCTATGATCCACTACGACATGATGACCAAGTCACTAATGTGTGTTTCGACTGAGGTAAGAAACCTTCCACATTATGGTGGATTGACTGATGTGGAATTGTTTTTAGATGAGTTTGAAAGAGAAGTACTGGAAGAGCATCATTTCCAGGCACTAAAATTGGTGTTGCACGCTATGGCTACCCATTGGTGGGGTACACACAAGGATATCTTCACTGGATGGAAAGAATACCACTAAATGATGAAGTTAAGGTTTGTCTATGCTAATACTAGAATGACATAAAAATATAGTGGGAAGGATGATCTGTGTGATCATTTAGCATGATGGACTAAAGCCTGGGGGACAAAAACACAATTAGAATGGGTGCATATATTCTTTCATACATTAGATACGATCCCAATGAACTAGTATTTGGAAACAGAGCTTCGTCATGGGACTGTTGAATGGGACGTTTTAAGAAAAAAATTTCTATTAACTTTCAACTTTGAGGATGGCTTTGAGAGTATTGATGAAGTGCTGCAAGAAATAAAAGAAACTATATTTAGAACGCCGAAGGAGCTAGTAGAATGGACTTATCTAGATTGGAGTACACAGCTGCTTCATGTGATGGAATGCTATAATGTGACTGCTGAAGTCAAGGATGACCTGTGGAATATTACCATCCCTGAGACCGAAGGACAGCGCGGTGTCGAAGAACTGAAGGTAGCGAACCTAGATATATCAGAGCCTCTGAAAACTTGACAGGTAAACATTGGGTTTGAAGGAGAGCCCAAGTTGATGAAGATAGGAGATTATTGGAATGAAGATACAATTGAAAAGGTAGCTGAGATGTTGCACAAGTACCAGGACTTATTTCCCACAAAGTTTCCATATTTGAAAGGCATTGTCGGAGATTTAGGCATTGTGAAGATTACATTGAAACTGGATGTGAAGCCTTTTAAGAAACGAGCTTATCGACTAAATCCAAAGTATAAAGAGAAGGTGCACCTAGAATTGGATAAAATGTTAGAAGCTGGTATTATTGAGCCGGTAGAAGAATCAGATTGGGTGAGCCCAATGGTGGTCCAAGAAAAGAAGCAGAAGGGCGAGATCCACATATGCTTATATCTGTGGAAGCTAAATGATGCTTGTGTGCATGATCCGTTTAGGACACCATTTACTTATGAAGTGCTAGAAAAATGTTGGTGGATAGAAGGTGTATTCATTTACTAATGGGTTTTTGAGTTATCATCAAATAAATATTGTTCCAGAGGATAGAAGCAAAGCAACCTTTGTGACTGAGTGGGGGTGCTTCCAGTATATAGTTATGCCATTCAGATTGAAGAATGCGCCTGCAATTTTCTCTTAGGTAGTGCTCCCGACGTTCAAAGAATATATTCATAAGTTCTTGGAAGTATATTTTGATGACTGGATTGTATTTGGGTTGGTGAAGCGACATGTTGTGAGTCTATGCCTCATGCAAGATACATGTCGAAGGTATCAAATCACGTTGAAATTAAAGAAATGTATATTATGTGTGCCTTTTGGGATTTTTATTGGGCATGTTGTATGTAAGAAGGGATTGATGGTGGACCTTGTGAAGATCATAGTAATTATTGTTATAGACATTTTTGTGCCTTACAGCATTGAGCATGAAATGTCCATAATCTAAGGGATCCAAAGTCCCTAAACATGTTGTTCCTACCCCTAGAAGAACAAGGCAAACTAACCACAGCAATTCACAGAAGTTATCCACCTGAAAACACTCAAAAACAAGCCAATTCTGGATCATGTCAACTGCTCCACTGAGCATTTGCGCTGAATGTCAACTGCTACACTGGCTACCTGCGTTGAATGTCAACTCCAACACTAGCTACCCGCGCTGAGCGAGTTTGGACATGTGGCAGAGTCATTCCTCAAGGTGTCAATGCCCAGGAAGCTTCCAAAATGACACTTGCATCAAGGAATTCGACTGGTGATGAGTAAGAGGTTCCAAATCTCCAAGTGGAAGCAAGAACCTCCAAGTGGACTCAAGAACTAAGAGAGGGAGAGGACACTAGTCAGATCTCAAGCTGACTCATCCTCTCTCCAAACATCTATATATGGATCTCTCCTCCATGGGATCTGGAGGCGGGAATTTTGTGATTGCAAAGAATTGTTGTTGGTTTGTGACTGGGAACATTGGGTGCTTAATGCTTTGAAGGGAGCTGAAGAAGGAATTCCATTTTGCTGGGAAGGAGATGCTGGATTGGAGCCCTATGGGTTGTATCTCTTCCTGAACCCTGTTATCAATCAATAAAGCTACTTTGAATCTTTCCTATATGCTGGTTTATTTTGTATGATTGCATTAGTGTATTTGATTTACTTCTAATCTTGAAGCATTTATGAATATGTATATTTGCCTTTGTGTTGTGTTCTTCTCTTGTCGCAAGTAGCTGTTCTCTTGTCACAGGTAGCTGTTCTCTTGTGATCTCGTGGGATTCAAGTAGTTGTTCTCTTGAGCAAGCGAGGAGGCAAGTAGCTGTGGACACCCAAAGAGAAGAGGATCTAGATCGAGGGACAACCGGAAGACAACGGTAAGTCTACCAATCTCCCCTCTTTCACATTTCATAAAGGAAGAAATCATAATAGCTGTATTCGTTTGTTGCTAAGGCGCTGTCACACCTTAGGTGGATAGGATCGTCCTGCATAGGCATTTTTCCCCACAACAAATTGGCGACTCCGCTGGGGAGAACTTGTTTATTCATTTCATTTGTGTTTCCGTCATTTGTTTACTTCATAGACTTGACAGCAACTATCGAACTGCATCTTTCCCGGATGCAAAGTAGAAAGTTGCTGCTTTGATCCAGTTGTTGGACTTGTCTATGATCTAAACTAGATCCACAAATGATTTGATGATCCTTGTGATAGTCTTTAGTACCCTCTCAAAGCATCCCTCTGTTTATACCTTGCTTGTGTTTCTGATTTGGCCTGAAACAGTTGATTTTTGAGCATTTTGTGACCCAGAAACCAAGGGAAACGAGAGTTTCTCTTTCAGCGCAGGCACTGTGAAGGCAGTCTGCATTTCAACGCAGGTCCCGTGAAGGCTACCTGCGCTGAATGTCAACTCCACAGTGTTAGACTTGCGCTGATCCAGTGTGGCTTTGTGCAGCTGGGGTTCTTTGCTGTCTATTGCCCTGTTTTGATCTCTGTTTTTTGTAGCCTTTAACCAGCATAGGTACCAGTCTGATAACTCCTTTTCTTTGCTTAGATTCCGCCTCTTTTTTGTACAAAAAGACTGTGAATGTTTTTATGTGTTTGTGGCGTCATTTACAGTTTTCCTTTGCATGAGTAAAGTAGTCATCCTGTAGCCTTTGATTCAGATCTGATTTATAGTGATCTTAGAAGAGAGTTCATTGGCTGTTTTCAGATTGATTATAGATTTACTTTTGCTTATTGGTTTGAATTTGTCTCTTTCAAAGTTTCAAAACAAGTCTTTATTTCGAAAATCACAAAGTGATTGTAATCTCTTCTACCCTTGTTGATTTCGAAGAAAGTGAACTTGTTTGTATTGATCATTTTAAAAGCAAATTCAAAGTTGTGCAAAAAGCTTTCTTTGTAGGCATTTATACTAAGAAAGTGGAAAACAAACACCTGCACTGTGCATTTTTCATTTGATAGTTTGCATGTTGGATTTAGGGAAATTGCATTAGAGTGTGCTGATTGCTCTTTGAGAAAAGATAGTGTTATTCTTTTCCCTTAGTAGCTAGGATTTTCAAAGTTGAAAAGATAATAAAGCTTGCTTATCATCTTAGACTGTATTTAGGAATTTGTATCATACATCTCGTGGTGAACCTTGAAAGGCAAACTTTAAAAAGATCAACCTAAAATAAACTGAATGAACCTAACAACGCTTTGTAACATAACGCACAACATAGAGGTCTAGGCTAGAGACGTGTTCTGGCGTCGTTAAGCCTAGTGACTGTCGATCTCGTGGAAGGTGGGTGATTCCTCCTGAGGGACGATAGCGCTAGTACGGATTGTGCTCCCACGTACCGTCGCGTATATATTGGGAGACCCCTATAGGCATATATCTTTTATCCTTAGGAAGCCGTGTCGGCCGCCCTACTGATCGCAATGCAGTGAACACAGCATTCACGAAGATTGACCACCCGTACCCTAAAAAGTATTCTGCGGTTTTGCGAAAAGTTTGGCACACCCTCTGCCTAGATCTCCAGAGCAGTTTCTTTTGGCCTTTTTCAGACTCTATAACAGAAAAAGTCCATTCGAGCATTTGTCACTTCGGGCTCGTTAAAACATCGAAGGAGACTAGAGTCATCTTTAGCTTTTTCTCGACTCTTTAAAACTGAAAAAGCAAGTTGTGTCTAAAGCGTCGTTAACAATTTATTTTAAACGGAACAATCACCCTTTAATCCTGCGTTGATCTTTAGGTTGAAAAGATGGAGCACACCAACTAAGGAATTCCTCTTGGTGGAAATCCTAGTCCCTTCTCCTCTTGGGGAGATGTTGGTGCACCCCACATGGCCACATTGTCGCTTCCAGGACTGACAATTGGCCTACCAGTTTGGCTCTTTTCAACCAGTGTCATTCAGAACACCACCATTCCTGAACAGTCGAGTCAACAGTTAGATCAGACAAGAGTTGCCTCCCAGCCTTCAACTTCATCTTCCTCCCCTCCTTCCTCTTCGCTTGACGGAACTGGTCGAATTAAAAACCAGGTTCCTAAGGAGAAGAAGGAGAAGAAGAAGAAAGAGAAGAAGAAGAAGGAGCCTAAGGCGACTGGGGGCAAACAAGTGTCGTCTAACAAAAGTCCACACACCGCACTCGTAAGGCCTAAATCGCCATGCGTCATATGCCAGGGAGACCACTTCCATAGAGATTGTCCCTGTATCCCCAGGATACTAAGGGACTGGTCCCCCCGTTTGCACAATTCGGTAGCATCGACCTCTGATAGCCATGTCGACTGCTCACCGTCAACTAGTGGGAGTGAAGCTCCAGGACAGAGCGAGAGAGCTAAATTTCCCTGCAGGCTGTGTGAAGGCGATCATGCCATCCACCATTGTCCCTTCTTAGACGAGGCAAAAAGAGTTCTGGAAGATCGCCCGATTTTACGAGCGCATCTCCCTCCTGGATATCAAAGACTCCTGCCAAGTCCCTCACTAGTTGAGAATCTGGCTGAGCCACTTAGGTGGTCAGCCGAAGCACCTGTCATTGAAGAAGAACCGTCTGGATCCATGCCTGATGAAAGTCAAAAGGTTGATATGGCAGTTGACCCGGTTTTGCCTTCAGAGGCTCCATCTTCGAATGACATCTTCACAGAGGAGAATAAAGACGACACCGTCTAGATTCTCTTCATCAGCACTGACTCTGATGATCAAGGGGGCAATGCCACCATTCCTTTATCGCAGGAAGGAAGTTCATCGGAGCGATATCCGGCCGTTTATTTGGTCCCACCACCAAGCAACCTAGTTTTGTCCTTTGATTGGAACCAACTAGGCAGATCCCGGTTGCCAGCCAGTATACCATTCAGAATTATTTGTCAAATATACAGAATGGTAATGGCTGGCACTATCATTGATGAGGGGGCATCTGTGAGTATCCTTTCCTCTATTGCTTGGAAAGCGCTTGGTTCACCAGCGCTTTTACCTGAGATGAGAAATCTATCAGGTTTTGATAAAGGAACCAGTCAACCTTTAGGGATCCTCCCCAATGTGCCTATAACATTGAAAGGGAAGACCATTCAAATGAATGTGATGGTCGTTTAAGGACCCTTGGATTATAACCTACTCCTTGGACGAGACTATATATATTGCATGAGATCTGTAGTCTCCTCACTCTTTAGAGTAATGTGTTTTCTGCATGAAGGAAGAATGGTCAAGCTCGTGGACCAACTTTCGTTTCCCGGATCACACATCGCAAATAGTCATGTGCCATCCCTAAATGGTCTATTCATGCAAGAAGTGTCTCAACCCACGGTCCGTCCTCCTGATGAGCGCGAGTAATTCAGGAGGATATGACTGGAACCCAGGGGGCATGCGTCCTGGTCTTCTTCGGCAGGAAAAATTTGGGTATAGGGTAGGTTTCCGCGGGAGAATATGACTAGTCCGTACCCCGTCCGTTATTTGGAAGAGGGGTTTTTCTGGAATAGGATTTTTTTGTCAAAGTTATGTGAGGAGGCGGGGGTCATCACTCACCTCTGTTTATTTCGGTAGACATTGCCGAGGAAGTGTTTTGTTTGAAAGATTAACGAGACAATCTGTGGGTAACCTGAAAGAGGTAGGCCTCTCCCGGTGAAACGAAAGTTTCGATGGCAGAAAAGTAGAGGTAACCTTGAAATCATACTTTATACCTGGGGGCATGAAAACCTTTTGGAGTGCAAGCAAGGGGCGACTATTTATTTTTTAAATTTTTAGGTCCTCCCTTTAAACCTGTAGGTCTAACCCTTTAAACTCGTAGGATTAGCCGTTTCCGAACTTGCATAAAGAAAGGATGGGGAGCAAAGCTTAGTGAGATGAAGCTCCATAAAAAATAGAATCTTGATGAGACACTCTTATCAAATGACTGGGTAATCAAGCAGTTTTAGCATAAAGTTCATGCTCGTTAAAAAATAAACGCAAGATCTGAGCAGTTTTAACGCGGTCTTCATGCTCATTAAAAAATAAATATAAGCAATGAGCAGAGTTTCCTCCAGTGTTTAAGCTCATTTTTAACTAAAAAATGAACCTATCTTCGGTAAATAACCACCGTGATCGTAAATTCATCAGCCGTTAAAGCCTTGGTCGTGTTTGCACCTGCCACCTCCACTTTTCATTTGGCCGATCGTTCACCCCCATATGATTGTTTACCCATTTTGAGGAACAGCTGCGAAGAGTGATTTCACCTAGCCATCCTTGTGACACTACCGTGATTGGAAAATTCCAACCTGTACCTGGAATCAGTTGCTATCCCTGTTTATCACTCGTTTCTCAAAAGACGAGTCTTCTTTAAGCTCTTTTCAATTGACTCGTAAAATATGAAAAGATTGCCGAGGTTTGGCCTTCCAGCTCGTTAAAGGACAGGAAGAGCTATCCCTCCTCTAGATTTTAATCTTTTTGGACCTGAGGGATTATTGCACAAAAAGATCGAGCGCTTGTTTTGTTCGGCTCGTTAAAGATATCGAAAACTCATCCCTTCTGTATTGTTTTATACTTTTTCGGACTTAAGGGATTAGATGACGAAAAAGGAATTTTGGAGTTAACTTTATGTACCTTTTCAGACTCTCTAAAAATGAAAAGGACCGAGTTATCCTTGTCGTTAGACTCGTTAAAATTGTTAAATAGCGAGAAACTTGTCTTTAGACGAGAACGAGTTTCACTATCGCTAGGCTCGTTAAAACATAGCGATGGGCTTGCCCGAAGGGTAGGTTATAGAACAAGAATATGTTATCCTCCTCAAGCTTGACAAAAATAAAGAGGTACTGGTCAGCAATGACTGGGGAAAAATTGGGAAAAATCAAGAAAACTTTGATGGTAGCAGATCGCTCTTGAACATGACACTTTTCCTCCGTACCACATTCAGGTTGGGTTGTCTCATTCACCGGTCACATCACCATGGTCTCGCCATACCATCCATATTTGGGGTAATGCTACCAATCCATCGCATCAGTGTCGCCATATGTTCAAGAGAAGTCGTTCAGAAAGAGTCAACCGGGTCCCATCCACTGCCATACATTATCCTTCATCCATTCATGACCACCACCCTGAATCATATGTCACAGATCATTTTCACCTCCATTAAAATCATTAGCTCCATTCCGTGTCACTGATGTGGGATTCATCAAGGCCCTCCTTTGATGGATCACTTCTTGTTGACATCAGCTCATTATCCAAGAAGTTGATCTAGGAACAACCCCTTCAGTACTTTGAAGCTTGCATCCCTCAATGGCAAACTTCTCACTTCCGGCGACAGGTATACATCGATGACCTTCGACCAGAAGATTTTGCGTGGTGTTCGACGCCAAGTCCTTTATTCACACCACGTGAATTGTACTGCAGTACCTTGAGGGTCATTATCATTATCGGTGATTCCTCTTGCGCTTGTTAACGGTTTACATCATTGACCGGTAATCAAGCGATGTCTTTCCATGTTCGACTTCAGCGCAATTCTCACATGGATCGACTTGTACTTAGAGTGAAGATCGAACGAGTTTGAAGACCCCAGATATAGTTTCATCCATCTGGGCTGCGATATATATTCAGGAAAAATAAAGACATTTGACATGTACATCATTGCAGCGGATGATCATCCTACTCAAAGGATGATAATTTCGCCAAAATTATCAGTCTACCATCAGACGATCGTCTGTTCTATGTACAAAAATGAATTTATAAAGCTGAGCATGGGAATGCCCGCCTCAGCTAGATCATGAAAGCAGTATGAATCATAATGTATTGTATTGTATTTTATTACAGGTCTCCTCCCAGCAGATGGATGAACTTCGGACCCTCCTGGATAAAGCATTTCACCCGATAAACGGCCTCATACTTTAGGGGGCAACTGTTATAGACATTTTTGTGCCTTACAGCATTGAGCATGAAATGTCCATAATCTAAGGGATCCAAAGTCCCTAAACATGTTGTTCCTACCCCTAGAAGAACAAGGCAAACTAACCACAGCAATTCATAGAAGTTCTCCACCTGAAAACACTCAAAAACAAGCCAATTCTGGATCATGTCAACTGCTACACTGGCTACCTGCGTTGAATGTCAACTCCAACACTAGCTACCTGCGCTGAGCGAGTTTGGACATGTGGCAGAGTCATTCCTCAAGGTGTCAATGCCCAGGAAGCTTCCAAAATGACACTTGCATCAAGGAATTCGACTGGTGATGAGTAAGAGGTTCCAAATCTCCAAGTGGAAGCAAGAACCTCCAAGTGGACTCAAGAACTAAGAGAGGGAGAGGACACTAGTCAGATCTCAAGCTGACTCATCCTCTCTCCAAACATCTATATATGGATCTCTCCTCCATGGGATCTGGAGGCGGGAATTTTGTGATTGCAAAGAATTGTTGTTGGTTTGTGACTGGGAACATTGGGTGCTTAATGCTTTGAAGGGAGCTGAAGAAGGAATTCCATTCTGCTGGGAAGGAGATGCTGGATTGGAGCCCTATGGGTTGTATCTCTTCCTGAACCCTGTTATCAATCAATAAATCTATTTTGATTCTTTCCTATATGCTGGTTTATTTTGTATGATTGCATTAGTGTATTTGATTTACTTCTAATCCTGAATCATTTATGAATATGTATATTTGCCTTTGTGTTGTGTTCTTCTCTTGTCGCAAGTATCTGTTCTCTTGTCACAGGTAGCTGTTCTCTTGTGATCTCGTGGGATTCAAGTAGCTGTTCTCTTGAGCAAGCGAGGAGGAAAGTAGCTGTGGACACCCAAAGAGAAGAGGATCTAGATCGAGGGACAACCGGAAGACAACGGTAAGTCTACCAATCTCCCCTCTTTCACATTTCATAAAGGAAGAAATCATAATAGTTGTATTCATTTGTTACTAAGGCACTGTCACACCTTAGGTGGATAGGATCGTCCTGCATAGGCATTTTTCCCCACAACAATTATGAATTTGGAACCTCCTAGGAATGTAAAACAACTGCGCGTGACATTAGGACACACTGGGTACTACAAAAATTTTATTAGGGTGTATGCCTAGATAACCGCCCCGATGGATAAATTGTTAAAGAAGGATGCGATGTTTTGCTAGGATGAAGACTATTAGCACAGTATTGATCTCTTGAAGGAGAAAATGGTGACAACTCCTATTTTGGTGTTCCCTGGTTGTAGCTCGGAGATGCCTGGTAACATATAAATCTTCAATATTGTTTTCTGAACTATTGGAATGGATTAAGGTTTGGATCAAGTCAGATGACTGTTTCAACTCTGTTTTCACTCCAAACATGCATGAACACCCTCATCTTGACAAGGATTTAGACCATTATTGCTGAATAGTTTATATATCCAATGGATAGATGGAGAATACTGGCTGTACCAGTAGATGCATACATAAACACATATGAATGGCTAGCTACATAAAGTAGATAAAACTTGCAAATCTAATTTATCAACACAAAGATAAGATGACAATTATCTGGCATTAGATACAGAAGAAAACATGAATAACCTATTCAAGTGCAAGCTTAGAACAGAGGAGAAAATGGGAATTGGACATGTAATAGTGAAATAAGCTTGTGTTACTGGAATGAAGATGAGACGTTGCAAGGAATAGAGTATCCACAGTCTCCAAAAGTTGAACCCTTCATCCTTCTAACTTTCAGCCATTTATAGGCTTTTTACAATGCTCCCAAGCTCTCAAAGGCTCGAGGTGTCTTAATCTATCCCCTCTATATTTTTAACTAATTGATGCCATAACTCGACATACATGAGCTCAGAGGTCTCTTTCTCTAACAACATATTAACCAAATTCTGGTAAATCTTGCCGCACTGTCAGGTAGCTCGCTCATGCCGGCAATGCTCCATGACCATTTCTGTTGGTTTTGGCGATGTTGTGCTGTGGCTTTTTCCCCTTCTGGTCATTTGTCTCTCAGCAATCTGTCTCCCAGCCTCTATTCTGTAACGGAATGGGTCTTTGGGCTTTTGACATCCTTTTGAATACCAAATGATTATTTTCTATTTTACACAGAGAAATGCATTCAACTGTGAAAATCCGCCAACAACATTGTTCACCCGGACTTCAAATGTCCTCAAATCCAGTCTATTTTTCTATCGGGTCCACCCTCAATCACTATTGCAAGTCCCAAAAGGCCTGTTCCTAGGCTTCCCTTTGTATTTTGGAATTCATTAAAAATCATGAAAATAATGTAAAAATGGCCTATGGTGGATCTCAAATAATATACAATGGCTTTAAGGAACCCTTTCGGGTCTAGCTTATCGCATCGATGCTTCATCCTTCGCCTTTCGTTTAATAAATGAAAAATTCAAAAATACATTAAAAATGGTGTTTCACGGATCTCAAAATCCATGCAATAATATTTATACATCCATCAGGTCCGGCTAATCACACCACACATATACATGTGCATAGGCCCCGCTCCATGGTGTTGTTATGATGCGATATAACGATGTGATCTGATCACAACCGCATATCGCATAACCCCGAGCCATTGTAAGCGCTCTATTGTGTTTGTCGATTGCCATTCACCGATGCAACGTGGGTTGTCAATCTGCACACTAATCGATGGTCCACGTTGACTCCACCGACCGCCATTTCCAGTTCCATATAGTCTGCACCGATATTCGCCGATTGCCTGTGCCGATTACGACTGCCA
This sequence comes from Pinus tabuliformis, assembly GCA_031772625.1. NCBI lineage: Eukaryota > Viridiplantae > Streptophyta > Pinopsida > Pinales > Pinaceae > Pinus > Pinus tabuliformis. The sequence goes on along the minus strand of CM062811.1, from coordinate 910,989,371 downwards.
ATTGCGATCCACTGATCAGATCTGGATCATTGATTGGCTAGATCTGACAGCTACTGTGCATTCATTGCTCACGCCTACAATACTCTATTTTCTCATGGTTTCCTCTAGTTTTTGCCTCCCGATAGTGTTTTTTTAGCCATTCTAAGGGCTCTTGGCATGTGATTGTTTTGATATTTTGAATGATCTTACTAGCTTTTGAAGACTTAGGGAGCATATTTGGATCCATTTTGGGCCACATGCCAACAGGGCTAACACTGGCTCCTTCTGGGGATGAAAGCCTCCCTGTGAGGTTTCAAGAACTGCAGACCAATGCCTTTCCTGTAAAACCAAAATCAAATCTATCTCCTAGTGTTCCATTGGGCATGGAGTTTATTTTGCATAAAAAATAAAAACTGAAAAACATGTTTACAATATCAAGGCTTTAAAGCCTTAAATGAAATAAAGTTTCAAGAATTGCGCATTGACTGAGCCACCAAAAACCTCTTCTCCTTCCAGACTGTGTAGAATAAAGGTATTGTTCTGCTGAATTTGAGTGATGACAAACAGACCTATCCATAAGGAGTCAAACTTACCATGATTACCTTTCTTTTTCTTCAATGCATCCCATTTGAGAACCCAGTCACCAACTTGGAAACTGTCCACCTTTGCTTTTCTATCAAAGGTTTCTTTGATCTTCTTCTGATGAATTCTTGACTTCTCAACCAGTTGTTCTCTGATCTATTGTAATTCAACCAAGTTACTCATTCTCCTTGCCATGTCATTTTCTTTTTTGGCAGGTTTATAAGGTACATCATTATGATCAAACAACTTCTCTAGGGGCACCAATCCTTTGGGTATATGGTTACTAGGCAGCTGAACAATGCTATCCTGACCAATCTTGTCCTTTAGCTTGGACTAGTTGTATTCTTCAATGGCTTCATTTTCTTGGTCAATGTGCATTTTAGAAAATTCATCAAAGACTTGTAAAAGCCTATTAATTTCATCATCATCTTCAAAAACTTTCCAGTATTTGACATTGTCAGGCATAGATGGTCTATATTTCACCTGAACTTCATAAGCCAATTTAGGAGGCAAAGGAGGAATAAACGTGCTAGCAGACACAGCAAGGGAATCAGTAAGTGGTTATTCATTCTAGGGATGTAAGAAATGTTTAAACTATTGAAAGAGCCCTTAAGCTTCCATACCTCATCTCTGTATGCTTTCAGCCTTGAATTCTTAGCTTGAAAATTTTTTTTCACCTGCTGAATGATAAGGTCTGCATCTCCAAACACCTTTAGACCTTTGATGCCCATCTCTTTAGCAGCGTTTAAGCCCAATATCAAGGCTTCGTACTCTGTTATGTTATTTGTGACCTAAAAATTTAATTTGAAAGATAAATGAATGCATTCTTGTGTGGGGGACACAAGGACTACACCTACCCCTGCAACTTCCTTAGAGCAAGCTTCATTAAAGAACATGCCCCAAATTTGTGGGCCTTCTTCCTCTGTGATCTGGCAAACTAGTTTCTTAATCTGCGTGGAGGCCAACTGGGATTCTTCAATCTAAATAATACAAGCTCCAAAATCAATGTCAACAACATAGATGGGATGATTAGTGGGATCCCTTTCATCATTGGTGATATAAGCCAACTGAGCCTCTCTGTATAATCTCCTACTTTCACCTCCAAAAACTAAGACAGTAGCGTAGGATAGATCATTTTTCAATGTTCCACCTAATCTCTTGATCCAACCTTTGGAAAGAAACATGCCAAACTTGAGGGGTACATCTACTACCACAATATCCATCATCATGCTCTTCATGGGCAGCTGAGAAAAGGTGATGGCTAGGTCTTTGATTAATCCCAAACATGTCACCTTTCTAGAGTCAAAAGAAAATAGGTCATGATAAGGCTTGCTAATGTCAAGACCCAATTCATCCATGATAGCCTTGGGCATTAGATTATGGCTGGCTCTAGTGTCCAGAAGGCAGTTGTGAAGGATTTTATCATGAATAGTCAGAGAGACATAGAATGATGGGGAGTTGTCATCATAATTTTCAATCATTGGGCTGAGAACAACAGTAGGTTTATCATCTTTTAGATTTACATAGTCATTGGAGGCTCGGATGGCTTTCGGCTCAAGGGCCTCGAAGATAGATTTCTTGAAGGACTCATTCTTCACTAGTTTAATCAGAGGTATAGGTATTTTTAGCTTCTGGATTTCTGATTCAAAACTGAAATGAGAAGGAGACTTGTCAAGGCCTCTTACCTCGTGAGTTGGAGCTTTGAGGATGATGGGATCAACTATCGTTCGTTTCTGCTTATTAGCTTGATGTATTGTAAGGACAACAACTCTCTGAACAGGAGTTTCCTTAGCATTATTCATCTTTTACCTCAGATCATATCTTTGTTGATCATCAGTTTGTAGAATAGCTCCACCATCCCACTCTTAGCTGATCTGATCATTGAATAATGACTTTTCATAGGCAACTAAGGTCAAAAAGGAGGCACTGCCTTTGTCTTCCAGACAATGGATCTCCTCATCTTCTTCAAACTACTCTTCTTCCATGATTACATTCTGGAAAGGGGTCTTCACCCTTTGGTCTTCATTGACATCTTTGCTTCTTTTCAGAATCTACAACTGCTCATTAGCTCTTCAATATGGATTTGGATTTCTAGGAGAAAAGGTATTATGAACTCTTCCTTTCCCAGGGTGCTACCAAACCTTTAATTTGGAGATTTTAGAGGCTAATGACTCTATCATCTTGCTCATTTTATCTATCTTGGGATCTGAAGATGATGAAGATTCGCCCCTTTGTCTCCTTCTATCAACATTCCCCTTGAGCTTCTCTATAGCCATGATGTTTGATTCCACTTCCAAGGTTACATCCTACATATCAGCCAAGGTAGCACATCGTCTCTCCCTCAATAGTAGACAGAAGTCAGAACTAAATGCACTGGCATAGGTGAGTTTAGCAGAGGAAGTGGTGGGTTTTACTTGAGCTGGTATTTTGTTGTACATACAGTTAAACTTCTTATTAAAATCAGACAACAACTCACCATTTTCTGTTGGGTCCCTATAATATTAGTGATTACCCCATTACTATTGTAGTTATACCCCTTATTAATAATTTTGTGCCCCTATTTCCCCCATATTGTTATTACTGTGCCCCATAGAATCCCTCTATTGTTATTTTTGTGGCTTTATATTATTATTGTTAGGTCGGCTGGGTTATATTGTGACTCCTTAGACTCCTATATATAAAAAAGAGGTTTTGTCATTTGAATCATCTAAGAATTGTTCATTTATGTAATGTAAAGGAGGTTTCCCCCTCGAAGAGGTTGAACTCTAAGGCGTTGATCTATCTTTTCTATATTTTCTTGAGCTGGTTTCATAACATTTGGTATCAGAGCTTTGGATTCTAGGGTTTCGCTGCTCCAAACAGGTCATCGTGGAATTTTCGCTATAACTTTTTTCTGCGACGTTTCAGAAGTTGAAAAAAAAATCCATTTGAGGAGAAATCATGCTAAACCTCAGGTCCAAATTTTAGAGCTTTTTGAGCTATATTTGCAGAGAAATGATCTGAAGAAGTTGGTATTTTTGCAGACTCCTGAATTACATTCCAAACAGGTGACCTGGGGAAAATCATCACAACTTTCTCTCTGGGGATCGGATTGAAATTTTGTAAGAAAGTACAAAAAGAGGACGGACTTTAGTTTCTTTTATGCAGTTTTCAGATCCAAGGGTCGAAAGAGTGACTCGTGGCACGTCATACAAGTTTGATCTACTGAACTAGTATATAATCAAGTCACTGTGGGAAATTTCGCATAACTCTTCCTTGGAGAATCCAATTTGGGTTAGACTTGTGGCATTGGAAAGAGGACATAGAGGGCTACCACAGGTTGCAATTTTAGAATTGGATGATCTGAAAGTAGAGAGATACATCAGAGGCAATATCGAGCTCCTACAAAATGAAAAAAAAGATGTGTAGATTCTTTTAAATTTTTTCTTAAGAGTGGTTTGAAAATTTATTTTGAAGCAATTCAAAGGGCTAGTAGAGAATTATTATCGGTAAATGATGCCCTGAGGAAAGAAAATGCAAACACCTAGTAAGGTACCTGAAAGCTCTAGCATGACTCATGAAGAAGAAGAAGAAATGCTATATGATATATCAAAATTACAAGAACAAGTGCAACAAGTGTCAGTTGCACAAAAAGCAACAAAATCTAAGATGGATGGTTTAAGGAAAGATGTAGAAGCTAAGATAGATGGTTTAAAGAAAGGTGTAGAAGCTAAGATGGATTGTTTAAAGAAAGGTGTAGAAGCTAAGATGGATGGCATGGAAGCTAAGGTGAATGTCATGGATGCTAAAATTGATGGCATGGATGATAAGATGGAAGAATTGAAGATAAATATGAATAAGTTGCTACAAGAAATGGTCACTAATGGTGAAAGGGTACTAAAGGAAACTCATGATGAGAACAAAATAAATGTTAATCATGATTCCATAGACTCTAATGTTGGATCGAAGACTCACCATATTCCAAAAATCGATATGAGGAAGTTTGATGGCAAGGATCCTGCCACATGGATATTACAGATGGAGCAATTATTTGATCTCAATAATGTGCAAAACACACAAAAGGTACGTATGGAAACTCTATATTTGGAACCAAATCAGTTTGTATGGTATCAATGGCTTTGCTCTCATAAACAATTTATCACTTGGGCAATTTTTACGGAAGAATTGATAGCACATTATGAGGATACAAAAAGCAACACTTTTTTTAGCCAATTGATAAGTCTCAAACAAAAGGGTTCAATAATGGAGCACATTGAGGAGTTCCAAAAATTGAACATAAGGGTAAAAGATATTCCAGAGGAGCATAGGATTGATGTGTTCATAGGGTCTTTAAAGGATAATATCCAACATGATGTTCACCTTTGGGAACCTGATTCATTAGAGAAGGCATTCAGGTTAGCAAGAAAAATGGAAAGCAAAATTATGGCAACCAGGAAGCATACCACTCACAACTATAAAGACGGAAGTGTTGTTGCCCCTAGTCTTCCACAACCTATAAGGTTGACACCACAACAATTGGAAGAAAAAAGAGCAAAAGGGCTTTGTTACAGTTGTGATAGCAAATACACTAAAGGTCATAAGTGTGCTGAGAAGAAATTATTCTACATAGATTGTGAAGAGGAAGAAGAAAAGGAGCAAGAAAGGTCAAAAGAAGAGGATATACTCCAGGAACAAAGCCTAGATGAAGAACAAATAAATCCGACCATTGGCGGGAATTACCACTCCTCAAACCATCAAGATAGAAGGACAAATCAAGAAGAAAAAGGTAATAGTGTTGATTGATTCAGGAAGCACCCACAATTTTATTCATTGTAAGGTAGCAAAAGAATTGAATTGCTTCCTATATCCAGCACCAGAGTGTCAAGTGATGATTGCAAATGGAGGAACAATAAATTGCTCTGGAAAGTGCCATAATATCAAGCTATCCATGGGAGAATATGTATTGACTAGCCCAATGCTTTCCATTCCAATGGGAGGTGCTGATGTTGTACTAGGAGTCCAATGGCTACAATCCTTGGGTACAATAGCTTTTAATTTTCAAGAACTTTTCATCAAATTTTCTACGGAAGGAAAGGAAGTTGAATTAAGGGGTATTGTCAGTTAAGGGGTATTGTCGGGAAAGAAAGAAAGATAATCAGCTCTAATGGTATGACAAAGCTTCTAAAAAAGGAACAAAGAGGTGTAATTGCACAATTATGTTCGCTAGATGTTTCCACATCAGAATCATCTATTTCTCCAGATCTCCAAAAAGTCCTGGACAATCATTCCAAGGTATTTGAGACTCCAAAAGGTCTCCCACCTATGCGTGATCATGATCATGCTATTCATCTGATTCCAGTAAGTTTTCCTCCAAACATCAGGCCGTACAGATATCCCTATGTCCAAAAGAGTGAAATTGAACGTATGGTTGCAGAAATGCTAGAGGCTGGTATAATTCAACTGAGTCAAAGTTCATTCTCTTCTCCAGTAGTATTGGTGCACAAGAAGGATGGATCATGGTGCATGTGTCCAGATTATAGGGAGCTCAACAAGCTCACTATTAAAGATAAATTCCCCATTCCTGTCATTGATGAATTACTGGATGAATTGCATGGATCAATTTACTTCACCAAGTTGGATCTTCGTTCAAGATATCATCAAATCAGAATGAAGACTGAAGACATTCCGAAAACAGCATTTAGAACTCATGAGGGTCATTATGAATTTTTGGTCATGCCTTTTGGCCTTACCAATGCACCTTCAACATTTCAAGGTTTGATGAATTCAATTTTCAAACCATTCCTTAGAAAATTTGTGTTAGTATTTTTTGATGATATACTAATCTACAGCAAGTCTTGGAAGGATCATGTTGAACATGTTGACAGGGTGCTACAATTATTGAAGGAGAAACAATTATATGCAAAAAGATCCAAATGTTTCTTTGGAGTCCAGGAGGTGGAATATTTGGGTCATATTGTATCTCATGAAGGATTTAAGGTAGACCCTAGCAAAATTAAAGCCATTAAGGAATGGAAAATCCCCACATCCATAAAGCATCTGCGAGGATTTCTCGGGTTGACAGGGTATTATCGCAAGTTTGTTAAGAATTATGGGAGAATAGAAGCACCTCTAACAACATTATTGAAGAAAGATGCATTTTCATGGACTCCGGAAGCAACAAAGGCCTTTGAACATCTTAAAGAGGCAATGTGCCAAGCACCGGTCTTAGCTACATCGGACTTCACAAAAACCTTTATTGTGGAATGTGATGCTTCAGGAAATGGAATTGGTGATGTTTTAATGCAAGATGAAAGACCCATTGCTTTTGAAAGTCGTCCAATCAAGGGAAAGTTTTTAAGCAAAGCTATTTATGAGAAGGAAATGTTGGCAATACTCCATGCACTTAAGAAATGGGAACCCTACCTAATGGGAAGACACTTCAAGGTAAAAACGGATCATGATAGCCTTAAATACTTTTTAGAACAAAGATTATCCTCTGAAGAGCAACAAAAGTGGGTCACAAAGATGTTGGGTTATGACTTTGAAATCATCTACAAAAAAGGGAAGCAAAATGTGGTGGCAGATGCACTCTCAAGAAAGGATGAGGATGTGGAAGCATTGTTGTGCGCCATTTCTATTATCCAACCAGATTGGATAAACGAAGCAAGGGAGGAATGGAAGAAGGACAAAGAAGTGTGGGCACTTATTCGAAAGTTACAACAAGATTCCAGTACATCTGATACATTTAGCTCGCAAAATGATTCGTTATGGTACAAAGATCACTTATACCTCTATAAGAATTCCCAGCTAAAACAAAATATTCTTATGGAATTGCACACTTCTCCCTTAGGAGGGCACTCAGGATTTTTAAAAACTTACCACAAGGTTAAGAAGGAATTTTTTTGGGATGGCCTTAAATCAGATATTCAAAAGTTTGTGGCGGAATGTTTGGTTTTCCAACAAAATAAAGTTGAAACAATTAAGACACCGGTCTATTACAACCTTTATCCATTCCAAGCCAACGTTGGGAGGAGGTTTCAATGGATTTTATCACAGGTTTACCCAAGTCTGAGGGAAAGAGTGTCATCATGGTGGTAGTTGACAGACTTACCAAGTATGCACACTTTTTTGCATTATCACATCCATTTAAAGCCAGTACAGTTTCTACTGCATTTATGGAAACAATTCAAAAGCTACATGGAAACCCAAAGATTATTGTAAGTGACAGAGATCCCATTTTCACTGGAAATTTTTGGACATAATTATTTTCTTGTCTTGGTACTCAGTTAGCTCATAGCTCATCTTATCATCCTCAATCTGATGGGAAAACTGAGATAGTAAACAAATGTTTGGAAGGATATCTTCGTTGCTTTGTATCTGATAAACAAACACAATGGGTCAAATGGTTGCCTCTCGTTGAATGGTGGTATAACACTTCCTTCCATACAGCAACAAAAATGATCCCATTTATGGCACTTTATGGGTATCAACCACCATCCATCACATCATATTTAAGAGAAAATTCTAAGGTTCAAGCAGTGGAACATCACATCGAACATCAACAACAAGTCCTCCAACTCTTAAAGGATAACCTCGTGTTGGCATAGAATAGAATGAAACAACAGGCAGATCAACATCGCAGTGAAAGAAGTTTTGATGTAGGTGATTGGGTATTCCTACGGTTACAACAATATAAGCAAATGTCCCTCAAGCAAGCTAAGAAGGATAATAAATTATCACCAAAGTATTATGGTCCGTACAAGGTGTTGCAAAAGATTGGTACTATGGCATACAAATTGGAGCTTCCTGCAGCTTCTCGATTGCACCCAGTTTTCCATGTTTCATGTTTAAAGAAGGCTATAGGCGACAAGCTCCCAATTCAAACAATATTGCCAGAACTTGACGAGGAAGGAAAAATTATATTGGAACCGGAAGTAGTCACATAAACAAGAACTCGACAGCTACGAAATCGATCAATTTCAGAGTATCTTATCAAGTGGAAGAACTTATCCGCTGAAGATTCCACATGGGAGGATGAGAATTTTATACAGAAGTATCCAGAACTACTCAAGCGTTGAGGACAACACTTTTTTGAAGGAGAGGGGCATTTTGGGTCCCTATAATACTAGTGATTACCCCATTACTATTGTAGTTATACCGCTTATTAATATTGTTGTGCCCCTATTGCCCCCATATTGTTATTACTGTGCCCCATAGAATCCCTCTATTGTTATTTTTGTGGCTTTATATTATTATTGTTAGGTCGGTCGGGTTATATTGTGACTCCTTAGACTCCTATATATAGAAAGGAGGTTTTGTCATTTGAATCATCCAAGAATTGTTCATTTGTCTAATGTAAAGGAGGTTGTCCCCTCGAAGAGGCTGAATTGTAAGGCATTGATCTATCTTTTCTATCTTTTCTTGGGTTGGTTTCATAACATTTTCCCTCTTTAAGTTCCCAAACTCGGTGTGATAATAGAGTAGATCCTTCTTATCCCCCCAATGCTTTAGGAATACATCATCTAAAGCCTCAATATCTGCTATAGACCTTGGGGTCAGTTCTTTGAACCATTTTCTAGCCTCTCCATCTAGGCTTTGGACAAAGACTGTCATCCATACATCATCTTCACTAATGTCCAAGTTATCATCATAGCTATAGAATGATTCAAGATGTTCTTCAGCTGTAACATCTTCAGTTCCAGTGAACTTAGGCATATACTTCTAATATTCTCTAGTAGGCATGGCATTCACAGGAGTGGGCAGTACTAAAGGTCCATACCTAGCAACTATGATTCTTTCCTTTTTGGTAGGTGCTTCCATAATTGTGGTGGCTATAAGGGTACTGGAAGTTTGAATGACAGAGGGTTGAGGAGTGACTGATAAGACTAAAGGAGTATGATGGATAGGAGGTGAGGTTTCTTTTGGGCTTACAACAAAAGGAGAACCTAAATAATAAGGAGCTTTATGAATTTTTGAGATTTGTTCTTCACCGCTAGTATTAGATGCTATACTCTCAACATGTATTTGTTCTATTACAGGATTTTATTGAAGAAAGATAGAATATTGTTTAGAACTACCTGAACCTGATGCTCCTTTCTGCAACGCCTTTCTTTCTTTGATGATTTTTTTAGAGTCAGGCACTGGGTCATATTGTGGCTTATGAGGATTTCTCTGAGTATGCCTCACAAACTGAGCCAGAACTATGAAGTGGAGTTGCCAAGAGGTTCGTCCTCCAGTAGAGTCGCCAGATAAATGATTACAATTGAAAAAGTGTAAGTCAAGCATGTCTGATATCGACTGGCTTCCGTCTAAAGGCATCTGTTGGACTTGTTTAGGCTTCTGGTGATAGGCAAAAGGCAACCAGAAAACCTCCATTCCATTTTCTTTGGGAAAGTGTTGGGTGGACCCAGACTGTGTCTATCATCAAATTTGGATCTCTGTCATCTCCCTGGGAATTTGAGCTTTCGTCTCCTCTCCCCGACAACAGCACCAATTATGTTAGCACTCTAGGAAGCTCTCCTAGGTTGTAGCTCAAAGATGCCTGGTAAAATATAAATCTTCAATATTGTTCTCTGAACTATTGGAATGGATTAAGGTTTGGATCAAGTTAGATGACTGTTTCAACTCTATTTTCACTCTAGACATGCATGAACACCCTTAGCTTGACAAGGCTTTAGACCACTAATTCTCAATAGTTTATAGATTCAATGGATAGATGGAGAATACTGACTATACCAGCAGATGCATACATAAACACATATGAATGGCTAGCTACAGAAAGTATATGAAACTTGCAAATCTAATTTATCAACATAGAGATAAGATGACAGTTATCTAGCATTAGACACAGAAGAAAACATGAATAACCTATTGAAGTGCAAGCTTAGAATAGAGGAGAAAATGGGAATTGAACATGTAACAGCAAAAGAATCTTGTATTTCTGGAATGAAGATGAGACGCTGTAAGGAAAAGAGTATCCACAATATCCAAAAGTTGAACTCTTCATCCTTCTAACTTTTAGCCATTTATAGGCTTTTTACAATGCTCCTGAGCTCTCAAAGGCTTGAGATGTCTTAATCTATCCACTCTGTCTTTTTAACTAATTGATGCCATAACTCGACATACATGAGCTTATAGGTCTCTTTCTCTAACAACATATTAACCAAATTCTGGTAAATCTTGTCGCGCTATCAATTATCTCGCTCATGCTGGCAATGCTCCATCACCGTTTTTGTTGGTTTTGGTGGTGTTGTGCTATGGCCTTTTCCCCTTCCAGCCATCTGTCTCCCAGAAATCTATCTCCCAGCCTCTGTCTACCAGCCTCTGTCTCCGAGCCTCTGTTCTGTAACAGAATGGGTCTTCAGGATTTTGACATCCTTTTGAATACCAAATGATTGTTTTCTGTTTTACACAGAGAAATGCATTCAACTGTGAAAATCTACCAACAACATTGTTCACCCAGACTTCAAATGTCCTCAACTCCAGTCTATTTTTCTATCGGGTCTACCCTCAATCGCTATCGCAAGTCACAAATGGCCTGTTCCCAGGCTTCCCTTTGTATTTTGAAATTAGTTAAAAATTGTGAAAATAACGTAAAAATGGCCTATGGTGGATCTGAAATAATATACAATGGCTTTAAGGAATCCTTTTGGGTCCGGCTTATCGCATCAGTACTTCATCCTTCGCCTTTCATATAATAAACAAAAACTACAAAAATACATTAAAAATGGTGTTTGACAGATCTCAAAGTCCATGCAATAATATTTATATAGCCATCGGTTCCAGCTAATTGTACCACACATATACATGTTCATAGGCCCCTCTCCATGTTGTTGCTCCGATGTGATATAGCGATGCAATCTAATCACAATCACATATTGCATAACCCTGGGCCATTGTAAGTGCTCTATTTTTATTTGTCGATTGCCATTCACCGATGCAACATGGGCTGTCAATCTGCGCGCTTGATCGACAGTCCACGTTGACTCCACCAATCGCCATCTCCAGTTCCATATAGTCTGTGTTGATATCTGTCGATTACCTGTGCTAATTGTGACCGTCGATTGTGATCTGCCAATCAGATATGGACCATTGATCAGCCAGATCTGGCGGCTACTGTGCATTCATTGCTCACACCTACAATACTTTGTTTTTTCATGGTTTTCTCTGGTTTTTTCCTCCCAATAGTGTTTTTTCAGCCATTCTAAGGGCTCTTGGCATGCGATTGTTTTGATCTTTTGAATGATCTTACTAGCTTTTGAAGACTTAGGGAGCATATTTGGATCCATTTTGGGCCACATGCCAACAAGGCTAACAGGTTGGTGAAGCGACATGTTGTGAGTCTATGCCTCATGCAAGATACATGTCGAAGGTATCAGATCACGTTGAAATTAAAGAAATGTATAATATGTGTGCCTTTTGGAATTTTTATTGGGCATGTTGTATGTAAGAAGGGATTGATGGTGGACCATATGAATATTGCAGTAATCATGAATTTGGAACCTCCTAGGAACATAAAACAACTACACATGACATTGGGACACACTGGGTACTACATAAATTTTATCAAGGTGTATGCCTAGATAACCACACCGATGGAGAAATTGTTAAAGAAGGATGCGATGTTTTGCTAGGATGAAGACTATTAGCGTAGTCTCAATCTCTTGAAGGATAAAATGGTGACAGTGCCTATTTTGGTGTTTCGAGACTGGAAAAATGAGTTTCATGTGCATGTCTATGCTTCCTGAATTGCACTAGGAGTAGTACTAACACAAGCAGGAGTGGGTGAGCTTGATCATCCAATAGCTTTTGTGAGCAGAAAGTTATCCAAATCTGAGAAGAATTACTTCACCAGAAAGCATCAAGGGTTGGAGATGGTCTACATGCTACAAAAATTTAGACATTATTTGTTAAGTGGACACTTTAAAATGTATACAAATCATGCTGCGTTGAAATACTTGGTCAATAAGCCTGTGTTGTGGGGGAAGATATGTCGATGGTTGCTATTGTTTCAAGAATATGACTTTGAGGTGATTATGAAGCCTAGAAGGATGAATGCGGACCAAAACCATATGTTAAGGATTGAAACTAGCGAAGAAATCAATAGCTTGGAGGAAGGACTGTCGGACGCACAACTCTTTGCGGTGTGCATCGCAAACGATCATTTTGTCGATATTATTCAGTTCTTAACGATGGGAATGCCTTCGGAAGGATATTCCACTCAACAGAAGAAGAAGTTAGTAGTTTGTGCTACAAATGTTTCAGTAATTGTGGGTCATTTATACAAAATGGGAACGGATGAGATATTGCGTAGGTATGTTCCAGAATTTGAACGCATTAGTATCCTAGCTAAAGCTCATTGAGGAGTGGCATGAGGCCACTATCTAGGGAAATCAACCATGCAAGATATTTTACGTGCTGGATTATGGTGGCCTATGTTACAAAAGGATTCTAAGGCATACTATAAGGTGTGTGATGCTTGCCAAAGGATAGGGCAGCCCTCGCGAAGGGATGAATTGCCTTTAAATCCCCAAGTTTCATTGCAGGTATTTGAGAAATGGGCCATTGATTTTATAGGTCCCATACAACCACCAGGAAATAAGATGAGTGTGTAGTATATCATCACTGCAACATAGTACTTAATGAGATGGGTAGAAGCACAGCTAGTGAGGAATTGTATAGCGGCCACTGCTATGAAGTTTATATTCGAGTATGTCTTAACAAGGTTTGGATGCCAAAAGATATTAATGAGTGATAGGGGTACGCAAGTGCAATGTTGGAAGAATTTTAGGTATATCATTAGAAGAGCATGCCCTATCACCCACGGGTGAATGGATGGTGGAAGCTTTTAATAAGATTTTGGAGCACGCATTGATAAAGGTATGCAACACACATAGGAATGACTAGGACATGCGTGTACCTGTTGTATTATGGGCTTTTATGACAACTTGCAAGAAATTGATAGGACAAACGCCATTCAGGTTTGTCTATGGAATTGAAGAAGTCATGCCGATGGAGTATATTGTGCCTAATTTAAGGATTGTAGCCTTGACTAAGATGGCAGACAATGATACCTTGGAAGAATGGCTTGTGCAGATCATGGAGTTAGAAGAAGACCTCTTCCTAACAGTATTTCATCAGAAAGTGCAAAAGGAATGTGAGAAGGCATGGCATGATTGATATATTAAGTTTTTCACATTCAAGGTAGACGATTTGGTGTTTTTATATGACAACAAGCTCACAAGGTTTCCAGGAAAATTTAAAATGCACTGATTGGGGCCATATGTTATTAAGGAGACCATGGATGGTGGCACAGTTCAGCACGCAAAGCTGAATGGGGAACCATTCCTTGGAAAAGTGAACGGAAGTAGATTGAAGTTGTACACAGGGGATCTTGCCCCTGTGTGATGACTATATGGTAGCAAGACAGTCTCAGTAATCTAGGAAGTTGCAAGGGATTGTGGGACTATAAACTACGCTGCCCGACTAAGCGGAAAGCATGGAAGAGAGGTTGTGCGATGGATGACAGGGGTGCGACAGGTGAAGCTGCGTTGCATGAGCTACATCATGGAGGATGTTGCCACGCAGGTGGCTCCAAATGTAGCCATTGAGTTTATTATTCATGATTTGATGGCCAAAATTCAGTTAAGAGGAGCAGGTAGGCATTATCTATGGTGAAAATATTTGAATATCTACTGCCAAAGAGGAATTTATTATCAAAATTTGGGGGGAATGGTCGGATTTGAATTCAAAAATCCCTATAAATCTCTCATATTGGACCACTGAAGAACACTTTGCATTCTGAGACTTGTCTGGGTGATTTGTTGTCTGAAGTTTATGAGTAGTCAATTTTGGGAGGATTTCGTGGAAAGCCCAACATTTGCTGCCTTACTTGCATGGAATCAGAAGGTCATTCTTCAGCAAATGACTACCACCAACCCCATTGAAGTCGTGAGTTATGAAGCCATTGTTTCTGATGCAACGAGCCCTGAGATATCAGGCATGGAAGCTACAACCCTTGTGCCTACCGCACCGAGGTCACCGAGGCCAAAGAAACCCACCACAAAAGAAAAGGAACCAGCCATGAAAGAGAATCAATCAACCACAAAGGAGAAGTACAAGAAGCTAGTGCTAGTGAGAATGTCACTGAGGAAGAATCCGAAGGCGTGGCAGAAGTACAAGAAAGACAAACAACCAAAGCAAGTGGTTGATTTAGAAGAGGAGGAATACCAAGGTGTCGAGGAAGTAGATGTCGAAGAAATCGAGCCTATCTCAAGGCTTCCCGAGTATATCCCTTTGCAAAAGGGAAAGACCAATGTTACCAAAGACCTTGATTTTGGGAAGTTCATGGTGTCGACACCCTTATTTCCTAAACAGGTGGAATTTGAAGGTCCTAGGTTAGCGTGCATTCCAGTACTGAAAATGGAGGACTGGGACCTCATGGACCATGAGAGGTTCCCGCATTTAGCAACCCACAAATATATGACAAAGATATATTACAAAGAAATAGGGTTACTCAGTTGGAGCCCATGAAGTGGGTTAGAGGTGTCGAGCAGGCGGGGCTGCTGAACATGCTCTTAGTGCTACACTATCATCGCTTAACGATAAACACAATGTGTGTGTGCCAGCTCCTCGTGCTAGTACACAATGGGTGTTTATGGCTTGGGGAGCCCATCCCAATTACAGACATGTTGATCCATCAGATCACAAAGTTTCCATATAAAGGAGCGGACCCTGCCAAGGAGTTTGGAGGGAAAATTGAGGAGAAAGAATTAGCTGATAAAATGAAGAAAGAATATGGCCTTGCTAAAAATTCATGTGGATACTCTATCCTCTCAATTCAAGACCACGCAGCGTAGTTCGCTCCCCAGATACTTGCAGGAAAATTTATGAGGAATTGTCACACGGACGAAGTTTCGACACTAGTAGTGTCACTTGTAGCACAATGCACGAAGGGTGTCCAATAAAATTGGGTGAAGTATCTATGCCAAGAGTTCCTCATAAACTGTCGAGAAGCCCAGGAAGAAAGCAATCCATTCCATTATGCATGGTTGTTGTTGTCTATTGTGTTAGTCACTTGGAGGTTGTTGAAGGATAGTTAGTTCCCCCCGCACAAGGAATATTTACCTGAGGCAGTGCGGTTCGCCTCATTGTGGTCAACAAAGGATCAAGGAGTCCAAAATTTTCTAGATTTTGGTAGAGATGGACCTTCATATGGTGATTAGTCAGAGGCCAAGGTTGTCCCCAACCTTGTTCGCATAGTTGTCGGCCTACGTGGAGTTCAAGGCCAATTTTCACAGTGTGTCCATCAGAGCACGGAAGGACCCACAACACACATGGCACAAGTTTCCTTATTTGGTATCTAATATGTTGCACAAGAGATTGTGGGGTATTGGCCAACAAAGTGGCATGAACCCACGATGCTTGGTGTGGGAACAAGTGAAGGCACAGAGAGCTCTGCTACGTAGAAGCGAAAGGATGTAGCTCAGAAGGCTACGCATACCTTGGCTTATCAGAAGAAGAAGGAAGTTGTTAAGGCAGCTACAGAGAAAGAACAGATGAAGAAGGAGCATGCTGCTAAAGAGCAGGTTGAAAAGGAACAACAGGATATAGAAGAAGGCAGAAAATCAACTTTTCTGCACACTGACAAGCAAGAGTTGCCCTAGCAGGGAAGAGGCGATGGTGAGGATAAGAGCACTCCTTTCATCTTGAAGGGATGTGGTCAGGAGAAAAACACTAGACAGTGAAAAAATCGCAATTCTAATAGGCAGATGCATCTTGACCCAAGGTGTTGACAAAAGGTGATCTCGATGAGATCGAGGATAAGGTGAGAGACACAACAACTAAAGTGTTGCAGCAATTTGAACAACAATATATGCAGATGCTTGGGAGCATCCAAAAGGATCTAAACGAGCTACAGATCTAGGCCAAAAGGATCAAGGCGGGCATCAAAAAAGTGAGCAGAGCAAAAGCGAGCCTAACACAAGGAAGTAGCATAGCAGTGGAGCTGGAACAAACTCTGAACCTTAGAGTCATACCACTACCAGAGGGGTCCATTTGCACAAAATTAGACGAGGATCACATTGTGATCAATACAGTGAAGGAAATGGGGCTGAATTTCACCATGCTATCGCTCCAGACCCTCCATGCACTGCATCAATGTGATGTAGGCATGTTCCCTTTGCAGACAGAGGCAACCCCTCTAGTCACAACAAAGACAATACCAAATCAAATTCCCTTATAAAGTTGATGTCATGAAGGCCTACCTTCAAATTTTCGTTCGATGAAGTCCCCGTTGTGTTGCTCCAACTCTCGTTCTTGTAATCACTTGTACTTGAAAACAACATACAGAACACAACCACGAACATAATAGAGTATGACAAAAACAATCTACTCAAAGAGTCAAGGATCTTCAAGCTATCACTACGCAATTCGACATAAGATATAGGAAATAAGCTATTGATTTGTATTAATGTAAATTAAAGTAAAACTTACAACCAAGCCTTGATGTCGTAAGTCTCCTTGAAGGGTCCTGTCAGCATGTCTCCACAAGCATTCACTCATGAACTGTCTCCCAAAAGGACAAACAACTCTCTCTCCTACCCAAAAGGCTAATGCTAGAACATTCTTACAATCAAGCCAACTCCACTCAAAACCAT
Organism: Pinus tabuliformis; assembly: GCA_031772625.1. Classification (NCBI taxonomy): domain Eukaryota; kingdom Viridiplantae; phylum Streptophyta; class Pinopsida; order Pinales; family Pinaceae; genus Pinus; species Pinus tabuliformis. Next base: position 910,972,173 of record CM062811.1, on the reverse strand, counting down.
CCCAAGCTAAGTTATATAAGAGGCTACTTCCACACTCTAGCAAAACTCTCTACTTCTACTGTTGAATTCTTGAACTCTGAAGCTAGATGATCTTAGTCATGGAGGAAGTATTTATAGGAGGAGGATCTTCCATAAGAAATGGGAGAAAGAGCTTGCCCATTTGAGAGGTTGCATAAAAGGTGGAACAACCATCCCAAAGGAGAGAAGTGAGCTCATCTGGTCCAACAACCAACCCTAGGACCACCCATGAAGTTGCTACACTTCGAAGCTTTGATGAGTTGTTTAAAAAACTTGCCAAAAGTAGATTATCACGAGTGAAACATAGAGACAGAGCGAAGACTTCGCTAGGGCTAGTGCAATCTTGGCCATCTTCGCGGGTGGAACAATTGTTGTCCCGTGACGACCCAAAAACATAGGGAAAAAAGGGTCTGCTCCAACAGTAGTGAACTGAGGTATTCTTCCTAAGATGACAAGGAATACATTGACACACAATTTTCAACATGACACAAGGCATATGTCAATAACACAGACCAGCAGTGTCCGGGATTAGGGAATGCAGAGTCGGTGACAAATTACTATGTAATAGATGCCCCCTAAAGCATGAAGGCCGAGAGAGTGGGAGGGGTGAAATGATTTATGAATCCATAACTGAAACAGAACACCATCGCAGAGAACCTGCAAACATAAGTACAACTGATATCTCTAATACATGAGTACATAGTGAAAGGAAATACATGTGCATAAGGCATGGGCACAGCCATCCAGAAGATAAACATAAACGATCTGTGGTATGGATGCAGCCATCCAATCAAAAGTACCATATAAAAGGCTCAAGTATGGTCATAGCCATCCAATCAAAATAGTCATGTATACAATCATGAATCAATCTGCGCAACCTGGACTTGTGTAATTTGAGCCCAGGGTCTTGAATCCCAACCCGATCATGGTACAAATTCTAGTATGTGAATAGATGTGTTAAAGTCAAGCATCCTAGAAAATCACTTAATTACTGGTGAATGATGTAAACCGTTAACAAGCATGAGAGAGACCACCAGTAATGTCAATGGTTCTCAAGGTACCACTAGTACAATTCACGAAGTGTAAAGAATGATTTGAAGTTGAACACCCATGAAATCACCTGATTAAAGGCCAATGATGAAATCCTATCGTCGAATGTGAAGAACTTGCAATTAAGGCATGCAAGCTCCAAGGTACTAGAAAGGAGTCTCTAGATCAACTTCCCGAATAATGAGTTGAAGTCGATAGGAAGTGACCAGTCGAAGGAGGGCGATAATGTTTCCCACATCGTCGACGCAAGACAAAGGAACAAGATGAATCTGGATGAGATAGAGAATCTGAGGAAGGTGTGCAAGGATACAAACTACAGAAAGATTAAGCTCTTTAACACATTGACGACACGACTCCGGAGTTTGGCAACATTTTGGTACCAAAGGATCAAAGGTCATGATGATGCAGTAAGGATTAGATGGAATGAGGCAAAATGGATAACCCAAAACCTGGAAGGCCAATGATAAAGTGAGGATATCCCAACCTGACACGAAGCAGAAAGAGTGTCGATGTTCAAGAGTGACAAGTTGCCATAATAATTAATACAACCAATAGAATACTTCCAAATTTCCCCCCACCATTTCTGGCGAGTACCCCAATTATTTTTGAAACACAAGCTTGAAGGGGATAGCATATGCTTGTAATGTAAGTTTTTCCTTCAGACAAATCCAACCTAGTAAGTTTTAACGAGCCCTAGGAAGGAGAAGCTCGGTCTCATCATGATGACAAGTCCAATGTCGTTAGGGTTTAACGAGTCTGACATAGGTAAAACTCAGAGTCCTTTTCATATTTAGAGAGTTTGAAAATGACACGGAAAAGAAAACTCCAAGGGTCCCTTTTCATAAATTTGTCCCTCAAATTAGAAAAGGTAGAAAATAATACCTAAGGGAACCTATTGACCATGATAGATCAACGTATACCTTTTTCATAAGTAATCTATCCCAGTCCGTAAAAGGGGTAAACTTATACTGGGTAGATGAAACTTCGCAACATTTAACGAGCTCAAAGCAACAAGATATCAGCAATCTTTTCATGTTTTGAGAATTAGAAAAGAGGTTAAAGATGACTCCAAAAGGGGACTTTTTCATGTTTTTACCATGTCTAAAAAAGTATAAAATACAACTCGTAAATCATCATCACCAGGGTATTTGGAACCTGTCACTGCACAAAAAGAAAGTGTAAGATCTGTTTTTGTTGTAAATATGAATAAGATATTCAAAAATATACCTAAAATCCTAACCTAAAACTCTAATTTTCCAAAAAGGGCTTATAAAAAGTCCATTTGGTAAAAAACAATTCACCTTTTACTTTTTACCTTGGAGTGAAAAAAAATTACCCTTGTGCACTTTTGATTTCGGCGATCGATTGGAGGAGTTTCATAAACTTTTTTGTGAATCTGTCTGGTCTAGGTAGGCACCACACCTTTTTCTTGCATTTTTAGACAAAATGTATCTCTTTTTTGAAGTTTTTAGCTATGATTTAGAGAAGGTTTGCGGACGGGAGTGTTCGCAGTGGTCAGCGTGGGTTCCCAGCTCGAGACCGCAAAGATCTGGATTTACTAACAGAGGGAAATTGAGCTCTTCACGACTATACATGAAACAGTCACGAAGAGCCCTAATTTTCCAAACTATGGATTCCAGCTCGGCACACCTGTTTGGAAAACAAGCGCGACGAGCGCCGACAATGAAAATTCCTCAAAATTTAAGTAATTTCATGGGGTTTTAGCACAATTATGGCATTTATAATTGAATGTTTGTGTGTTTGCATAGAGAAAATCATGGTGATCAAATGGAAAGAGTAGGAACATAACAACGATGATGAATTGGCCATGGGGATCCAAATTGTTTGGATTTACTCAAGAATTGTGGGCTTCTAAAGTTTTTCAGGGTGTTGTCCCTAAGAGCACAACCGGATCTACTCCAATATCTCATTGGAGCATGGGATCCAAATGAAGGGAGATTCAACATTCAAGGGTAGAAATTAAAAATCGATGCCATCGACATCTATTTCCTGACAAGGTTATCATGGAGGGGAGAAAGGCCCCGAATGACAGGTACTCGAATCACAGGAGAGACGATGGACATGCTCATCGGAAGGATGTGTCCAAAGGCATAGAAATCAGACAAGGGAGGTAAACTAAAGATCGCAACACTAGTTGATTTGTCCCTGCAATTCCTCCTTTCCACCATCACTAGAGCAGCTGGTTCACAGGCCCCACATGAGGCCACCAAGACTTAACTCTGGCTAGCCAATGACTGACTAAACCCCACCATATTCAAGTGGGAAGAGGCAGTATCAGACAACCTCTAAAGGCAATTGAAAAAATTTCAATGAGGTGATACTAAATAGTTTTGGTATGGCTTAATCCTTGTACTGTTCATCTTGGAATGGCTTCCCATCTTTCAAAGACAGGAAGTGGTCGTGTCAAGGCCACCACCACGGGAGCCACGGATCACTCGCTAGGCTATACTGATGCCTCAAGGAGGCAGGGGTCAACAGATGTCATGGAGACTAGAGTTCTTCGAGTGGCTAGATCGCCAACTCATTGTTGCAGAGGATTGAACATATGCTAGGACTAACTTCAGACGTGATCTAGACCTAGTACTTCCTCCTGGGGAACATTGGGATGATAGTGGTAACAAACTCATTTTTTTATTTTTAAAGAGTTTTGTAATTTTTTATGATATTTTTTATATATATGTCCTGATCATTATGTTTCAATCTTGCAGATGTTGGACCAGAAATACTTGCAGGTTTGTCTCCCATTGCTTGGAGAGTCGAGAGGGAGTTCAAGCTACCTCCTCCTGGCGGAGTGGAGGATGAGATTTCTCGTGACTTGGAGGGCTTGACAGAGGGGATCTCAGATTATGTGGGATTCGAGGATGTCCCTCAATAGTATCAGCAACACATAGTAGGGGTGTCAAACAAGATCCACCTACTGCTTAGACGTGTTGTCCAAGCAGTGGTGTGCTATAGAGAGCATCATGCAGATTAGACCCCTAGGTTTATTTTCTGCAATTTTAAGAGACATGTTGTCTCATGATGTAACTTGAACACATATTTTTTTAGCACTACGATGCGCAACACATGATATATATATATATATATATATATATATATATATATATATATACATACCTATGTTTTTTTTATCAACTTATTGTGTCTCAATGTTTACTTTTAAAAATGCCACAAATGTCTATCTAACATATGATTTTCCAATGAATTTTTTAATGTATTTAGTCTTCTAGGAATATGTTGATACGTAATGAAAACAAAATTACTTTCCAATAAATGAACATGTAAATACAACCTTAAAATCTGAGGGTTTCTAATGGAATAACGCCCATTGCACTAGAGAACAACAAGCTGTGAATCTAAATTTACGATTAGAGCACGAATATTGAGGGAAACAGCCTCAATCAATAGCTCAATAACTAAACTATATTCAGCAACATTGTCTGTAGTACATCGTAGAAAAACACCTTGAAGATCTACCAACTCACCGTGAGGATCATAGATAACCCATGCCGTGGAGGAAATATTCTAAGTACTGCAACAGGCACCATTAGCGAAACTAACATAAGGTGTGACAGACATCTGCATAAGAAGAAAAAGGACACAATAAGTGAAAAACGCTTACACACCAAGCCAAACATGTACAAAAATGAAAACACACTTATGTACATAGAAATGCACAAAAGACTCATGCATAATACTTCTTGAGATAAAGCCTGTTTCGGGGCTTATCTAAAGGATTGCCTTCATAATCAATCAGCTCATAGGCACCTTTTTGTAAAACATGTTTTACAATATAGGGCCCATGCCACATGGGTTTGAATTTTCCTACCCCCAGCTTATCATGAGCTTGATCATACAACAGGACTAAATCCCCTTCAATGAAGGAACGTGGGTTGACTATCTGATCGAAGTGAGCTTTCACTCGCTTCTTCTGTGCCTCAATGACCAATGAAGCAAGTCAATGAGTCTCATCAAGTCGTTCTAAATAAAGAAGATGCTCCTCCACCGGAGTGGTATTCGGTAGTAATTCGATAGCTAATTTGAGAGAAGGAATTTCACATTCAATCGGAAGGGTAGCTTCCAGACCATAAACAAGCTGAAATGGTGTAAATCCGGTAGCATCCTTAACCAAGGTTTGGTAGGCCCATAGAGTGGAAAACAACATCAAATGCCAATTGGAACTATGCATTCAGTGGTACGTTGAAGCATGGTGATAGTGGGTAATATGGTGCATGATAGTTCGACATCATAGGGGATCTTGAGAATAACTTAGAAGGAAGAATTGTGAATAGTGAATGGTTCTTGTTGTTTTGGGCAAGTGCTAAGGCAAGAAGGCTTTGCTTCTTGTACTTAGGTGAGAAGGGGAAGGCTCCTGCAGTTGAGTGCATAGGAGGCCTTGGTAAGTCCGCAGCTAAGTGCACAGACCCCTACAGCTGAGTGCATAAGGTAGAAGACCCTGCAATCTGAGCATTGAAGATCAATAAAGACTAAATTTTGGGGAATTACTGTGCAACTTGAGCATTTCTGTTTATGTTATATTTTTTCGCTTAATGATATGTTTCCATGAAATAATGTATGAATGCTACGGGAAACCATTGAAATTGTCTTATTAATGCATTATTTAAGCAGTTATCTTGTTTTGCGAAGATAATAGTTAAGTCTATTATGTTTTTCAATGAATTGGATGATATCTATGCAAAATTAAAGTTAGGGTTTCTTATTGATGTGCAAAAGTAGATAAATTATATGTTTAAGGTCCGCAAAGACTGATCGTATAGCTTCGCAAAAGTTTGGAAGCCATTTTAACTTAGTTATAGTGATGAGCCCTAAAAGGATGCCGATCTGTGCAAAGGAAGATCTGAACTATCAGAGCCTAAGAACTGTTTATCACATGTCCCTGGATGCAAAAACCTAGTTCTAGCATCACCCAATACTGCTTTGGGTGAGACTGCAACCTACGCTATACAAGTTGTTTCTGAAAGGGCTAGTAGTTAGGGTTTTGTTGGTTGGCGTGACAACTCTGAACCTAGGTCAAGCCCCCTTAAGCCAAAATATGTGTATAAAATGATGGTTGTACTTGTTTACATTATCGAGGAATATAATAACAATATGATTCTCTTTGCTTGCATTGTTAGCAATTTATTGTTGGTATTTTGGAAATAGTATTATTATCAAGTTGTCAAAATCAGGAAGTGTTCTACAGAAAGTGTGGATATCTCTCTTAACATTAACTAGTAAGAATGAATTCCTATTGATTATTTGCGAGGGGTGCGGGACGTCTACATTTTTTCACTTCCATATATCCTCACTTCCAATCTTAACATCATCTTCAACTTTCTAGTTCAAGAATTTGAGCATTACCGAAGAGTTTTTTCGGTTTGTCAGATATTTGGTATTGATTTCATCTTGTGGTTCCATAATCTGTATCTATTAACATTGTACAAAAATTTATTTCAATGAATTTCTGTGTTCAAGTTATATGTTTTGTTCTATGCTATTTACTAAGATTATTATAATTTTTTCATTGTAATGTGTAGCTAGTTCATTATGCTATGTCGTGTCTACTTTTTTGCAATGTAATTTCTCACATCGTTTATTGAATTATCAAGTTTTCAAATTCTATAATTAGTAGAATAATTACAAATCACATTTCCTTCACACATATTTTATGTTAACATGTAACTTTTTCTTAAGGATACAACAACATTCGTCTTTTTGTAATTGTACAATTTGATTAGAATAGAAAAACAAAACAAAACAAAAACACTTTCACACATAACATTTACATTTGACACAAAAGGTTGACAAAAACAAAAACACTTTCACAAAGGTTCAGAAAGCAGACACACACTGACAGGTATCTTCATGCAAACTCCCACCACCATCCTAAACAAAAAGTTGGTGTCATCAAAACCCTAACCACCAGAGCCTCTAGAATCTCTGACCCGGAACATTTAGAAGAAGAACTTGCCCATCTCCATGAAGTCTTTTTAAACAATGGCTATCAAAACCACACTATCCATAAAATAATTAAAGACTCCATTACCAATAAACAAATAAGAAAAACTCGTGATAACCCTAGAATCTCCTTACCCTATATTAAAGGTATCACTGATAAAATTGCCAGAGTTCTCTCTAAACATAACATTATGGTTGCCTTCACGCCCCCCAACACCATAAAAAACATGCTTGAGTCTGCTAAAGACACTATAGACCCAAAAAACAAAAACACTATAGACCCAAAAAACACTATAGACCCAAAAAACAAAAACACTTTCACAAAGGTTCAGAAAGCAGACACACACTGACAGGTATCTTCATGCAAACTCCCACCACCATCCTAAACAAAAAGTTGGTGTCATCAAAACCCTAACCACCAGAGCCTCTAGAATCTCTGACCCGGAACATTTAGAAGAAGGACTTGCCCATCTCCATGAAGTCTTTTTAAACAATGGCTATCAAAACCACACTATCCATAAAATAATTAAAGACTCCATTACCAATAAACAAATAAGAAAAACTCGTGATAACCCTAGAATCTCCTTACCCTATATTAAAGGTATCACTGATAAAATTGCCAGAGTTCTCTCTAAACATAACATTATGGTTGCCTTCACGCCCCCCAACACCATAAAAAACATGCTTGAGTCTGCTAAAGACACTATAGACCCAAAAAATCACAAAGGTGTGTATTCAATTCCTTGTTCTTGCGGTAAAGTTTATATAGGGGAAACAGGGAGATCCTTTGGAATAAGATTAAAAGAACACATTAATGATATTTCTAGAAATAGGTCAGATAAATCAGGTCTTGCAGAGCATGCTTGTTCCTCTTCTCACTATATATGTATGGAACAAGCTAAATTAATCCATAAAGAAGACCACTATTTAAAAAGAAGAATTAAAGAGGCAATCGAAATTGAGAAATCCTCTAATAACATGAATAGGGATGATGGTCTTAAACTAAGTAGTACCTGGAAACCCTTATTAAATAAAATGAAAAAATAAATCTTAACCTAATCCAATTCAACCTTATGACTACATTTGACAATTCATAATTTATTTAATTAATTATATAAATTAATACATACAATAATCTCTTCTTCTTAAATCATTTCTAAGTAAAGATCTCACTTATACAGCATATCACATAATTTTAAAAATAACATATAATATAATATATTGATGAAATTAATTAATTTATTAAGTTAATCCAATTTTTATTAATTTAATTTTCTCCAATTAAAATTAGTTCAAAACAAACATCTCATTTATATTATATCTCACATAATATGAAAAAACAAAATAAATAATAAAAAAAAAAACATAAAATAAAATTAGTTATATATAAGTCTTTTAAATAAAAAATTATTTATTAACTGCAATTTAATAAAATAAAATAAATAATAATATTAATAATAATAATAAATAAATGGAATATAATAAATAAAAGAAAAATAAATAAATAAACAATATAAATAAAAATTAAATTAAATTTATTCATTAACTTAATCCATATTTTATGTTAGTTAAATTTCTTCTGTTGCAATTATTTCAAAACAAATAACATTATTAGGTATAACATAAAAATATTTACATATAAGTCTTTTAAAAAAAAAAAAAACTTATTTATTAACTTATCTCAATTTTGAAATTTAAAATAAAATAAATATATAAATATATATATAAACAAATAAAAATAAATTAATAAATTAATAAATTAATTAATTAATTAATTAATTTAATTAATTAATTAATTTAATTAATTATATAAATTAATGCATACAATAATCTCTTCTTCTTAAATCATTTCTAAGTAAAGATCTCACTTATACAGCATATCACATAATTTTAAAAATAACATATAATATAATACATTGATGAAATTAATTAATTTATTAAGTTAATCCAATTTTTATTAATTAATTTTCTCCAATTAAAATTAGTTCAAAACAAACATCTCATTTATATTATATCTCACATAATATGAAAAATAAATAAATAAACAATATAAATAAAAATTAAATTAAATTAATTTATTAACTTAATCCATATTTTATGTTAGTTTAAATTTCTTCATTTGCAATTATTTCAAAACAAATAACATTATTAGGTATAACATAAAAATATTTACATATAAGTCTTTTAAATAAAACTTTTTTATTAACTTATCTCAATTTTGAAATTTAAAATAAAATAAATATATAAAAATTATATATATAAACAAATAAAAATAAATTAATAAATTAATAAATAAATAAATAAATAATAAAAAAAAAAAAAAAAAAAAAAAAAAATTATTGAAATTAAATTGAATTAAGTAATTTATAAATGTAAATCTTCCAGCCGACAGTACAAGCTAAGAGATATCTTACAATTCTTCTATTAATAGCTCATTTTCTCGACTCTCTCTTCTCATAATTCAGATCTCATTGCCCTGATGATGGACTCACCTAGCTAGTCCGAAACGTCGGTTTCCTAAATGCTCACAGGTTTTTCCATTAACAAAAAAAAAATTCTACCAGCCTGTATGGATTCTCTCTTTAACAAAATAAGGTGGTAGCCTAAAAATAGACTAATGGTTAATTTTATAACCAATCAACTACGTTTAATCGGATTCTGTACATGACCTTTTTCACTTGAGGGTCCTGCTTTTCTCACTAAACATCGTCGAACCCACTTTAACTTTACCTTTTAACAAGCGCTTCACTCTAAACCGTTGATCTTCTCTCTCCAGATCTAACACTTATCGCTTTCCCCGATCGCCAACTGGCCCGTTAATTTTCCCTCATTGATCTACTCCGTCTAATCCAACAGTCATCGCACAATCTCGCGCGGACTCTAGCACAGTCGTTATCACTTTGGAGGCACATGAGAAAAGTTGTTTTCTCTCTCCTCCATCTGCTACGTGTCGAGCGCTAAGGCTAATCGCGCGGACTTGGAATATTACCACTTACCACCTTTTGAGCACGTGATATACCACTTCCCACTCATCAAATACAGCCCACATGCTTTAAATCAAAACTTTAATAAAGCGCTTAAGGAAGGTTTAGCACTTAATCCCAATATTAACCTTTAACGCTAAATGATCGTGATTAATGATAAAACACATAAATGCCAAGATTTATAATTAAAACGTTAAAATAGAGGAAATACTCGTTTAGGGTCCAGAACACCGATACACAGACACAAATGAACTTTTGCACCAGAATTAACACACAATTGCACTCTTAATCAATTAATCAATTAATCAATTTATTCAATAAAATAGGAATTACAGGGTCTTGGCCCTCTCGGCTCAATTACAGCAGTTTTATTTGACCTCTGTCACAACCTCAAACCCTATCTATCACTCAAACTCTCGCTTACTCACTCAAATCCCTATCATCTCAGCTAATCCTTCTCCATTACATTCTTTTTTCTTTTATGAGTCAAATCCTATTCTAACTGCATTAACAACTCGATCTCTATTTTAATAAATCTAACAATTAAATCTCTATTCTTAAGCTCTGTTACACACCTATGCTAGCAACTTATCCCCTAGTCTAAAAATAATACAATTTTCTAATTATTACAATAATGAAGTAAAGATAATTTTCAAGAGATCCAATCCTCTCTACTAAAACTGACTTTTGACCACTCGAGTCAACGAAATTCAACTCACTTAGCCACAACATGTGAACAAACAATCACATTGCTGGCTATGTCTAGATGCTCCTACATGAGACTCTTGGGGAAGAAAAGAAACGTCCCTCAGACTTTCAGGGTTTACTCCATACTTCTGCAACTCTGTTGTTGTCAACCAACTAGCATCCTCCAGTGGTTGTCATTTCCATTTGAGTAGATACTAAAAATAAACTTGTCCTCTAGTTCTTTTGGATACTCTTTTCTCCAAAACAACTTCCACCTCTTTCTTGACTGCCTTTGGCATTTGTTCTTCCCAGTTCAAAGTTTGAACTTCATCTTCTGTAGCTCTGTCTCTGTCTCTTTGTATGGATACAAATATGCAACATTGAAGATAGGTGATATTCCAATTCCTTCTGGCAATTCAATTTCATAAGCATTAGTTGAAAACTTCCTTACAATTCTACATGGCCCTATATTTTTCATCTTTAGTTTATTGTAAGTCTTAGCAGGAAATGTTTCTTTTCTCAAGTACACCATCACTAAATCCCCCACTTATGATTCTTTTCTCTTCACTTCATATTAGCTCTTTATTTGTATTTACCACTGCTTTCCTGCAATCAGCCTTTGACATATTCTTGTAGTCTCTACATCTTCTCTGCAAACTCTTCAGCTTTTGCACTTCTTGTCTCTTGTTTACACAAATTTCTGAGCTCATACACACCTCTTGGATTCATTCCAAAAAAAATTTGAAATGGACTCATTCCATTGCTTTGGTTTGGAGTGTCATTATAAGAAAAATCTGCCTGAGCAAGTGCTAAATCCCACTACTTAGGATTTTGATACACTAAACTTCTCAATATGTTCCCCAAGCTTTTGTTTACCAATTCGGTTTGTCCCTCTATTTGAGGATGGTATGTTGAACTGAAACTAAGGTTAGCACCTAGTTTCTTCCAAAGACTTCTCCAGAAATGCCCAACAAACTTTTTATCCCTATCAGACACAATACTTACAGGCAATCCATGTAACCTTACAACTTGTGTTGCATCTCTAGTCTTCTTACATGCAATGAAATGTTCCATCTTGGAAAATCTATATACCACAACATAAATGGAATCATTCCCCCTTTGAGTTCTAGGTAACCCCAAAACAAAATCCATACTAATTGCATCCCATGGTTGGTCTGGTATTGGCAATGGCTAGTACAATTATGTATTTTGGCTTCTCCCTTTAACATGCTAACATATCCTACACCTCTCAACAAATCTATTAACATCGGTTTGCATCTTTGGCCAATAGTAAAAAACTTTTACTTGAGCAAAGGTTTTGTCTTGTCCAAAGTGACTAGATAGTCCTCCACTATGTTTCTCCTTAATTTTGTTTTCCCTCATAGAACATTTGGGAATACACAATTTGTTATCTTCAAACAGTAAACCTCCTTGGATAAGATAATCTAACCACTAACTCCTATTATTAACTATTGGATTTTGTACAGCTACATAAATATCTTTGAAATCTGCATCATCTTTATACATATCAACCATTTCTTCAAATCCTACCATACCAACTCTTAATTCTTGCACAATGAAATTTACCCTACTCAAAGCATCAGCGAACTTGTTCAACTTACCACTAGTATGTTTGATTGCAAAAGTAAATCTCTGTAGAAACTCTACCCACTTGGCATGTTTCTGGTTCAATTTTGGCTAGTTGTTTATGAACTATAATGCATGATTGTCAGAATACAATATAAACTCCTTTGGTAGCAAATAATGTCTCCATTTTTTTAAAGCTTGCACAATAGCATAAAATTCTTTATCATAAGAAGAATACTTCTTCTTAGCTTCATTTAGTTTCTCACTAAAGTATGCTATTGGTCTTTGTTCCTGACTCAAAACTGCTCCAATTGCAACTCCACTAGCATCTATTTCAACTTGAAATACTTTTTCAAAATCAGGTAAAGCTAAAACTAGTTTATCTGTGATTTTCTTCTTCAGCAACTTAAAATTTTTGTCTGTTGCTTCTGTCCACTTGAATGGCTGATTAGTCTCCTTGATTGTTTCAAGAATTGGTGCACAAATTTGGCTAAAACCTCTGATAAATTTCCTATAAAAACTTGCAAGACCATGAAAGCTTCTTACCTCAAATATGTTCCTTGGAATAGGCCAGTTCCAAATCGCTTGGACTTTCTCTGGATCCATTTTCAAACCTTCTTTAGAAACTACAAATCCCAAGTAAATTAATTCTTCTTTCATGAAACTATATTTCTTTAGATTTATTAGTAGTTTCTCTTTTTGCAGAGTTCTTAAAACCAACTTAAGATGCTCCAGATGTTCTTCTTTTCTTCTACTAAAAACTATAATATCATCAAGATAAACAATAACAAACTTTCATGCATATTCCTTCAAGACTTCATTCATCAATCTCATGAATGTGCTAGGTGCATTAGTGAGTGCAAAAGGCATCACAAACCACTGTTTTTTTTTTAATGCAGTCTTCCATTCATCTCCTTCTCTAATTCTTATTTGATGATATCCACTCTTCAGATCTATTTTATTAAAATACTTTGACCCACTCAAACAATCCATCAAATCATCCATGCGTGGTAAAGGAAATCTATACCTAATAGTGATCTTGTTTATGGCTCTGGAATCAGTACACGTATGCCATTCACCTCCTTTCTTTGGACTGAGTACTGTTGGTATAGCACAGTGACTAAGACTTTCTCTGATTGGTCTCTTATCCATTAGTTCTTGCACTTGTCTTCCAACTTTTGCATTCTCTTGAGGACTTAATCTATATGCTGCTTTGTTTGGAAAAATTGCTTCTGGTATTAGGTCAATATGAAGACTAATACTCATGATTGGTGGTAATGCATTTGGAAACTCATCCACAATAATATAGGCAAAATCATTCAACAGAGTTTTGATTTATTCAGGTAAATTATCTAAGTTTGTGGAAGTCAAAATTACCTTAGGTCTCCCTATGACAGCAAAATACATTTCTTCACCTTTTCCAACCTCTTGCAACAACTCCTTTCCACTCATCAGCATAACACTGTTTCTAGTTATTCCTTTGTCAGCTTCATCCTTCAATGGAATCAGTGTATGTTTATTTCCATCCTTCTCTAGAGTATAAGTATTTATCCTCCCATCACGAATATCTTTCCTATCAAACTGCCAAGGTCTTCCCAGCAATACATGGCATGAATCCATTGGCATTACATCACACAATATCACATCTTTATAAGTACCACTTTGTATCTCTACCTTGCATTGTTTTGTCACAATAATCTGATGTCCTTTTTGCAACCATGACACTTTGTAAGGAGTAAGGTGTACTGTCTTCACTAATCCTATCTTGTCCACCATTTTTGTAGAAACAAGGTTATCAGTGCTTCCACTGTCAATTATCACTTTACAACATTTTCCTTTGGATTTTCATGTAGTTCTGAATAAACTCTTTCTCTGAGCTAGTTCTCCAGTCTCTTTCTCTACCTTAAGCAATACCCTTTTCAACAACAGGGATTCTCCTACTTTAGGGGATTCTTCCTTGTCTACAATTTGAGGTTTTTCTTCCTTTGCCTTAGCCACATTCACATTCCTCTGACTTGTTGCTTTATTATGAGGATAGTCCCATGATCCATGTCCCCATTCTCCACATGTATAACATCGAATATCTCTTCCTCAACCTCTTCCTCTGGGTGCAAATCTCCCTCTATTAAAGTCTCCTCTCTGTGGTGGTCTACTACTTGAACTTCTTGCTTCACTCTGATGTTGTTGAAACCTTGGTTTGGTAGTTCCTCTACCTCTTACTGAACTTTTCCCTCTATTCCTCTGATTTTGTTTCCTCAACATCTTCTCTTCTACCTTCAAACCTGCTTGATAGGCATCTTCAATTGTCTTTAGACTCAGCAAGCTGATCTCATCCTGTATGTCATATCTCAAGCCATTGATGTATCTGGCTACCTTCTCCATGTCATCCTCTGCATGTCCTGCTCTAATACTCAGCCTATAAAACTCTTTTGTATATTCTTTGACAGACATTCCTTTTTGCCTTAAATTTTGTAACTGTTTGAAAAGATTTAACTGATAATATTTTGGCATAAATTTAGCTTTCATTTTACTCACCATTTTATCCCATTGCTTGATCTTGGACTTTCTTTTTCTTGTTCTAGATGTTTGTAGTTCATCCCACCAAATAGTTGCATGACCCTTCAATCTGGTAACTGCAAATTTCACCTTCTTTTTATCATCAACCTCCTCATAGTCAAAATATTTGTCCAATGAACTGATCCAATCCATCAGCTCTTCTGCATTGAGACTCCCTTCATACAAAGGAATTTCCACCTTTGGTTTTCCACCTACTTTAGCTAATATCTTGATAACTTTGGTAGTATCATTTTCCTCCTCTTCTTCTTCCTCAAAAGATTCTTCTGTAGCACTGGCAACTCCTTCATCAAGTGCTCCCCTCTGAGCAGTCTCCATTGTGTCCATCCTTGTATGCAGACTCCAGATCTCCTCTAGTAGAACTACATTTGCTTCAAGTCTTCCTCAACCTATTCCATCTCCTCTCCTCGGTGGCATGTTTATTGCAGCCAAACTCAATCTCTGGGCTCTGATAACAAAATGACGCAGAAGGTTGATTAAATAAGGTGGTAGTCTAAAAATAGACTAATGGTTAAGTTTATAACCAATCAGCTATGTTTAATCGGATTCTGTATGTGACCTTTTTCCTTGGAGGGTCCCACTTTTCTCACTAAACACCGTTGGACCCATTTTAACTTTACCTTTTATCAAGCACTTCACTCTACACCGTTGATCTTCTCTCTCCAGATCTGATGGTTATTGCTTTCCCCAATTTCCAACTGGCCCGTCGATTTTCCTCCATCAATCTACTCCGTCTGATCTAACGGTGGTCGTGCAATCTCGTGCAGACTCTAGCACAGTCGTTATCACTTCGGAGGCACGCGAGAAAATATGTTTTCTCTCTCCTCTGTCTGCTACGTGTCAAGCGCTGAGGCTAATCACGTGGACTTGGAATATTACCACTTACCACCTTTTGAGCACATGATATATTGCTTCCCGCTCATCAAATACATCCCACATGCTTTAAATCAAAACTTTAATAAAGCACTTAAGGAAGGTTTAGCACTTAATCCCAATATTAACCTTTAACACTAAATGATTGCGATTAACGATAAAACACATAAATGCCAAGATTTATAATTAAAACATTAAAGTAGAGGAAATAGTCATTTAGGGTCTAGAACACTGATACACAGACACAAATGAACTTCTGCACCAAAATTAACACACAACTGCACACTTAATCAATTTATTCAATAAAATAGGAATTACAGGGTCTTGGCCCTCTCAGCTCAATTACAACAATTTTATTTGACCTATGTCACAACCTCAAACCCTATCTATCACTCAAACTCTCGCTTACTCACTCAAATCCCTATCATCTCAGCTAATCCTTCTCCATTACATTCTTTTCTCTTTTATGAGTCAAATCCTATTCTAACTACATTAACAACTCGATCTCTATTTTAATCAATCTAACAATTAAATATCTATTCTTAAGCTCTGTTACACACCTATGCTAACAACTTATCCCTTAGTCTAAAAATAATACAATTTTCTAATTGTTACAATAATGAAGTAAAGATCCTTTTCGAGAGATCCAACCCTCTCTACTAAAACTGACTTTTGACCACTCAGGTCAATGAAATTCAACTCATTTAGCCACAACATGTGAATAAACAATCACATTGCTAGCTAAGTCTAGATGCTCCTACATCAACATTACTTTGATGATCCAATTTGGCATAATTTACAAAATTTATCTCCCATGAACATGATCACACTATAGTTAATGCAACATTATTAGATTATTTTACTATATGTTTTGAAAAAGTATTTATTTTACAGTGCTAAGAAAATTACAATATATAGCCTTTGGCATATACTTAATTTCAAAATTGATTGAGCAAGTACAAAAAAATATTGATTAACCATTCTTCCTGGAGGTTGATGCTTATAATGACTGTGGTACGATAATGGAGGTTTGATTGCTCCATCCCTGCTTTGCAAGAGCTCTTCTAATAATGTTCAAGTGAGAAAAAAATGTGTGAGGAGTCTCTATATTTGAATATTTAAATATTATATGGATCCTTAATACTTGTTTAATGTCTTTAGAAGCCAAAATTTGTGTTTAATAATGTTTGAAAATGAATGCATCTGAAATTTCCACAACAGATTCAGAGCTACCATTGTTACATTGTTATTTCACTTTCAATTTTAAAAAAATTAAAAACAAAGACATGTAAATAAAGCATACAATCTCTCAAGGCTACAATAAATAAATAATGAACAAAACCTTTAAACAATGAGAAATGAAACAATTTCCAAGCTTCATGTGTGTCAAGCTAACAAATATTCTTTCTTGTTTCACGACCCTTTCATAGTCCGCAAAAATGTTAACATTGATACATTGTGCAGACTACGTGTGGAGGAAGATTTGTCACACCACCCCACCCACGTGGTCGTTTATTCCTCCACATTCCACACAATCGCTTTGGTCGTTTTTTGCCCCCACCTTGAGCATTTCCAAAGACTTTTTTCGGTTTGTTTAATAGTTCAGATAATCTTGTAGATATGTGATCTATAGCTATTAACATTGTAGAAAAATGTATTTCAATGCATTTCTTTGTTTACATTTTGTGTTTTGTACTATGTTATTTACTAATTGTATTTATTATGTTTTGATTCTAATGTGTAACTAGTTCATTGTGTTATGTCATGTCTGCCTTTTTGCAATGTTTTTTCTTACATTTTTTTATTAATTTATCAAGTTTGAAAATTCTATAATTAGTCAAACAATATCAAAAAATGTATTTCCTTCGCACATAGTTTATATTAGCATGTAACTTTTTCTAAAGGATACAACAAGATCCGTCTATTTTCAATTGTACAATTTGATTAGATTAGAAAATGAAAGAAAAAAAATTATGCATAACATTTACATTATTTTGATGATCCAATTTAGCATAATTTACAAAATTTATGTTCCATGAACATGATTAGAGTATAGGTGATGCAATGTTATTAGACTATTCTACTATATGTTTTGAAAAAATATTTGTTTTACTATGTCGAGAAAATTACAATATATATCCTTTAGCATATACTAAATTTCAAAATTGGTTGAGCAAGTAGTAAAATTTGGTAACGATTTCTTTATTAATCAACCATAGCTCTTGGAGGTTGACGCTTTTGTTGATTATACTACGAGAATGGAGGTATGATTGTTTTATTAATGTTTTACGAGAGCTCTTCTAATAACGTTCTTACGGTGTCCAGTTAATCTTCCAATCATCTAAGCATTTGTTAAAGATCCAATATGTTATTCATTAGCATTAAAATGTCTTGGCTAAGCATTAAAACATCTTGGCTGAGCATTAAGATATCTTAGCTGACTGCATATATCTCTTCTTGTATGCTTCTTCCATTGCTTCTTTCAGCCATTTTTTTCATTGTTGTTATTACAATTGTAATAGCTAAACAACGGTATTATGACTGGAAAAGAATTCCTCCCCATCCCTCCTCCCCTCTCTCCTTTGACAATGATGATATCAAAAAGACTTAGAAAAATAAAAAAACATTAGATAAATGATAAAGAAAATCTTGATAACACTTACCAATTTCGTAAGAAACGAATCAAGTTGCTTGCCTAGAACTTTTAAAAGCGATTTCAGTGTTAATAGGCCTATAATAAGAGGAACATTGGAAGATCACTTTCCCATAGCTATTATAAACTAGTTTAGAGACAACAAGCCTACATATAATGTGTCATAGGCAGTAACTTGTCTAAATCATGAATTGACATCAAACTTGTGAAAGGAAATCTAATTACGATCAATTTTAATGGTATTCATTAACCAGTGATCATCATCAATCTAGCTAGTACCGATTTTCCTGACCTATAATCAGAAAATACTATTCTAAAATTAGTTACTTTAAATCAAATTCATTTTTCTTAAGTCCCCACTCAACGTAGGCCAATTCATAGGATTTTGTTTCATGATTTTTCTGTTTGGCACGCTTTAGAAATCAGTATCAACATATTATTTTATTAATATCCTAAATCTCATTCTAAACTAATTAACTAAAGCTATCTTTCTAATAAATACAAGTCTTTTTGGCATTTATTCAGTGAACCAATGTGTATTCATGACATTTATTCTATTAGCTTGTTTTGATATCAATGAAATTTTCGCTATCAAAATAGAGTTAATGAACCTTGGTATTGACATTTTCCTAATATTAAGCACATTAATGATTTCACAATTGTCAATTGAACACCCATTATCGAATATTAAATGAATTGTTCTTTTAATCCTTGTAAGAAAGAATTATTGTGAGGGAGAATGGATATGCAGAGCATGCGACACATAAATAAATTTAGTAGTTTTGTCTTGTAAAAGTTTGTGGCATGGAAAGTTTGGTTTATCCGTATATCAGATGTTGAATAAGTATATACAATTAATTGTATTTGCGAAGAAATTTGTATCTTGACTCAATATGGTTTCTACCAATACATGTTAATCTAAAAACTAGCATTTCAAAAATATTATCTTTACAATAGGAGTTTCATTGCTCTCTAATATACGATGACCATGATGTAATTTACAAGAATAGTGGAACATATTTAGCGATCAGAATGAATTTAACCCCTTCCAGGATCCTCATTGCTAAAAAAAGATTCCAAAGAAATTTCTTGCAAATTACAAATCATTTCTAAGCATTTCTATTGTGTTTGGATGCTTTTGTAAGGTCCCACCTTACCAACCATCAATAGTATAGAGAAGTAAAGGTCACATTGAATATTATTACTCAATTTTTATTTTTATTTTATTTTTGTTTTACTCATAATATGACTAACTTAGCTATCATGTAATCTTGTTCCTTCAACTATTTCAAGGTAAAAATATAACATAAGAAGTCGTGGATCACAAAATATATTGACCCAAAAAAATTCCCAAATTCATCAATTAAAATTCCCAATCCCAATAATTAAGCTAATGCTTCAATCATGATAATGGTATAATGAATGTTGCAGCAAGAGAAATTAATGTTACCAATTCAAAAGCATATTATTCTTCAAAATGTGTCAAGTAAAACAATGGACTTGCATAAATTGGGCACAAGTAGTTGTTTTCTATAGTCATTGAAGCACAAGAATGCACCCATGAATACATGCAACTCATACGAAACTTATTATGCTCATTTGCACAAATTCCTACAGAATTAGTCACTGTAAAATTGTTTCCAACAACAACCATTCTTTTTAAATGAAAGCTTTAGATAATAAAAGTAACACCTACCTTATTCTCTATTCACACTTCAACAACTTATTAAATTCAGTTTCACATTCATACAAAAACTTGTAGACATAGGAAGCTACATCCATTAAATAATCTATTCATAAATTTTCTAGTGCATAAAAGCTACAGTAAGTAGGACATTTACTCTAACAATTTGTATGCACAAAAACTACATCCATTGAAGTTTTGAAAAACACTTTGCAAGCATGCAATCTACAAACTACAACCATTGAGGCCTTTTGACAAACACTTTGCAAGCATGAAATATACAACCATTGAAGCCTTTTAACAAACACTTTGCAAACATGCAATCTACAGCCATTGAGGCATTTTGTCAAACACTTGGAAGCCACAATCTCTTAAGGAAATTTGACATGAATATAAGATTCTCCCTCAACCTATTTAGCTCATAAAATTTATATATTAATTCTTCAAATGAAAAAATATTAAAACAATGACTAAATCGTCTTATTCTTTCACCCAAAACTTGACAATAGGCACACAAAGTTGGCAGCAACAATCTGCAAAATCGTCTAGATTTACGATCTGGGTTTTGAAAAGTGTTTTTTGAATCAAATCGGGGGTTACAGGTTCATATGGCACAGATACCCCTTAATTTTTTCAAGAATCGGTACGAAACCACACATAGATGCATTTTTAAAAACTAGCAAATATGTTGACTCTAGGAATTTCATTTACAATTTTTGTCAAATAGATGGCATGCAAGCTTGAATCTACAGATATGAAAAAAAATACAACCTATAATTAAACTATAATTACTTATGTATTGTCTAAATGCCTTTCAAAATCATTTCATCCACTATAAGTGAATTGAAGGGCTTTGAGATTCATCAAACATGATTTTCATTCAATCATTCCTACAAACCCATGGCAAGCATCTTGAACTATCGCAATACATAATGACTGAAAATTAGATCAATTATTCTCTTTAAAACTCTTGTCTTCCATCTTGTTTTTTTTAACATTTTTATTTCAACAATTGATCTAGTGAATCCTTCTGATATATTTTAGGTATGCAACCATTTCCTGCTCTGGTAAGATGCAAGGTAACACTTATTCATGCATAATGATAAAAGCAATAATATTATATCGCATTCATGAATTTTGTCAAACACTTTGAAAAATATCCTGAAACCCTTTCTAAAACATGTCTCTAATTACATGAAACAAAACCATAACTCATGAACTCTTACCCAAGTCCTTTGGAAATTTATTATTGCCATTACCTTCACTAATATTTGTCTTTCCTTTCTCAAATGCTACAATACCAATGTTAGTAAAATAGAATAAACCAATATTAATTCCATAACATCTTGAGATATAAACATCCATTCATATAGACCACTCTCAATCTTCATTTTCAACTATCCAATAGGATTCCAAATAACATAAGCTTAAACAAAAATTAGATTCTTACAATAATTTAAATTTTTACTTTTTATTTTATGCTAAAGCTATAATATAATTTTAAGACAATAAAAATTATACCTGAAGAGATATTCAACTCCAATCATTGAGAATATGATCCATCTTTGATCCCTTAACCAACTCATTTGAACCATCTAGTTTTCCACCCAACCATATCTAGGGAGAACTTCTTCCCCTGGAACCCCCGAGCTATAAGAGCTCACAAACAATACCAAAATATAGCAGTAGAGAGATATCCAAGGCAAGCTAAGGAAAATAAGTTTCACTTCCTCCCAACAACACTCATGGTCGGCTCCACCAGGTAGAGCTACATAGTAATTTATTTTAGGAATTTCAAAGTCATTTCGAAGCAATTGGATACTCTCCAAGTCTCTCACTCTCATAATATTTTTCAAATCTCTCCAACTCTTGGTATCCCAATGCACCTCCCTCCTCCCCCTAAGTGAGAATACATGAGACACATATATAGGAGGAGCAACAAATTCTTTTCATAAAGGAGGAGTAATATGCATGCCTTGTATTCCATTTAGAGGAGTGTAACTCATGCCATTAAGGAGAGGTATGCATGCCTTAGTTAAGGAGAGTGTAACTTATTCATTAAAGAGAGCGTAAGAGGAATATTTTATAACATGTCTTTAATGAGTGTAAGAGGAATATGCCATTCTTTGATGAGTGCATAAAATAGAGCATAATGTATTATTAAAAGAGAGAAATTTACATAGAGCCATGAGAGTCATCAAGGAGAAAGGTGTGAAGTGATTGAGGAGATGAAGATGACTTGTAATTCCATTTTAATAATAATATCATAGTATCATAAAAGATAATAATAATATTAATATTATTGAGGATTAAATCGAGATTGAACTATTAGGATTGATTAATGATAGGTTAAGTGATGTTCCTTCAACTATACTTGATTTTCAATTTATGCAAGGTGATTTACTATTTTTGGAAAGTCATGCTTGAGATGCTAAACATGACTTTCTATTTTATAAATTCACTCTAGGATTGTTAGAAAAGAGGTTTTATTAAGGAAATTCATCACTGAGTTTCCCATGAGTGGTATTTTTCTTTCGGAGAATAGCGATTCCGCACCCCTATTGTATGCATCTCCGTGCCTTAGTAGATTGAGGACTCCGCGCCCTGATCTACTCTAAAGGTCCAAGATTCCACACCTTGATCTTTTTAAATATTTATGACTTCATGACCTAAACATTTTATTATAGATACAAGACTCCACGTCTTTATATGTCATGGATTTAGGATTGTGCACCTTAATTTCCATTGCTTCTCATCTACTCAGCTCTAAAACTCCACGCTTAACCTTAACGTATTGATTGTGAGCTCATACCCATCTGATGGTTCGTTGGTAAGGCCTTATTCCAAAACCTACATACATCACAATCTCATAGATGAAAGGAATCAATGAATTTCATAATTAACTTATTCACATTTTACCAAAGATTGTGCATGACTTCCACAACCATTTTGGTTCTAGAGAAATGACTTTCGCAGCCATTTAAAATTTGAACATCCTTGTTTGAAAATAACCACGTTCCATATCACATCCTACTCAATACAAGATTAAGCATATAAAATCATAAAAATCATGTATCATGACTTCCACAATCATTTATAATTTGAGCATCCTTGTTTGCAAATAACTATGTCCCCTGCCACATCTTGCTCATTACAAGATTAAACATATATAATCATATAAATCATGTATCATCCATAAATCATAATTAACCATATGTTCCACATAACCATGATCATCCATGGATCTATGTGTCTCAATCCTAAATCAACATCCATGTCATCAACCTTTGCCAAACTAAAATACCAAAAGAGAAAACATCGATAATATGCTCTTAACCAAAATCAATTCTTATACACAAAACCATAGATATTATCCTAAGCACACAACAACTAGGTGATCCAAAATAGGTCTATAGCATATAATCATGTACATAAGTTTCTCACACATAATATTATATCATTATATCAAAACCACCCTCACTAAGTGTCATCAAAACTATTTCACCAAGAAGGGATACTACAACGGTGAGCTATACATATTATCTTCTGAGATTTGATGGACACACCTCTAGATATGCCGATTTTAATAACCTTATTGACAGCAAAATTATAATGATAAATTTGGAACATTAATTTCAATGAAATCAAACATTGATATGTGGAGGTGCAATCGATGGTATTTATATATGAATGTTTTTAAATATTAATTTGTGCAATACTTTTGAAAGCAAACATCAATGTCTAATTTGACAATTATGCATGAAAAAAATTTGATTCCTTTTTTCTTTTATTATACACTTAAGTTGAAATTCTTACATAAAATCGATATTAGATGTTTTAGGTTAGCAGTGGTAGAATGCAAAAAGGTTTTATTTTCATCGTTGTATGTAGAGTGCAGAGAGCTTACATTATACAGATTTTTCTTTGCACCTCCACATTCTGCACAATGAGAAAGCTTTCGCATAAGATAATGACATAGGACATTATATATAACATAAGCTAATTATTAAAATAACAAAAGTTATGAAAAAAAAAAAAATTGAAAATCAAATTTTGAAAGTTTACTATTCTAAATGGATTAGACATTAGCAGTTTCTAAAATTGAACATTGCGACTATAATTTACATTATAACTAATGCATGTTTTCTTGGAGCACAATAATGGAGTTAATCATGCCGAGTCACCTAAAGGGTTTGTAGGAGATATCAATTTGAATTGAATTTATATCAATTTACAAATATAAACCATATAAAATTAAATATTTACACATTTTTTAGTGTGCCATCAGAAGCAAGTTACAGAAACATTCCCCTCTTTGCACATAAAAACCATATATTTTTCTATATGGAGAAAGGGTGTACGAAGGTAGCATGTGTCGAGCTATTTGTGTTCCTTGCTCAGCATATGCATTCTACATCTAGTGCACTCCCCGCACATGATTTTTGTTGCAATCTCCTTGATTTATCCTCATAGATTAGCTTGTTTATATACCTTGTTAGAAGTTCACATTCCAAATAATATATCTCAAGAACAAGACAAACCATTTGATTTTGATAATGGAGATGCCAAACCATTTTGTATGGAAGTAGATTGCATCCAGATCTAGGAATGATTAACAAGAGATCAATAGCAGAATCAATATATATTATTATGGGAAATCAAAATCTCATTTTTGGTGTGCTTACTAATTCCATTTTATCTATTAATGCATATCTTTGATATTTTGAATCTACAAGAATTCTAGGAAAGGAGGCCTATTGCATTAGTCCGTACAAAGGAATAATTAAACTATTAAGCCATGAACATAAGTCTCTCATACACAAGAATGCATTAAACATACCTTGAGAAAATTTCATTGAGCATTAAAATTAAGTGTTTGAGTTTGAAATGTTTTATGGGAAAATAATTAATTAACTAGTTGGAATTTTTGGCTTATTAATGCATGTGAGGAAAAAGTGTTGCATGGAAAACTAATTATGCGGAGCAAGGAACATAAACTTTCCCTCACAATGTCCTGTATCTTCACATACATTTCTACATGTTACATATTAATCAATTAATTATAATTTTGGGATTATTAAAGTTTGGCACATAAAAAGTTTCGGTTACATAAATACTAAGTGTATTTGTGATTTTACATTTTTCAATTGAACAATAATATTAAATAAAGCATTTTTTAATGTGTAAGAGGAAGAAGTGTTGTATGAGAAAAAGAGTATCTGGAGCAAGGAACAAAAAGTTTCTTTGGCAATGTTTCATGCCTCCGCATAGATTCTTGCAAGCTACATATTAATGAATTAATAATTGGCAGTTTTTGCCATAAGCAAGGAATCATTAAAATGCTTAATAGCATTTACTCTAAAACATTTTGTAATGTTCATTGATTTATCAGGCTTCATAGCTAGTATCCATTCTAACCTATTCAAGGGATATGTACAAAAGGTATATGTTCAGGATAATGCTTATTCACTCACATCTGCAACTCTGCACAGGCTCTCTCATTTATCTATTTATTTCGGACATACATGTTTTCCCATTTCACAGTAACATTTTTAAAAAATTTCACATAAGCATAATCAACTTCTGGCACTCTGCACATATTCCTCGATACATTTATTTTTGCAAAGTGAAAATCATCAATTTTTACATTATTTGATACACATATTTTCCTGTTCTGCATCAACATTTTTATTGGTAAACCAAATATAGAAACTACTTTATCTTCACAAATTGCTTCAGTGATTGTGATTACATTATTTTAATAATGAAATGGTTATACTTCACATTGCAATTTACATAATGTGGACATGTAGGAATATATCGTTTAGATGTTTTTCGTTTTTCCCAAAATTTAATAATACAATTTATCAAATTATTTATTTATTTAATTAAATAAATTGATTTAATATATCCAAATAAACATGTTTTTAAAAATATTTATCCATTTATTCGTGCATTTTAGCATTCCTTTCAATTCTCAAAAGCCAACGATTTTTCATTGAACCCCACGACAACACTCCACATTTGATCATAGTGTTGTGTGATATGCTAAATAAAAATATTTTAATGCATTGAAGCAATTGCTCAAGATAAATAAATCATAAAGCATAAGATATTAAAGACTAAAAATGAATTCCAACACATGAAGATTGGATATCTCATCCTAAAGAAACAAATGATCATCTCATCAAATTTTAAATAAAAATAAATGCAAATAAATGAAAAAGGATATGTGGATTCCATAGCATGAAAAGGGAAACCCCAAACAATCAACAACATTAGAAGAATTTGTAAATGAAACTAAGTATTAGTTTATGAAAAAAAATACAGTATCAAGAACAACTTGAAAAAAAAATCTTCACTGTCAAAAAGGAAAATAAACATAGAGCCAAAAATATTTCAGGATCAATGCATACCCAAAATCTATTAACTATGAGGGGTATTTATGGAAAAGTATTCTCTAGTGCTAAACCTGCTGAGGTAGAATTTGAAACTCACAGTGTACATGTTTCTCCATGCAAGCCAATCTGCCTTCAAAGCAATTTAGTTTTTCCTGTAAACACTCATGACCCCTTTTTAGATTTTCTAATTTGTCCTGCATCTGCCACTAGCTGCATTGGAGATCATTCATGAATGAGATGATTTCATTTCAGTCATTGTGTCTGTTTCTTACGAGCTTTTCTAGAAGCATATTGAGATATGCAAACTCATTAGCAAAGTTATGTTGATCAAATCAAGGTTCATTAAAATCCAGTTTGCTAACAAGGCCAGGATCTATAGCCTCTCCCTAACCAATGCTCTCCAAGTGACATTGAATTGATTCTCCTTATTCACCAACTCCCCACCTTACTCTACATCATACACGTGGCATATTGTATTTCACCAGAAGAAAATAAAAAAATGGAATACAATAATGGTATGGATGAGCTAAACTAATGGAACCTTTTACATTAAACATAATATCAACTCTATCAATAACAATAATAACCCACTTAAAATTTCACTGTAATGAACCACAACCTAGTCCCAAAAGAAATTGTTTA
Source organism: Pinus tabuliformis (assembly GCA_031772625.1). Taxonomy (NCBI): domain Eukaryota; kingdom Viridiplantae; phylum Streptophyta; class Pinopsida; order Pinales; family Pinaceae; genus Pinus; species Pinus tabuliformis. Next base: position 910,945,041 of record CM062811.1, on the reverse strand, counting down.
AATGAATAGTGAGAGACTGCAAAAGAAAAGTTACATAAGACTAGCTAATAATAACACAAAATACTAAAACCATAGCATATAAGTGTTTAACCTTACCTTGTTATCCAGTTCAGAAATAACAAAATAACACATAATCATATTTTTCAAATAAGTAACATTTAATTCTCATGCGTAACATGTATCTATATGTCTATATTTTATTTGTTAGCTATAACCTATGTCAATGTATATCGCCACTGATTTAGCCATTGCTAAACCAAAAAATATTTCCCTAATTCTAAAATATTTCCATAACTTAAGTTGCATATCTTTTTCCCCTTTTTGGTTAACGTAAGCATTTGTTCAATGAATCGACACATTATTAGGAGATCATTTCAATGCTTAATATCACTTACTCTAATGCATTGTATAATCATTTCATCTTTTTAATAAATCAATTAATATTATAAAATTGTCTTTTTGGCATTTATTCAGCAAATGCACACATAAACTAGCTCCGCAGCCAATATCTATTCTAGCAAATTGGAATGATGTGCGAAAGAATGAAATGTATGAAAAAACCTTTGTTCCCTCTTTTTTACACCTTTGTATCTATTACCCCACTGCAAATATCAACTTTCCAGGTCAAGGATTACCGATATTAAAAACTTAACTAAGGCTTAACCCTACTATTAACAAATATATTTTCAAGTCTTAATGGCTAATAATGAAATGGTTATGTCTCACATTTCATTTTGCAGAGTGCAGGGATGTGGTTTAAGCGATTAAAGAAATGTGAGCTTCGTGTTTTGTCATTATCTGAGAATGCTTCATTACGTCAATTGTTTCCGTCATCTGTTGTTATTTCTGTCTTCGCATCTCCACACTGCGCACAACAAATGGCATCTCTGCACCTCCTTAGGTAGACCACTTACCAACGAAATAACGAGACGCACAACAAGCCATCTTAGAATTATAATGGAATATTAAGATTGTGTATCATATCTTTCCACTGCTATCGTAAATACATTGTGTGAAAAACGAAGGTGTTGATTTATAAATTGCAAAAAGCCTGGAAATTCATATTGAAAAAAATACTTAACAACAATTGCAATGAAAAAAGCACACTTAATACATAATTATTATATTTCTATAATCATTGAAAATTTCAATATTGACACAAATACAAATAGAAAAATTAGTAAGTAGTAAGTAGATTACATGCAATTAGAACAAAACCCATAATTCATGCAGTTTGGATAAATAATAGTTGATGCTTTATTATATTCAATATTCAGTTGTAGCAAGTAGAGGTCTACCCACATCACTTTTAAGGAAATATTGTTGAAGCAATGAGCATGGTTACATTGTTTCAGAAAGCTTGTTTCATATGTACATAACATGATAACTAAACACAAATCTCATACAGATTCCTTTACATATACTTTTTCATAACAAATATTGGAGTTCTTGTCACCACATTCTCTACTTTATTATCTTATTATCTTTGAGCATTGAAAAATTACGATTAGAAACAATTGTCTCTTTTTGCATTGCATTACAAAGGTCTCTCATCTTCTTCATCATCCTCGTTCGCAACAAGATGATAACTAAGCAGAAAAAGACAAATAGTAGTATAAATGATCTTGTCGTAGAGAGTGCATCTATAAGCTATGAGTTTCTCAAAAATTTCAATCGAACTTTCTGCTTCATTCCTTTCTGTATACTAAACTTCACCCCTTGATACTGTAAATATTATGGGTTTATTGAGTAATGTATATTGTGCCATGTTTCTTTCTACAATGTTAAAACAATAATACTTTAACTTTGTCCTCCATTTCGTTCTAGATTTTAAACAATTGTCCATATTTAATTTGTTTTTGTTCCCTTGTTTATTCTGACCTTGACAACCTTTAGAAGAGAGGATCCCATTACAATTTATTCTTACTCTAAACAAAATAAAAACATGACAACTCTGTAGCACGAATAAACAAGAAACAAGAACCATTAGAAAAATTCAATTGGCTTGAATTCACATAAAACTCTAAATATATAATTATTTATCATTACTCAGCTACAAATGCTTATGATTTCAATAGTGCTTACCATTAAGAATCAAGATCTGAAAAGATATATGTTAATCATAAAATTAAGCCTTAATTAGGTTTTTATGATGTCTTGATTATGTATTGATTATTCTTTTGTATTTGGTAATTGCCAAAACGTTGTCGGAAAACAAGGCAATGTGCGCAAGAAGTGTGTTGATTATGCATCGATTTGTCGAATAAATGCCAAATAGACTATTTTATAATATCGATAAATACAATCTTCTTGATAGTTTACGATGAATATTATTACACGTGTAGAGTGCGAAGATGCGGAGGAAGCTTCCATTGTGCAAAAGAAATATGTGAATAGAAGTTTGCGAAGGATATCCTCAGATCATTTTAATTTTCTATGACGGATATTGGCTACAAAGACCTATGCATATTCTTGAATTTTTTACAAAAAGTAAATGTTATTAAGCACTCAAACGATGTGTTTATCATGTTTCGATTCACTGAATAAATGTCGAGAAGACTATTTTATAATATCAATATAAACGATTGTATTGATATCTTTGTAACTAGTAATCATTATGTTATCTCAAAATCAAGCCTTGGAAGGCCGCAAACCAAGGAGACTTCAAGTAACTATTTCAAACCAATCTTTAACTAAGGCTTAGCCTCCTTAGCCTGAGAGGGCTCTCTCAAAGGATTAAAGGATTTATGATTAGGATTAAGATGGCTAAATCTTTGTGAAACAAATAGGTATGAGGCTAGTGAAATGAAAATTAACAAGCATCCATTGGGCTTATCAAGTCATATGTCATTTAGCATTAACAGTAGGATTGGCTTTGCAATAAAATCAAGGCATTCAGATTTCAATATAAACAGAGTACACCAAACACAAAAGGACAGTCTATGAGTACATGAAGGAAATTAGAACACTGCAAGTGATTTCTAAGTGATCAAATACTCATAATACTGTAAACCATATGGAAAGACAACAACAAGAACACATACATTGAAATCTCTATGATTCTTGAACAGCAGAAGCCAGTACTGTATTACCAAAGAAACAGAGTTTTTACATAAGCTTAATAACAGAGATTTTTTACATAAACTTCCAACCCCTATTACATTTCCTTTTCTCCTATATATAGACCTGATTGAGATTCCTCCTTAAACATTAAGGGAACTCGAAATCTACTTCTAATGACACCTGTTTAACTTTTAACTGCCTATTTAATGTAACAAACTTCGACTAGACCTTTTAGAGATCTAAATCAAGTAGGATTCTAATTCCATGTTATGCTAATAATAGCCTTGATTACAATCATTCTCGTCCTTTGACATCTGGTCCCTTTTTAGTTTGGTTGTGGTGGATGTTCAAGGCTCCATGTTGGTCTTCAATGTCACATCTTCTCCATTGCCCTGAAACATAGGAAACTACCCTTGCTTATCAGTCTTTAGTTTGCCTCAAAATGCTCGAATCCAAAGAAGCATGTCCTTTATCTTAGATTATCCAAGATGTAACAGATGGCCACGTCCTTGATGTGTTGTCCACCTCTTTTATGCGTAAAGGAAAAAACTCTTCCAAGCTATTTTGACATATCTTGAACTGTGGCAAATGTCCTTACTTTATGACAAAAAATTTAAAGTTGGATTCGAATCCATATTTTCTTCACCTATCTTGACCTGGTTGAATGTTGATAGCTTCAGATGATGCCTTGTATATATTCCCTTTTCAAAATTCCCGCTTATATTTCAAAACTGGTTGACTTAGATTAGATTGTGTAGCTTCAGCAGTTTCGTAGCCCGCTACGAAACTGCTGAGCTTTAGTCATCACCTTCAGCAGTTTCGTAGCGCGCTATGAAACTACTGTGTTGTTTCAAAACTCACAGTTTCAACCCAAAATTTTGCCATTTTGAGCCTTTTACTTATTTAAGCATTCTCTCAACAACTCCAAGATCTTTCAAAACTGAAAGGGAATGTTTGATTCTTCAATAAAGATTTTACCAAGCAAAACCATCAAAACTTTGAAACCTAACCTTACTTGAAGTGATATTTCTTTATGTAGATTCTTTTCGCTGACCCAATTGTATCTTTAAGTCTTCAATTTGTTTCTTCATTACTTTGATCCCGGACCTGAGGTTTGTATTGACTTTTCTGATAAATTGAGCTTCCTTTATTGTAGGGGTAGTCCAACTACGGAATTGAACACTAAAATCAACCACTTCAGGAATTTGAAATGTTTGGTCCTCCCATCGAGCTTGCATTTGGTTGAAATAGGCTTCCTTAAGTGCAAATTTTCTGGCAGCCTTTTTCAGTCTAGCAATTTCGAAGTTGGCCAATCCCAATCTCTTTTTTAAATCTTCTACATTAGCTTCTTCTTGAGTGGCAGTTATTTTGCCTTTATCCTTTCTTTCATGAGGTCGTGTCACCTCTCCTATTTCATTTGCTCTTGGTGGCACCTCCTGTACTTGTTTGAACTTCCTCGTTATGGGTCTCCTGGGCTTAAAAATAAATTGATCAACTTGATCATCAAACTTGAGTTTCTTTGAGGCTTTGACCCTCTTAGCCTTCTCTTTTCTTGACTGCATCAAATCAGCTTGAACTAATGGGGATTCTTCAATGTCAATGGCTTGCAATAAGTCATTTAAATCTCCCTTTGAAACAGGGCTTTCTTCAATTGCCAATGACTTACCTTTTTCTTTTGCCACCTGGCTCCTAGTCCTTCTTCTTTGAATTCCTTCACCTGTGCTTGATTCATGTGCAGTTTCTTTGACCTGATTTTTCTCTTTAATAGACTATTGGGGTGTATCCTGAATAGTCAGTGGCCTGGTAGATTCTCTTACTTGTTTCCTTTCCTTTAACTTTGAAAACCTCTTGGCTCTTGTTTCAGCTTGAGGATCGGTTGGTGTTGGAAGATCTTTTGCAGCTTGAGGGCTGAGACCGGTCTTGCTTTTGAAACCAAACATGAATATGAATGTGTCCCAATCCCTACCTACCCTCTGGAGTTCATGCAGAACCATCAACTTAACCAAGCCATGGTGGAACAGTGAAGTCTCACAAGCTTCCTTTCTTAGTTGCACCTTGTCACACATTTTATTTAAGTTGCGGAATAAATAAAAAGGTATATCAATAGATCTCTTCCCTATGAAATGCAACATAAGTTTAAAATGGTATGAAAACACTTTGTTATATCTCCCTTCACAGGTCATGTACTTCTGTATACAAGTAAGAAAATGAGCATATGATTCTTTGACATAACTTCTAGGAACAAACTTGCTCAAATCTGAGTTAATGAACTCCTGCTTTAGAAATTCTTTGCATGGGTTCATGTCAAATTTGAAATTCTTGAACCAATTTTCTTGCCCTCTTGGAATCTCTGTAACTGTGGATATCATGTCTGGCGAGACCTGCAATTCCAGCATGCCAACCTTTGCGTTTAGTCCTGTGAAATTCAGTGCAAATTCCTCAGTAACTTGTGCATGACCTCCCTGAAGCTTCTTACAAAAATTCCAACATCCAACTTGTTTAAATGCATGCTCTACTTCTCTGTTCTTCAAGGTTATGTCTAAACCTTCAGGCTCGTTTCTCAGACATTTTCCTGATCTGTGGTCTTTCCTTTCTGCCGATCCCTCCATGAAGATTCAGTGTAATGGAGGCTGGAAATGCTAGCGCTGCTCAAACTCCAAACTCTACCTCGCCTAATAGTTACCTCTCTTGATGACAATGTTTTTTAAATTGAAATCTTGTAGATTTGTTTGTCATGCAAGGCTTACAATCATCATTAAAACTATGCATACCTGGCTTTCCTTGGAACTTGTATTCCATGTGTACCAACGTACCTAGTGGTTGTAATAATGGAGATAAGCGGTTGGACGTGATATGTGGAGTGCACAAACTGACAATGAATGACGCAGCCATAGATTAACTTGATAAATTTGACAGTTGGGAAAGATTTGCTACGGAATGCACAAATCTCCAATTTCGCAGCGCTGTCAGTGTAAATTTTGAATTATGCGCTGGGAAGTCACCTAATAACATATCGCGCTATGAAATCACCTAATGGACTTTTGCACTGCGAAACTGCTAAAAAGGATTAATGTGATGCGAAAACACTTCAGGATGGTTACATGCGCTACGAAATCACCTAAAAGGCTTTGTGGTACATAGTAACTTTTTAAACCAAACTGACACATGGCTATGAGACCGGTGATGAATGAGAAGGCATACTTGACTCAAGGCCCCCTAAAACTCAGACTCTTAGGAAAAACAAAATCAAACTTAGACTAACACCGACCTTTATCATCAAGCTAGTATGAGAAATTTTGGCATTAGAATTCTTAAGTGATAACACATTACACAATGCATTAGAGTAAATTATACTGAGCACTTGAACGATGATATGATTACACATCATTTTTCTAAATAGATATTAATAGTATTGTTAAGCCTTAATTAATTATTCAATACTAAGTGCAAATTCATATGCACTATAATCAATATCAATCATTGCAAGTTCCTGCATCTTCGCAAACATTTCCGTCTCCACACAATTTTTCCATATATGGTTTCCCTACACACTCTTCTTTTCCCACATGCTTTGGTACTAAATGCTTTCAATAGTTTTCACATTACCTATTATCATTACAAAGGTTTTGTTATATAATATGTTATGAACACTAATTTTTACCGATAATCCTTGGTTCTATCGGTATATGGTTTTACATGTACAAATGATATGGACAACATGCTTGTATTTTTCCCTTGTAATAGTTACATGTGTTAATCTGATAAACAACCACACTAAATATTCAATTAATAAATACAAATCTTTAATAACACATTGTGTGGGATGCAAATATGTGAATAAAGCTTTCATTGTGCACACTGCAAAAATTCTACAAAGTGTAGAAGTCTAGGCAAAGTTATGCGAAGATGGCTTTCATTATGTGAGGTATGGAGGTGTGGAGGAAAGTTATGCGAAGGTGGATTTCATTGTGCTAGATATGGAAGTACGGACGTGGAAATAATGGTATGTTTTGAAAATGTGGAGATGTAGATAATTTTTTCATTGTGTTGTAATGTACCCATCCTAACCCCAGCCTCAACTAAGGGTAGAAAGAGGCAGTTACTATGTTGACTTAACATTAGAGAAATTTCGAGGTAAAAAATAGGCCTCAAAACAAAAATGTACGAAAAAAATCAACTTTATAAGAATAAATATGATTCAATATGATGATGTCAACCATGGGGGATGATTCACCATTTTTGGAGTTAAAATGTAAAAAGGTGAGAAATAAAAAATAAAGAAACTTCTTTTTTAACTTGTATTTTCAACGTATCTCCCTATGATTTTTCATGTATTTCACATTTTTTTTGTAATATGGTCCATGGAAATTGTGCAACATAGGTACTCATTAGATGCGAAATTAAATTCCACATCAAATGAGTGCTCCTGCTTGAAATTTGAGAAAAATCATAGGGAGATAAGTTGAAAAAGTTTTTTCTTCTTTTTTCCCTCCAAAACTTGATGAGGTAATCTAATCTTATTTTATTATTTCCGCTATTATTTTATAATATTCCTTAGGAGCCCCATTTTAGACCTCAAAATTTCTCTAATGCTACCATATTCTTGTCATGGATGTGGGGTCTAAAATTTTTGACCTCTTGAAACTTCTTCAAAACATGAAATTAGTGACATTGTTGTATTCGTTCCGTCTAGACCTTTCCAACGATATAAATTTTTCTCCAATCTGAATCCCAGATCAAAATATATGGCCATTTGAACTTAGCACACTAAATTCTATCATGACATTCTTAACATCACATGGCACCCATGTGGTAACCCATATGGTGCCCACATGGACGTGATGCCACCTAGAAAGCCTACATGGAAGGCACATCACTTGACCTTGGGTGACATCATAAGGAGGGTCGCAGTCGACCTCTCCATAAGAAATCAAATTGAACACTCCATTGTGGCCCAACCTCTAGACATATGACTTACCCTTGGCCCTGACTAGTGATCCTACTCGACTATGCTATCGGGTCTAAATAGCCTGACCTATGACTAGCAGGTTCCACTCGACTAGTCTAACGTCACTCCTTTAATTGAGCGTAGGTCCCACCCAACTACATTATTCGGCCCAACTAGCCTGACCCCTGACCTGGTGGGTCCCAAAAGAAAATTTAATTCTATTATAAAAGATTTTTACTTTTCTATTTCCTTTCTAATTTCAAATAATCCCAAACCATACCAATCCAACTGCTTACGAAGGAATAAATCTTTCCTTCTACAAGATCAAGAGTTGAAATTCATGGGTCTCCTATACCCTTTCTGGTGCCCCTTGAGCATGGAAGCCATCAAGTGATGCACTCACACTATCAACTAGGTTGAAGTGCATAGATGTGCTTGCTCCCAAAATATGTTGGGATGACAACAAAAGAAAAAATAAAGTTATTGCTTACCCAATAAACTACACAAAGAACATAAATTTTGGGCACACTTCTCAGAACCATAGGAATTCAATTCATCCTCCCAACCACAACATGTAGGTGTATTCATTCTTTTTTTTAATGACAACAACTCACATGCACAAAGAATAAAATGAAATTAACAACAATACATGCTAGCAAAAAATATTCATCAATTTAGGGAATTAAACATAGAGATTCACCATCTCCTCAAGAATTTATACAAGGAATCATCATCCCCCTTATACACATGAATCCTCATTCCCAATTAACAATATAAGCATGCAACCAATGCAATGACCTATACACATTATTCAAATGTAAGAAGCATAAGTAAATACTTATCTTATACGACCAAATTAACAAGCAACTTTGATTGGGACTTCAACTCTCCACCCAACCTTAGAAAACCTACAACCATGATTACTTATAGTTGTCACCCTAGAAACAAATTATAGTGCTTGAGGTGGAGTTCTTATGGAGACTTTTAACCAACAAAATAGCTAAACAAGGTGCCATGAGGGCACAATACCTTCATCCACCAACAATACACATTATCATTTGGACTTTCAAGCATAACCACATCCATGCCAAGATACTACAATGAAAAGACTTTCAACTCACTTTCGAGAGAAGAGAGTCCACCATAAGGGAAGGTTCATCAATGGATAAGCTACTGAAGGGTAAGGAGGTCACCTTTGTATGTGGTTCAATAGTAAGTCAAGCACCAAAGATTCAACCCCAAGGAAATTCCTGATGGTTCAACAACCATGATAAGCAACTGACTTGTTGAGAAGTGTAGCTAGACTAGCCCAATTTGACTTAGCCTTGACTAAATTGAGAAAATTTGAAATTTCCACGTCAGCAGACAACTTGGAGGCAGGTAACTAAAGTGACATGGATATTGTCACTCAATTAGCTCAGTTAATTCGAGTTAGTGGGCTTGGAGTTTAGTTTGCATGTGTTATTAGAGGAAATTTCAACCTAAAAGTGGCCTCCTAAGGAAAAACAATAGTTAAATTAATGAAATAAGTGCTATGAATTTTGGAGGGAAAATAAGAAAATTACTTTTTTTAATGGTAATTTTGGCTTATCTCCTTATAGGTTTACTCAAATTTCAAGTGTAGACAATTGTTGGATGTGGAATTGAATTCTGCATTGAATGAGTACCCATTATGCACACATTTGAGAAGACCGACATTGGTAAAAAAATTAAGATACATTAAAAAAGCGTGTTGAAGACGTTTTTTTTATGTATCTTCAATTTTTATCAATGTGGATCTTGTCAAAAGTATGCATAATGGTTACTCATTGGATGTGAAATTTAATTCCACATCCCAAGTGTCTACACTTGAAATTTGAGTAAACCTATAAGGAGATAATCCAAAAAATACAATAAAAAATCAGTTTTTCTTCTTTTCCCTCCAAAATATTTACATGTACCTCTTTTTAAATTTAAAGGGATTGGTTTACATATTATGACATGAAAATTACGTGAAATTTTTGTGGGAACTTTTAGGCTAAAATTTCTTCTAATGTGATTGCTATTTGTAGCAATCCAATTAAGTTATTTCCAGTTGTACTCAGTTAAACTAGTTCTAATAGTTAATAGAACTAGTTGGAGGTCATTTGTGCATTGGGACAACAGTCTAACTTAGATATCATCCAGTTAATTGATCAATCAACCAAAAATAGCTCATGCATGCAAGGAATTTGAATTGATTAGCTGTGGTGGAGATTCCAAGGCAATGTAACATCAATTGTAGGCTAGTTTTGAGTGTACAGGTGTTGCATGCAAGTAGTGGTCAATCCTTTGGAATTGCACAATCATTTTGTTGGAAATTCCTAAAGAATAGGGGTAAATTTCCTCGAGGTTTGCACAAGGAAATTAGAGCTCAGGTTGAACTCAGAGTTGGAGCTATCTATTGCAATAGATTATCTATTCATATAATTAATGCAAGTAGGCTTAAGGGGTTTTTTCCAGTTGGTTTCCCTTAGATACATTTGGGTCCTTATGTATTTGATTGATGCATGTTTGTGAATTTTTTTCTATTCTTGTGAATTAATTTCCACAGAGCAGTAGAGTAGAATTGTGTCTCTTGATTTAGATTAAATTTCTTGAGAAACTACAATTCTATCACCAAATTTCTACATGATATCATAGAAGGATTCATGTTAGAAGAAGAATTTCGAAGTTGTTCCTTAGGAGGTTCAAATTTGCAGCTTCAGTGTAGTAGGATTTCCTCAAAGTTGGGAGAATGGCTTTTAATGGATTAAGATTAGAGTATGCCTTGGAAGGTAGCTCGAATTTCATTGCTTAGAAGGATTGCATGTAGATAGTGCTTGATGAAAATGGAATGATAGAATATGTCAAGATAGACATTCGAAAACCACGATGAGTTGATGCCCAAAACCTAGACCAATGGAAGAAAGATGTAGCCAAGGCTAGGAAAATAATCCTAGAGGGAGTGAGAGACCACATTGTCTCAAATATCCATGTCAAAGAAATTCCTTCCGCGATGTAGAAGGCATTGACTGAGCTATTCAAGAATAGTAGTGACCATATAAAAACGGTCCTCAAAGGTAAACTTCGAAACGTTAAGATGCAGAAGAATGATACTATTCCGCAGTATCTCACCAAATTTACACAAGTTCTGGATGAACTTGGAGGGGTTGGTGTGACTGTTGTAGAAGATGACCTGGTGAGCCTAGCTCTTCTAGGCCTTCTAAAATCCTATCATAGCTACCAAGCCTCAGTGAACGGGAGGGAGAAATTACCTAATTGGAAAAAAGTATGGTCTAATTTGGTACAAGAAGAAATCAAGTGAAATGCTAGAGATGGAACTTCATCCAAGTGAGAGGATGAAGAAAATTTTGCATTGGTTGGAAAGGGAAAGAAGGTAAAAGGGAAGAAATTTCAAACCAAACTAGATTCCAGCCAAGGGGGAAAGAAGAAAGAATTGTCCAAAATTAAATGCTTTAACTGTCATGAATTCAAGCACTATGCTATAAAGTGTCCACACAAAAAGTGTACCCAGAAGAACTCAGGAGGAGCAGCAAGTGAAGAATTGGTTTCACAGTTCGAGTTAGACTTCACCCTAATTGCATGCATGACCAACGCTATGTTGGGGAGTGCGTGGTACTTGGATTTAGGTGCCTCATTCCACATGATAGGGTGTAGAGATTATTCAGTGACCTAGAGGAGAAAGATCTCCATATGCATATTGAGCTTAGGGACGACAGAAGGTATAGTGCTACTGGGATTGGTACAGTAACCTTTAAGAGGGAGTTAGGATCCCCTCTTCACCTCAAAGATGTTATGTTTGTACCAGGACTAAAGAAGAACCTCATCTCTATAACAGTTTTGGAATATCATGGCTATGATGTGATATTCAGTAAAGGGAAAGCCTTTCTGACACACATAGCTATTGGGAAGGTGAAGCAGATCAGGGTTCATGTGAAGAACATGTATAAACTTGATGTGGAAGATTGTGCTACATTAAGCAACAAGGAAGAGAAAGTGTAGAGTCGAGATGTTGGTGAACTCTGGCACAAAAGACTTGGTAATTTGCACCATGGCGCCCTTGAAAATATGCAACAAATAACCACTGGGTTCCCTAAAGGATCACATGAGCAACATAATGTCTACAAGGGTTGCACCTTGAGAAAGTATATAAAATCCATATTCCATGATCGAGACAACAAAGAAAATGTAGTCTTGGAGAGAATCCACTTTGATGTTTGTGGAACCTTGTCAACAGCCTCCATTGCTAGACATAAATACTATGTTAATTTTATTGATGATTTCTCAAGAAAGTGTTGGATCTTCTTCATGCGAAAGAAGGATGGGATATTATCAAAATTTGTAGAATTTAAGGCACTATTTGAGAAAGAGATAGGAAAGAAGGTGAAGGCTCTCAAGAGTGACAATGGAGGTGAGTATGTTTCGAATGAATTCAAGGACTTTTTTGATAAAGAAGGAATTTGAAGAGAATAGATAGGTCCCCACAACTCACAGCATAATGGGGTAGCTAAGATAAAGAACTAGAGTAACGTGGGAGCTACGAGAGCTATGCTACATGAACAAGGCCTACCACTGCATCTGTGGAAAGAGGCATGTAACATAGCAGTCTACTTGTAGAACCAGAGTCCTCATCGGATTCTTGGTATGATTACACTAGAGGAGGCTTTCTTGGGTATAAATCTAGATGGTTCTCATTTCAGAATTTTTGGAGTCTCTACTTACTTCCATGTATCAAAATATTTGAGGAAGAAACTTGAGCTGACAAGAAAGTTGGGAGTTTTATGGGTTACACGAAACTCCACACAATTACCGAGTGTACTTGCCTTCCCTCATAATGATATTTGTGTCAAACGATGTAAAATTTGATGAGGAGAAAGAAATGATATGCTCTCTTGAGAGGGAGATGAAAATCCCACCAAAAGAGGATCTTTTAGCTCCAAAGGTGGCGCCTCAGGAATTTGTGGAGCAGCCACAAATGTAGGAGCTGAGAGGAGGTAGAGTGGAGACATCCACTAAAGCAAAACCATCTAGAGAAGTTAGAAAGAGAACCAAAGAACCTGATAGATTAGCGTAGGATGCGAGGGAGAATGTGGGAGCTCCTTCAAATTTTCACAGGCAAAGGAGGTCACCAAAGAGATACATTAGCTACATGGCTCTACTGACTGAGCTTGTAGATACTAAGCCATCCTATTTTCAGGAATAAATCGAGAAACCTATTTGGGTTGATGCAATGTGTTATGCCCCTATACCAATAGGTGTCATATATCATGATTGACTTGGTTTAGCTTTGTAATATGTTCATACCTTTACTTGTTGCAAAGGTTTTCCATATTTGTAAAAAATCAAAAAATTTAAAAAATGTAAAGAGGGTATACCCTAAAAGAAAAATCAAAGGGTGAAAAGAAATAAAAAGAGGTCAAAAAATGAAAGAAAATGAACCCCAACAAAAAGAAAGACTAGGAAAGTGTGCAAGTCTAAATGCCACTACTTTTTACTTTTGTATATTAAAAAAATTGTGTGCAGCTTGTCACTTATGCCACAATTCATGAATAGTCAAACAGTTTAAGCTTGACTAGTTCATTTTTCAATTTCATGTTGTAGAAATAGAGAATAAAGATCTGACCAAACAGTGTAATCTTGGTAGATAAGTAGATAGGTAGAGTGAATAAAAGGAGCTCAATAGTTTAATCTGAGCCCTTGGATGTAATAAGTGTAGACTTAGATAGGCATCACCATGTAAAAGAAAAGAAAGTTTGATAAGGGTTTTCCAGTCTAAGTGCACCCTAATAAAGAAGTGAAAATGCTAGGTTAAGTAGGTAGGGTAAGTAGATGATGGTTGCAGAATAATATGTGGTGAATGATAAGTCTAAATGTGTAAATCTTTTACTTTCATCACAAGAAAAAGACATGTATCACATGGAAGGCACATCAAGCAAGCAAAGTCAAAAATAATTAACTTCCCTACTCATTTCCCCTTAAATTTTCACTAATTTCCCCTAAGTGCCAAGGTATCTATCAAGTTAAAAGGGCTCAAAGAATTTCTCTAACCTTTGGAGGGACCGGACCCTCAGCCCAATAATTTATAATACTTTAAGTACTTGAGCCCCTTCATAAGTCATTCATTCCTTTTATAAAGCTTTTCCTAAGTAAAATCCTATTTTACTTAGGAAAATTAAAAACATTCTATCTATATTAAACCCTCACATATTTTTAGCCTAAGTAATGTTATATGATGAAATATTTTTGGAAACATGTACTTAGCATGCATTTCATAAAGTCATATTAACCACTAATTTATGTTATTATATAACTCCCCTATATAAAAGCTACCCACTCCCGTATTATTATAAATATGAAAGAAACCCCAAATTCTTATATATCCTGCCCCTCGGTTAAATATAACCATAATACAGTCAATAAACAGGATTAATTAACTAATCCTTAGTTAATTAAGAGCCCGATCCCCCGCCATGTTAATAAGGATTAATTAACCCCCATGGTTAATTAATAAATTTTTCAACCAATCACATCACCTCCAATGTAATTAAAAACCTTTAATTATGTTGGGCCCACCCTCCGTCAACCTTCCACCACCTCACCTCCCCGATAGTCATCCGATTGGATCCCGCAGATCCGACAGTTGTCGCGCATATCGCATGGCCCTCCGTGATCGACCTTTAGCACGCGATGGAGTGTGATTTTCTAAACAGTTCCATCGCCACGTGTCATTGATCATGTGGAATCGCGTGGTCGCGCCCAAATACCACCTCTCCTCCACTAGCAGTGCGATGAAAACCGCTTACCACCTCCTACTACAGACAAAATGTCAAATCATTTTCCCATTGATGCCACCTGTCCAAATCCCAAACCTACCAAATATTTGACTTTTCATAAATAAAAAAAAGTTTATTAGTTTTCGTCCTTATTTCCAAAAAGCGCATGCACGTAGCAACCTAAACGTCGAAGTCGACCAGCTCCTACACCCGACCATCCACCACCCTCAAAATTGCAATTTGACGCCGCTCCAAGTCCACCATTCATACCTAGTAACTTACAGTCCATTTCCCATCACTAAAAACAGGTATTTACCAATTTCTGTCCAGAAACCCTATAAATACTTGCTTTCCTCTATAATTAATTGAAAAACCCCAAATTTGATCATCATTCAGCTGCTGCATTTAGAATTCAAGTTTCCCAATACCCTCTGTTTCACCAATTTCACATAAAAACCCCAGTTTCCTATCTGAATCCACAAGAACCAGAATGGAAACCCCTGTGGCCCTCAATGTAGCACCTATCACTACCCCTCACCATGATTTGGATTATCTGCCCTTAGCAGATAAAGATTTTCAAATAAAAGACTTGGATACTGATAAAGGCCACCTGAAAGTATTTTTCCAATGCCGGGATAATCACATGAATGGATATGATGCCATTGAACTTTGGGAATCAAATCTCCCAATGTACTTTCTCCCCTCTGTTCACATTTTCCCTCACATTATCCATCAATGTCACACCAATTATGATCCCAACCTCAGAGTAGTAATGTCCCCAAATCAAATTGTTCTCTTCACAATTACTATAGACTCAATCAATGAGATGCTTCAATTTCATCCTAGTCAAGACCTCACCCCCATTTCCCTTGGAGATTTTCTTGAGAAATCATCTAAATTGTCCCAGTTTGAACTCAATCGCCTTTGCTAGACTTTTGTGGATAAGCAGCATCAACCCAAAAATCCCCCCTCCTTATTTGGCAATTTTCTTCACAGAGACAGGAAAAACTATAGTCGATATGATCGTTGCAGTCATGGGATTCAATACTAGTGAGTATGTGGATGAATTGACCCTAGTTTTAATGTCCATTTTTACCCCTGGTCAGCCTCCTGCTATCAAGTATAACTATGATGCATTCATTGCTGAGAAAATCCATGACTAGTTCATGAGGCTGGAAAATGAAAAAGTATTCAAGTATTCCACATTCATATATCACCTTATCCTTTACTATTAGTCTGACAAGTTCCCATTTTTTGTAAATAAACTTGATACAAAGGGTAATCCCAGATCAGTCATTTTTTGGACTTCTATCTTCCACCATTCATTTGCTTGTCCCTATTCATACAATGTATTCATTGACCAGTTTGTCCACCCAGTGACCACCATGTTGACAGGGAATCCTCCTCCTAGGATTAGTGATGAAATCAAAATAATCCTTCAGCTACCCAATCAATACAAAATAGGTGACTAGTACTTATACCAGAATCACACAGAGATCAGAATATATGGTTGTGAACTTCCTCCATTCAAACTACCAAAATATGTTCCAATGAGGTTGTTTGCATTGGAATATTATAGGCAAATGATAAACTCAGATCAGATTCACTTTACCAGGGCCAAGAAGAAAGCACAGTTGAGGATTAAAGATCACTTAGGCCCATTTGTCTGCAACAATAGAGAAGTAGGCAAAGAAGCAGAAGAAATACTAGAACACTTGAAATTAAATAAAAGTTTTGGTTGGAGATATGACCCACACAGTTTCATTTGTGATAGGAGAATGAAAAATAAGTTATCACCATATTTTCATCACAGAATCCTTAAAATAGAGCAATATGAAAATATGGATGAATGGAGGTAAGGAACTCTAGCTGAGTTGCACAGTGATCAGGTCAATGTAGAAAATGTGATGAAAGACCTAGAAAAGAGACTTGACCTGGACTCTTGTGAATAGGTACCAGTTGGAACCTCTCAGAAGCCAACACCGGGAACTAGTGCCTCTGCAGCATATACTTCTCAAAGGCACTCACAGGAAACTAGTGCACCACTTGCAGAACCATCATAGGGAAAAGAACAAGGAACCAGTACTCCAGCATCAGGGCAATCAGACATGTCAAAGCAACCTAAAATCTCTGAAGATAACACTCAACCACAGACCCATACAGCTCAAGTTAACATGGGAGATCCCCCAGTTTTGCAGACTCCTCTAAATGAGGAAAAGAGATTAAAAAGAGACAAGGAAGTAGCTACCCCTACCAGTGGTCCTTTGGACCAGCTTGGTGCTAAGAGGCATAGGCTAAATCCACACTCAGAAGAAGAATTTTTTCAAGAAACAATAGGGAGTTTGAGGAAAGAAGGTGGAGACAGTCTGCGTACATTCCCAGTAGGTGGGACACCTTCTAGCTCACAAAGACAAGAGCTTGAAAGATAGCAAAGTACTGAAGTTTCATCTTTCAGGTCTTCATCTGACAAGACCTTAGACATCAGAGAAAAATTCAAGGAGATAAAGGCCAAAAATGAACAGCTAAAGGCCCAAGATTACACTCAATACTTGAAGATGGCTCCTACCAATCAAACCAGGTTGATGTTAGCTTATGACATCAAAGAAGGAAAAATGCAGATGAACTTTTTAAAGCCTAAAGTAAACTAGCCCAAATCACTTGCAGACTACCTCAAAACTGATTTTTAGGTCTTGGACAAAGATATTCACCCCATAGATCAAATAGAATTGCATAAGAAAATAGGGGAAATGGTTTATTCCACATTAACAAGCAAGGCCATGATGGCACACAGATTGGAGAATTCGCTGAACAACACCACTGCTCAATTGCAGTTAGAAGGAGCCTCCTCACAGGAAAAAGACAATAGAATCCAATCATTGGAGGATTTGATTATTGGATTGGGTCATAACCCAAAATATGTCAAAGCTGTAGAGGCCCTAATAAAGAAGAAAAATGAAGATATAGCTGCCCTGAGAAAGCAGTTGAAATTGCCACCACTTATGCATCCACAGACTACTGAAGTAATTGAAAAGAAAACTAACGAAGAGCTTATGTACTTGATCCTCAAGCTGAATGAGCAATTGAAGGAGATAGAGCAGGAATTAGAGAAAACACAACAAAGTAGGCAGAGTTAGTCGAACTCTCAGCCTCAAAATGTAGTACCAGTGGTTTCTATATCAGTCCCTTCTACAATGGCAATTGCTTTAGCACCAAATGTCCCTTTGGCCACAGCTGAAACTATTACAGGAACAGGTACAGGTACAGGTACAACACAGGTAGGAACTTCTAATCAAATCAAAGAAGAGTTGATCAAGTCTATGGAGGAAATAAAACTCCAAGTTTCTGAATTGCAAAAGGTAAAGGGGAAATTCATTACCTTGGAACACAAGTATGATGTGTCAAAAATAAATTTTGCTGAAGAAGTGAGGAAAAACAAAGGCTTGGCTCAACAAGTAAAAATACTGTAAAAGGATCTCACATTTGAAAAGCCTTTAATAAATATCAGAAAAATATTATGGACCAACATCACTCAATCAATCAATGATGTTTGATCATCAATTCAAATTATTTTTGAACAAATTGACTTAGCCAAAGTTGTTGTTCAAGAGATTCAAAAAACCAAGGAAGAGCTAGGAGGAAAACCTAAAGAATCTATCGGGTTAATAAACTTTCTAAACATCATAAACAGACATCAATTGGAATAGTTGAATATGGAGGATAAAACTGGAACCATCCTAGACTTCAAGAAAGTATTAGCAAAAAGGACTCTAATGCAAAACCTGGAAAGAAAATGTCAGAATATGCAAGAAGACATAGATGAATTTATGGAAGAATTTGGCATTTTATAGAGTAAAGGACTTCCAAGTCCTTTAGTAATCAATGATAAGTTAATGAGGCAAGATGATTATATCGACAAATTGGATTAGTATGCAAACAAACAAGCTATTTCATCTGCCAATTCATCTACACCCAAAGCATTACCTACAGGCAAAGTTCTCTATGATAGTCTGGAGAACCTTTTTTATGTTGAGCACGAATTGAAACACGTGTTTCCTGTACAACCAAATTTTGTAAAATACACAGAGGCTGATGAAATCTTCAGAAAGCTAACAAGGACTAGGATACCAAGGGATGATTGGTGGACATATATGACAAACATCTTATGGTTTACCTTGGTAAAAAGTAAATTGAAGTATTTACCACAGTCAATTTTGGTAAAAGAAAATGAATGATGGTAAAACAGGTAAAGAGTATCAGTCACAGGTAAAAGAGTATCAATGAAAAGCTAAAAGCAATCAGCCAGCATAGAATTACGAGCAAGACAGCAAGATGCTCAATCATAAGACCTGCCTCCAGCTCCTCCAACAAAAACAGGGGCAGCAACCCAGCAGTTCACTTTCAGTTTCTATTTTCGAGACCATCTGTCTCTATATTCATGTAAAATATATTTAGATTTCCTAGAATATATCTGTCTCAGTCAGGAGATATTTTGTTGTAAATTTTGTATAAGTACTTCCTCATTCGAAGTATTGTGCGTGGATTCTTAGACATTTCTGTAGACTCTTTATTTTGGAATAGAAGTGTTGTTGAACAACTATTGTATGGTTGGGTGGACAAAATAATAAAGCAAAGTAATTTTACATCATTCATGTGTCAAACGAGAAACAAATAAGTATTCTATATCTTATGTTTTTACTGTTTTCTGGTTTAAATATTTCATATGTGTTTCATATCTGAAAGATAAACGAAAAAATATATTTCAGAAATTTTTGTACTGCATTCTTAATTGATTCATGTTTCTTTCTTTATCATTGTGGCCATTTGACAAGAAATTCTTAATTGCTTTTTGTTAATGATCACCCACTTTCGCTCATCTTGAAATTTGTTGAAGGATTCTTAATTTCCCTTCCTCCCTTTCAAGACCATTTCACCCTTTCAAGTTACCATTTGTCTCTTGTTTAGCTATCTTGCCCTGTGAAGCCCTCCTTTGTTGAATCAACCTGATCCAGTTAAGCCATCTTCAGTTGACTCCATAGCCCAATGGCCTGAAATACCTTGTTCTACCCATCTTCTCCTGAATTCCACCACCAAACAAAATCAAAAACCCCCAAGCTTTCATAACTAGCATAATATCCCATAAACAAAGCTAAATCATAAAGAGAGAGCCCTCTCTGAGTACAGATTGGCTAGATTCTGTACTTAAAAGTTGGTTTGTGGTTACCTCGGACCCCTTTCCTTCTTCTGACAACTTCAAGGAAAATATAAGTGATAACATAGTGGCGACTCCACTGGGGAAGACAATTCCTCAGTCATAACACATCTTTAAGAAAGTTTAAACCCTAAATCTAAAACATCTTAAAGAAATCATAGAATTTGTTTAATATTAGTTAAGAAAATCAAAAATCAAAACCCAAAAACCTGGCTTCAGAAAGGACTCATTACACTAGAGCTAATCCTGATCCCAATCCACCACAAGTGTTTGAGAACCCTAATCTGATCCCTAGAATTCTTAGGAGACAAGAAAGTTCTGTTAGTCCTCGACCCACCTTCAGATCCTCATCCTATCCTATTAGGTTGATTTACCTCGAAGACCAACCCTTTGACGAATACTTTGAGACCTCTTTGTTTAGGACTTCATCCGATTCTAAATTAATTGACCCAATCCAAGACCCAGAGTTCATCCGAGAATTAGAGCTCCAAGCAACTAATTTGTCAATTGATAGATATTTGCATAACTCCCCATAATCTGATCTTACCACCGAAGGGACCCCTAATCTCTCTGTAATCACTACTATTTTTGCAAGCTCATCATCATTCCCTCATACATCTCAACCTCAAACCATCCCACATCAAACTATCACCTATATCTATCCATCCACAACTCAAACATCCACTGTTATTCCAACCCCAGCTTTTGTTCCACCATTACCTACAGCAATGGCAAACAGATATGCCCCCCTGGTACTACCAGAAAACTTAGGTGCCATGCCACAGGATTACCAAAGTAAGATCACTAATTTTGATGGCACTGGTACCTATACAACCTAGCAACACACCAAGAAGATGACTGATTATTTTGAAATTTATGAAATAGACAGTAATGATGTACAAATGAGAATATTCATTTAGAGTATATATTGGGAAGTTAGACCCTGGTTTAGAGGTTTAGCAGCAAATAGTATAGATAGTCTAGCAACTCTCTATCGACAATTCCTAAACAGATGGGAGAAAAAGAAATACCCTCTTTAGATTCTATCTGAATATGAAAACCTAAAGAGAGGAACACAAGAAACTATACAGAATTATTACACTAGATTCAACAGTGTGTATAAGGCCATCCCTCAAAATCTTAGACCCCCACCTGGTTTAGCCTTAATCAAATTCCTAGATGGATTTGATTCTGATATGGCTTTCCAGCTGAGAGAATGAGCCCCTCCTACTTTGGAAGATATGCAAAGCATAGCAGTCAGTGTTGAAGCCAACCTGATATCTAAAAGAGCCAAGGCTAGGAGTGAAAGGAGGATACCATTAAAGGAAGAAGGCTCACCCTTTGAATAAATGCTAGATGCCATAATTAAAGGAATGGATAGACTAGGAGACAGAGTGGAGATAATTGAAAGGAAAGCTCCTTGGGATGGTCAGCAAACCAACATAGGGAGAAATCCTAATTTCAGGAAAAATCAAAACCCAAACACTGGGAAGAATGGTCCTGACCAAAACATTAGACCCCCTTTCCAGGAGAATTATGCAGAAGCTTCCAACTCTGAAGAACCAGAAGAAGATACTCAAATTAATCTGATGGGGCTTGGTAATGAAGGAGAAGTTTTCTTGACCCAAGAGGATCAAGAGGCCCACATACTTAAACAGTTTCAAACTCAATCAGGGGAATCATTCGACTTTAGGGAAGGATATGACACAGCCATCTTTGAGGTGCATAAACAATACAACCTAAGAAGTAGGAGAATTGATGTCCCTGAAGCAAACAAGAAAAAGGTTCCAAATCAGCCCAAAAAAGGTAAGACAATAACCACACTTGTACATATTCTTTCTAGATCAAACACTAATCCTTCTAACCCCATAATTGAAGATGTCTCTGATAATCAACCAAACAATAAACAACCCTCCACTTCCCTTCCTTCCAAAGGAATTGTGGAAGAACCTCCAGAAGTTGATTTAGGAGAAACAACAAATCATGATTCCACTCCTAAAAGGGAGAAAAACATAGAAAACACAGAAAATAGAGAAAATATTGTTGTTCAAAATCCAAAAGCCCAAATAGAAAAACCCTTTAATCTAGAAACTGAAGTAGGTAAGCTGAAAATTGTTGTCCCATTATCTGAATTAGCTAAACATGATGCCCACCAAACTCAAATAAATAGATCACTGAAAATTACTGGAATTGAAGACTCAGTTAATCTTTTTGATGACCAGCCCGAATTAATTTTTGGCCCAGAAGTGAATGGAAAACCACTCAAAGGAGGAATTCCTCCCTTCTATGTGAGCTTAAACATACATGATAAGATTCTTCACAATGCCATGTTTGACTCTGGGGCATCTCATAATCTCATTCCCAAGTCTGTAATGGAAAAGCTAGACCTAGACATCACTAGACCATACAAAGATATTTTTTCTTTTGATTCTAGTCAGGTGATATGTTTAGGACTAATAAAAGACTTGTGTGTCTCATTGGTTCAATACCCTGCAAAAACAATTTTAATGGATATAGTGGTAGTAGATATACCACTGTTAACGGGAAAAGTGTCTATTCAGAATGACCCTATCCCACTAAGGTGTGACAGTAACCTTAGAAACAAACAGAGAAAACTACTTTTGTATTCTTCTTTATGAACTATAAACGAAGAGGAATAGGATGAACCAACCTGTGTCTTGCGCTAGTCCTTTGATCCAATCTCTCTCCTCTTTGATAGCTTCCAGCTACCTGCTCCCTTACTTTCCCAGTTTCACCAAGTACCTGCAAGATCACAGAAGAAAGAAACTATACAAAGACATGGGTTTATATTCATAAAAAGCTTAGGATCAGATTTAAGCTAAACATACAAATGTAACAAACATCAATGATACACAATCATGTAGGAGAAACTCAAATAGTTTTATTGATATAACAAGAAGATCTAGGAGGATTTACAACCGATGATTCCTGATCCAGCATCAACCTCCCAGCAAAGAAGCCCCTCTTCACCTCCAACAAAGCATAAATCACCCAATATTCTGATATCTATCTCAAAACCAACAGCAATTCTCTGCAATGTACAAAATTCCAGCCTCTGGATCTCTGGGATGAGGGATCCATATATAGATGTATGCAAAGAAGATGAGTCAGCTTATTATTTGACTAGTGGCCTCTCTCTGTCAGTTCTTGTTTCCGCTTGGAGACTGAGAGCCTCTTACTCATCCTTGGTCGAACTCAGTGAGGCAAGTGTCATTGGAGAAGATTATGGAAGCTTCCATTGTCTTTCCACCTCGTGGAATGGAACTGCCATTTGTCATTTCCCGCTCAACGCACCCTGGTAGTGCATTTAGGTGCATTGCAACGCACCTAGCTAGTGTACTTGGGTGCTATGCAACGCAACTAGCTAGTGAAGCAGCTCAAATGATCCAGATTTGACTGATTCTGAGCAGTTTCTGGTGGAGAACTTCTGGGAGAAGCTGTAATTTGTTGACCTTGTTCCTTTAGGGGCCGGAACAACACTTTTAGGGACTTAGGATCCCTTGGTTTATGGACATTTCATGCTTAGAGCTGTAAAGCACAAAAATGTCTATAACAGTTGCCCCCTAAAGTATGAGGCCGTTCATCGGGTGAAATGCTTTATTAGGAGGATCCGAAGTTCTTTCAATGCTGGGAGGAGACCTGTAATAAGATACAATACAATACATTATCTTCATACTGTTTTCATGATCTAGCTGAGGCGGGCATTCCCATGCTCAGCTTTATAAATTCATTTTCACGTACATAGGACAGACAATCGTATGATGGTAGATTGATGATTCTGATAGAGCCATCATCCTTTTGGTAGGATGATTATCTGTGTTGCAATGTTGTACATTTCAATGTCTTTATTTTCCTGAATATATATCGCAGCCCGGATGGATGAAACTAGATTCTGGGTCTTCAATCTCGTCCGATCTTCACTCGAAGTACAAGTCGATCCATGTGAGAAATTTTTTGTAGTCGAACATGGAAGGACATCGCTTGATTACCAGTCAATGATGTAAACTGTTAACAAGCGCGAGAGGAATCACCGATAATGATGATGACCCTCAAGGTACTGCAGTACAATTCACGTGGTGTGAATAAAGGACTTGGCGTTGAACACCACGCAAAATCTTTCGGTCGAAGTTCATTGATGTATACCTGTCGCCGGAAGTGAGAAACTTGCCATTGAGGCATGCAAGCTACAAAGTACTGAATGGGGTGTTCCTAGATCAACTTCTTGGATAATGAGCTGATGTCGACAAGAAGCGATCCGTCAAAGGAGGGCCTTAATGAATCCCACATCAATGACACGGAACGGAGCAAATGATTTTGATGGAGGTGAAAACGATCTGATGATATATGGTTCAGGATGGCGGTCATGAAAGAATGAAGTATAATGTATGGTAGTGGATGGGACACGGGTGACTTCTCTGGATGACTTCTCTTGAACATGGCGGTGACACTTATGTGATGGATTGGTAGCATTTACCCCAAATGTGGATGGTATGGCGTGACCATGGTGATGTGACCGGTGAATGAAACAACCCAACCCGACTCAGGCACGAAATGGAAGTGTCATGTTCAAGAGCGACTTGCTACCAATAAAGATTCTTTGAGTTTTCTTCCCAATTTTTCCCCAGTCATTGCTGACCAGTACCTCTTTATTTTTGTCAAGCTTGAGGAGGATAACATATGCTTGTTCTATAATTTTCCCTTCGGGCAAACCCATCGCTATGTTTTAACGAGCCTAGCGATAGTGAAACTCGTTCTCGTCTAAAGACAATCTTGTCGCTATTAATCTTTTTAACGAGTTTAACGACAAAGATAACTTGGTCCTTTTCATTTTTAGAGAGTCTGAAAAGGTACGTAAAGGTAACTCTAAAATTCCTTTTTCATCATCTAATCCCTTAAGTCCGAAAAAGTATAAAACAATACAGAAGGGATGAATTTTCGATAGTTTTAACGAGCCGAACAAAACAAGCGCTCGATCTTTTTGTGCAATAATCCCTCAGGTCCAAAAAGATTAAAATCTAGAGGATGGATAGCACTTCTGGTCGCTTTAACGAGCTGGAAGGCCAAAACTCGGCAATCTTTTCATATTTTACGAGTCAGTTGAAAAGAGCTTAAAGAAGACTCGTCTTTTGAGGAACGAGTGATAAAATGGGTAGCAGCTGATTCCAAGTAAGGGTTGGAATTTTCCAATCACGGCAGTGTCACAAGGATGGCTAGTGAAATCACTCTTCGCATCTGTTCCTCAAAATGGGTAAACAATCAAATGGAGGTGAATGATCGGCCAATGAAAAGTGGAGATGACGGTGCAAACACGACCAAGGCTTTAATGGCTGATATGCTACATTCACGGTAGTTATTTACCAGGGAATAGTTCATTTTTTAACGAGCTTAAACGCGGGTGGAAACATTTGCTCATGTCTTATGTTTATTTTTTAACGAGCTTGAACTATGTGCTAAAACTGCTCGATGCAGGTTTATTTTCTAACGAGCTTGAACCCTGCAGTAACACTGCTCGTGGTGGGTTTATTTTTTAACGAGCTTGAACCCTACAGTAACACTGCTCATGATAAGTTTTCATGCCCCCAGCATAATGAGGTGCATGCCCCCCAAGCTTCATTGCATTCAACTCGGTGGTTGGAATGAAGGTTTACCTTTGAGATTTGGAAAGGGGATTTATTTCATTTTTTAATGAGGTTGACACAGTAAAAGAACTATCCTCATAATCCACTGTATTTACAATATTTGATAGAAAATCAAAAACTGAAGGATGATAAAGGTCATCTTGAGTATCTTCTCCACAATCCGGGAGAAGGGAACGATGGTGGGAATCATTCCATGGTGCCCCGTCAATTACCATTGATTGGACAATTCCTTTGTCGGTGACATGCACTTGTGACCAAGGATTTGAAGAGGTGCCATATTCCTTAGACCTATCTATCCAAACACTCGTTGAGTGTTGATTTGGGGTTGCCCCCCAGGCCAAGAAAATTGATTGCTACAATATTTCTAAAATGGCGATGATCCATGCTGACAAAATGTTCAGGAATCTTCTGAATCCATTAGATATAGAAGATTTCATATTGTAGGTTTCCACTGTGGCCACTTCCGCCAAATTACTCGGAGGCAGTACGACAAAAGTACCCATTAAGGCAGGGTCTTTTAGGAGGCCTACTCCAATATTTTGAAGCGAATGATTGCTTCCATGGATCATTGGAATGCTTCCCGTAACTTGTGAACTGTTGGGGAGAAATGTTTGTTGGTCGACGATTGTAATTCCTCCTTGGAAGGGAAATGCAATCTTCCTAAAATAGGTTGACACAACAGCAGCCATAGCATATATCCATGGTCTTCCCAGTAGGATGTTGTAATCAAGATTCCCATTGATGACTTCAACATCTATTTCTACTGTTTTCCCCCTAGTTCAACTTTCAAGTTATTTAGGATACCGTATGGGGTATATGTCGTTCCGTCGAATGCTTTTAATGTCGTCGAAGATCGCGACAAGGTTGGAGATCCTAAAGTTTTCCAGCAACTCATCGACATAATGCATGTAGATGCCCCCTCATCAATAATTATTCGATGAACAGTTTTGTTGAGGGCTTTCACTTGAATAAGGAAAGCTAGTTGAGTTGGTAACTGAGGATCGTATCCTTTATGGTCGAAGGATACAAGATTGGAATCCTTTGGGTCAATCCCACCAATGGCTGATAACAAAGCCTGCCTTTGGGATGGGCAATTTTGTAGTACTTCAAGATTCGACATAGCGGATGGCGATTGGGCCAAATCTTCCACTAGGTTATAATGCTGTGCCGCTCTAGCACGGGGATTAAATGTCGACTTGTGTACTACTCCCTTCGGCGGTTTTATCATCAATTCAGGGATGGTGGGTGGTACAACTTATGTCGAAGATGTTGTCGAACTACTTGGTTGATCTTTATCCTTGTTGTTCGACAGCTGTGGATTCCCATAATCTTTGTTCCTTGTCGAAATCAAAGCATCATTCTGCTATTTTGAAATCAACAACATTATGACTTGAGACGGGGAAGCATTTCCACTTTCAACCAGATTTGTTCCTGGGTTTGGAAATGGATCAGTTAACACCGCGGAGGTTTTTGAACTCTTGAAGAATTTTTTAACCTCAGCTTTGTATGGACAGTCTGTGGTCCGATGATCCTCATCACATATAAAGCATGGATATTTTGGTTTCCTATTTCCAGGAGGGTTTGAAGAAGATTTTTCAGGTGATGATTCTTTTTGTTTCTTCTTCTTCCCTTTGCCTTTCTTCTTGCTTCCTGGTTGTTTGGTTTCTTTGCCCTTATCTGTTGATACGACATTTACTTCAGAAGCAAGAAGTTCATCTTTTTCATTTTGACCTGAAATGTTACGGGCCTTCTTGGACGTAGCCTTTGTCGATTTCGTGTTTGTTGTGCCAGTCACGCCATCGCCGACATGAGAGTCATTGTTCGATTTAGTAGGAGGAGGAATTGAGAATTTCGGTCTAGGGCGTCAGGTATTTTGTCGTAGAGCGTGTCAGACTGAGTATAGATCAAGTCCAGATATTGTGCACGAGCGATAACTTGCTCTTCCGTTACGACTCCCCCCTTTGCCACATCTTCCGTGATGGAAGGTAGTAATGACTTGATAAACCATTCAACTAATAGCTGATCGGGAACGTACGTTTTTACCATCCTACGACGACGTTGCCACTCATGTATATGATCAGATATGTGAGTGGCCATTGTCTGTTTGAAGTTGGTAAGGATTTCTATTCCCGTTTCGTACCTTATCAGTAATTGAAAATGGGTTAAAAAGGTTGTGGCTAATGTACTGAAGTTGTCGAACGAAGCTCTAGGCAATTCAATGTACCATTTTGCCGCTGGACCCGTTAACGTCCTCTGAAAGAGGCAAAGTCTTATCGAATCATCATTTAGGGTGTTTGATGAACACCATAGATGAAATTTCATCACGTGATTCGATGGATCTTCACCCAGATTTCCATTAAATTTAGGAATATCTGATGGAAGTTTATGTGGAATCGTTGGCCACCAAGGGGCGTAAGCAATTGGATCGTTTGTTAACCGGTTTAAATCAGGTAACTCTAACGTTGCCATGAATGGTAACTGCTGATTCAGATTAGGTGAAGCATAGCTAGGGTAAGATGGGATTGCCTGAGCAGTTGGTCTTTGCATGCCAGCATAATGCATTTGATGCTGGTATGACTGATAAGGTTGGTGGACATGACCATTGTAA
The DNA here is from genome assembly GCA_031772625.1 of Pinus tabuliformis. NCBI lineage: Eukaryota > Viridiplantae > Streptophyta > Pinopsida > Pinales > Pinaceae > Pinus > Pinus tabuliformis. Next base: position 910,916,759 of record CM062811.1, on the reverse strand, counting down.
AATGGTTGATTTTGACCGTTTTGAATGTACGGCTGTCCACTGTTCGCAAATATTTGCTTCTCAGAACCTTGGTATACTTGTTGGAATTGTGGTTGTTGGTATTGCACCAGCCATGGTTGTGAAGCCATGTGCTGTTGCGCTATACTAACCGTTGGACCAAGGTGTGGGGTAATTGTACCCATCTGGACCTGTGTCGCCCCACTAGTTGGCGATTGTGGTTGAGTCGCAGGGTCAAGGGGCTATTGCATTACAACCTGAGAAATCTGAGGTTGGCATACAACAGGTAGCGTTTGAACTTGTGACACCGTCACAATAGCCGGTGTAGTCGGGATATTCGACATAGGTACACATTGTTGCATCGAATACACAACCCTTGGTTGTTAAGGTAATATAGGTACCCAACCACTTGAGGTAATTCCAGTATAACCTGAATATTGTTGTGAACTTCCGTATGGATATCCTCCCAGAGGCGATAATGAAAGGGCATACTGCCCCCCATACGGTGGTAATCCAGAACTCAAGGGGGTTGTTTGCCCTTGGGGACCGGACTGCCCAAATTGACCTCCAAATGGATCAATTTGTTGAGACTCAACACAAGAGTTTCCGGATATTATTCCGGATGAACAAACAGGAATGGACCAGACTGTCGAAATAGCCCCTGAGTGGGCTCCTTCTAGCGGTTGAGAGCTAGTCGGGACAGATGGTATGTCGGCGAACATTGTCAAAGTGACAGCAGGGAGTTCTACTGTCGCTATGTCAGATGACACAGTCCTAGATGTTGACGGTTGTTCAGAAATTTTTAGTCTATCCAAAAGATTACCTAGTGATTCTACAGGAACTTCCGCTGGTGGTAGACTAACTTCTGATGAAGAAGGATATAGAGTGATCCCGACTCCAAAGTGCATTGGAGTACTTGTTTGAGGATATTCTACAATTTCTTCAATTGCAATCAAACCAGGTGGAAGGGGAAAACCGTCAGGTCCGTAAAATATTTCTGGTGCCGAAGAAGGTGTGGAATCGACAGCGACAGATGTTTGAAGAGCAAGACTCTCTGAACCGGTTGTAGATGGAACTGGTTCGGTAACACAAGTGTTTACTCTCAGACTAGGATCAGTATCACTGTCCCTCTGTGGCTGTTGAACTTCTTTTGTAGAGGCAGGGATTCCAGAAATGTTTGGAGTAACCGGAATCTCTGATGTCGTTGGAACACTTGTTCTAACTTTAATAGGAGATTTTGAACCGGTTAAACGAGTTCGCTTTGTCCGTACTGGTTTCGATTCTGGAGACAAAGACGGTTGACTCGTAAGCCTCCGCGAACGACGGGGTTTCAATTGACTTTCTTCCATGATTGCGGATTACTCGATCAACTAAAATAAAAATGGGAAGTATGTTTCCGAATTAAATGAATTTTAGACGCTTTTGACACAACTTCTTTTTTCAGTTTTTAAGAGTCGAGAAAAAACAAAAGATGACTCTAGTCTCCTTTGATTTTTAATGAGCCTGAAGTGACAAGTGCTCAAATGGACCTTTTCCGTTAAGGAGTCTGAAAAGGAACGAAAGGGACTGCTCTGGAGATCTAGGTAGAGGGAGTACTAAACCAATCGCAAAACTGCAGAATACTTTTTACAGTACAGCAGTCAATCTTCCCGAATGCTGTGTTCAGTGCATTACGATCAGTAGGGCGGCCGACACGGCTTCCTATGGATAAAAGGTTTTAAGCCTATAGGGGTCTCCCAATATATACTCGACGGTACGTGGGAGCACAAGTCCGTGCTGGCACTTATCATCTCAAAGTGGAGGAATCACCCAACCATCAGTGAGGACAACAGTTACTAGGCTTTACGACGCCGGAATACGTCTCTAGCCTAGACCTCTAAATGTTGTGCGTTAAGTTCCAAAGCATTGTTAGATTCATTCAATTTATTTTAAGTTGATCTTTCTTATGAAGTTTGCCTTTTGGGTTCACCACGAGATGTAGATGTAATTCCTAAAATGCAATCTAAAGATGATAAGCAAACTTTTATCTCTTTTTAGCAATGAAAATCCTAGCTACAAGGGGAAAAGCAAGACACAATCTTTTCTCAAAGAGCAAAGAGCACACTGTAAATGCACTTTTCCTAAATCAAGCCAAACAGACTGTCAATATGCAAATGCACATGTGCATGTATTTGTTTTTCACTTTCTTAATATTGATGCCTAAAACGAAAGTTGATGTACAAATCTAAATTTGCTTTCAAGTGACAAACGCAAACAAGCTTGTTTTCGAAATCAAAAGGTAGAGATGATTACGACACTTTATGATTTTGAAATAAATACTCGTTTCGACACTAGAAAGTCACAAATTCAAACCAAAGGAAAAAGTAAAATCATAATCGACTGTCAATAGCAAATAAACTTTCTCCTAAGATCAAAATCGACACTTACGATAGATCTAAATCAAAGGACGACAGTATGACTATTCTACTTTTTCAATGGAAAACTGTAAATGATGTAACAAACACACAAAAACATCTACAATCTTTTTGTACAAAGGAGGCGGAATTAAGGCAAAGAAAAGGGATTTTTAAACAGACACACACAGTGATCACAGGCTGCAAAAATCAGAGACAAAACTGAAAAAATGAACCAAAGAACCTCAGCTGCACAAGGCTAGGCTGATCAGCGCACCTGTTACACAGAGAAACTGGATTGCAGCGCAGGTAGCCCTCTCGGGAACTGCGTTGAAATGCAGAATCTCTTCATAGAGCCTGTGTTAGGGCAGAAATGAGAATTCTATCCGGGTTCTGGGTTACGGTTTGCAATTTAATCTATGGTTTTTGGTCGAGTAAAAGCAATTAGTAATGCACAATCAGAGGGTAGATTTAAAAGAGGTCTAAGAGCTATCACAAAGGGCAATCAGATCATTTGTGAATCAGCTGTTCAAATCATAAACAAATCCAATGAATGGATTGAAGTAGCAGATGTCTACTTTGCATTTGTTAATGGCAAATGCAGTTCGATTGCTACTTCTAAGTTTATGAAACAAACAACAAGAGAAACACAAACAAACTAACTAGACATGCTCCCCAGTGGAGTCGCCAATTTGTTAACGGGAAAAGTGTCTATTCAGAACGACCCTATCCCACTAAGGTGTGACAGTAACCTTATAAACAAACAGAGAAAACTACTTTTGTATTCTTCTTCATGAACTATAAACGAAGAGGAATAGGATGAACCAACCTGTGTCTTGCGCTAGTCCTTTGATCCAATCTCTCTCCTCTTTGACAGCTTCCGGCTACCTGCTCCCTTACTTTCCCAGTTTCACCAAGTACCTACAAGATCATAGAAGAAAGAAACTATACAAAGACATGGGTTTATATTCATAAAAAGCTTAGGATCAGATTTAAGCTAAACATACAAATGTAACAAACATCAATGATACACAAGCATGTAGGAGAAACTCAAAAAGTTTTATTGATATAACAAGAAGATCCAGGAGGAGTTACAACTGATGATTCCTGATCCAGCATCAACCTCCCAGCAAAGAAGCCCCTCTTCACCTCCAACAAAGCATAAATCACCCAATATTCTGATATCTATCTCAAAACCAACAGCAATTCTCTGCAATGTACAAAATTCCAGCCTCTGGATCTCTGGGATGAGGGATCCATATATAGATGTATGCAAAGAGGATGAGTCAGCTTATGATTTGACTAGTGGCCTCTCTCTGTCAGTTCTTGTTTCCACTTGGAGACTGAGAGCCTCTTACTCATCCTTGGCCGAACTCAGTGAGGCAAGTGTCATTGGAGAAGATTTTGGAAGCTTCCATTGTCTTTCCACCTCGTGGAATGGCACTGCCATTTGTCATTTCCTGCTCAACACACCCTGGTAGTGCATTTAGGTGCGTTGCAACGCACCTAGCTAGTGTACTTGGGTGCTATGCAACGCAACTAGCTAGTGAAGCAGCTGAAATGATCCTGATTTGATTGATTCTGAGCAGTTTCCGGTGGAGAACTTCTGGGAGAAGCTGTAATTTGTTGACCTTGTTCCTTTAGGGGCTGGAACAACACTTTTAGGGACTTAGGATCCCTTGGTTTATGGACATTTCATGCTTAGAGCTGTAAGGCACAAAAATGTCTATAACAACCACCCAAATATGGCATGTTATTATCTAGATCCTGGGGTGCTAAACTTCAAGGGTCTCTTCAATTAGATATGTCATATGTTACTATATCAGTTTTTTGACAACCAAAGAAACTATACAGAGAAACATTAATGAAATACATAGTAAATAGTCAAGAAAGACCCCAAAATTTCCCCATCTACTTAGTACACTCTGATATGGACTCATTTATTCTTTACAATTCAAAAACCAATCCTCCCAATACTTTAGAAGTTTTAGTAGCGGAACCAAAAGAAATTAAAAAAGAAAAATCAAGTCTTCATATTCAGGAAATATCAGATAACAAAGAAAAATCAGATGAGAATGAAAAACTAGACCTCACTGTTAAACAAGCTCCTACTACCCCAGACACTAATTATGAGCATGAAATCCTTTGGCATTTAGAATTTGATGGCTCAGTCAATAAATTAGGGGCAAGAGTAGGAGTTTGGGTGTACAATTTAGAAAATGATCATGCTGAAGGCCATGCCTACAGATTAAATTTTAAGTGCACCAATAACATAGCAGAATATGAGGCTCTCTTGTTCGGTCTTAAACTTGTCAAAAGATTAGGAGCAATCAGAGTGTCTATCATAGGAGATTCAAAATTAATAATCAAACATATTAAAGAAACTTACTCAACCAGGGAACCTAGACTAGGATATTATAGAGGAACAATCATAGAAATTCTCAATACTTTTTTGGAAATTCAGCTTGTAACTGTTCCTAGAAAACAAAACATGCAAGCCCACAGCCTGGCCATGTTTTCCAACACCTGCAAATTACATTTTCAACCTAATCATCAGCATACTGCTAAGATTAGGCACAGACCAGCCATCCCTGATAATCTGAAGAACTGGCAGGTTTTTTATAGTGATGAGCAAATCAATAACTTTTTAACTTTAGATGAAGAGTTTTCTAACAGTAACATAAATTTTGATACGGTTATTAATTCTAATCAAATATATGAGGTAGAAACAAACATTTTCGAAGAGAGTTCAATAAATATGCTTCATCCCACAAAATTCACACAAAACGAAGTTCAAGATCTGAAACAAACGGACCTATATGAGATAATTGAAGAAGAAACAGAGGTTATCAACCTAAAAAACAATCATCTACCCAAAGAATTGACTCCTCTAGAAGATCTGTTTGATTCCAATGACATTCCCAAGAAACCTAAAATGGAACCATTAAAAGCAGATATTGAAGAATACAATTTAGGAACTGAGGACAATCCAAAAATGATAAAATTGTCAAAATCTTTATTTCCTGATCATAAGCTAAATTATGTTGAACTTATGAGGGAATTCCAAGATGTATGGATTTATGAATATTTTAAGTCCTATGACACCTATATTATTCAGCATAATATACCTGTGAAAGAAAATCAAACACCCTTTAAGCAAAAACTCAGAAGAATTAACCCTGTGTTATTACCATTGATTGAGTAAAAAATTAAACACATGTATGAAGCAGGGATTATTTCCCCTATTAGATTTTCAGAGTGGGTGTCTAACTTGGTACCTACTAGGAAGAAAATTGGGGAAATAAGGTTATGTGTTGATTTGAGGAATGTGAATAAGGTCTCTCTTAAAGATAGCTATCATTTACCAAAATGGATCATATTTTGCAAAGGGTAGTGGGTTCTTCTAGAATTTCACTTTTAGATGGGTTTTTAGGATATAATCAAATCTTGGTTCATCCTGATGACCAAGAGAAAATTGCTTTCACAACACCATGGGGCACTTTTATGTACATCAAAATGCCATTCAGACTAAAAAACGTAGGAGCAACCTTCCAAAGGGCAATGGACATTGCCTTTGCCAAATAAATTCATGATTTTCTTCTTATATATTTGGATGATCTAACTGTTTTTTCTAAATCAGATCAACAGCACTTGGACCATCTCAGGCAATTCTTTTTAAAATGGAGAAAATATGGCATTTCTTTGAATCCAAAGAATTCCTTGTTTAGTCTCGAGGAGGGTAAATATTTAGGTCACATCATTTCCAAAGATGGCGTTTGAATTGACCCTTCTAGGATCAAAGCTATTCTACATATACCTCATCCAAGAAGTATTAAAGAACTTCAAGCTTTCCTAGGGAAGATAAATTTTTTAAGAAGATTCATTTCTAACTTAGCTGAACTCATTAGATTACTAAATAACATGCTAAAAATGGATTTAAGTATCAAATGGATAGTAGACGACAAGAAATCATTTGAAGAAATCAAAATGGCCTTAAATAGAACACCAGTCCTCACTAGTCCACAATTTGATTGAGGCCTCATCATCTTTTCTTTGCATCAGAACACACAATAGTTGCAGTTTTATTACAGAGGGATGATCAAGGATGTTAAAAACCTATAGCCTTTTTTAGTAAAGCACTCAGAGATGCATCATTAAAATACAAAATAATGGAGAAACAAGCTTTTTCACTGGTAAAAGCCATTCAAGACTTCAGAGTCTACATATTATACTCTCATGTGATAGCTTATGTTCCTAATGCAGCTATCAAAGACTTCCTAACTCAAGATGGAATGGATGGAAAAAGAGGTAAATGGATAGCCACCATCTTAGAGTATGATATAGAGATAAAACCCACCAAACTAATAAAAGGTCAGGGATTGGCCAAACTCATGGCAAAAACTAATTGTCAAGCCCTAGACATAAATGAACTAGATAACGAGCGAGAGATGGCAACTCCACAAATCAGCTAGGCCATTTCAGAATCACCTTGGTATGCTGATGTAATTTATGTTTTACAAAACTTTCATGCTCCTTCGGGGTTATCTAGAACCAAGAATAGGTTTTTAAAAATGAAAGCTTCAAAGTTTTGCATCTTAGATAATACTCTTTTTTGGAAAAATCATGAAGGAATTTTATTGAATTGTTTATTAAAAGATGAAGCTGACAAGGCTCTCCAAGAATTTCATGCAGGAGACTATGGTGGACACCTCTATTGGAAGTCAACTGCGGATAAAATCCTAAGGGATGGATTCTATTGGCCAACCTTGTTTGCAGATGTGAAAAGATTTGTAACTTCTTGCCATTAATCTAAAATTTTTGAAGGCAAAAGAAAATTGTTACCTTTACCCCTAAAACCCATTTCCACCGAAAAACCTTTCCAACAATAGGGTCTTGACTTCATTGGAGAAATCCATCCACCCTCTTCAGGCCAACACAAATGGATACTCACTTCCACTAACTATTTTACTAAATGGATAGAGGCCATTCCTTCTAGACAAGCCAAGGACACTGTGATCATCAGTTTCCTAGAGACCAATATATTGTCCAGGTTTGGTTTCCCCAATAAAATCATTACTGATAATGTTGTAACTTTCAGGTCAAAGAAAATGATTAGTTTTTGTAACAAGTATCACCTTACACTAGGCCATTCCACAACCTACTACCCTCAAGGAAATGAACTGGCTAAATCTTCCAACAAGAGTCTCATTAATATCATCAAAAAACTATTGGAAGAGAATAAGAAAACTTGGAACAAAAAACTGATAAATGATTTATGGGCAGACACGCTTACAACCAAAAAATCCATTGGAACTAGTCCTTACGAGTTAGTATATGGCATGGAAACTGTCTTTCCTTCATCATTAGGAGTTCCTGTCATGAAAATACTCCAAGAAGCTCAAGTGGAACCTAATTATATTCAAAGAAGGATAAACCAAACTATCAATTTGCAGCAGACCAAGGAGGAGGTGAACCAAAGATCCCAAGTGTTGCAGGAGAAACCTAAGAAGATATTTGACAGAAGAACCAAGGCAGAAGATTTCTACCTTGGAGATAAAGTGTTAAGATGGGATTCCAGAAGAGAGGATAAGGGGAAACATCGGAAGTTTGACTTCCTATGGAAAGGACCATACATCATCTATGCTTTCAAAGGAAACAATGCATATTTTCTTAAAGAGTTAGATGGTACAGAAGCAAAAGAAGAACCAGTCAATGGTCGGATGTTAAAGCATTACTTTGATCCTACTTACTAATGTTACCATGTTCTTCACAGTATATATTATATCCTTTATAATGTCATAGTGTTGACTGGATAGTAAGATTTTGAAGTTGAAGCTTGAAGAGAAGGCACTAAGCTTCAGAAGTATTACCGTCATACATACAATAAAGCAGCAAGCTAAAGAAGATTGTAGAGCACAGTCAAAGTCATTAAGAGGCCACTGATCTACTGTTCTTGACTTTCCACTAGGAAAATCCATCCCGAAGTGGAGCCACTGTTATGCCCCTATACCAATAGGTGTCATATATCATGATTGACTTGGTTTAGCTTTGTAATATGTTCATACCTTTACTTGTTGCAAAGGTTTTCCATATTTGTAAAAAATCAAAAAATTTAAAAAATGTAAAGAGGGTATACCCTAAAAGAAAAATCAAAGGGTGAAAATAAATAAAAAGAGGTCAAAAAATGAAAGAAAATGAACCCCAACAAATAGAAAGACCAGGAAAGTGTGCAAATCTAAATGCCACTACTTTTAACTTTTGTATAATAAAAAAATTGTGTGCAGCTTGTCACTTATGCCACAATTCATGAATAAGCAAAAAGTTTAAGCTTGACTAGTTCATTTTTCACTTTCATGTTGTAGAAATAGAGAATAAAGATCTGAGCAAACAGTGTAATCTTGGCAGATAAGTAGATAGGTAGAGTGAATAAAAGGAGCTCAACAGTTTAATCTGAGCCCTTGGATGTAATAAGTGTAGACATAGATAGGCATCACCATGTAAAAGAAAAGAAAGTTTGATAAGGATTTGTCAGTCTAAGTGCACCCTAATAAAGAAGTGAAAATGCTAGGTTAAGTAGGTAGGGTAAGTAGATGATGGTTGTAGATTAATATGTGGTGAATGATAAGTCTAAATGTGTAAATCTTTTACTTTCATCACAAGGCAAAGGCATGTATCACATGGAAGGCACATCAAGCAAGCAAAGTCAAAAATAATTAACTTCCCTACTCATTTCCCCTTAAATTTTCACTAATTTCCCCTAAGTGCCAAGGCATCTATCAAGTTAAAAGGGCTCAGAGCATTTCTCTGACTTTTGGAGGGACCGGACCCTCGGCCCAATAATTTATAATACCTTAAGTACTTGAGCCCCTTCATAAGTCATTCATTCCTTTTATAAAGCTTTTCCTAAGTAAAATCCTATTTTACTTAGGAAAATAAAAAACATTCTATCTACATTAAACCCTCACATATTTTTAGCCTAAGTAATGTTATATGATGAAATATTTTTGGAAACATGTACTTAGCGTGCATTTCATAAAGTCATATTAACCACTAATTTATGTTATTATATAACCCCCCTATATAAAAGCTACCCACTCCCAAATTATTATAAATATGAAAAAAACCCCAAATTCTTATATATCCCACCCCTCGATTAAATATAACCATAATACAGTCAATAAATAGGATTAATTAACTAATCCTTAGTTAATTAAGAGCCCGATCCCCACCATGTTAATAAAAGGATTAATTAGCCCCCACGGTTAATTAATAACTTTTTCAACCAATCACATCACCTCCGATGTAATTAAAAACCTTTAATTATGTTGGGCCCGCCCTCTGTCAACCTTCCACCACCTCACCTCCCCGATAGTCATCTGATTGGATCCTGCAGATCTGATGGTTGTCGCGCATATCGCACGGCCCTCCACAGTCGACCTTTAGCGCACGATGGAGAGAAATTTTCTAAACAGTGCCATCACCACATGTCACTCATCGTGTGGAATCGCGTGGTCGCGCTCAAATACCACCTCTCCTCCACTAGCGGTGCGATGAAAACCACTTACCGCCTCCCGCTACAGACAAAACGTCAAATCATTTTCCCATTGATGCCACCTCTCCAAATCTCGAACCTACCAAAGTTTTTACTTTGCATAAAAAAAAAAAATTATTAGTTTTCGTCCTTATTTCCGAAAAGCGCATGCATGCAGTGACCTAAACATCGAAGTCGACCAGCTCATACACCCAACCATCAACCACCCTCAAAATTGTAATTTGACGCTGCTCCAAGTCCGACATTCGTACCTAGTAACCTGCAGTCCATTACCCATCACTAAAAACAGGTATTTACCAATTTCCATCCAGAAACCCTGTAAATACTTGCTTTCCTCTATAATTAATTAAAAAGACCCAAATTTCATCATAATTCAGCTGCTGCATTTAGAATTCAAGTTTCCCAAGACCCTTTGTTTCACCAATTTCACATAAAAACCCCAGTTTACTATCTGAATCCACAAGAACTAGAATAGAAACCCCTGTGGCCCTCAATGTAGCACCTATCACTACCCCTCACCATGATTTGGATTATCTTCCCTTAGCAGATAAAGATTTTCAAATAAAAGACCTGGATACTGATAAAGACCACCTGAAAGTATTTTGCCAATGTCGGGACAATCACTTGAATGGATATGATGCAATTGAACTTTGGGAATCAAATCTCCCAATGTACTGTCTCCCCTCTGTTCACATTTTCCTTAACATTATCCATCAGTGTCACTCCAATTATGATCCCAACCTCAGAGTAGTAATGTCCCCAAATCAAATTGTTCTCTTCACAATTACTACAGACTCAATCAATGAGATTCTTCAATTTGATCCTAGTCAAGACCTCACCCACATTTCCCTCGGAGATTTGCTTGAGAAATCATCTAAATTGTCCCAGTTTGAACTCAATCGCCTTTGCCAGACTTTTGTTGATAAGCAGCATCAACCCAAAAATCCCCCGTCCTTATTTGGCAGTTTTCTTCATAGAGACAGGCAAAACTATAGTTGATATGATAGCTGTAGTCATGGGATTCAATACTAGTGAGTATGTGGATGAATTGACCGTAGTTTTAATGTCCATTTTTATCCCTGGTCAACCCCCTACTGTCAAGCAAAACTATGCTACATTCATTGCTGAGAAAATCCATGACCAGTTCGTGAGCTGGAAAATGAAAAAGTATTCAAGTATTCCACATTCATATATCACCTTATCCTTTACTATCAGTTCGACAAGTTCCCATTTTCTGTAAATAAACTTGATACAATGTGTAATCCCAGATCAGTCATTTTTTGGACTTCTATCTTCCACCATTCATTTGCTTGTCCCTATTCATACAATGTATTCATTGACGAGTTTGTCCACCCAGTGACCACCATGCTGACAGGAAATCCTCCTCCTAGGATTAGTGATGAAAACAAAAGAATCCTTCAGCTATCCAAGCAGTAAAATAGGTGACTAGTACTTATACCAGAATCGCAAGAGATCAGAATATATGGCTGTGAACTTCCTCCATTCAAACTACCAAAATATGTTCCAATGAGGTTGTTTGCATTAGAATATTATAGGCAAATGATAAACTCAGATCAGATTCACTTTACTAGGGCCAAGAAGAAAGCACAATTGAGGATTAAAGATCACTTAGGCCCATTTGTCTGCAACAATAGAGAAGCAGGCAAAGAAGCAGAAGAAATCCTAGAACACTTGAAATTAAATAAAAGTTTTGGTTGGAGATATGAACCACACAGTTTCATTTGTGATAGCAGAATTAAAAATAAGTTATCACCATATTTTCGTCATAGAAACCCTGAAATAGAGCAATATGCAAATATGGATGAATGGAGGGGAGGAACTCTGGCTGAGATGGATAGTGATTAGGTCAATGTAGAAAATGTGATGAAAGATCTAGAAAAGAGACTTGACCTGGACTCTTGTAAACAGGTAACAGTTGGAACCTCTCAGAAGCCAAAACCAGGAACTAGTGCCTCTACAACAGATACTTCTCAAAGGCACTCACAGGAAACTAGTGCACCCCTTGCAGAACCATCACAGGGAAAAGAACAAGGAACCAGTACTCCAACATCAAGGCAATCAGACATGTCAAAGCAACCTGAAATCTCTGAAGATAACACTCAACCATAGACCCATCCAGCTCAAGTTAACATGGGAGATCCCCCAGTTTTGCAGACTCCTCTAAATGAGGAAAAGACCTTAAAAAGAGATAGAGGAGTAGCTACTCTTACCAGTGGTCCTTCGGACCAGCCTGGTGCTAAGAGGCATAGGCTAAATCCACACTCAGAAGAAGAAATTTTTCAAGAAACAATAGGGAGTTTGAGGAAAGAAGGTGGAGACACTCTGCATACATTCCCAGCAGGTGAGACACCTTCTAGCTCACAAAGACAGGAGCTTGAAAGATAGCAAAGTACTGAAGTTTCATCTTTCAGGTCTTCATCTGACAAGACCTTAGACATCAAAGAAAAATTCAAGGAGATAAAGGCAAAAAATGAACAGCTAAAGGCCCAAGCTTACACTCAATACTTGAAGATGGCTCCTACCAATCAAACCAGGTTGATGTTAGCTTATGACATCAAAGAAGGAAAAATTCAGATGAGCTTTTTAAAGCCTAAAGTAAAGCAGCCCAAATCACTTGCAGACTACCTCAAAACTGATTTTTAGGTCTTCGCCAAAGATATTCACCCCATAGAGCAAATAGAATTGCATAAGAAAATAGGGGAAATGGTTTATTCCACATTAACAAGCAAGGCCATGATCGCACACAAATTGGAGAATTCACTAAACAACACCACTGCTCAATTGCAGTTAGAAAGAGCCACCTCACAGGAAAAAGACAACAGAATCAAATCATTGGAGGATTTGATTATTGGATTGGGTCATAACCCAAAATATGTCAAAGTTGCAAAGGCCCTAATAAAGAAGAAAAATGAAGATATGGCTACCCTGAGAAAGCAGTTGAAATTGCCACCACTTATGCATCCACAGACTACTGAAGTAATTGAAAAGAAAATTGAAGAAGAGCTTATGGACTTGATCCTCAAGCTAAATTAGCAATTGAAGGAGATAGAGTAGGAATTAGAGAAAACACTACAAAGCAGGCAGAGTGAGTCGAACTCTCAGCCTCAAAATGTAGTACCAGTGGTTTCTATAGTAGTCCCTTCTACACTGGCAACTTCTCTAGCACCAAATGTCCCTTTGGCCACAACTGAAACTATTACAAGTACAGGTACAGCACAGGTAGGAACTTCCAATCAAATCAGAGAAGAGTTGATCAAGTCTATGGAGGAAATGAAACTCCAAGTTTCTAAATTTCAAAAGGTAAAGGGGAAATTCATTACCTTGGAACACAAGTATGATGTGTCAAAAATCAATTTTGTTGAAGAAGTGAGGAAAAAAAAAGGCTTGGCTCAACAAGTAAAAACACTGGAAAAGCATCTCACATTTGAAAAGCCTTCAATAAATATTAGAAAAATATTATGGACCAACATCACTCAATCAATCAATGATGTTTGGTCATCAATTCAAATTATTTTTTAACAGATTGACTTAGTCAAAGTTGCTCTTCAAGAGATTCAAAAAACCAAGGAAGAGATAGGAGGACAACCTGAAGAAGCTATCAAGTTAATAAACTTTCTAAACATCAGAAACAGACATCAATTGGAACAGCTGAATATGGAGGATAAAACTGGAACCATCCTAGACTTCAAGAAAGTATTAACAAAAAGGAATCTAATGTAGAACCTAGAAAGAAAATGTTAGAATATGCAGGAAGACATAGATGAATTTATGGAAAAAATTGGCATTTTATAGAGTGAAGGACTTCCAAGACCTTTAGTAATCAATGATAAGTTAATGAGGCAACATGATTATATTGACAAATTGGATCAGTATGCAAACAACCAAGCCAGTTCATCTGCCAATTCATCTGCACCCAAAGCATTACCTACAGGCAAAGTTCTCTATGATAGCCTCGAGAACCTTTTTTATGTTGAGCATGAATTGAAACACTTGTTTCCTGTACAGCCAAATTTTGTAAAATACACAGAGGCTAATGAAATCTTTAGGAAGGTAACAAGGACTAGGATACCAAGGGATGATTGGTGGACAGATATGACAAACATCTTATGGTTTACCTTGGTAAAAAGTAAATTGAAGTATTTACCATAGTCAATTTTGGTAAAAGAAAATGAATGATGGTAAAACAGATAAAGAGTATTAGTCATAGGTAAAAGAGTATAAGTGAAAAGCTAAAAGCAATCAGCCAGCACAGAATTACGAGCAAGACAGCAAGATGCTCAATTATAGTACCTACCTCCAGCTCCTCCAATAAAAACAGGGACATCAACCCAACAGTTCATTTTCATTTTCTATTTTCGAGACCATCTGTCTCTATATTCATGTAAAATATATTTAGTTTTCCTAGAATATATCTCTCTCAGTTAGGAGATATTTTGTTGTAAATTTTGTATAAGTACTTCCTCATTCGAAGTACTGTGTGTGGATTCTTAGACATTTATGTAGCTCTTTATTTTGGAATAGAAGTGTTATTGAACAAGTATTGTATGGGTGGCTGGACAAAGTTATAAAGCAAAGGACTTTTACAGGATTCATGTGTCAAATGAGAAACAAATAAGTATTCTATATCTTATGTTTTTACTATTTTCTGGTTTAAATATTTCATATGTGTTTCATATCTGAAAGATAAATGAAAAAGTATATTTCAGAAAGTGTTGTACTGCATTCTGTCTTTAAAATCGTTTATATTCTCAATGTTTTATTCTAAGCTATCATAGGTAGGGAATTCTTAATTTCTTCCTGCTTCTTAGTTTATCATTGTGGCCATTTGACAAGAAATTCTTAATTGCTTTTTGTTAATGATCACCCACTTTCCCTCATCTTGAAATTTGTTGAAGGATTCTTAAATGTCGTTTCAAGTTACCATTTGTCTCTTGTTTATCTATCTTGCCCTGTGAAGCCCTCCTTTGTTCAATCAACCTGATCCAGTTAAGCCATCTTCAGTTGACTCCATTGCCCAATTGCCTGAAATACCTTGCTCTACCCATCTTCTCCTTAATTCCACCACTAAACAAAATCAAAAACCCCCAAGCTTTCATAACTAGCCTAATATCCCATAAACAAAGCTAAATCATAAAGAGAGAGCCCTCTCTGAGTACAGATTTGCTAGATTCTGTACATAAAATTTGGTTTGTGGTTACCTCGGACCCCTTTCCTTCTTCTGACAACTTCAAGGAAAATTCGATTGATAACATAGTGGCAAATCCACTGGGGAAGACAATTCCTCAGTCGTAACACATCTTTAAGAAAGTTTAAATCCTAAATCTAAAACATCTTAAAGAAATCATAGAATTTGTTTGATATCAGTTAAGAAAATCAAAAAACAAAACCCAAAACCCTGGCTTCAGAAAGGACTCATTACACTAGAGCTAATCTTGATCCCAATCCACCACAAATGTTTTAGAACCCTAATCTAATCCCCAGAATTCTTAGGAGACAAGAAATTTATATTAGTCCTCGACCCACCTTTAGATCCTCATCTTATCCTGTTAGGTGGATTTACCTCGAAGACCAACCCTTTGACGAATACTTTGAGACCTCTTTGTTTCAGACTTCATCCGATTCTGAATTAATTGACCCAGTCCAAGACCCAGAGTTCATCCGAGAACTAGAGCTCCAAGTAGCTAATTTGTCAATTGATAGATATTTTCATAACTCCCCATAATCTGATCTTACCACTGAAGGGAACCCTAATCCCTTTGTAATCACTATTGTTTCTGCAAGCTCATCATCATTCCCTCATACATCTCAACCTCAAACCATCCCACATCAAACTATCACCTCTATCTCTCCATCCACAACTCAAACATCCACTGTTATTCCAACCCCAGCTTTTGTTCCACCATTACCTACAGCAATGGCAAATAGATATGCCCCCCTAGTACTACCAGAAAACTTAGGTGCCATGCCACAGGATTACCAAAGTAAGATCACTACTTTTGATGGCACTGGTACCTATACAACCCAGCAACACACCAAGAAGATGACTGATTATTTTGAAATTTATGAAATAGACACTAATGATGTACAAATGAGAATATTCATTTAGAGTTTATATTGGGAAGTTAGACCCTGGTTCAGAGGTTTAGCAGCAAATATTATAGACAGTCTAGCAACTCTCTATTGACAATTCCTGAACAGATGAGAGAAAAAGAAAGACCCTCTTTAGATTCTATCTGAATATGAAAACCTAAAGAGAGGAACACAAGAAACTATACAGGATTATTGCACTAGATTCAACAATGTGTATAAGGCCATCCCTCAAAATTCCTAGATGGATTTGATTTTGATATGGCTTTCCAGCTGAGAGAACGAGCCCCTCCTACTTTGGAAGATATGCAAAGCATATCAGTCAGTGTTGAAGCCAACCTGATATCTAAAAGAGCCAAGACTAGGAGTGAAATGAGGATACCATTAAAGGGAGAAGGCTCACCCTTTGAATAAAAGCTAGATGCCATAATTAAAGGAATGGATAGGCTAGGAGACAAAGTGGAGATAATTGAAAGGAAAGCTCCTTGGGATGGGCAGAAAACCAACACAGGGAGAAATCCTAATTTCAGGAAAAATAAAAACCCGAACACTGGGAAAAATGGTCCCGACCAAAACATTAGACCCCCTTTCCAGGAGAATTATGCAAAAGCTTCCAACTTTGAAGAACTAGAAGAAGATACTCAAATTAATCTGATGGGGCTTAGTAATGAAGGAGAAGTTTTCTTGACCCAAGAGGATCAAGAGGCCCACATACTTAAATAGTTTCAAACTCAATTAGGGGAATCATTCGACTTTAGGGAAGGATATGACACAGCCATCTTTGAGGTGCATAAACAAGACAACCTAAGAAGTAGGAGAATGGATGTTCCTGAAGCAAACAAGCAAAAGGTTCCAAATCATCCCAAAAAAGGTAGGAAAGTAACCACACCTGTACATATTATTTCTAGATCAAACACTAATCCTTATAACCCCATAATTGAAGATGTCTCTGATAATAAACCAAACAATAAACAACATTCCACTTCCCTTCCTTCCAAAGGAACTATGGAAGAACCTCCAGAAGTTGATTTATGAGAAACAACAAATCATTATTCAACTCCTAAAAAGGAGAAAAACATAAAAAACACAGAAAACAAAGAAAATATTAATGCTTGAAATCCAAAAGCCCAAATAGAAAAACCCTTTAATCTGGAAACTGAAGTAGGTAAGCTGAAAATTGTTGTCCCATTATCTGAATTAGCTGAACATGCTACCTACCAAACTCAAATCAATAGATCACTGAAAATTACTGGAACTGAAGACTTAGTTAATCTTTTTGATGACCAGCCTGAATTAATTTTTGGCCCAGAAGTGAATGGAAAACCACTAGAAGGAGGAATTCCTCCCTTCTATGTGAGCTTAAACATACATGATAAGATTCTTCACAATGCCATGTTTGACTCTGGGGCATCTCATAATCTCATTCCCAAGTCTGTAATGGAAAAGCTATACCTAGACATCACTAGACCATACAAAGATCTTTTTCTTTTGATTCTAGTCAGGTGAGATGTTTAGGGCTAATAAAAGACTTGTATGTCTCATAGGTTCAATACCTTGCAAAAACAATTTTAATGGATATAGTGGGAGTAGATATACTACCCAAATATGGCGTGTTATTATCTAGATCTTGGGGTGCTAAACTTCAGGGGTCTCTTCAATTAGATATGTCATATGTTACTATATCAGTTTTTGGACAACCAAAGAAACTATACAGAGAAACATTGATGAAATATGTAGTAAGTAGTCAAGAAAGACCCCAAAATTTTCCCATCTACTCAGTACACTCTGATATGGACTCATTCATTCTTTACAATGCAAAAACCAATCCTTCCAATACTTTAGAAGTTTTAGCAACAGAACCAAAAGAAATTAAAAAATAAAAATCAAGTGTTCATATTCAGGAAATATCAGATAACAAAGAAAAATCAGATGAGAATGAAAAACTAGACCTCACTGTTTAAACAAGCTCCTACTACCCCAGACACTAATTATGAGCATGAAATCCTTTGGCATTTAGAATTTTATGGCTCAGTCAATAAATTAGGGGCAAGAGTAGGAGTTTGGGTGTACAATTTATGAAATGATCATGCTGAAGGCCATGCTTACAGATTAAATTTTAAGTGCACCAATAACATAGCAGAATATGAGGCTCTCTTGTTCGGTCTTAAACTTGTCAAAATATTAGGAGCAATCAGAGAGTCTGTCATAAGAGATTCAAAATTAATAATCAAACATATTAAAGAAACTTACTCAACCAGGGATCTTAGACTAGGATATTATAGAGGAACAGTCATAGAAATTCTCAATACTTTTTTGGAAAGTCAGCTTGCAACTATTCCTAGAAAACAAAACATGCAAGCCCATAGCCTGGCCATGTTTTCCAACACCTGCAAATTACATTTTCAACCTAATCATCAGTATACTGCTAAGATTAGGCACAGACCAGCCATCCCTAATAATCTGAAGAACTGGAAGGTTTTTCATAGTGATGAGCAAATCAATAACTTTTTAACTTTAGATGAAGATTTCTCTAAAAGTAACATAGATGTTGATACAATTATTAATTCTAATCAAACAGATGAGGTAGAAACAAACATTTTCAAAGAGAGTTCAATAAATATGCTTCATCCCACAAAATTCACACAAAACGAAGTTCAAGATCTGAAACAAATGGACCTAGATGAGATAATTGAAGAAGAAAAAGAGGTTATCAACCTAAAAAACAATCATCTACCCAAAGAATTGACTCCTCTAGAAGATCTGTTTGATTCCAATGACATTCCCAAGAAACCTAAAATGGAACCATTAAAAGCGGATATTGAAGAATACAATTTAGGAACTGAGGACAATCCAAAAATGATAAAATTGTCAAAATCTTTACTTCCTGATCATAAGCTAAATTATGTTGAACTTATGAGGGAATTCCAAGATGTATTTGCCTAGATTTATGAATATTTTAAGTCCTATGACACCTATATTATTCAGCATAATATACCTGTGAAAGAAAATCAAACGCCCTTTAAGCAAAAACTCAGAAGAATTAACCCTGTGTTATTACCATTGATTGAGTAAGAAATTAAACACATGTATGAAGCAGGGATTATTTCCCCTATTAGATTTTCAAAGTGGGTGTCTAACTTGGTACCTACTAGGAAGAAAACTGGGGAAATAAGGTTATGTGTTGATTTGAGGAATGTGAATAAGGTCTCTCTTAAAGATAACTATTCTTTACCCAGAATGGATCATATTTTGCAGAGGGTAGTGGGTTCTTCTAGAATTTCACTTTTAGATGGGTTTTCAGGATATAAACAAATCTTGGTTCTGTTAACACCCAGGTTGTTCCCTATGACTCCCAAGGGAATACGGCCGGGGTAACCACTAACCAATCTTTGGATCACTGTTTCTAGCCAAACTGTGATCAGAGAGGACTCTCTCTTTATGATTTGTCTCTGTTATGATGGTGTTTTAGGCTAGGTATTATGCTCAGGTTTTGGTTTATGTTTTGGTTGAAGGATTTCTTTCAGGGCTTAAGATGTATTGTTTAGAGAGTAATATATCATTGGGCAATGGAGTCTGGAGTTGTGAAATGCTTTGAAATGCAGGATTGGTGGTGTTCAAACTGCAGGGCCGATTGTGTATCTCAAACAAACAAATTTAACTTGAATGGTGAGGCATGTCAGCCAACAGAGAGCAATTAAGAATTCTCTATTAAGCTGGTGATGTGAAAGTGAAACACGTTGCACAGGAGCAAACTTGAATTCCTGAGACAAAGGTCACTGTGAAAGATGTATTCTGAAAGTGCAGCAATTAAGAATTACACTTATCAAGATTACAGCTGAAGAAAACATTCATTAACAACACAGATTGAACTCAGGGTATTTCTAGAATAAATCCTGAAAGTTATTCTTTTTCCTTGTTGCTAAATATTCAGAAATAGGAAACATATAGGGATTTTAACAAATCAAGAATACATTACAGAGAGAGTTACAGAGACTTATTGTATTGTGTAATACACAGGAATCCAGCAGTTTTCAACAGACACCAGAACGCATTCAACACTTCAGAAATCCGAGAAATTCCATCACTTTCTTTATTAAACTTCTGAAAGGATTACAGCATAAGAACTTCTTCAGGAGAAATCAACAACAACCCTTGCAAACTCATGCGAAGGGGATCTTATAGAAATGTTTATACAAAATATCTCAGGCATTGAGTCATCTGAGAGAGAAATATCTTCATTACTTCGTACAGAAAAGTAGAAAAGAAGTTATTACAGCTTTGAATGCAGCATAACTGCTCTTTAAGTCTGTCAGAGGATATTTTGACCTTTGGAGGTCATTGAGTCGGTTGAACCGCTTTGCTTTAATGCTGGAAAATGTGCCTTTAAGTTTGCTGCGCTGTATCTTCTCGGCTCTGCCAGCTGTGGTTTCCTACTTTTGCTTCGTTGGCCGAAATTTTTGCTGAGTTGGCTCAGCTTTAATCTTTAATGCATGCTGATTTTGTTAAACTGTGCTTTGCATAACAATTCATATTTTAAAAACAAAATTTGGTGAATGGCTCACTGTCTATAAAATTTTCTGTATTGTATTTGTCCACCAGTCTTGTGTAGGGAGTTGATGCCTGAGAATTGCATCCATAGTCTCCTCTGCCTCTGTATACTTGTAAAAATTGGGAGCCACATCAAACAGGTGATTGATCTCATTCATTATAAAAAATAGACTTTCTACCTTGTTGTAGATAGTCTGTCCTGTAGCTGGCCCTGTTTCTTCTGAGCTGCTGGGCTTCTCATGGATTTCGTTTGTGGAAAATGCATTCACTCTTTTGGCATACTGCTCATGAATGAGCAGTCTCCCTGCGCTGTTCAGTAAGCTAGGGAGTCCTCTGTTTTGCAGCACCAGGAATTTATCCATGAATCTTTTTACCTCGGTCTGCATGTCCTGGGTTCTTCTTTCCAATGTCTGCACCAAATTTCTCAATGTGAGAACCCTTTTGATCAACTGAATGGTCTCAGTTCTATTGGGAATTCCCATGTTTGCCAGCTGAGTACTTGTTCTATTATTCAGCACATTGATCATCCTGGTGGCAACTTCAGGCATGTTGCCTAGAGCAGCCCTTGACTTGTGAATTTCAGCTTGTGCTTTTGGGATGAGCTCTAGCTGCTCATGGATTGTCTCTATATACTGCCATTGGTCAGTAATAGATTGGCCAATGTTGGCCCATAGCATTGCCTTAAGCCCAGCTATAACTTTATCTAATTTGAGCTCATTTTCTAGCTCTTTTATCCTGTCTTTGAGGGCTTTCACCTCCCTGCCCTTCTCTGCCACCGCTTGCTTGGATTTATCATATCTGTCATTCACCTTGGCCAATTTATCCCTGGTCTCATTCAGCTCTGCCATTTGAGCTTCCAGGGCTTGAATCTCATTTTTTAGCTTTTGCATGTCCAAGCTAGGGGCCTGCTCTGTTGGTGGAGGTGCTGAAGTAGGTGGTGCAGCTTGATCAGTCTGTTGGGGGGGAGGAACAGTAGTTGGGGCAGCTTCCTCAAGGTTTATGATTTGAGGAGGAGGCTGAGAGGTCTGCCCTTCTTCTCTTTGTTTCAAGGCTGCCTGTAGTGCTGTTTTTGCAGCCTCCGATTCTCCCAGCTTTTCCTGAGTTTGGATTAGTTGCTTGTACAGAGATATCAACAAGGTAGTGGCCTGTTGATCATGTCTTTGCTGGGCAACATCATCTGTTTGAGGGTGAATTGTGGCTGGGAGTTTGATCTTTCTCCTCAAGGCTGCCATGTCTGCATCCCTCAATTTTAATATCTCTTGTATGCCCTTGATATCTTTGGGATCATGCCCCATCTCTATGATGATGTTCTCTAAGGACCTTATTCTGTTGTCCTTTGCCTGGGATGATGCTCTCTCCAACTCTAGCTGAGAGGCTGTATTGTTAAGGCTATTTTGTAGCTTGTAGTTATCCAATGTTTGGTCTGCCAAGGAAGCATAGACCATCTCACCCGTTTGCTTATGCAGTTCTATCTTGTCCATTGGGTGGATATCCTTGGCAAGGACTTCCAGGTTAGTCCTCAAGTAGTCAGAGGCAGATTGGGGCTGCACTGCTGTTGGCATAAAATGACTCATGATCATTTTGCCTTCCTGCACATCATATGCAGACATGAGTCTTTGTTGATTGGTGGGAGCCATATTTAACAAATGGTTATACAGCTGTATCTTGATGGGCTCATTTCTCCTCTTAATGTCGATGAACTGCTGTTTAATGCTAGGTCCACCTTCTCTTTGCTGATTTGAGGAACTTACTTCTCCTCCCATTGCTCTATCCTGTTCCTGTTGAAAGGAACTTGCTGATGCTTCCCTGCTGGGTGGGACCATACCAAAAGACTGTCCTATTGTCATTTCCTCCTCTGAGAAGGGATTGATTCTCTGTCTTTTCTCCCCATGACTTGCTGAAGTTGTAAGGGGAGTCTCTCTGTCCCTTTTCCTGCTTGTATCCTCCTTTTGTGGAGTTTGGAGGATTGATGCCTCAGCTGAAGTTTCTTGCCTTGGAGGCACAGTTTGTTCAGTGGATTTAGGGGCTTCCACTGTTTGCTCTTGCTGGACAGGCTATTCCTGCCTTTGTTCTTCCTATTGTTGATGTTCTTCTTGCTGCTGCCCTTCTCCCTGCTGCTCCATTTCTTCTTGTTGCTGCACTAGGGTTTCCATTTGCTCTTCAGTCATAGGAGGTGGCTGTTCCACCTGCTTTTCTTTGCCTTTGTTGGCTGTCTGTGGAGTATTCATGGCAGCTTGCTGATGTGTTGTTGGGGATGAGGCAGCTGCTCCAAGTTGTCTTTTATATGAGAGGGGGACCTGTCCACAAGTTTCTAAGTCAGCTTCGTTTTGAATATTTCTAGCCTCTCTTTCTAGCAGCTCTTCACTAGAAATTTCCTCTTCTAGGGTGCCCTCTTCCCAGCTCAATCTATTGGCATACTGCTCAATCTCAGGCTGCCTCACATGTGAATAGGTACCCAATTTGTATCTTATCCTCCTGAGGGAAACAAAGTGATTGGGGTCATAGGGTATCCACTCAAAACTAGTTTGCAGTTTGAGAGCCTCTATGATACTATTTGCCTCTTTCCATCCCTCCTCTTTTTTGTTATATAGGAAAGGGCCCAGCTGGCTCCTTACCTTCAACTGTGCCTTCTTGTTCTTACTTTGGAAGTGGAGGTAGTCGTCATTCCCAAATTGCCTGAAGTATTCTAGGGCAAAAAGCCTCATGGGGACATACCTTGGTAGCCTAAAAGGCTTCAACTCACATCCATATACTCTAATGACTGTGTGGTCTTGGTAAAGGTACCAGTTACCAATGCTGTAGGTTTTGTTTAGATGGAGAATTCTCCTCATGTCATCAGTTAGCCTTGGAGGAGGAACACCATACAATAATGTCATAGCTAGATGTATGAATAAGTCTATGAACTCACAGTATGTGTATGGTGACACAGAGGTGCAATGAAAAACAGAGGTCCAAAACACAACTGACCTTGGATTCCCCTGGGCATTAACTTGTTTCAGGGGAATAAAGAAGCTGCCTGGTTGATAAAACAAGAATAGATGGTAAATGTAGGAAGTATATCTGAACAGTCTTTCCCTTTGCAGATTCATCAGCTGGTCATGAATCCTATCTGCAATATATGTGGCATAGTCATAATGTACAGCTGGAGGCTTTCCAGGAGAGAATATAGACAGCATTGCCATTATAATTTCATCCACATCCTCCATTCCCTTGAACCCTAGGACATAGCTGATCAAATCCACCAGCATTCTGCCCAATTCATTTAAGTAAACATATCCAATAGGAGGAGTTCTGATGGCTTCAGAGCCTGGTTGTACAAACAACTGGTTGATTTTGATGATCTGGTCATTTGACAACTTATTCCCCTTCTTTATCAAGTTCTGCATGTAGAGAGGGGTCAATGGTTTTGCAATGTGGAAATGCAGCATCTCATTTATGCTCTCTGGGGTGATATGGAACAGAATTGAGCCTGTAGGGCTGAGGACAGCTCTTTGGCATGGATCATAGCACTCCTGGCATCTGTGGATCAATTCAGGCATAGGATTTACCTGGGGGAGGTTGTAGATGGGCAAGTTTGAGTCCCAAATCCCTAGGATATCAGCTCCACTAAGGTGCTGGGCTTTCAACTCATTTAGCAACTGAATATTGTATTTGGAGCCTAATGGAAACCAATCCAACATTTGATAATCCATATCTCCCAGAGCTTTCCATTCTAACTCCCTATGAGGGGAATTGAGAGGCTTGATGTTCAGTGCAATTGGAGTTTCCATGGTCTATTGAGCTTCTGTCTTGCAGGTGAACTGGTTGAAATAGGCAGAACAACACAGAGGTGATTGCTTGCAATGAAAGTGTGAATTTCAGGGACCAGAGGGTGAAGTGGGCACACAGCAATTGAAATACTGTTTTGAATTATGAATAAGACCAATGTCTGGTCTCACTCTGTCTTTTGTGGCGGGTTTTTAATGGATTGACCAACTGTCTCACGATTGCGCGAGCAGTTTACAGTTTTTGATAAGAACTCGGGAAATCAAGGCTCAGCTGGTGGTTTTCGAGCTTGCAGTTGGAAATAGAGGCTTTGCAGAGGGAATTTGCCGGTAAAATGATGAGTTTTAGTGTCCTTTGAGCCTTCTGAGTAATTTACAGACAATTTAGGCGTATGGAGGGTGAATGATGAGAAATACCTGGTAAACAGCGAGCAGTGGTCGTAAATGTGGGCAGGATTGGTGCTCTGGAGGTCTCCAGGTCGATTCCAGCGGGGTGGCGCAGTTTTGGACGTAACAGACCATGCAGCGGAAACAATAGTGAATGAGCGAAAAAGTATGTAAAACGCGATTTTTGGCCAAAATATCGACCTTTTGGCAATTTGGCGCTTTTTCTCGGATGACGTCAGCATGACGTCATAGGGTGGGGTCAAGCTCGGATGACGTCAGCATGACGTCATCGGGTGAGGTGGCGAGCTGCTATTGGTCCACGGGGATGATGCGGTGGCAGACACGTTGGCACGGAGGCAGACAAAGTACTGATGCACTGGCGGCGTGGTTCTGACGTGGCGCTGACGTGGGACTAGAAAACCGGGAGGTAAGTGCCATAGCGGTTACGGTTAAGAGCCATAGCGGTCACGGTTTCTCGGAGCGCTTACGATACGGCCCTGGTTTTGTCAGAGGCCGCTCCGAGAGACCCGAGAGGGTGATGCGTGGCCGCGCCATGACGTATCCCTTCGTCATTTTCTCGGGCGCTAATTGTCTGTCGTGGGGGCCGCTCCGATATCAATGAGGGCCGTCGGATCCCACGGGTCCGATCCGACGGTGGACGAGAGGGCGATGTGATCGGTGGATACGGACGCGGGCGGAGGAATAAACAAATATTTCTTTCGGGACACGTGCTCAGCGGGAAATGTTTAGATATGGCATTTTTCAATGTTTTTCAATATATTTCGAAAAATCGAATATATGCGCCAACTTTGGTTAAGCGGCAAAAGTGGGTTTTTTGGGTTTTTTCATAATTTCAAAGGGGTTGTGGGAAGGAAGGGGTTTTTATAGGGTTTTCTTTGCAAATGATGGTTTAATGAGTGGAATGACTTGAAACAAGGGATAGAGATGAGGTATAGGCTCATCAAAGTGACCAGATGTCATTTTGATTCCTTTTAGAGAACATATGGCTATAATGCCAAGGGGAGGGATATTTATACAAAATTTGGGGTTTATACACCATGGTGTTAGTACTAGTAGGGGAAAGGTAATATAGGGGATTTACATAGTAGAGTTAGAGTTAGTATGGGGGAAAATGAGAATGAAGGGGAAAATCACTAAGTTTATTTGAAACTTACTTAGTTTAGGGAGTAGATTAAAATGAAAATAATTTTACACAGGAAATGTGGCTTTTAAATGAACAAGAACCATCATAAAACCTTAGAAATTTCTCATCAATCTTCATGGGTGAAGGGATGTTAGTAATAAGAGTGGAAGGGGAATTTGGGGAATTAGACATGCTCCTTTGCCTTGCTTTTCTTATTTAAACCAGCAAGATTCAATCTGGAATGAATACCACTTCTGCAACCCCATCTACTTACCCAGCTACTTTGCCTAGCATTTTTTATTTCTTCTTGGAGGGTGCACTTGGACTTGTAGACCCTTACTTGCCTTTTCTTTTATTTGGCTTTTTCTTTTGTTTTTTTCTATCTACTTCTACCCTTATTTCTTCCAAGGCCCCAGATTAAGTTGTTGGGAACCTTTTTTCTCTACCTAAACTACTTGTCTGCCAAGATTAAACAGTTTGGACAGACTGCTTTCTCTATTCTACAACTGAAAATTTAAAACATGACATGATCCAGATTAGACTGTTGGACCATTCATCAAAATTCGAGTCCATACCAAGCTATAAGCACAGATTGGATTCTCTTGGAAATATGTGATCTTTGAATCATCAAAGCAGAGCATATTTGGACCTTTCATAGCCAATCATGAAATATGAAACCTGTTGGTATAGGTAGCTAACAGGTTCATCCTGATGACCAAGAGAAAATTGCTTTCACAACACCATGGGGAACTTTTACGTACATCAAAATGCCATTCAGACTAAAAAACGCAGGAGAAACCTTCCAAAGGGCAATGGACATTGCCTTTGCCAAAGAAATTCATGATTTTCTTGTTATATATCTGGATGATCTAACTATTTTTTCTAAATCAGATCAACAACACTTGGACCATCTCAAGCAAGTCTTTTTAAAATGGAGAAAATATGGCATTTCTTTGAATCCAAAGAAGTCCTTGTTCAGTCTCGAGGAGGGTAAAGTTTTAGGTCACATCATTTCCAAAGATGGAATTTGAATTGACCCTTCTAGGATCGAAGCTATTCTACAGATACCTCATCCAAGAAGAATTAAAGAACTTCAAGCTTTCCTATGGAAGATAATTTTTTTAAGAAGATTCATTTCTAACTTAGCTGAACTCATTAGATTACTAAATAACATGCTAAAAAAGGATTCAAGTATCAAATGGACAGTAGAGGCCAAGCAATCATTTGAAGAAATCAAAATGGCCTTAACTAGAACACCAGTCCTCACTAGTCCACAATTTGATAGAGACTTCACCATCTTTTCTTTTGCATCAGAACACACAATAGCTGCAGTTTTATTACAAAAGGATGATCAAGGATGTGAAAAACCTATAGCCTTTTTTAGTAAAGCACTCAGAGATGCATCATTAAAATACAAAATAATGGAGAAACAAGCTTTTGCACTGGTAAAATCCATTAAAGACTTCAGAGTCTACATATTATATTCTCATGTGATAGCTTATGTTCCTAATGCAACTATCAAAGACTTCCTAACTCATGATGGAATTGATGGCAAAAGAGGTAAATGGATAGCCACCATCTTAGAGTATGATATAGAGATAAAACCTACCAAACTAATAAAAGGTCAGGGATTGGCCAAACTCATGGCAGAAACTAATTGTCAAGCCCTGGACATAAATGAACTGGATAACGAGCGGGAGATGGCGACTCCACAAATCATCCAAGCCATTTCAGAATCACCTTGGTATGCTGATGTAATTTATGTTTTACAAAACTTGCAAGCTCCTCCAAGGTTATCTAGAACCAAGAATAGGTTTTTAAAAATGAAAGCTTCAAAGTTTTTCATCTTAGATAATACTCTTTTTTGGAAAAATCATGAAGGAATTTTATTGAATTGTTTATTAAACAAATGAAGCTGACAAGGTTCTCCAAGAATTTCATGCAGGAGACTGTGGTGGACACCTCTATTGGAAGTCAACTGCGGATAAAATCCTAAGGGATGGATTCTATTGGCCAGCCTTGTTTGCAGATGTGAAAAGATTTGTAACTTCTTGCCATAAATGTCAAATTTTTGAAGGCAAAAGAAAATTGTTACCTTTACCCCTAAAACCCATTTCCACCGAAAAACCTTTCCAACAATAGGGTCTTGACGTCATTGGAGAAATCCATCCACCCTCTTCAGGCCAACACAAATGGATACTCACTACCACTAACTATTTTACTAAATGGATAAAGGCCATTCCTTCCAGACAAGCCAATGACACTGTGATCATTGGTTTCCTAGAGACCAATATATTATCTAGGTTTGGTTTCCCCACTAAAATCATTACTGATAATGCTGCAACTTTCAAGTCAAAGAAAATGATTAGTTTTTGTAACAAGTATCACATTACACTAGGCCATTCCACAGCCTACTACCCTCAAGGAAATGGACTGGCTAAATCTTCCAACAAGAGTTTGATTAATATCATCAAAAAACTGTTGGAAGAAAATAAGAAAAATTGCAACAAAAAACTGATAAATGCTTTATGGGCAGACAGGCTTACAACCAAAAAATCCATTGGAACTAGTCCTTACGAGTTAGTATATGGCATGGAAACTGTCTTTCCTTCATCATTAGGAGTTCCTGTCATGAAAATACTCCAAGAAGCTCAAGTGGAACCTAATGATATTCAAAGAAGGATAAATCAAACTACCAATTTGCAGCAGACCAGGGAGGAGGTGAACCAAACATCCTAAGTTTTGTGGGAGAAACTTAAGAAGATATTTGACAGAAGAACCAAGGCAAAAGATTTCTACCTTGGAGATAAAGTGTTAAGATGGGATTCTAGAAGAGAGGATAAGGGGAAACATGGGAAGTTTGACTTCCTATGGAAAGGACCATACATCATCTATGCTTTCAAAGGAAACAATGCATATTTTCTTAAAGAGTTAGATGGTACAAAAGCAAAAGAAGAACCAGTCAATGGTCTGATGTTAAAGCATTACTTTGATCCTACTTACTAATGTTACCATGTTCTTCACAGTATATATTATATCGTTTATAATGTCATAGTGTTGACTGGACAGTAAGATTTTGAAGTTGAAGCCTGAAGAGAAGGCCCTAAGCTTCAGAAGTATTATTGTCATACTTAAAATAAAGTAGCAAGCTAAAGAAGATTGTAGAGCATAGTCAAAGTCATTAAGAGGCCACTGATCTACTGTTCTTGACTTTCCACTAGGAAAATCCATCCCCAAGTGGAGCCACTGTTATGCCCCTATACCAATAGGTGTCGTATACCATGATTGACTTGGTTTAGCTTTGTAATATGTTCATACCTTTAATTGTTGCAAAGGTTTTCCATATTTGTAAAAAATCAAAAAAATTTAAAAATGTAAAGAGAGTATACCCTAAAAGAAAAATCAAAGGGTGAAAAGAAATAAAAAGAGGTCAAAAAATGAAAGAAAATGAACCCCAACAAAAAGAAAGACCAGGAAAGTGTGAAATTCTAAATGCCACTACTTTTTACTTTTGTATAATAAAAAAATTGTGTGCAGCTTGTCACTTATGCCACAATTCATGAATAGTCAAACAGTTTAAGCTTGACTAGTTCATTTTTCAATTTCATGTTGTAGAAATAGAGAATAAAGATCTGACCAAACAATGTAATCTTGGCAGATAAGTAGATAGGTAGAGTGAATAAAAGGAGCTCAACAGTTTAATCTGAGCCCTTGGATGTAATAAGTGTAGACTTAGATAGGCATCACCATGTAAAAGAAAAGAAATTTTGATAAGGGTTTGCCAGTCTAAGTGCACCCTAATAAAGAAGTGAAAATGCTAGGTTAAGTAGGTAGGGTAAGTAGATGATGGTTGCAGAATAATATGTGGTGAATGATAAGTCTAAATGTGTAAATCTTTTACTTTCATCACAAGGCAAAGGCATGTATCACATGGAAGGCACATCAAGCAAGAAAAGTCGAAAATAATTAACTTCTCTACTCATTTCCCCTTAAATTTTCACTAATTTCCCCTAAGTGCCAAGGTATCTATCAAGTTAAAAGGGCTCAGAGAATTTCTCTGACTTTTGGAGGGACCGGACCCTCGGCCCAATAATTTATAATACCTTAAGTACTTGAGCCCCTTCATAAGTCATTCATTCCTTTTATAAAGATTTTCCTAAGTAAAATCCTCTTTTACTTAGGAAAATTAAAAACATTCTATCTACATTAAACCCTCACATATTTTTAGCCTAACTAATGTTATATGATGAAATATTTATGGAAACATGTACTTAGCGTGCATTTCATAAAGTCATATTAACCTCTAATTTATGTTATTATATAACCCCCCTATATAAAAGCTACCCACTCTCGTATTATTATAAATATGAAAAAAACCCCAAATTCTTATATATCCCGCCCCTTGGTTAAATATAACCATAATACAGTCAATAAATAGGATTAATTAACTAATCCTTAGTTAATTAAGAGCCCGATCCCCCGCCATGTTAATAAAAGGATTAATTAACCCCCACGGTTAATTAATAACTTTTTCAACCAATCACATCACCTCCGATGTAGTTAAAAACCTTTAATTATGTTGGGCATGCCCTCCATCAACCTTCTGCCACCTCATCTCCCCGATAGTCGTCCAATTGGATCCCGCAGATCCGACGGTTGTCGTGCATATCACACGGCCCTCCGCAGTCTACCTTTAGCACTTGATGGAGAGCGATTTTCTAAACAGTGCCATCGCCATGTGTCACTCATCATGTGGAATCGCGTGGTCGCGCCCAAATACCACCTCTCCTCCACTAACGGTGCAATGAAAACCACTTATCACCTCTCGCTACAGACAAAACGTCAAATCATTTTCTCGTTGATGCCACCTGTCCAAATCCCGAACCTGCCAAAGTTTTGACTTTGCATAAAAAACAAAGTTTATCAATTTTCATCGTTATTTTCGAAAAGCACATGCATGCAGCAACCTGAATGTCAAAGTCGACCAACTCGTACACCCAACCATCAACCACCCTCAAAATTGCAACTTGACGCCGCTCCAAGTCTACCATTCATACCTAGTAACCTGCAGTCCATTGCCCATCACTAAAAACATGTATTTGCCAATTTCGGTCCAGAAATCCTGTAAATACTTGCTTTCCTTTGTAATTAATTGAAAAAACCCAAATTTCATCATAATTCAGTTGCTGCATTTAGAATTCAAGTTTCCCAAGACCCTCTGTTTCACCAATTTCACATAAAAACCCTAGTTTCCTATCTGAATCCACAAGAACTAGAATGGAAACCCCCGTGGCCCTCAATGTAGCACCTATCACTACCCCTCACCGTGATTTGGATTATCTACCCTTAGTAGATAAAGATTTTCAAATAAAAGACCTGGATACTGATAAAGACCACCTGAAAGTATTTTGCTAATGCTGAGACAATCACATGAATGGATATGATGCCATTGGACTTTGGGAATCAAATCTCCCAATGTACTTTCTCCCTCTGTGCGCATTTTCCTTGACATTATCCATCAGTGTCACGCCAATTATGATCCCAACCTCAGAGCAGTAATGTCCCCAAATCAAACTGTTCTCTTCACAATTACTACATACTCAATCAATGAGATGCTTCAGTTTCATCCCAGTCAAGACCTCACCCCCATTTCCCTTGGAGATTTTCTTGAGAAATCATCTAAATTGTCCTAGTATGAACTTGGTCGCCTTTGCCAGACTTTTGTGGATAAGCAGCATCAACCCAAAAACCCCCCTCCTTATTTGGCAATTTTCTTCACAGAGACAGGCAAAACTATAGTTGATATGATAGTTGTAGTCATGGGATTCAATACTAGTGAGTATGTGGATGGATTGACCCTAGTTTTAATGTCCATTTTTACCCCTGGTCAACCCCCTCCTATCAAGTACAACTATGTTGCATTCATTGCTGAGAAAATCTATGACCAGTTCATGAGGCTGGAAAATGAAAAAGTATTCCACATTCATATATCACCTTATCCTTTACTATCAGTCTAACGAGTTCCCATTTTCTGTAAATAAACTTGATACAAAGGGTAATCCTAGATCAGTCATTTTTTGGACTTCTATCTTCTACCATTCATTTGCTTGTCCCTATTCATACAATGAATTCATTAACTAGTTTGTCCACCCAGTGACCACCATGCTGACAGGAAATCCTCCTCCTAGGATTAGTGATGAAATCAAAAAATCCTTCAGCTATCCAAGAAGTGCAAAATAGGTGACTTGTACTTATACCATAATCACACAGAGATCAGAATATATGGCTATGAACTTCCCCCATTCAAACTACCAAAATATGTTCCAATGAGGTTGTTTTCATTGGAATATTATAGGCAAATGATAAACTCAGAACAGATTCACTTTACCAGTGCCAAGAAGAAAGCACGGTTGAGAATTAAAGACCACTTAGGCCCATTTGTCTGCAACAATAGAGAAGCAGGCAAAGAAGTAGAAGAAATCCTAGAACACTTGAAATTAAATAAAAGTTTTGGTTGGAGATATGACCCACACAGTTTCATTTGTGATAGGAGAATGAAAAATAAGTTATCACCATATTTTCATCACAGAATCCCTGAAATAGAGCAATATGAAAATATGGATGAATGGAGGGAAGGAACTCTAGTTGAGATGGATAGTGATCAGGTCAATGTAG
Organism: Pinus tabuliformis; assembly: GCA_031772625.1. Taxonomy (NCBI): domain Eukaryota; kingdom Viridiplantae; phylum Streptophyta; class Pinopsida; order Pinales; family Pinaceae; genus Pinus; species Pinus tabuliformis. The sequence goes on along the minus strand of CM062811.1, from coordinate 910,884,191 downwards.
AAAATGTGATGAAAGATCTAGAAAAGAGACTTGACCTGGACTCTTGTGAACAGGTACCAGTTGGAACTTCTCAGAAGCCAACACCAGGAACTAGTGCCTCTACAACAGATACTTCTCAAAGGCACTCACAGGAAACTAGTGCACCCCTTGCAGAACCATCACAGGGAAAAGAACAAGGAACCAATACTCCAGCATCAGGGCAATCAAACATGTCAAAGTAGCCTGAAATCTCTGAAGAACAGGCTCAACCATAGACCCATCCAACTCAAGTTAATATGGGAGATCCCCCAGTTTTTCAGACTCCTCTGAATGAGGAAAAGATCTTAAAAAGAGATAGGGAAGTAGCTACCTCTGCCAGTGGTCCTTCAAACTAGCCTGGTGCTAAGAAGCATAGGCTAAATTCACACTCAGAAGAAGAATTTTTTGAAGAAACAATAAGGAGTTTGAGGAAAGAAGGTGGAGACAGTCTGCATACATTCCCAGTAAGCAGGACACCTTCTAGCTCACAAAGACAGGAGCTTGAAAGATAGCAAAGTACTGAAGTTTCATCTTTCAGGTCTTCATCCGACAAGACCTTAGACATCAAAGAAAAATTCAAGGAGATAAAGGCCAAAAATGAACAGCTAAAGGCCCAAGCTTACACTCAATACTTGAAGATGTCTCCTACCAATCAAACCAGGTTGATATCAGCTTATGACATCAAAGAAGGAAAAATGCAGATGAGATTTTTAAAGCCTAAAGTACAGCAGCCCAAATCACTTGTAGACTACCTCAAAATTGATTTTGAGGTCTTGGCCAAAGATATTCACCCCATAGATCAAATAGAATTGCATAAGCAAACATGGGAAATGGTTTATTCTACATTAACAAGCAAGGCCATGATGGCACATAGATTGGAGAATTCACTGAACAACACCACTACTCAATTGCAATTAGAAAGAGCCTCCTCACAGGCAAAAGACAGCAGAATCAAATCATTGGAGGATTTGATTATTGGATTGGGTCATAACCCAAAATATGTCAAAGCTATAGAGGCCCTAATAAAGAAGAAAAATGAAGATATAGTTTCTTTGAGAAAGCAGTTGAAATTGCCACCACTTATGCAACCATAGACTGCTGAAGTAATTGAAAAAAAAAATGAAGAAGAGCTTATGGACTTGGTCCTCAAGCTGAATGAGCAATTAAAGGAGACAGAGAAGAAATTAGAGAAAACACTACAAAGCAGGCAGAGTGAATCGACCTCTCAACCTCAAAATGTAGTACTAGTGGTTTCTACAATAGTCCCTTCTACACTGGCAACTTCTCTAGCACCAAATGTCCCTTTGGCCATAGTTGAAACTATTATAGGAATAGGTATAGGTACATGTACGGCATAGGTAGGAACTTCCAGTCAAAGCACATAAGAGTTGATCAAGTTATGGAGGAAATGAAACTCCAAGTTTCTGAATTGCAAAAGGTAAAGGAGAAATTCATTACCTTGGAACAAAAGTATGATGTGTCAAAAATCAATTTTGCTGAAGAAGTGAGGAAAAACAAAGGCTTGGCTCAACAAGTAAAAACACTGGAAAAGGATCTCACATTTGAAAAGCCTTTAACAGATATCAGAAAAATATTATGGACCAACATCACTCAATCAATCAATGATGTTTGGTCATCAATTCAAATCATTTTTGAATAGATTGACTTAGTCAAAGTTTCTCTTCAAGAGATTCAAAAAACCAAGGAAGAGCTAGGAGGAAAACCTGAAGAAGCTATCAGGTTAATAAACTTTCTAAACAACAGAAACAGGCATCAATTGGAACAGCTGAATATTGAGGATAGAACTGGAACCATCCTAGAAATCAAGAAAGTCTTAACCAAAAGGACTCTAATGCAGAACCTAGAAAGAAAATGTCAAAATATGCAAGAAGACATAGATGAATTTATGGAAAAATTTGGCATTTTACAGAGTAAAGGACTTCCAAGTCCTTTAGTCATCAATGATAAGTTAATGAGGCAGGATGATTATATCGACAAATTGGATCAGTATGCAAACAACCAAGCCAGTTCATCTGCACCCAAAGCATTACCTACAGGCAGAGTTCTCTATGATAGTCTGGAGAACCTTTTTTATGTTAAGCATGAATTGAAACACTTGTTTCCTGTACAGCCAAATTTTGTAAAATACACAGAGGCTGATGAAATCTTCAGAAAGCTAACAAGGACCAGGATACCAAGGGATGATTGGTGGATAGATATGACAGACATTTTATGATTTACCTTGGTAAAAAGTAAATTGAAGTATTTACCATAGTCAATTTTGGTAAAAGAAAATGAATGATGGTAAAACAGGTAAAGAGTATCAGTCACAGGTAAAAGAGTATCAATGAAAAGCTAAAAGCAATCAACTAGCATAGAATTACGAGCAAGACAACAAGATGCTCAATCATAAGACCTACCTCTAGCTCCTCCAACAGAAACAGGGGCAACAACCCAGCAGTTCACTTTCAGTTTCTATTTTCAAGACCATCTGTATCTATATTCATGTAAAATATATTTAGTTTTCCTATAATATATCTCTCTCAGTTAGGAGATATTTTGTTGTAAATTTTGTATAAGTACTTCCTCATTCGAAGTACTGTGTGTGGATTCTTAGACATTTCTGTCGACTCTTTATTTTGGAATAGAAGTGATGTTGAACAACTATTGTATGGTTGGCTGGACAAAATAATAAAGCAAAGGACTTTTACAGGATTCATGTGTCAAACGAGAAACAAATAAGTATTCTATATCTTATGTTTTTGCTATTTTCTAGTTTAAATATTTCACATGTGTTTCATATCTGAAAGATAAATGAAAAGGTATATTTCAGAATGTATTGTACTGCATTATGTCTTTAAAATTGTTTATATTCTCAATGTTTTCTTCTAAGCTATCATAGGTAGGGAATTCTTAATTTCTCCCTGCTTCTTAGTTTATCATTGTGGCCATTTGACAAGAAATTTTTAATTGCTTTTTGTTAATGATCACCCACTTTCCCTCATCTTGAAATTTGTTGAAGGATTCTTAATTGCACTTCCTCTCTTTCAAGACCATTTCATCCTTTCAAGTTACCATTTGTCTCTTGTTTAGCTATCTTGCCCTGTGAAGCCCTCCTTTGTTGAATCAACCTGATCCAGTTAAGCCATCTTCAGTTGACTCCATAGCCCAATGGCCTGAAATACCTTGCTCTACCCATTTGCTCTTAAATTCCACCACCAAACAAAATCAAAAACCCCCAAGCTTTCATAACTAGCCTAATATCCCATAAACAAAGCTAAATCATAAAGAGAGAGCCCTCTCTGAGTATAGATTGGCTAGATTATGTACTTAAAAGTTGGTTTGTGGTTACCTCGGACCCCTTTCCATCTTTTGACAACTTCAAGGAAAATTTGAGTGATAACACAATGGTGGAAGAATATGAATCCATCATAAGGAACAGTGTTTGGGAAGAGGTCCCAAGACCAGCAAAAAACTATTTGAAATGGATCTTCAAGGTTAAGCATGCGGCAGCTGGAAGCATAGAGAAGCATAAGGTCAAATTTGTGGCCAAAGTATTCTCTCAAGTTGATGGAATTGACTATGAGGAAACCTTTGCTCCCGTAGTAAGGTATGCATCCATTAGATCAAATCTTTCACTGGTTGCACAGATGGGGTAGAAGATCGACCAAATGGATGTAAAAGCAACATTTCTCAATGGTGTTACTGAGGAGGAAGTGTACATAGAAAAACCAGAAGTTTTTGAGACATTTGATCAGGAGTCTCATGTGTGCAGACTCAAGCGAGCATTGTACAATGTCAAACAGGAAACTCGAGCTTGGTACACTTAGATTGATAGTTATCTTACTGGATTGGGATTCACCAAAAGTGAAGCAGATGTGAACCTCTAACATATTTTTGTAGAAGGTAAATTCCTTATCAATGTTTTATATGTTGATGATTTGATATTGATAGGTGATGAGAAGTTGATCAACTCTTGCAAGGAGGACGTTGCAAAGGAATTTGAGATGAAATTCATGGGTCTCATGCGCTACTTCCATGGGTTGGAGGTATGAAAAGGTGATGGGGAATTATTTGTGTCTCAAGACAATTATGCCACCAAGATAATGCAGAGATTTCGCATGGAGAGTTGCAAGCCCATGGATACACCTCTAGTAACCAACTAGAGGAAGGAGAATGCCACTTTAGGTGAAGAAGTTAATGCTACCATTTACCAACAATGGGTTCACTGTTGCATCTTGTGAACACACGACCAAATATGTGCTATGCAGAAAACCGACTTAGCCAAGTTATGGTTTGAACGACCAAATTGTATTGGAAGGAAACTAAGCATCTTTTATGGTACCTCAAAGGCACTATCTAGTATGGATTATGGTACAAACGGAAAAAGGGGGTGAAGTTGTGTGGCTTCATAGATGCAGATTGGGTAGGAGTCCATTCAACTGAAAGAGTACATTGAGTGGAATTTTCAGTGTTGGGTTTGCAACAATTTCCTAGTATGGTAGGAAGCAGAGGTCTGTGTCACTCAACTCAGTAGAAGTCGAATACATGGCTTCAAGTCAAGCAACATGTGAGGTGATCTGGATGAGAAAGATATTTGTGGGATTGTATAGTCAGGATATGGATCCAACTGTGATCTATTGTGATAGTTAGAGTTGCATTAAGCTCTCCGAGAATCTGGTATTTCACGAATGATCCAAGCATATAGATATCCAGTATCATCATTTACGAGATTGTGTCCAAAGGAGGATAATGTTTCTACATACATTCTGACAGAGGAACAAGATGTTGACATCTTGACAAAGGCTTTGTCAAGAGGGAAGTTCGAATTTCACAGGTACAAGATAGGGGTGGTTGATAATCTCTTTCTTGCTAAGAGGGAGTGTTGAGAAGCGTAGCAAGAATGGCTAAATTTGACTTAGACTTGATCAAATTGAGAAAATTTGAAATTTCCACATCAATAGACAACTTGGAGGCGGTTTACGGAGGTCACATGGCTCTTGTCACTTAGTTAGCTCAGTGAATTCTAGTTAGTGGGCTTGGAGTTTAGTTTGCATGTGTTGATTGCTAATTTGCAGAAATCAAGTTCAGTTATTTCTAGTTGTACTGAGTTAAACTAGTTCTAATAGTTAATAGAACTAGTTGGGGATAAGTTGTACAGTGGGACAACAATCTAACTTAGAGATTATCTAGTTAATTGATCAATCAACCAAAAATATCTCATGCATGCAAGGAATTCAAATTGCTTCATTTTGGTGGAGATTCTAAGGAAGTGTAACATCTGTTGTAGGCCAATTTTGAGTGTACAGGTGTTTCATGCAATTAGTGATCAATCCTTGGGAATTTCACAATAATTTTGGTGGAAATTCCTAAATAATAGGGGCCAGTTTCCTTAGGATTTGTGTAAGGAAATAGGAGCTCAGGTGGGGGCAGAAATTGACTAAGTTTGGGTCAGAGCTTCTCATTGAGCAGAGAGGGCAGATATTCTTTTAAAGTTTGAGCTTAGAGTTGGAACTAGAAATTGTAATAGATTCTCTATTCATCTAATTAATGTAAGCAGGCTTAAGGGGTTTTCATGAATTGGTTTCCCCTAGATACATCTGTGTACTTGTGTATGTGATTGATGCATGTTTGTGAATGTTTTTCTAAATTGTGAATTAATTTCCGTAGAGCAATCGAGTAGAATTGTGTCTCTTGTTTTAGATTAAATTTCTTGAGCAGTTGCAATTCTATCACAAAAATTCTTCACAACTCTTCCCCACTTAGTAGGTTCATCAATCCACAAGCTTCTAGTGGGTTCTTCAACCTTACATTCAAGTCACTGTTCTCTATAATGTTTTGGCCCACCAGGCCTCAATGAGGGTTCTTCAACTGGTTTCTATTTCTTGAGATCTTGAATTCTACAAAATATGATCACTGCTCCCTCACTATTTTCTCATTATGTCCTTTATACTATTGCCTGAGCATATGCGCGAGAGAGTAGCATAGTGTGTTCCCTTCTTCCATTGTTTATGTGCCTCCTCCCTCCTGAGTATGAGAGTGTTCTCCTTAGCATATGCATACTCGTCTTCTCTACCCACACAACCTTGTTTCATGCCTTCTCCAACAAACCAATCGTATGTCTTTTTCCTAGGCCCACATACGCCAACTGCCTTGGAAAACACAACCCATGTTATCTTCAATTTTTTTGTCCTTTTTTGCTTGTTGTTGGGGCTTAAAGGACACCTAAGCATGTCCTCTTCTTTTTAGTTAAATTTATTGCACAATCAACCCATTTAAAACTACTCAACCAACAAGGACTGTGATTTAAAATAACCCATTCCTTAAGCAACCTTCCTCCTCAAGCACTTGAATCTGTGTCCATTTTCTCAACCTTTGATTTATTACAAATTATTTACAAAAGGGGAAATATTAACCAGGGATGTAGAGTGTTGAAGTCTGGACAAAGCTATGTGAAGATGGATTTTGTTATATGAGATACAAATGTGCAGAGAAAGCTATGTGAAGGTGGCTTTCATTATGTGGGATACAGAGTTGTGGACGCGAAAATAATAGTAGATTGCAGAAATGTAGACATTCAAATTGTGGATGCGGATCAAGCTTTCATTGTGGAGTGCGGAAGTCCAGACCAAGTTATGCAAAGATGCCTTTTATTATGCAAGATACAAAGGTGTAGAGGAAAGTTATGCAAAGATGGATTCCATTGTGTGGGATTGAGGTATGGATGCAAAAATAACAGTAGGTTGCAAAAATGCAACCATTCTCGAATAACGAAAAAATTGTAGATTGCAGAAATTGCATATTCAGAATGTGAGGATGCGGATAAAGCTTCAATTGTGTGCATTGCAGAATTTTTGTGGAGTGCGAAAATGTAGATGAAACCATGGGAAAATGGCTTTCATTATGCGACATAGATAGGGGTAGAGAAAAGTTATGCAAAAAAATGGTAGATTGCATAAATAACAATAGATTAAAGTGTTGACATGGAAATAGCAGTGGATTACATAAATGCAAACATTCTTGAACAATAACAAAATGTGAGCCCTGCACAAAGAGGCATAGCCATAATCAATTAATTACCACGGAGATGGTTTTCATTGTGTGGAGTGCAGAGTGCGGATGTGGCTTTAATTGACCCAACACTATCTTAATCAATTAATTAGGCACATAGAATAATTTGTTCGGTTTCTTCGGCCTGGCATCTCATCTGTTCATATTTCTTTACCATTTTCTTCTGGCAATCGTAAAAGATGTGGATGACATCAGGAAGTGCTAATTAGGATCTTTAAGGGGATGAAGTGTTCTATGGAAAAGGTGGATTTCCCTATTATTGGTAACTAGTAAGACTAAATTCCCATTGACTCTTGGTAAGGGATGAGGGGGTGTCTGTTTTTCTACACCTCTACATATTCGCACTTCCAATTTTAGCATCATTTTCTATGTTTTGGTTCAAGAATTTAAGAATTGATGAAGTGCTTTTTCTTTTTATTAGATAGTTAGTGATATGATTTCATCTTTGTGGTTACATGATGTCGTGGTTAAGTGTGGAAGTGCAGAGGTGGCTTTCATTGTGCAGAATGCAGAAGCACAGAGTGTGGAGCTGACTTTGATTGTGCGGAATGCGGATGTGCAGAGAAAGCATGTATCGAGACAAGAATAACGAACGATTGTGGAAACATAGCATTCTCAAATAACAACAAAACATGAACCCCACGTTGCCTTAATCAATTAATTAGCAGTTGAGGCAGGGACTATGCCATGTTGCAACTATTAGTCTTGTTTATTGTTTTATTGTGAATGGTTTTTTAGTTTCTTATTTAATGTAATCTAAATGTCTTAATTAAGAGACCATATGCTACTGAGAAACAGAGTGTTCACCAAACTAATCAAACTAAAATGCTTTGACATAAATATATTTCAAATAACAAAAAATATTTTTACTTAAAATACTTTTTTTTTAATTAATTTATTTTTTTAAAATTTAATTTATTAATCTCAATAGATATTAATTATATTATATTATATATAAATACAATTAATTATTAATAATTAGATTAATATATTTTATATTAAAATAAATTCAATAAATAACTTGAAAAGTAAAAAGATTTTAATATTATAATTTTTATAAATGATATATATTTAGTGAATAATATTATTATTTTGATTCTTAATATCTATATATTATATTAGTTATCAATACAGTTAATTAGATTCTGTTTTTTCCATTAAAATATATTTAAAAATAAAACTTAAAAACTAAAAAGATTCCCATGTCATAACGTTATTACATTTACAGTGTTATTATATTTATTAATAATATAGATGATATATATTTAGTTAATAATAATAATAATATTTGGAGTTTTAATATTTATTTTCATGGTATATTTATAAGTGAGATTTATAATTTTTTTTTTTATTTAGTTTTTATATTATTCAATAGTATATATAACTGTTTTAAATTCATTTTTTTATTATATTTTTAAATTTCAATATATTTATATTAATAGTAAACTATTTAGGTTTTTATTAATGAAATAAAGATATTATTTGATATGTAAAATTATGTTCATTAAAATTATAATTGATATATCAAATTTTAAAAATAACAATGGTTTATATATTAGGTAAAATATAAAGTGTATATTAATTAAACTATTTGAAATTATATAAATTTTAGTCTACAAATTTGTATATAAATATTAATTAAAAATTATTTTTTTATTTGTTAAATTATATGAGCATTGGGATGATTTTTAATTTATGATTTGAGTAGTCCCAATCAAGAAACATCTAATAAATTGTTCAGAATTTTTTTTGGCAAAATCACATAACCAATCTTTTGTCGACGCGTTTCGAACCAACCAGTGTGGTTCATCGTCAGGATAAGTTGAAGAACTAATCCAACAAAGCTTGATTAATATCACTATATAATAAAAGCACTCTATAATATCACTCTAGAAACACTCTATAATAGAAGCTGACCAAGGTCACGAATAAAAGCTAACCAAAGTCACACCAGCCTCTCAAGTGAAACAAGCAACCACAGATAAATTTGGGAATTTGGAATAAATCTCATGGTACATCAGTGATCACCAATTTTATAAACTTTACAAATACAAAGAATAATTTTTAGGTTTTCAAAACTCAAAAGCATGGCTGGCCTGCAAAAGAGAATTAATATGACATTTCTGTATGGTACTAATCTCCAGACTTTGTATTTTGTTATGGTATATTGACTTCTTAGAAATTCAACAGAATGGTGTGGAGCCAGAATTCTTTATTTATATTATCTATCAGAACGATTTTCAATGGATTCACATACTGTTCACATTCGAACTGGATATCCGCATTGTGCGCCCACAGACATATCGTAAAGGGGGAGAGAATGGAGCCTAGATTTTCGCATTATTTGGCTGTGTGATGAGACCATATTCTTTTTCTGAAAAGGTGTTTTCCCATTTTAATGCCCGCCATGTGATATCCTCTCTGCTATCTTTCTCTTTTCAGTTCTTCACGGGATCTACATGCAATTTGTAATGAATTGATTCTGAGTTTTATTTTCCAGATTCATCACATTGAGATTTTTTTGCTAAGTTTTAAACCTGTAATTCATTTTCGGAAAAAATAAAATAAAATCTCCTAATGAATTATTTGAAATGATCCTTTGAACAGATTTTCCAAGTCCGCAGATAACTCGGGATTGCTGGGAGCAAATTAGTACACCAAATGAATAACTTCTTGAAACCAGATTGAATCTTGATATTAATTAACGCCACACCATCAATCCTTCCTCTGGTTGTGAAGATATCTGAGCGGGCTTCGCCTAGATGGGTGGTTTGTCTGCCCCACCACCCACTAGCCATCATCTGCCCAATACCAACCCATCCACTGCTAAATTTCTATGATTAGCTCTTTCAAATCAGCTACAATTCTTCTGGTTGACAATCCCATCTCTTTCCATCAACCACTTTTGACACGACTGGTCTTGCATCTGCCACTTCTTCATTGCTTTAAACTTTTTGGCTCATAGTTTATGAAGAGTAAAGTAACAGCACCCACCACCTTTGACCCAACATATACGTGTTAAAAAGTAGGATAATAGGTTTAACCCAACCTCTATACGATGTTGGGTTTGTCTGTATCTGCATGCTATATCAGCTTTTTGAAAAAAAAATTGCAGAACTAGATAGAATAGTATACTCCATAATTGCCATGATAAGCAATGTCAATGAGATGAGATTTAGTTCCATCATTGCCCAATTACAGCAACTTCCATCTCAATAAAGCAATTATTGTGGATCTTTGGGTGAAAATTGTATGAATGGTGCTTGACATTGGAATCAAAAGCTGATGGCTGCTCAGTGTCCTATGAGATGGGAGACCACTGCACAACACTGGTGGTTTGCAACACCTTTGGATTGGGCAACAGCCAATGGATACTTTGATGTTGTGAGAGAATTGCTTAGTTTAGATGGAAATCTTCTTATCATGCTCACATCACTAAGAAGAATCAGAAGGCTTGAAGCTGCGTGGGAGGATAAGGCCACCTCCATTGATGCAGCGAAAGGCCGAGGCCTTGTGGCCAGGGAACTTATGGGTGAGTGTGAAACAAGTGATGGGAACAGCCTCATTGATGCAGGGTATGGTGGGTGGTTGCTCTACACTGCTGCTGCTGCAGGGGATGTTGAGTTGGCAAGGTGTCTGTTGAAGAGGAAGCCATTGTTGGTGTTGGGAGAAGGAGAGTATGGAGTTTCTGACATGTTGTATGCGGCTGCCAGAAGTAAAAATGCTGAAATATTCAGGGAAATCCTTGGGCTTGCCCATGATATCAAGTGTCTTGGATGCGATCAGGAGGACGATGCAGCAGTATATGAGTCTTCCCCTTCATTTGAAATGATGAGCAGGGCTGTTCATGCTGCTGCTAGGGGAGGGAGTGTGGAGATTTTGAGAGAGCTTTTCAAAAATTGTCACGATGTTGCCTGGTACAGGGATAGTCAAGGCTCAACTGCATTGCATTCTGCTGCAAGCAAAGGTCAACTTGAGGTGAGGTCTCAAGATATTAAGTTTAACATTTCGTCTAGCCTGAGACAGTATTTTATTATATCAATGAAATGGATTGCTCAATCTGTGAACTTGCCTACGAGCAGTCCAACCTGTGCCTTATATGAAAGGTCAGGACTATTGTCAAGAGTAGCCACAGTTTGGAAACTATAGGAAATTTTAAGGGAGTTTTGGGCATAAAGCATGAAATATTAATATGACTGAAGGACAGTCTTATCTTCTATGACCTACCACATCTTTTTGCCATTGCCATTTTGCTGCATATTTTCTTGATTCCACGTGGTTGATTTTGACTTGGTCTGCTTCAGCTGTGTGTCTCAACAGGTTTCAAACTGTAGAGATACTACACTATCAAGGAGAGATGGGAATGCTATACGCCTGACACACCATAGGGAATGAATAGTATAAAAGATGATCACCTCATTAGGTTTTACGGGTTCGTAGGGTTAATTTAGTCGCTGTACCAGGTTAGATCCATTTTAAACATGGATTTATCAAGTGTCAAGATGGATGAAATCCTTAGAGGTGTAACCTTTTTAAATTTAATGAAAAGTTTTGTGACCGATCCTTCTCAACAGTGGAACACTTGACAAATTCAGCACTTAGATGGATATAGGCTAATGTGTGTATGCATACAGACATGTATGTTGCTTTTAATTTATTGATCAGGAATTTTAAATTCTGTTATAATTTTTTTAATATTATATTTGGCCAAAACTCAACTCCAGTCAGTATTAGACATGAAAGTTGAGCATCTCCTTCACCTGGACTGGACTCCTTATGGCTTTGTAATAATATTTTATAAGTGGTTCATATTAGTAGGCCTTGGTCTGGATTAAGGTTTGTCAATTTATTTTCATAACCACAGAGTTTTCTTGTAATATAGAGCATTATTGGACAATTATATCTTTTATATTCATTGTGTTTTAGCTCGGAGGCATTGTACCTTATATTTAGGCGACTTAGTGCAGGCAGCCACATAAAGTGCCCACATTTAGGGCAGGCAGTGTGAAACCCATCACTTGGAAGCAGTGTGCTTCTTTTGTGAATCTTGTGCATAATTCATGATATTTTAACTATTTTCTGAACAATCCACAAATTTCTTTTGATTAGGCTATATTCGGTTGTACTCACTGTACTTGTGCAGTTTGGCACATTATAGGGAATCATTTTCAATAATCTTCTCCAAAACTATAAAAAAATTTGTTAGAGAATATTCAATGCTGTCCTCAGTAGAGGGAAAATACTCAAATCTATTGAGCTAATATGCATAGTTGGCTTACAGAAATTAAATATATAAGTAAGAATATAGGCCATCAAACATATGTCGAATAGTGGCCATTGCATATGACAAACACGCTATTCAAACACTATGTATAGCTTTCAATAAATTTGTGAGTCTGATGCATGAAAGGGTAGAGCTATTGAATCTGAAAGTTCACACATTCCTTCAGTCCAGGCATTTGCCATGTATTTCGCTCACTTAATTTACCCTTTGCAGACCTCTTTTAAAGGCTGAATCTGCCTTCTTCACCGTAGCCAAAGTGGATACACATAGGGCGTTGTTTAATTCTGTGTTGGATGTGATCTAGAGTCTCCACTTTAGAGTCACAATGTCAGTCAGGCTATTCCTACTATACTTCATTATTTTTTTCTCAAATGTCCCAAGTGTTATGAGAATCAGATAAAGCCCTTCCATCTATTCCTACTACATTATTTTTTTTCTCAAATGTCCCAAGTGTTATGAGAATCAGATAAAGCCCTTCCACAGTTCCACTTGACTAAATAGAGTTTGTATGTGTGGTCTTCTATCAGATTCAGAGAGTACACTGTCAGACAGGCTATTCCTACTACATTATTTTTTTCTCAAATGTCCCGAGTGTTATCAGAATAAGATAAATCTCTTCCACTTGACTTCTCAAATGTCCCAACTCCCAAGTGTTATCAGAATCAGATAAAGCCCTTGAGGCCCTTCTACTTGAAGAACCAGAGCACCGATGTCAGTCAGGCTATTCATACTACATTATCGTTTTCTCAAATATTCATGGTGTTATGAGAATCAGATAAAGCACTTCCACTTGACTAAACAGAGTTTGTATGTGTGATCTTCTATCATATTCAGATAGAGTGGCGGTGTCAGTCAGGCTATTCCTACTATATTTCATCAATTTTTTCTCAAATGTCTCTGGAGTCACAGTGCCAGTCAGGCTATTCCTACTACCCTTCTACTTGAAGAACCAGAGCACCGATGTCAGTCAGGCTATTCATACTACATTATTGTTTTCTAAAATATTCATGGTGTTATGAGAATCAGATAAAGCACTTCCACTTGACTAAACAGAGTTTGTATGTGTGGTCTTCTATCATATTCAGATAGAGTGACAGTGTCAGTCAGGCTATTCCTACTATATTTCATCAATTTTTTCTCAAATGTCTCTAGAGTCACAGTGTCAGTCAGGCTATTCCTACTATATTTCATTAAGTTTTTCTCAAATGTCCCGAGTGTTATCAGAATCAGATAAAGCCCTTCCACTTGACTTCTCGAATCAGATAAAGCCCTTGATAGGCCCTTCTACTTGAAGAACCAGAGCACCAACTTAGTGTTGAAACTTGTCAAATTTCTTCTCTGCAATGTTATTACTAGAAGGATGGAGCACGCTATCACATCAATCCATGAACTTGAACACAAAAGCCAGCTTCTGGATTACCAAAGCTTTTTGTTTGGATAATGGCTTGTGAGCCACCTCTATCTCACAATTGCTATCCATGTGGGATTATTCAGAACCCAACACCAACACAATTAAAGCCCAAGTTCTGAAATGAAATTGTTGCTAGTTTTTATATCCAAATCATTTGCTACTTCGGACCTAGATTCATTTTATTCTTTCTTTTGTTTGGCTCACACGGTGTCTGTTTATTGTCGGTTGGAAGCATTCTGATTCTTCGACCTTTTTAGAGGCGAGATGAAGCATGACATTTTATATATTTTCCAACCAACAGTTGGTTTTCCATGCAGTATCTAGATGCAAAACGTTTCTAAGAACAATGTTGTCTTTCAATTCGCAACAAAATAATTCAAGTACTTTGTCTCGGAGAATGTAACTAATTTTGGTCTTCACAGTTTCTACCCATATGTATTTTATGTATAAAGCAAAAGAAGAGAAAAAAATTTATTAGTATTTTTCTAGACAAGCATGTTCTTCATGCCTCTAGGTTTTTGAATCAAAAGAGTCCAAGTCTTATTTGAACCTATTGTAAAGAAAAAGGAAAAAGAATTTTTAAATAGGTAATTTTGGGTCAGAAACCCCTCAAGGTGCCAAGTCAGCCTACCTGACAAGTCAGCCATTGCCCCAATGGACATGTCTATTCGCACCCCTCTAAACTATATAAATAGAAGGATGATGAAGCTCATTTGCAAAAAACACTTGATGGATTGTGATTTGAAATATTGCAGAAAGCACAGAGGGGACAAAGTCTGAAAGAAAGGATATCTCCTCGAGCTAGAGTTTGTGGAAGATCTGCCTTGGTACATCTCTTGTTGGTCTCTTGCTGATGAATCTGCTTGAAAGAAGGAAGGTTTTCCTTGGTATCTAGAGGTGGAAGTTTCTATGTCCATGGGTCTTTGATATGTTATTTGATCTGATTCTACAAGAAGGGAAGTTTCTGGGTTTTCCCCTTGGAGGGGTTTTGCCCTGGCTTGGAGCCTATATCTTGTGTTTTTTTGTTTCTATGATCTTCATGTTCATGTTATGGTAATTGTTTGATGAAAGAATCAGAATAAAAATTAATAAAGAAGCAAACTAAATTCACAAGCAATTACTATGGAAAAGAAAATCTAAATTAAACTACAAACCTCCCAATTTTCCAACACTTCGCCGATCAAAATGGTTGTATTTGAATTTGAGCGAAAGAGCGAAATGGAATACAGTAGGAAATGCTCTTAAATGAAATACTTTAAGATTTATGTGAAATTTTGAATGCCTTCTCTCTGAAATACAGTAGGATTTATGTGAAATTGTGAATGCCTTCTCTCTGAAATACAGTAGGAAAGAGTCAAGAAATGCTGCAAACATGTACATATTCCATGGACTGCCGAGATGAAGCATAAGAAATATTATGATTTTTCTTTTAAACCGGCAAAGGTCAACCCTGGTCTAGGAGATATATACTGTTTGCTTACAAATTTTCAGCCAATTTATGATACTATTTTGGTTTTATACTCCAGTTCATGACGCATGGTTTTGTAGTGCAGGTGGTGGAGGAGTTACTTCTAGCATCTCCACATATTATAGAATCCACGGATTATCAAGGAAACACAGCGCTACATGTGGCTGCTTACAGTGGTCACTTTGTCATTTTAAAGAAACTCTTATTATCTTTTCCACCACTTCTACTTGCTACAAATAATGATGGCAACACTCTCTTACACATGGTTGTAGCTGGATTTATAGCTTCTGGCTCTAGGTTACTCGATAAGCATTTAGATCTCATGAGACATTTAGTCTCAGACAAAACTATATATTTGCCAACTATTGTTAATTGCCAGAACAAGGAAGGAAGAACTGCAATGCATATGGCTGTCCTTGGAAAGGTGTTTCATGAAAAGCTTTTGGAACTACTCTTGTCAGTGCCCGGGTTAGATATCAATATTTGTGACAGAAATGAAATGTCTGCTGTTGATGTACTGGAACTGAACCTACTATCTGGTATAACATCAGAGCATTTGCTTAAGAAGTTGGCATCAGCAGGTGGAAAAGAGGTGCAGTCATGGGCTGCTTCTTTAAGAAATGCTAATGTTTCTTATGGAAAGATTCGCTATTCAGATAACAGTCCAGGCACATCATTCAGATCTGCAGATACAGATATCAATGTATACACCCATATTGAAGATGTGTCTGACCAAGCAAAAGTTGAGAGACTTCTTGAAGTATCATCAAGAAGGCTCGGTGCCCATGAGTTGTTTGATTGCACAGTAGAAAGCATTATGTAGGGAATCAAAAGAAGCATTCTGCAACTGACCCAGAAAGAGACAGCCTTGCAACTCTTTTTGGATGGTCTAATGGAAAAAGGACTACCCAAAAGCAAGAAGAACATAGAATTCAGAAAAACAAACAGGACACAGGAAACAAGTCTAAGGCACCCACGAAAGAAGAAACAAGTCTCGAAATAATGCACACTAAGGAACGGCTTCATGAACAGAGAACTTCTGAGATGCCATTGTCTCTGAGGCAAAGGTTCTCCAAAACTTCATTATCGGTCAATCATATTGATTCATTGAGAAGGAAATCCCCACGAAGTCCATCAACAAACCACGGGCTTTCAGATCATTGTGGGAATGATTTTGATGGTGCAGTTTCACCTGCAATTTCATCATCATGTTCACCATCTAGGTCATTTTCACAATCTCCACGAGCATCCTCACCATCAATAAGTGCAAGATTCACGTGCTTCTTTAAAAAAGATGGGTCCATGCCAATCTCATCCAAGACTTCCGTTAAAGATGGTTCAGAAGATGGTGACGATGTTCCAGCTGGTTCTGACCGAAGGCCACCACAAGGTGCTATAAATCAGTATTTCTGTTTTGGCATTGGAGATCTGCCTGTTGAAAATGATAGGTCAAGACAGAGAACAACGCCTGTGAATAGTGATTTGGGTCAAGTTGGGCAGTTACCAGATTGGCTAGAATGCCCACAAATGGCTTATTCCATGATTTAAGTGCCAATACCCAGGTTGACACAATTCATACATCAAGATCACAGTTTAAACTCTGTCCAATATTTCATGCCATAATGAACAAGATTGCTAAAACAAACTTAGTATTTACAAGATGAATGATTCCTCTATTAACATCCCACATGGAAAAAGGGTTTTGAAGGTTTTTAACAAACGTGAGATTTAAGCTACAACTACAGATTGATCACCAAAAATTTCAGTGTAACTCAATAGTAATAAGGACTTTGGCAACCTCATCAATTACTATAATGCCAATAAATCAAGTTTTGGGAAGTCCGTTTTCTTAATGGTGAAATATTTGGCATTTTCATAAATGATAGAACAGTCAATAACCAAATGCCTGGTCTACATGCCTAGGGAAAACTAATCAAAGCTAAATGGCATTGACGTTGACAAGAGAAGTTCTCCTATTTTATCATCCTCTCATAGTACAATCATTAGCACTTACTCCATGTTTCGTGATTTGGATGTCATGCTTGTTGCTAGCATTAACATTGACAAGAGAAGTTCTCCTATTTTATCTTCTTCTCTTTGTACAATTGTTAACCCTTCCTCCATGTTTGTTGACTTGGATGTCATGCTTGTTGGTTCTTTTGGACTTGTGAATGTGAGCTTCAGCTATGACGAGACTATTGTTTTCATTTTTGGAATTAGTTGTGTTTATAGATTAGAAAACGATATCCTGACTGAGTTCACATGAAAAACGTTTGAATGTCCATGCTTTTTCTTGAAATTTGACTGGTTGGAAAATGTTGATTTAACCTTTTTATCATTTCCAGTCCAAAGAAAATAGGGAAAAGAAGAAAAGGTGTGACGCTGTTTGCTGGTCTTGTTCACCCCCTTTAATTGCCTCAATAGTTGCACGCAGGTGGTTGGAATAAAATTCATTGATCAGTAGGGTTTTCGGATGATAGATCTGGCCATGATGCAGGACGAAATTCAATCCAGCTTGAACCTTGACTGCCAATCACACACACAGTGCACAGATCACTTATACAAGCAAGACAACACTAACCTGCAATCTCTCCGGAACTCAGTGACTCCATTAACACACAGTGCAGCTCTCCTTAACACTCCCAAACAAAAAAACCAATCCCAGTTATTTCATTCACTCTTCTTTTGGGGGTGCAAGTTTAATCAGAGTTGCAGTTTTCTTAACTACTTTTTTTCTCTATCCTGCCATTCTCTTTGCTTATCTGGAAAACGTTAGTTTCCACGAGCTCATTTTGATCTATGACTTTTTCTTCTTCACGCGCATCATTGCACATACTGCCTGTACCTACAGCGAAAATAAAACAAATGTGGAGGAAATTGACAAACTTTGACATGCACCTATTCCATGGGTGCTTTCTCCATCAACACACTAGTAATTGCACTGATGCACGAGTTGTGAATCGTTGCTTCTTACTGAAATCTTTCCACTGCAATTACTACTTGCAGAATTACTTTCATCATAATCTTTCTATATGTCCAATTGTTGGAATCGTTTAGCACTTGCTTTATTATTTTTGGCATGAACTCCTTCATGGCTCTAATTCTCATGGTTGCAAATTCAATCTCTCCTGCAATGTTCAATTTTATGCGATAACAGAAGTCCATGCTTGACCCTGCACATTCTGTTGTGCTCTTCTTCCTTGACATTTGCAATCATCAATGCCATTGTTAGGTTAATCCTTGAACTCAGTCAGGCATAGTGTAGGTGGTTGGTTCACTGCAACAGGTGGTATGGGTCATTATATTCCATGTAATGAATTCTATAAAGAGGAAAAAATAACATACTATATTGAACATATAATAGGGGTTAAAAAGTTTTTATATTTGTATATAATAGGGGTTAAAAAGTTTTTATATTTGTATGTGTAGAAAATAGAGTTAAAGTTAATAAAAAATATAAAGGGGTAAAAAAATGTTAATGAAAAAATGGATACCTACAATATCTAGTGAAAGTAGGTTTTTTTAAATTGGGAAGGTGTATTGGGTTTGTATTGATAGAAGGGTCAAATAATGTGATTTTTAGATATATTTTCCAATATGTAGTCAAATTAAGAGTATTGTTTAGTGTGCCAGGAATGCACATGATACTCCGTGGCTGGATTGGCCAAGGGTAATGAAAATATCTTTCTGTGGTTTTCCCAAATTTGGTTTTTCACATTAGATTGGATATTTGATCTATCTATGCATACTTGTGTTTATCTCTCTCTTGTAGGCGTAAAATTTAACTTGGTATGAGAACCCATTTAGGCTTGGACTCTATAGGGAGAGTAGTTTGTCGTATTGCATGGATGTTAGTATAGGCGTGGATGTGGATGCGCGTAATGACCCACCTCAAATTTAAGAAAGCATCAGGAAACTAGCATGTATACGAGGCGTGTTTATGATAGCTACGGATGCATGCATCACATGTACTGCACTAGTATACATAAAAATGTGTAAGTTTTGTGTAATGAAGTGATTATCGAAGTCAATTTCTAACTCACCAGAATATAATGAATATATCAAGTGGGATACTTGATATGTATACCAACATCATATATATATATATATATATATAATTAATGTATTATTTAGAAAAAATAATGTAAATACAATGATTTATGAATTAAATTTATTTAATTTATAATTTAATTAAAATAAATAAACTAATCTATTTAATTTATAAATAAAGTAATTTAATTAATTTATAAATTAAATACAATAAATAAGAGTTGAATTAACTTGAATAAAAGTGACCATCACTCACAGGACTTGTGGTCCCACGAATTTCAACTTAGACCATCACTAATAATAAAGGTGACCGCCTCTAAATGAAAGAGCATTATGGAGGTTGGGGTTCGCTCCACTTGCGACTGAAAAAAAAAAAAAAAAAAAAAAGGATGGTGGGGGGGAAGGTGATGACTCTGTGAGGTTATAAGGAAGGCGAAGAGGGCATAGAAAGGGGAGATTTTGGAGTCTTTCAAAGATAGTGAAGGAAAATTCAAGAAATTCACAGAAAAAGAGGAAGATTGAGCCTTAATTGTTATTGGAGCTTTGGGCACGGAGACCAGAAGACCTCTATTTTGAAGTCTTCTAGATCTAGGAAAAAGATAGGTTGATCCTAGATAGGTTGAGAGGAAAAGGGTTAGTTTGGTAACAGAAGCAGGGACTACTACAAACCAAAAACACCTTCAAACAAGATTTTCAGGTAAGTACTTGCAAATTAAACTGTCAAAATTCAGATTTGTTTGGTTAAAATGCAAATTAGGGCATCATAATTGGTTTATATTGTTGAATTTAAGTTCATTCCTAAATTTAAGGCACAACATTTTTACTTCTGGTTAGTTATCGAAGGTGAATATTATATTTTTGATTAATATCAAAATTGAGTATTTCATTGCAAACATAAATGGTTTGTATGATGTAAATAAAGGAGATGTATATCATTGGCTTTGGTATGTTGGTTTAAGAGTTATCAAAATGGTGTTGTTTTTGGGAATAATAGCAAGGTGGTGGCAATGGATCTATGAATTGTTGTGGCATTAGTGAAATAAGGACAAAGAAAACATATTTATGATAGAATTTTGTGGAAATCAGTGTGTAATTTGAGTAATTAACCTATTTATCATTCATCTACTCATGATTGATATATTCGATCACCTGCTCAATTTTTTGTCAAGTAGAGGAGAATGTACCAACATGCATTAGATTATGTTAATTTTAGGCAACAATGGTATGTTCTATGCTTTAGAGCAATTTTACTCAATTTCTTTATTAGCCCAATATAAATATTCAGATTAGTAATCACATCAATGTGATAGTAAAATGCAAATAGAACATAAACATAAACAGTAGAAGACAAGCCAAGACAAGAGGACACAAGATGTGGCACCAAGCAGGGACAAACCCCAATGTGGGGAAACCCTTGATCAAATCTTCTTTTAGTCTTCAGTAGTTCAACAGAGAGAGATAGTACAATTTACAAATCTGATAATTTATAACAACAACAAAAGAGCCCTAACCAGAAAAGTCAACACTGGTCAACAGGGAAGATTTGACCCTCAACAAATCAGTCAAATTCAGTCAACTTCAACCTCCAAATAGCAAGATAAAACAACCCTCAAAACAATCAAATTCATCCCATTCAGAGTTTGGTCAAACAACCCACCTGTGGTCAATCCTAGTTGTAGTCAACGCGGGTCAATAATCAATGTTTAGCCTTGATTTCTGTGCCCAGAAATGCGGCCTGCCTAAACAGAGATAGCCCTCACAAAAACACAGTTAAAGGAGGTCAACACAGGTTGGTCAAAGCTTGGTCAAACTGTCCAAAAATTTGGTCTCCTAAAATTTCGGCCTCCTAAAATTTCGCTCTCCTGAACTTTCGGTCTCCTTAAATTTCAGTCTCCTGAAATTTCGGACATGTGGAGAGAGAGAGGCCTAGAAATCTACACCCAATCAATGAGGAGAGAGAGAGAGAAGTGTGAAGATGAGTGTGTCCAAATGAGGCTAAGTCACTTTCTATTTATATGCAATGTTGAGGATGAATGGACGTGACTGTTGGGCTACTGAACCTACATAAATTTGTTGGCCGACCTTGACAATTTGACCATAATTAAAATAAAGTCATAACTTCATTTGTACATGTCAGAATCAAATGATATTTAGATCAATCCTACACCTCTCGAAGAGAGGAATCCAAGAAAAATAGCAGTTGTCATTAATAAGATGACCCATGTGGAGTTTGGCCCTAGTTGTCAATTTAACACTCCCTCTCAACTAGGGAGAACTCCATTTGTTAATCCATCTGCTAATCTGTACTATCTCTGCCATCAATGCACTTCTCTGCACTGCTCTGCTCTTCTAAACTAAGAAGAAGAAGAAGTGATCAAGAATGTATCATACCATTCTCTACTGACCCGAAGCTAGTCATAATCAAAGGAGAGTGTGTCATACCACTCTTGCTGACCTGAAGTCAGTTCCAATCAAAAGAGAGTGTTTCATACCACTCTTATTGATCCAAAGTTAGTTCCAATTGATCCCAGATCAATATCTGTCATCCTAGCATAGGGAGTATGTTGGGATGGGGTCCCCTGGGTCAGTTTTGGGGTTAAGATAACCCAAGTTTTGATATATTTTTGTAATTAATGTAAAGTCTCCACAATTTGTGGATGCGGAGCGTGTAGATGATTAGGAGTCAAAGGGTTTTTTTCCCCTTGTTTATGTGAAGTTCGAGTCGGCTTTGAGATCCACCCATGGTCCGCGGACCATGGGATTGTATGAAAAAGGCTATAAATGGGTGTGTCTTTGAGAGTTTAAGGCATGTCTCTGTCTATCATGGATGTAATGGGTCAATAGAAGAGAAGTGATAGCGAAGAGAAGCAGGTTAGATAGGAGAAGAAAGGCTTTGTAGCTGAGTGCATAGAGGCCTAAGTAGAGTCCGCATCTGAGTGCGCAGATCTCTGTAGCTAAGTGCGCAGGGTAGTTTTGAGTTTGTAAATCTGAACTGAAGATCAATAAGAAAGTTATTGAAGAATTCTCGTGTATATCTGTTTATCTTCGTTTACTTATGTTTATGATATATGTTGTTGATGAATAATGTGTTTATGGAATATTGATATAATGATGCGTGATTCTCTTCAATAAGTCTTAATAGATGTACACAATGCATGTTAAATACTTTCACGAAGACTGTGATGAATTATGTTATGTTTACTAAATAACTTAAGTAGATCTATATGAACACTAATTAAAGTTTGCTCTTTGATGCGTGTAAGTGGATAAATTGATTGTTAAGGGTCCGCAAAGGTTGATTGTAGACCTTCACGAAGGTCTGAAGACTATTTTAATAGAGTTGCAGTACCGAGCCCTATGGGCTTATTGATGTGTGCAAAGGCATATATAGGGACTAAAAGACATCACACTAGTCTCTAGATGCATAAACTTGGTTCTAGCATCCCCCCATATTGCTTTGGGTGAGACTCTAACCTACACTACGTGAGTTATTGCCGTAAGGGCCAGTAGTGTAGGGATTTTTTGGTTGGCGCAACTAACTATGAACTTGGGTCAGGACCCCCTAAGCCAACAAATGGTTTTCGTTGCCCGGATCAAGTTCTGCTTGAAAGAGATGTGTGATGTCGCATCATTGGAATCCGACTAAGAAATAAATTAAAAACTGGTTGGATCATAAAATTCACGAGTTTGCGGCTTAAGAAAACAAAAATATGCATCTACCAAAAGAACAGTGGTTGAACAGGTATCTGTATACAGAGATACATGAAATCTTCTTCTGCACTTTTCCCATTGAACCGTACAAGTGGTTAGCTAAATTGACAGCCAACCAAGGAAGGTGGAAGCTTGATAAACCTATAGTGTGGACTCCTGAATTAGTGTGATGATTAGAAGCCTCTGAAAAGCAGATCGTGTGGGTTTGGTCATTGGCTCAATCGGATTTTGGGAGGATTTGTTACAAAATTTGCAGTTGATACCTCAGTTAGCTAGCCAACCAAGGAAGGTGGAAGCTTGATAAACCTATAGTGTGGACTCCTGAATTAGTGTGATGATTAGAAGCCTCTGAAAAGCAGATCGTGTGGGTTTGGTCATTGGCTCAATCGGATTTTGGGAGGATTTGTTACAAAATTTGCAGTTGATACCTCAGTTAGCTATAGCGAAGTGGAGCAATGATTTTTCAAGGGACCGCGAGGTAAGTATTTAAGATCATTGAATACTTGGATTAAAATATTATTATGTGAAAAACGGGTTATGCCATTGCCTTGATGTTCAGAGCTACGCGAAGTGGAAAACTCTTTATAGATTGAGAGAGATCAGGTCCAGAATATAACCCATTGATTGGACCTCCTTCAAGCGACGATGAGGAAGAGGTACAGGCCTCACCGTGAAGTGTTTTCCAACTGATAACACAGGTTTTTCCGCGAACACATCATCCATCCACTCTGCCTCCACCTCCACCTCCACCACATACACCTTCGCCCACACCTCCACCTCCTCCACCTCCATTCAACATGGCGAACACTATGAAGCTTCCAATTTTCAAGGGCATCGAGAGTGAAGACATAGAGCAGTTTTGGTTTGTTGCAAATGATGTTTGGATAGCGCAATAGATTACTGATGAAAATATAAAGAAGGCATAATTGGTTACCGCTCTACAGGATCGCACGCTGACTTAGTATATTAAGTATTGTTATGATAATCCTCTAGCATCGCTAGTAGATACTAAGGCTACTTTAAACAAGGAGTTTAGTAAGCCTAAGTCTGACTCATAGTCAGTAGTTGGATTTAAGGAAATAATGATGAGGGTTGATGAGACGCCTTGGGAATTAGATCAAAGGTTGAAGTGTTAGATTCGAGAAGCTAACATGCTGCTCACAGAAAATCAGCATCACGAATGGTTTATAACTTCGCTTCTGCCCCACCTAAGGATTTCTCTCTCGCAACAGAAGATAGGAACATAGGCAGAAGCCTTGGAAATCATGATGAGGTTGTATGCAATGCCTATTCAGGATGCGACCTTGGGGGTACAGCATATCCAATCTCAGTTATATAGCCTCTACTTAGAATTAGAAAGCTTGAAGAAAGACAAGGAGACTAAACCAGAGGTGCGCATGGAAGTCTAGTGTTTGAAGTGCAAGAGATAGGGGCACGATAAAGACCATTGTCCCATATTTGCGAATTATATTATAGGAGGAGGACCAGTTCCCCTGAAGCTAGAAGCTCAAGCAGGACTGAGCATGGTGGCCATGCTATGATGTGCTATTTGGCAAGTTGTTGGACAACATGCGATGGATAATTGTCACTTACTTCAGAAGTTTGTCCATACCCCTTAGCAGTTGTTCTGTAACTTCTGCTAATATATGGGTCACGATGAGCACCATTATCGAAGCTATGAATTGATGATGGAAAGAATGCCTACATATCGAATGTAAGCAGAAACTTGGCCTCCAGATCAAGGTGCTAGATGGGCGCACGAAGGTTATCAGGGAAAAGGATGAGGCCGAGGAGGGGGAGGACCTGGTAGAGGCAGAGGTCAATTTATCTGTTACAACTGCGGAACACCAGGGCACTACGTGCAAGAATGTCAGAATTAGACACACCTGTCATGTCAATATTGTAGCCAGTTTGACCACACCATAGAAGAATGCTCGTGTTGATAGCTAAAATGTAAGAAAAGAAAGAACAACCTTAGTAGCCTACGCAGAACCTACAAATGGTGAGGGATGAGCCCCGTGAGGAAGATCAAAGTGTGAATATAGTGTTGAGAAGTGGAATAAAAACTGGTGATGATAAGGGTAAACATCCTGAAGAGGATGGATGGGTCCACAAGGCCCTAGAGAAGGAACTGGGTTTTGATATGGCGCGTGCTAAGGAAACATTTATGGAGGCCAGGAAAAGCTTAGCTGAGTCATCCACCTCAAGAAGCTAGGATAAGGTGCAAGAAACTAGCGCGCCTACAAAAGTTGATCCCTCTATTCTTACTACGTTTTTGAAGACTTGCATAAAGCTGCTACACGATAGTAAAGCTATGGAAGGTTTGCAGGAGTTGATAAACAAATGCACCAACAAAATGAAGGTCCTTGATGGACACCGGGTGGTTAGAAAAATTGGCAAACATAAGGCAAGAATGGGGCGCGAGATGATGCTCACCGTGCAATTAGGAGATTATGAGATGGACTAGGTCATCTTGGATCTAAGGTCTGATGCGAACGTACTACCAAAGAAAACACGGGAAAGAATGGGGCGACCTATACTACAGTGGTCTCCGATTCAGCTCAGAATGGAGAACCAACAAAAAATCATCCCTATGGGACAATTATATGGAGTAACTATTGATATAGAAGGTGCAAGCGTGATGGGTGACTTTGAGATGATCGAAATCGTTGATGATAGTAATCCATACCCCACACTCCTGGTAATTGACTGGGCCATTGACATGAATGGGGTTATCAATTTAAAGAAGAGGACAATGTCGTTTGAAAGGAAATCACTTCGGGTCGTAGTGCCATTGGACCCTGCATAAGGGGCATGCTACACTGAACCAGTCTGTGATTATGAAGAAAGTGAGGATGAACTAGACCAGATTTATAAAATAACAACATGAGACCAGAACTGGATCAGTATGATGATAGATGGATGAATTGCATGGGACCAGGAAAGTTCTTGCACCTCTGATTCAGACGAAGAACTAGAACATTGGTAGAATCATTTGCATGAAGTATCCACGCTGCAATGCAATATGATGGTGAAGTCATTGCTTTGTGTTTCATTGGAGGTAAGGAACTTACCCTATTATGATGGGTTAACTAACGTGGATAAGTTTTTGGATGCATTTGAACATGAAGTCCTTGAGGATCACTACTTCCAAGCCTTAGATTGGCACTGCGCACTACGTCCGCACAATGGTGGGGTACACATAAGGATAGATTTGATGAATGGTGGGATTACAGAAGAATGATAAGGTTACAATTTGGGCATCCTAACACTAGATTGATTGAGAAATATAGCGGTAAGGATGATTCGCGTGATCACTTAGCAAAATGGACTAAAGCATGGGGGACAGAACCGCAGTCGGAGTGGGTACACATATTTTTCCATACTTTGGATACAATTCCCATGAACTGGTATTTGGAAATGGAGCTCCACCATGGCACTGCGGAGTGGGATATATTGAGGGAAGGGTTCTTATTGACCTTCAGCTTTGAGGACGACTTCGTAAGCATCGATGAAGCTCTACACGAGATTAAGATATTAATTTTTAGAACGTCGCAAGAACCTATGGAGTGGGTGAAACCATATTGGAGCACCCAGCTGCGCCATGCGCTAGAATGCTATAATGTGACTGCTGAAGAGGAGGATGAAGATCCAAGAAATATTAAATTTCCAGAGGTAGAAGGGCATCGCAAAGTTGATGGCCTGCAAATAGACAATCTAGACATCAACGCATTGTTGAAGACAAAGCAAGAAAACATTGGTACTGAAGCAAAACCGAAGTTTGCAAAAATTGGAGATTATTGGGATGACACTACTATGGATAAAGTTACTGATTTAGTACGCGAATATCAGGATATTTTCCCTACTAAGTTTTTGGGTTTGAAGGGCATAGTAGGAGATTTTGGAATTATGAAAATCACTCTAAAGCCGAACGCAAAGTCTATTAAGAAAAGACTGTATAGCCTTAATCCTAAATACAAGGAAAAGGTTTGCTAGGAGTTGGATAAGATGTTGGAGGCGGGCATTATAGAACTAGTTGAAGAATCTGATTGGTAAGCCCAATGGTCATTCAGGAGAAGAAACAGAAGGGATAAATAAGGATTTGCGTAGATCTACAGAAGCTTAACGATATGTGTGTCCATGATCCATTCCCAATGTCGTTTACTGATGAAGTGCTAGATAATGTTGGAGGGCAGGAGGCCTACTCATTTACTGATGGGTTTTCTGGGTATCATCATATTACGATTGCGCTAGAGTATGGGAGAAAAATGACCTTCATGACGGAATGGGGATGTTTTCAATATATTGTGATGCCGTTTGGAATCAAGAACTCACCTGCGATATTTTCTCGCGTTGTCATTGCAACGTTCAAGGAGTTCATTCATAAGTTCTTGGAAGTGTACTTTGATGACTGGACAATGTTCGGATTAGTAAAGTGCCATGTAGCAAGCCCGCGATTAATGTTGGATACATGTCGTAGGTATCAGATTGTGCTGAATTTGAAGAAATGCATCTTCTGTGTTCCCTTTGGAATCTTGCTGGGTCACGTGGTGTGCAAGCAAGGGTTGATGGTGGACCATGCCAAGATTGTGGTGATAGTGAATCTGGAGGCCTCAAGAAATGTTAAGAAGCTGCATGCGACAGTAGGAAATACAGGATATTACAGAAAATTTATGAAAGCATATGCTCAAATTATCACGCCTATGGAGAAACCGCTGAAGAAGGAAGCAACATTCTTTTGGGACGAAGAACGTCAATGCAACTTAGATGTCTTGAAAGAAACGATGGTCACTGCGCTGATCTTGGTATTCCTGGATTAGAAGAAGGAATTTCACGTATACATGGATGTCTCTTGCATTGTGTTGGGTGCAGTGTTAATGTAGGCCATTTAAGGAGAAATGGACCACCCTATAGCCTTCGCGAGTAGGAAATTATCAAAGGCCGAGAAGAATTACTCAATGACTGAGTGCGAAGGGTTGGCTATGGCATACGTGCTGCAAAAATTCAGGAACTATCTGTTAGGTGGACATTTTAAAATGTACACAGATCATTATGCCTTGAAATACTTGGTCAATAAGCCTATGTTGGGGGGGAATATCTGCAGATGGTTGCTACTATTCTAGGAGTATGACTTTGAAGTAATTGTGAAGCTAGGGAGGTTAAATGTAGGGCCTGACCATCTGTTGCAGATTGAAATAGGTGAAGAACCCAATAATATGGAGGAAGGGTTTCCAGATGCGTAGCTCTTCATGGTGTGTGTAGCAGATAATCACTTTGTAGATATTATTCACTTCTTGACTATGTCGATGGCACCGGAAGGGTATACGATTCAACAAAAGAAGGAATTAGTAGTGCACGCTATAGATTTTTCAGTTATTGTAGGACATTTGTATAAGATGGGTGTTGATGAAATATTATGCAGATATGTGCCAGATTTTAAGAGGGATAACATTCTTGCTGAAGCTCATGGGGGAACTGTTGGAGGTCATTATGCAGGAAAAGCGACTGTGCAGAAGATTTTGCACGCAGGACTATGGTGGCCAATGCTTCATAGGGATTCCAAGGCATATTGTAAGGCATGCGATACATGTTAGAGAACGGGTAGACCATCGCGACGAGATGAATTGACATTACAACCTCAAGTATCCTTGCAACCATTTGAAAAATGGGTGATTGATTTCATTGGGCCAATTCAGCCCCAAGGAAAGAAGACTGGTGCATGCTATATCATCACTGCGACGGATTATCTAATTATATGGGCGGAAGCACAACTGGTTAAGGATTGTACAGGGGTGACAACAACAAATTTTTTGTTTGAGTATGTCTTAACTAGATTTGGCTGCCCAAAAGTGTTGATGAGTGACAAGGGTATGCACTTTCTGAATGAAACGATCAACACATTGATAGAAGAATTCCAGGTCTACCATCAGAAGAGTACACTGTATCATCTAGAGGTCAATGGTATTGTTGAAGCCTTCAACAAGATTTTGGAGAATGCGCTGATGAAGATCTGCAACATGCATCGAAATGACTGGGATGTGCACGTACCTACAGTGCTATGGGCTTATAGGACTACTTGCAAGAAGCTGATAGGGAAAACGTTGTTTAGATTGGTATATGGTGTAGAAGCTCTAATGTCAATGGAGTATATTATGCTTAGTCTACACATAACAACTCTCACAGGTATGGAAAATTGCAAGGCCTTGGAGGAATGACTCGCACAGTTGATGGAGCTTGAAGAGGATTGATTTTTGGCAGGATTTCATCACCAAGTACAGAAGGAACGTGAAAAATCATGGAACAATTGCCACATCAAACTTCACACGTTCAAGATAAACTATCTTTTCTTGTTATATGATAGTAAGTTCACTAAATTTCTGGGTAAATTTAAAATGCATTGGCTAGGGCAATATATTATCAAAGAAATTACAGATGGAGGTGCAGTTCAGCTCACGAAGCTAAATGGAGAACCTTTTCTAGGAAGGGTAAACGGGAGTTGATTGAATTTGTATACAAGGGATCCTACGTAATGACTATATGGCAGTAGGACAATCTTAGTTCTCTAGGCAGTTGCAAGGGACTATAAAAAACACTTCTAGGTTTGGAGGAGTACGCAGCAGGCAGGCTGCACGAAAGATAATGAAGATGCAATCCAGGGAGCTACACATAGGAAGCTGTGCCAGGTTGGGAGGTGTTGCACAGCACAATAGAAAAGTGACCATTGGAGTCACTGTT
This sequence comes from Pinus tabuliformis, assembly GCA_031772625.1. Taxonomy (NCBI): domain Eukaryota; kingdom Viridiplantae; phylum Streptophyta; class Pinopsida; order Pinales; family Pinaceae; genus Pinus; species Pinus tabuliformis. Next base: position 910,854,443 of record CM062811.1, on the reverse strand, counting down.
CATGATTGGATAGCTAGAAGATGGTTAAGATGAGTGGGTTGGTGGAATTTAAGGCAAAAATATTTGAAGATCTGCTGCCAAAACAACATTTATTGTCAAAATTTTGGGGGAATAGTCGGATTTGAATTCAAAACCCCCTATAAATTATCCATGATGTTCTAACATAGAACACTTTGTGCCCTTAGAGTTGTTGTTGAAATTTGTTGTCTGTTGCTTATGAGCCGAGCATTTTGGGAGGAATTCCTGGCACACAAAGATATTTATCTCGAAGCTCGTGAGTTGTTTATGGAGAGGATGACTACCACCAACCCCACCAAAGCCCTGAGTTCGAAAGCAGCTGTATCCGACGTTCCAGGACTAGGTATCCAGTGTAGAAGCTATGTCTGCGGTGCCCATGAAGCTGAGGTCACCAAGGCCGAAACAGACCATGGCGAAAGACAAACAACCTGCCATGAAAGAGAAGAAACCTGTAGGAAAGGAAAAGCAGAAAAAGCCAGTGCACGTATGCACTTCTTGAAGGAAGCATACCGCAACACCAACGCTGAAGAAAGATAAGAAGCCATTGAAAGATAAGCAGAAGGTAGTGGACCTGGAGGCGAAAGAAGGCCAGGGAATATAAGACATTGACATCGAAGGAGCGAAGCCTATAACGAAGCTACTTGGGTATATCCTTTCGAGAAAGGGAAAGGTGAAGATCACAAAGGACCCAGACTCTGAGAAATTCACCATCTCCACACCCTTGCTACCTGAGCAGGTCTCGTTTGAAGGTCCTCGGATCACGTGGATCCCACTATTGAATATGGAGGATTGTGAACTCGCGGATCATGCAAAGTTCCCCCACTTGGTGACAGACAAATATATGAAGAGAGTTTATTATGAAGAGATAGGTGTTACAACACTTGAAATGGAGGAATGGGTCTGTGGTGTCAAGTGATCAAGCTTGCTCAACTTGCTATGGGTGCCACATTACCACCACACCCCCATTAACACAATTTGTGTGCGCCAACTGCTTACATTGGTGCAAAATGGGTGCCTATGGCTAGGAGGGCCTATACCCATCATAGAGATTCTCATTCATAGGATTACACACCTTCCATACAAAGGTCTGAACCCAGTTAAGGAGTTTGGTGGAAAGACAAGGGAGAAGGACCTTGTAGAAAGAATGAAGAAAGATTACGAACTCATAAAGAAGTCGCGCGAGTATTCAATTTTATCTATCTTAGATCCCATAGTTCAATTGTCCACGTAGATATTAGTAGGAAACGTGATGAGGAAATGTCGTGTGGATGAAGTTTCGACGCCCATAGTGTCCCTAGCTGCATAATGCACGAAGGGTGTGTAGTTCAATTAGTCTAGATACTTCTGTCAGGAGTTCGTGGCAAATTGCTGAGAGGTCTAGGATGAAACCAAGCCATTTCACTATGCTTGGTTATTTCTGTCCATTGTGCTTGTTGCATGGGAATCACTGGAGGATAGGCAGTTTCCTCCACTTGAGGAAGGATTGACAAAGGCAACACAATTCGCCTCCTTATGCACTACCAAGGACCCTGTGTGGATCACAGAGACGAAAATATTTTAGGTCCTGATGGAATCAAGTTTCCGCATGGCTATTAACCAGCGTCCAAGGTTGTCCCCAACCTTGTACACGTACCTGTCAGCTTATGCAACATTCAAGGCTGACTTCCATATGGTGTATATCTAGGTGTGGAAGGATCCAAAGTAGAAATGCAATGACTTGACATATTTGGTAACAAAAATGGGTGTACAAGAGGTGGTAGCAAGATGACTCATAGAGTGGTGCACCCCTTCATATCTCATTGTCGGGAAAAAAATGAAGGAGGCAGCTAAGAAGGCTACGTAGAACATGGCCACGTAGAAAAAGAAGGATGCTACAGAGAAGGCTCGTGTTGAGAAGGAACACGCTGCCAAGGAGAAGGAAGAATAGGAGTAGCGCGAGTCCCAGAAAGGTGACAAGTCACCTTCACCAGAAACAGAAATAGAAAAGCTCACAAGACAAGGTGACTGAGGCGATGAAGGGCAGTGCACCCCCTTCATTCTGAAAAGGCATGAACTAGAGCTGCAAGGTGGATCACGAAAAAAGAAGAAAGATCAAGAAACATAGGTTGAGCCCATGGTGCTCACAGAAAGCGATTTGGATGAGATCGGTGATAAATTCAGGGACATCACAAGCTTGGCCTGAGCAATTACATAACTTTATTTCCATAATTTATGATGAAGATGAGTTTACTAATGAACATGTTGGTCTGCTGCTTTCATTCACACTTCACGAATCCCCATTTCTTTGGGTGCTTAGCCTATCGACTCACACCGTGCACTCATGTGAGCACTTCTGTGATCTTATTGAAGACATGTTCCATCATTTTGATCCATACCATCTTGACTGGAAACTGTTACAGCAACGGAGGGCTCTGCATGAATCTGTTATTGATTTTTGGCAGCTCTTCTGTGACTTATAGTTTAAAGCTCCGAAGAGTCAAATGAAGTTTTCTTATCTCTGGGACTGGTTCGAGTACTGTCTTAAGAAATATGCTCATCCTAAGAGAAAGCTTGATGTCAAGCCTCGATCAAGCTTCTTCATTGATGGAACTGTGCAATTCCATGTGGGAGAAGGCACTGTCTCAATGGATTGACCGCCTCCCTCTCATTCAACAGTTCCACCATCGCCCAATGATGCTGAGGATCATGTTCACACATCTTTTCATACTTCACACCCTCCCAACATCACTCCACTCAATTTTCGCGCAGATTTGGTTGTGAGTCCTTCAAGTTCCCATATGCATTCTTTTCTTTGACCTCCGTCTTCGTACTCAGGTGTTCCTCCGGATGATGTTGTCTTTTGTTCGTCCATTCCGGACTCTTCACTTGTTGTGAATGAGGAACAACCCACTATCGGAGTTGGTGTTTCACAACCAACATGCGTTTTCATTCATGAAGAGTATGAGTGGGAGTTTGAACATCAACACTTGGCGAAGGATGACTCCCTTCCATCCGAGACCCCTTTGTTCTTTCCTAGTATCTTTCGTGAACTTGCCATCCATATTTTACATGTGTGTCTTCATCCACGGATGCACCCATTGTTGATCACTCGCAGGACTCACCAAATGCTAGTCCATCATTCGACAATGAAGAGGATAAGTTATTCATTGAATATCCACTTGATCCTTCATCTGTATTTTCAAGAAACATAGAGGATGAGTTCATTCGCTTTTCATCAACCCTTCTATTTGATTCATCTGATCACGAGGATGTCGAAGAATTCATTGATTTTTTTGATCGTGGTAGTCGTGATCCATTTCTTCCATTTTTTATAAGATCATTAATCTATCACAATTGATCTTTCGAAGCCATCGGTTTATGATGATCTACCTAATGATAAAGTTGAGACACCCAAGACTATCGAGGCACTTCAGCCCGAGCTGATGGTTATGTCAGGCCCTTGCTCTCTTGGGGTTAGTCTCACCTTCAATCATGAAACTGTTCAATCACCCAAGGCTCCTCATCACTCATCTATATGCATTAAAGATCCAACTCACTCACAGATCACACTTCCTCCACTCAAACTACACGATCCCATTGATCGTGCATTGGAGAAGTCTTACATTACAAGCACTTGTTCACGACACAAGTTGTCTTTGTTTCTTTCGTTTGCTTGCATGTCTCAGTCAAGAGTGTGCTTTTGCTTCAAAGTTGCACGTAGTGTCACACAACACCATGATAAGTCCATGGACTATCCTTCATGCACATGCACTCACCTATGTCCCTTGGGCACTTTGAAACCTGAAGTTTGGCTATCTTCACTGTTATATCTTTCTTGTATGTTGGTCCACACAACTAGTTTACTTGCGGACCAAGCCTTCACCCACATGAGTCTACCAATCTATCGGTGGCTCCATTAGAAGTATCACTTCACATGATCAGGCCCATGCACCATTAGTGTAGGAGTAGGATTAGTGTTTTCTTTCAGTTGTTTGCTTGCATGCTTGTTTTCTTTCATGATTTGTTTGCTTGTTTGTTTGCTTTCTTTGCTCTCAATTTTGCTTCGACTTTTCTTTGCTTTGTTGTTAGTTCATTCGTTTGTTTCATTCGTAGGTTAGTTTGCATGAAACCATGTGCGACTCATGAAATGAGATGGGTAAACTACAAGAGGGTTTGTACATCTATCGCTACTTGGTTATTTGTCATCTTGTCTTTGTATGATGAACTTGTTACTCTTAGTCCATGATACATTGAAGGAAAATACATACTCTTCGAAGTGAACCTTGGTGTAACCACAATGGCTGTGTTCACTAGTGTCACCTTCTCTAGTCGATGTTTTAGGGTTAACCCTTATTATCTTAGTCAAGTAGAGTAAGGTGAGGGGGAAAACCTTAATAGGCACGTCAGAGATTCATTAAACTACTTCTCTGCTGGAACAACTTCTTCTGCTCTCAATAAGTCAGGATCCCTCTTCCACCTATGAAATGAATAAGTGTTATGCACAATGAAAATGAAAAAAAATGAAAAGTCAATAAGGCGAAAGAAGAGAAAGTCTTCCTACGCAAGGAGATGATGCAAGCAAATTCGTTGAGGTATTGACCAAGCTCGTTGGTAGTGGAGCCATGCTTTTGTTCGTATGTGACTCTATCGGGGTACTGTCCAGGCCTGCTAGTAGTGTGTAGGTTTTAACCTCATACAGAAATTACCTGCATACGAATTCTAGAAACACAGAAAATAAATAATTCGAGAGAATAACACATAAAACACATATACACAGAGATTTTCCCCTAGATCCCAAAACTGGGACTACCAGCTTGATTTTTCATTATGTTCCTTTCAATGTTACAATACATATTTATGCATGCCGAAGCATCTAGTACCATGGACCGAAAACCATTGTGTCCAAAACCAGGGACCGAAAACCATAGGTAGGTTTGCCCAACCTAATATAGGGTCCAAATTTTTTTTTCCTAGGGTACTTCCCCGGACCTCGTAGAGGGGGGCTACCTGCCCCCCTCAAACCCCCCGAACAAGGGGGGCTTCTAGCCCCCCTATGAACCCCCCGTTGCACAATCGGCACAATGAAGGAGGGGCTCCACCCCCCCTCTAACCCCTCAGTTCACTACGTAGGTTTGTAGTGGAAAGAATATAACACAACCCAACATTCTCCCACTTGTTGTTTTCTTTCCACAGGGGGCCACAAGAGAGCTTAGTCATTTTTTCAGCCCTAAAACACCCATTGTCTCTCTACACCAAGAAAACTTCTCAGAGCTCGCAGATTTTGTCAATGCATGTGCAGTATTCTTCAAAGTGTCCACCTTTACTAACAACACCTTTTTGTCTTCTATCATATCCCTCACAAAGTGATACTAAACATCAATGTGCTTTGTCTTTGAATGATATGCGGGGTTCTTTTCCAAGAAAATTGCACTTTGATTGTCACAGTCTATCCTTATAGCTCCCTGTACTAACCCCATACTTGAACACAATCTATACAACCAAACTGCTTCCATGCTTGCATGAATGGCTGCCATGTATTCTGCCTCTATAGTTGATAGTGCCACTACAGATTGTTTCTTACTCATCCAACTGACTGCACCTCCAAATAGGTTAAACACATACCCACTTGTAGATCTTCTTTGATCCAGATATCCAGTCCAATATGCATCAACAAATCCATGAATATCCAATATTCTGTCCAATCCTGGTCTTCCTTGGTAGCACAAATCATAATCACTAGTGCCACGCAAATACTTGAAAACCCGCTTCACTGCTGTCCAATGCTCCTTCCCTGGTTTTGACATAAACCTGCTTAATACTCCCATTGCATGTGCAATGTTTGGTCTAGTACAGACCATTGCATACATCAGGCTACTGAATGCACTTGCATATGGAACATGGGACATGTCCTCTTCCTCTTTTTGTGTCTTGGGACACTGTTCAGCAGATAACCTCACACCTATAGGAATAGGAAACTTCACTGGTTTACTATCCTACATATTAAATCTCTGCAGTATTGTCTCAACATACTTCCTCTGTTTTAACCAGAGCTTCCTCTTTGCCTGATTTCTTTTAATTTCCATGCCCAAATATAGTTTGCACCACCAAGATCTTTCATGTTGAATTTGGAGGACAATTGGGTCTTCAAATCCTGGATAATTTCTTTGTCATTTCCAACCAGCAACATATCATCCACATACAATACTAGATAAATAACACGGTCACCAATTAATTTAAAATACACATAGTGATTTGCTTTGCTTCTAGTGAAGCCAAGTCCCCGTATAAATGTATCATATTTCTGATACCACATCCTTGGTGACTGTTTTAACCCATACAGAGACTTCTTTAACTTACATACCAATTCTTTCTTACCCTTCACCGCAAAGCCTTCAGGTTGCTTCACATAGATCTCCTCTTCTAGATCCCCATGAAGAAATATTGTCTTCACATCCATCTGTTCTACCTCAAAATCAAAAGCAGGAACAATAGATAAAAGTAATGTAATAGAAGTTACCTTGGCAACAGGAGAAAAAATATCACCAAAATCAATTCTCGGCACCTGGGAATAAACTTTTGCTACCAACCGAGCTTTGTATTTCTCCACCTTTCCTTCTGCATTTGTCTTCTTCTTAAACACCCATTTGCTGCCAATGGGTTTCCTTTCGACCGACAACTCCACTAGATCCCAAGCCTCATTTTTGTGCAAAGATGCCATTTCATCAACCATGGCCTCTTTCCAGAGTTTTCCATCCTCTGAATCTACTGCTTCCTTCATAGTTCTGGGATCATCATCAGTAATAGATAAAACAAAATTTGAACAGAAAGCAGATGGACTATACCTTTTTGGCTTCCTTCTTTCTCAAGCTGATCTTCTTACACTTGGAGTTTGTGGCTCTTCATCTTCTGATTCCTCCTCTGCTGTAGAGTCTGATTCTTCCTCCTTTAGCTCAAACTCTACCTTCTCAGGTTCCTTTGGTTGGACTTCATGTTTAATAACATCTTTCATCTCTCTGAACACCACATCTCAGATGTACACAACCTTCCTTGTTACTGGGTTCCAAAGCTTATAACCCTTTACACCATCCTTATACCCAATAAAGATGCACTTTTCATATTTACTATCTAACTTGGTGCGTTTCTCCTTTGGAACATGTACATATGCATCACATCCGAATACCCTCAGATGTGAAAGAGAGGGTTTCTTACTAGTTCATACCTCTTGTGGAGTCTTATCCTCCAATACTAATGAAGGTGATTTGTTGATTAGGTAACATGCTATCTCCATCACCTCTGCCCAAAATTCTTGTCCTAACCCGGCACCACTGAGCATGCTTCTTACCCTTTCCATCAACGTCTTGTTCATTCTTTCTGCAACTCCATTTTGCTGAGGTGTATATGGAGTAGTCTTCTGCCGTGCTATACCACACTTCTTATAGAATTCTTCAAATTCCTTACTACAAATTCTCCACCATTATCTGTCCTCAGCACCTTTATCTTCTTCTCTATCTGGTTTTCCACCAGAGCCTTGAATTCTTTAAACTTGTCAAAGACTTCAGATTTCTTCTTAAGGAAATATATCCATGTATTCCTTGAGAAGTCATATATAAATGATACATAGTATACAGAATTACCCAGTGATGGAACCTTCACAGGTCTAAATACATCACTGTGCACAAGCTCTAATATATGTTTCGCCCTATTACCACTAGAGGGGAAACTCACTCGATTCTGCGTCCCATATACACAATTTTCACAGAAATAAAAATCCAGAGAGCTATTACTCATACCTTCTACCATACCTTTACCATGAAGTATTCGAAGGCCCTTACCTCCAATATGTCCAAGCCTTTGATGCCACAGCATGGTCTTATCTCCAGAGACCACTAGATTTTCTACTCCACTTTCAGGAGCCACAAAATTGTTGCACCCATCAACAACAGTGCTACCTTGCAGCTTGTACAGAGTTCCATTCCAAACTCCCTGCATCAATACCAGTGCTCCTTGAACCATCTTGCAGGTATCCTTCTTGAACACTGTTTTTACACCTGCATCATCCAACTTGCTTACAGAAATCAATTTTCTCACTAATGCAGGAATATGCAGAACACCCAGAAGTGTTCTTACCCTTCCACCTTGAAACTTCAACTTTACTTTTCTATGACCAACAATTCTAGCCTTCCTATCATCCCCTAAGAAGACATCACCACCATTGTATTTATCATACTCGCAGAACCACTCTCTATGGGGAGTGAAGTGAAAGGATGCACCTGAGTCAATCAACCATGCCTCATGATCTACATGTGTACTTGAAGAAGCCAAGTAAACATCCCCACCTTCATCTGAGGTGGTTTTCGCCTCTGCAGAAGGAGCATCATCAGATCCCTTTCCTTTATCAGGAGATTTAGATTTATAGTCCCTTTTGAAGTGCCCTTCCTTTCCGCATTTCCAGCACACCACCTTTACATGTTTTCCTGGAGATTTAGATCTCCCTCTAGATTTAGATCTCCCACTCGATGAATTATTTTTGTTTCTGTTCTGAGACCATCCTTGTATAGACAAGGCATCACCATTCTGTCTCTCCATATTTTTCCGTCTCATCTCCTCCGTCAGCAAGGATGAGACTATTTCATCAAAATGCAAGGCAGTTGCATTGCTACCTATTGCAATAACCAGACTATCCTACGAAGTTGGTAGAGAACAAAACAAACTAATGCACTTATCTTCATATGAAATTTTGATATCAACAGGTGCTAACTGACTTACCACAATATTAAACGCATTCAGATGCTGTGTCACTGAGTCTCCATCTTTCATCCTCAGGTTATACAGCTTTTTTCGCAGGAACAATTTATTCATCAGAGACTTAGATTGGTACAAATTCCCTAACTTGTCCCACAAAGCCTTCACCATAGCTTCCCTTGATACATTCAGCAATACTGAATCTGAGACACACAATCGTATTGTGCTCTTTGACTTCCGATCCAACTTCTTCCATTCTTCATCGGTCACTCTCGTTGGTTTAGTACCCAGATCTACCGCGATCCACTAATCTTTATCCACCAATAGATCCTCCATCTTGAGTTTTCACAACTCAAAAATATGACCATTAAACTTCTCAATCTCTATCTTTCCACTACTCACCATCTTCTTTCACCACCAGAATTGATCTCGTAGATCTCCCACTGAACAGGGTCTACCATAGGCCCGAGCAAAACCCCTCAGCAACAAAGGTGTCCCCTTGAAGCCAAAACCTGGCTCTGATACCAAATGTAGGTTTTAACCCCATACAAAAATTACCTACATACGAATTCTAAAAACACAGAAAATAAAAATGCGAGAGCATAACACATAAAACACATATACACAGAGATTTTCCCCTCGATCCCAAAACCGAGACTACCAACTTGATTTTTCATTATGTTCCTTTCAATGTTACAATACATATTTATACATGCCGAAGCATCCAATACCATGGACCGAAAACCATTGCGTCCAAAACCATGAACCAAAAACCATAGGTAGATTCACCCAACCTAATATAGGGTCCAATTTTTTTTTCCCGGGGCGCTGCCTCGAACCCCGTAGAGGGGGGCTACCTGCACCTATCAAACACCCTGGATAGGGGGGGCTGCCACCCCCCCGTGACCCCCTCGCTGCGTAATTGACGCAATGAAGGGGGGCTCTACCCCCCCTCTAACCCCCAGTTCACTATGTAGGTTAGTATAACACAACCTAACACAGTGGAGAAATATGAGAGATGAAACTAAAACTCTGAAGACTATACTGCTTATGCACCTATATACCCCTCAACCCCAATCGAAACATATGTGTTTCCTTGGCTTGGAATGTGTGTCAATTGGCCAAGAGTCTGGCAGATGCTACATCTTACAATCGAGGTAGTGTGAAGCCAAGACAAGCTGAGAGATGAACAATACTTTCGGAGGTGTTAGACTTTCTTTTCACGAATAAGGTCCATTTAGAGAGCTGGAGCTCTACCAGTGTGTCGCCAAGTGTTGTAGCAACTACAACCACACTCCAAAATTTTTCCTTAGCCTGTTTTGGAGCCTCCCTACCAACCCTTACAACATCTTTCCTTGCTTCGTCAAGTCCTCAAGCTTCAGTGTCTTTCTTGCTCAAAGGCAGCCTGTCAATCATAGTTTGATCTTTTCCCTTCACAGGCTGCTCACCTAAACTTGGTCCAGTTGCAGGCTGAGCAACTTCCCCTTGAAAATTGTGCATTTCTGGAGGGCAACTAGCCTTCCCTCCAAAAATTGTGCAATCCTCTCTGATAGCTTGTTGGGCTCCAAGATTGCGCAATATTGTCAGCCAACCCTACCAGCAGGATTTGCACAAATTTTCCCAGTAGCAGGCTGTTCAACCCAGGATTTGTGCAAATATAGGCAGCAATCAGCTGCTCAGCCCAGAAATTGTGCAAATCTCCTCGGCAGCCAACCCAGCTCCCAGCTAGAAATACGCATTTCTCTCCAGCATTCAAGCAGCCTCTTGCATGTGAAGCTGAGTTGACCGGTTCCCTGCGGGACTAAGAAAAACAAACTTGCATGCATGGGCTATTTCTCCCAAGGCAGCATGCAAAGGCATCCCTTGTTTTGAGGATCTGTGTTTAGCAGTTGGAGGTTACATGCAAGTAACAATTTAGAAACCTCCCTCCAAGTGTCGTTGTTGGGTGAAAATGTGCTCGTTTAATTCTGTTGTAGTACTTGCCCAACTATTTAATTTTTCAATCCAAGGTTCGTAAACTTATGAGGAACATGCACTATATATGCAGGACCGAAGTGGAACTAATTTAATCTAATCTAATCTAAATTACTGAAATCAAATTAATCTAGGAAGGCATTGAAACATTAACTATGAAAGCAGGAAATTGCATAAAAGAAAAAAATACAACATGTGAAGAATTGAATGACAAACAACATATGTGAGCTCACAACAATAAAAATATCTTATATTACAAGAATCAAATTACAAATCATGAAAGCATAATAAAAATGAAAAACTAAGAATTCCTTTCCATTATTCATTCTTCCTTATTAAAATGAAGAGAGAGCACTCTCTTATATACATGAGGAAGATAACCTTCTCATAATTACATATCCAATATTCTCTCAAGCACTCTCAACTAATTTCCCATTATTACAAGATATGATCCCACAAATCTCTCAAGCATTTTTAACTACTTTCCCATTATTACAAAATATGATCCCTTTGAATCCTCCATAAATCTCTCACATATCTTGGATAAGATATGCCAACCAAATCCTCCATGATTTTCTCCTTAGGAATTGGATAAGATATGCCAACCAAATCCTCCATGATTTTCTCCTTAGGAATAGGCTTGCATAATTATCTCCTTAATATGGTGGAGGAGATATTAATTCTTCACATATTTCCTACACATCACAAAACTCACATATTCTTGAGATATATATAAAAATATGTATATTTTCTAATATTTAATCATAAATTCACTTGTAATACAAAAATAAATAAAATGGAAAATAAGAAGGTGAAACCCAAATGTATGTATGAAAATGATATGATAAAAGGTTAATGGGATGATGAAATGTAAGGAATAGAGATGGAAAAGGTGGATGAAAATATGACATTTCTGAGTCCCAACATCCTCCCCAACTGAACTTGTTGCATGTCCTCATGCAACCATGCATGGGTCTCTTTAAGAACATTTGGCATTTTGAACTTTGGCTTTACATGATGATGTCTTTTAATAATGAATGTTTCTAGGATATGTGAAAGACATGAGTAACAATTTACATTTTCTTATGGTTGGTTCTTGTGTGACAACCATGAATACAAAGAATGTTGGTTCTTGTGTTAACAACATTCATTTCATTTTCTGTTCTCTTTTCTTCAATAATAATGTAAACACCCACTAGAAATCATAATGTGCATAAGAAAGCCCTTTTGTAATATTAATGAAGCATGCCAATATTGCGTATGAAGCAAAGTGCAACAAAGTATCATTGGAAAATAAATGTTGGTGAATGGTAAATGGAGTGATAGTGGTGAAGAAATGGAATCATGGAAGTGAATATGTAGTGAATATAGTTCTCCCCCCCTCAACTAAATTGGTTGCATGTCCTCATGCAACTTGACATGGCTTATGAAAGGAAATATAGCATAGTGAGGGAATTTTCCAAAATATTCAAGTTAGCATATAAGGAATTGCATGATTAAAGATTAGAAAACAACATACCTCTACTTACCCAAGAATGATGAATTATGCAATAGGAATGTAACTGCTGCTACTGCTGGATCAGGAAAATGTGACTGATGTTGTTGTAACTGGATCCTGGGAAATGAAGGAATTTGAACTGTTGAAGCTGAATCATGGAAAAGATAAATGATGAAAGTGGAACTATGGTACTTTCATAGATCAGAATTCATGCTGCTGTAACTGCTGAGAGAGTCGTGAAAAAGTGTATAGTCTTCACCCGCTACAAACTCGATGGTACAATTCTAAACATGCGAATAAATGTGTCGATGTCGAGCATGAATAGAAATCATTGGATTATCGGCCATTGATGTATGCCGTTAACCAATGCGAGGCAACTCACCATTGATTTCAATGAGTGCCAAGGTACCGGAGTACATCTTGCGAAGTGCGAATGGATGTGCTGAAGTCGAGCCACTTGCAAGATCTGAAGATCAAGGGACATTGAAGTATTCCCATGATCGTTAGCGAGAGAACTTGCCATTAAGGCATGCAAGACTCTAGGTACTCAAAAGGAATTCTAGTCTATTTCCATATAAGGTGCTGATGTCGATGGGGAAAGACTTGTTGAAAGGTGGGCCTTAAGGAATCCCACATCAGTCAACGCAAGTTTGGACAAAAAGATTTGGTAGGACTATAAATGGAACGAACTCACGGACAAGCAGTGTGGATCAACATGGCTAGGAAATCAAGGCAATGTAATCATGGAAAGGGAATGAGTTTTATTCAGAAGGCAAACCAGAAGGAAAAAATAAACTGAAAAGGATAAAGGGATGTATGCGATTCAGAAAAATAGGCGTGCATGAAGTCGTGAAAGATAAGGAAATGGAAGATGGGCTGCAACACAAGGATGGTCTAGGAATTTGGAAGGAAAAAGGGAAGCAATCATGACGCAAAAAGATTTGTTTGTGTAGTGGAAAATGTCATGATATGTGTAGTGAAGAATTAGTTCCTTCAAGCGTCCAATGATGCATGTTTCATTGTGATTTCGAAAAATCACTTTTGCATTAGATTGTCTTCACTCTGAAAAACTTAGCACCATTCCTGCATAAAAATTGTCACCTTTGTGTGCCATCTCCATCGATCATTCCTGTATGAAGTGACTCAAAAACAAATTAGCGCATTTTCAAGAATTTATGAAATGTCCATTTGTAAATTATTTTTCGAAGTTACACTAATTGTGGATGAAAAGGGTGTCGTATCATAATGTTGAGCTTTCTGCATAAGCTTCTCGTTGACCTACACAACACCAATCTCATTTATCTTGTTAGTATATGCATCCTAACTTTTGCCCATAAATTCACAAAAAAAATCCAACATACTTTGATTTCCCCCCAACTAGAAATATTGCATGTCCCCATGCAATGTACTCATTGATTGTGCAATACTTTTTCAAAATGTTTTTAGTGGTTTGCAGGAAAATTGATTTAAAACATTTGAAAAGGCTGTTGTATTTATGAGGGAACAAGTAGTTAGTTTATAAATAAATGAGGGCAATTGATTATGATTATATATATATTTATGTATTACAGACAAAACTAATAATGAAAAAAACAAAAAAATTAACCCTGATTAAAACAAAATAAAAAAATATATAACTTAATTTATGTATTAGAGCGTTGCCTTAGCTTTTCCCGCTTGGTTTACATTCACACCCTATGCTTCGTATATTTCATTTTCATTTCGTGGAGAACACATCTGAAAACGACAACTTCAAATTGAAACTATTGGACGTTTTCAAACCGAAGCATTATATCATCAGTGATATGCTACATGATGATCGTTTGATGACTTGCAGTTTGCTAGCTAGGCTTTCCACGTGTCTTCACATGCATCTGAATACAAGAAGCGTCGATCTATTGACTTTTACGCCTCAAATTTATCAAAATATTATTGAATATGGCAAAGAAAGAAAGTACTGATCCGGACTACAGAACACACATATGGCCCAAAAAGAAAAAATTCCTAATTACAAACCACAGGAGGTCATCGGAAAGATGCAATTGAATAGGAGGCTCTAGAAGAGGAGAATTTTAGGAAGGCAGGGGATTGATACAGTCTTGACATTACGATCACATTACTTCGGGTGAATTTTCAGTTGTTTTGGTTGAAATTCCAGTAACTGGAATGCTTCCAGCAGTGCATGCTCATCAACGGTCTTATCTCGGAGCTGTCTCTTCAAATCATAGCCAGAATTCTTGGGCCGCTGGAAAGACAAGGTGTGCCGTGCCTTTTGCTGATCGCGGAGCTGCAAGCAATCCAATGACAAGACCTATACCCCTATACCAGACAGACCAGAATGATAATGATCTCCTCAATGAAGTTATACTGGAGGCACGGGAGCGATTGGAGAAGAGACTGAGGGCATCATCAACATCGAATAGGAGGGATAGTCATGTTAGGCGGGTTAATAATAGAGAACAGGTTTATGTTGGTGGTTTAATTGCTGAAGCAAGGCAACCATCGGAGCTTTGTGAAGGACCTGTCATCGGCGAAATGATGGGATTGGCCGAAAAGGACCGTGTGTTGTGCATGACTCGGGCAGGAGGTCGTGGGATCGAAGCCGTTCCAAGAAATCTTACAAAGAAAATTATGACATGTTTTTATTTACAATTTGTACCATGCATAAGCAAGAGGATCAACACGTGGAGGGAGGATCCAGAGCCATAACAGTCTCAGTCAAAATATTGCCAATCAATTCTCCATGGATATGTAACACAAACCAAAGGATACATTCTAATTATAATGATGTCGCAGGAAATCAGATGCATACAAGTCAAATAAATAACCAATACATTCTGAGATCCAAAACTAATCGAAAATTTCAGATCAGAATTCAGCAATAAGTAATCAAATTGTCTCTAGCAGTCCCGCAGTCACTGTGCCTCAGATTTGGTCAATTAGGCTACCACGAACAATTTGGAAGCCGATATTAACACAAGTCAATTGATTGTCATCGGCATCAATCAGCTTCATCTTGAGCGTATATGAGCCAGGTGGAGTGAATCCTGGCATGTTGTCTTGGTACAAAGATCATGACTTTTCGTATGGACAGTACTCCATAAAAAAAAGACATCAATACTCAATTGTCCACCAGAAAGGGCCTCGTCCGAAATTGCAGAAATCTTAAATGTGGCCGGAGCACCGCTCACAACTGGATTAGGATTGATATCCACCGATTTAACCTTCACCGGGTAGCTGGTATCCAAATCACAATAAGTAGGCTCCGATGCTGCCGCATTTGCTAATGCAATCAACGAAGAGCTCACCACGAAAACCAGAAGTACCCAACAGAGCGATTTTCCGTCCATTTGTACGAATCGATGAAGAATTTCTGGATGAAAAGTTCAAGGAAACAAAGCCCTAAAAATCCAACGAAGATCATTTTTTTTTTCCTATGAAGATTATTCAGCTCTTGCTCAATTTCCAGCACCAGGATAAGATGGCCTCTTACTGCTCTATTTTTATTAAAAAATTAATCCTATCTTTAAAAACAAAAATGGTTAGTTTTAATTTTTTTTTTTAATCAATGAAAAACTAAAGTTGAGAAAGAAACTAAACTTTCTCTTAATTTTTTTAACAAATGGACATAATAATTTGCATATTGAAATATGTCTTTGATCAAGTGTATTGCAAAACATTTATTTATTCTTGAAATTAGTCTAAATCATCCCTATTTTCTGATCCTCGAGATCATACAAAGATGCAAGAGGAGAGCATACTTATTCTAGGTAAAAGCAAAACTGAAAATGAAAGCAAAAATTAAAAATGAAAGCCTACCTACTCTATACTAATTAGAAAAAATTAGTTACGTGTAATTAAACTTCCAATGGAGCCACTCACGTAGCAGTAACAACAATAGATCTAGAAGCAATTTTTTAAATGATGGATGAAAATATTTGACAGTGAATGAGTCTAGTTGTTGTAACTGCAAATCAACTAAAAAATAAAAAGATGAATCTAATCTAGTACTTACCTGGAACCATTGTTCAATAAAGCTTTGATAAGCACAATTTCTCTCACTCAGATCATGTTGTAACTCCTGTTCTTCTTCTCCGATCTGCTGTTCTTCTTCCTCAATCTCATGTTCGAATGACTATTCACCATCAGATACGCAGGATTCTTCAGATGTTGAATCTTCGTTTATTTCTTGGGGCGTAGTTGAACTTTCAATTCTTGTCAAGATCTCCTTTTCCAGGGAAGAGGAGATTCCGACTTCTGCAAGGATCTGAGTGAGTAGTTCCAAGCTAACACTCATTATAGAACCATGTTGAAAGAGATTCTAAAAACAACAACAAAAAATCAGCACACTAAAAAACAGAAGGACCACAGAAATAATCTTGAATTCAATACTCAATTAAGCCCTCTTACAAGGACTGCTCATTAATTGAGTAATCGAATGCTTCAATTACAACCATGAACCATGAATTCATCAAACATTCTTCACAGTTGCAAAAATCAAACACACTTGCAGAAATTTAAAAGTCACACTTGCATAAATGTAAACACACCCTACATGCCCTGATCCATAAGGTCGAGCCCATTACGGTATCTTGAATGCGATGCGTAGGTTGTTCCCCACGTCTTACCGCCTTAACACCTTGTAGTTAGGAACATGTCTAAACACACTTGCATGAAAAATAAAACTAAACTTCAATCCATCATGCCTCCCCGGCAACGGTGCCAAAATGTTGGGTGAAAATGTGCTTGTTTAATTCTGTTGTAGTACTTGCCCAACTATTTAATTTGTCAATCCGAGGTTTGTAAACTTATGAGGCACATGCACTATATATGCAGGACCGAAGTGGAACTAATTTAATCTAATCTAGTCTAAATTACTGAAATCAAATTAATCTAGGAAGGCATTGAAACACTAACTATGAAAGCAGGAAATTGCATAAAAGAAAAACAATACAACATGTGAAGAATTGAATGAAAAACAACATATGTGAGCTCACAACAATAAAAATATCTTATATTGCAAGAATCAAATTACAAATCATGAAAGCATAATAAAAATGAAAAACTAAGAATTCCTTTCCATTATTCATTTTTCCTTATTAAAATGAAGAGAGAGCACTCTCTTATATACATGAGGAAGATAACCTTCTCATAATTACATATCCAATATTCTCTCAAGCACTCTCAACTAATTCCCATTATTACAAGATATGATCCCACAAATCTCTCAAGCATTTTTAACTACTTTCCCATTATTACAAAATATGATCCCTTTGAATCCTCCATAAATCTCTCACATATCTTGGATAAGATATGCCAACCAAATCCTCCATGATTTTCTCCTTAGGAATAGGTTTTCATAATTATCTCCTTAATATGGTGGAGGAGATATTAATTCTTCACATATTTCCTACACATCACAAAACTCACATATTCTTGATATATATCTATATATATATATATATATATATATATATATATATATATATATATATATATATATATATATATATATTTTCTAATATTTAATCATAAATTCACTAGTAATAAAAAAATGAATAAAATGGAAAATAAGAAGGTGAAACCCAAATGTATGTATGAAAATGATATGATAAAAGGTTAATGGGATGATGAAATGTAAGGAATAGTGAAGAAAAAGGTGGATGAAAATATGACATTTTTGAGTCCCAACAGTCGCTTCCCCTAGATTTGTGGCATGCACATCACAACCTCAATGTTATCAAAACTCATCAACCAGATGCTGCAGAGCTCATTCCTCACATAAACCTTGTAGCTTTGACATCCCAAACCACATCTAGAAGCAGTCAACACATTCAACTCAGCTATTTTGGGGTAAGCTCGCTTCCAATGCCTTGTGCTACATTTCTGTCTCTTTTTCTGTATTCGCTTGTGTGAGTGTTGTTTTCTTGATTTCTTTGAATGCCTGTTGTTATTTACATGCATTCTAGCTTGTATTAGCTTTGTTTCAATTTTTGTTGCTATCTCATTGTTGTCACATGCATGAAACTATTTTGTACAGACGTTCGCCCAACTAGCGAATGGCCTCACCCACATGCATGTTGATCTGTTTGCTATCTTCCACTCATGTTTTGCATGTAGCGTTTATCACTTCTGATATCATTTAGTGTCGCCATGCATCACTGACTTACTTGATTTCAGTTTCCCATCAGCGAGTTGGGCCAACCTTAGGGTAGGCTTTGCTTTCACCAAGGCTACGTTGCGCAATCTAGGAAAGGAAGGCTCACCTTCCCCTCCAGATTTGTGCATTCCTACCCAACACTGGCCTCCAGGATTGTTTTGCGCATTTCTAGAGGACATTGGCTGCTTGGCTCAAGAAATTACGCAAATCTGTCCTTGGGCCAATAGTCCTTTCCAGCTAGAATTGTGCAATGCACAATCCCAATAGTCAGCAGCCAAACTAGACTGTGCATTCCGCAATTCTGACAATTAATCAATATCTTAGCAGCCCAGACTGTGCCTTGTGCAGTCTTGGTAGTCGGTCTCTCGACTTCTCGGTTGAAATTGGGCAAACTTCATGATCATTTACCCAGGTATGTTGCAAGTCAGTTCTCATGTTCATTTGGGTTTTCAACTGACAGATTGCTTACTATAAGTGTTTCCATGTCTCTAGGGATCACAGGTGTTCATTTTCTTCTCAGCAGTATAGGTACAATGGTTTCCAAGAGAGCAGAGATGAAGACACCATTTAGAGCGCACTTGGGGATGCAGTTGATCATGTGTTTGTGGGCTTACCTACTCACGAAGACATCAAGTTGTTCATGGACAAGGACATCAAGTGGCAGAATCACAGTGAGAAGCATCATGAATAACAGCTGAAGGCAACACATCGAATGCAAGAGGAAGGTTGTTGACAAAGAGAGTTAGAGCAAAATTGCAAGATCAAGTAGATCCACTGATAATGAAATCAAATTTGGAGACTCAGGCTATGAAGTGGTGGTGCGATAGGAAGATCACACGAAGTTAGAAGATGGAACAAATAAGGAGCTGCATGTGTTGAAGCAGCAACTCAAGAAGAACATGAAGCTGCAGAGATAGTCCAATGAGTTGTAGCAGGAACAGGAATACCAGTGGGTGCAACATGCACTCGTGGATGAAATTGCGCCAGTACGAGTTAAGGATCTATCCCAACAAAAAACACAGAGAAAACATGGTGAGCAATGTTGTTGATCACATGCTAGGGATCCAAAAACATGCATGTCGTTGAGCACACACATGCAATCTAACCCATTCAATACACTCACCAAGGCGAAGACAAGAAGCAAGTCCAACTGGGGCTGAACATGTACTTCGGCAAGTGGATGCGCATGACTACCAACACACACTTGAAGATCAACACAGACACTATGCATCAGTGCGTTGCCGGTTCAACCATACCCAAGAAGACCATGCCCATGTTAGCAGACGAGTTGGATGAAGGAGCTGAACCAATGCACCGGTTTCAATGGAGGTAAGATTTTGCTTCAACAAAATGTCACCATGAGGTACATGAACACCATCACGGATGACCAAGCTTGGCATTAGCTCACCAGCTTCACCATCACAAGCATGTTAAAGAGTTGGTCTCACCACAATGGACCAAGTGTCAGTGATGTCTGCAAGGCTTGCTCAAGCCATGTTGTCTCACATGAGTACATGTGCATTGTAATGTTGAGTCATTTCAAGTGTAAGACAAGTGTCAATAGTTCGAAGTAATAGTCATAGAGTAGGTGAAGAGTCATGAAGATAGTTGAACTGTCAGAAAGGGGAATGTCAAGGGTCACCCCACCCTTTGCTATAAATAGTCCCTCATAACTCATTGTATGGGATTTTGGTCAGCCAAGCTTCTACTAAGACTATCTTGAAGAAGGCTTGGACAATATTGTAACACGCCTTGGCTTCTCCACTACACGGAGCTAGTACATCTCTTTGGAGGAGCAAGTGGATGTGGCTGTAATGTTCCACTGATGGGACTAGCAAGTTTACATGGTGTATTGTATGATTGTGACTTACACTTCTTTATATAATAAAAGCCAACACATTTTCATGCATATGTTGTTATTGTAGTTGGAATGCTCTAGTTTCCTTAATGATATACATTGTTAGCTTACATACTTGTATATGAACTAATTTGTATGCAATTATATGAATCTTGTTGTTAATGTGTTGCATATGTTGTTAATGCTGTCACCGTCTGTGTCGACTGCTTTGCCGGACATCAAACAGACCTTTCTCTGAACCTTTTTATATCAACCGTCACACTCGTCTTGGACTGATTCGTGAGTTTTTTTCATGTTATCTTACCTTGTATGTTGTGACTGCCGCATCTGTGTCGACTATTTTGCCGGAAGCTGTGCATGTCCTTTGTGTTGTGTGTTCCTAGACAAGTTGGGATTGATCCCTTTCAACCTAGAACTCACCTTCACCTTCCTCTCCCTTTGAAGTGTTGGAACCTCTCATACTCATTCCTTGACTCAATGCATCAGTCACACCCTTGCTACTGACAGAGTTATCTTACTTACCTTTTTGCGACATCACAGTCAAGGCATTACCTTACGACCCACTGCTGGGACTCATACACCAAATGGTCTAAGGTCTAATTGGGACTTCTTAACGGGGAGATCCCATTGAAATGTTGGTAGGTCCAACACTGTCAACATTCTGGCACTAGAAGGAGGTCTTGATGACAAGCAGTGTCCTCTCATCCAGTTTTGAACCTTTGCACATCTTTCATGGAGTCTTGCATTCTTCCTCCTCTCAGGTGTTTTTAAAATCATGAAGATGTCTCTATCTTGGGGAAGCTTTTCAATCTCTTGTCCACTCACATGTATGATGGTGAAGTCAAAGTGGCCTAGCCTAAGCACTTACATAAATTTCTTTCCATGATTTATTAAAATATGAGTTTACTAACGAATAGGCCGACCTGCTACTTGCATTCACAATTCGCGAATCCCCATTTTGTTGGGTTCTCAGCCTATCGGCTCACACCATGCACTCATGTGAGGACTTATATGATCTTATTGAAGACACGTTCCATAGTTTTGATCCAAACCATCTTGATCGGAAACTGTTATAGCAATGGAGGGCTCCACATGAATGCATTATTGATTTTTGGAAACGCTTTTGTGATTTACAGTTCAAGCTCTGAAGAGCCAGATGAAGTTCGGTTATCTCTGGGACCGGTTCAAGTACTGTCTTAAGAAATATTATTCTCCATGAGAAATATTGATGTCAAGCCTCACTCGACCTTCTTCGTTGATGGAACTGTGCAATTCCATGTGGGAGCAGGCACTGTCTCAACAGATTGTCCGCCTCCCTCTCATTCGATAGTTCCACCATCGCCCAGTGATGCTGAGGATCATGTTTGCACGTCTGTTCATACTTCACACCCTCCCAACATCACTCCACTCATTTTTTTTCACAGATTTGGTTGTGAGTCCTTCGAGTTCCCATGTGCATTCTTTTCTTCGACCTCCGTCTTCGCACTCAGGTGTTCCTATGGATGATGTTGTCTTATGTTCATCCATTTCGAACTCTTCACATTTTGTGAATGAGGAACAACCCACTGATAGAGTTGGTGTTGCACAACCAACATGCGTTGTCATTCATGAAGAGTATGAGTGGGAGCTTGAACATCAACAATCGGTGAAGGATAACTCCCTTCTGTCCGAGCCCCCTTTGTTCTTTCCTAGCCTCTTTGGTGAACCTGCCATCCATGATTTTTCATGTGTGTCTTCATCCATGGATGCACCCATTGTTGATCACTCGTATGACTCACCGGATGCTAGTCCGTCATTTGACAATGGAGAGGATAAGTTATTCATTGAAGATCCACTTGATCCTTCATCTATCCTTTCTGGAAACATAGAGGATTAGTTCATTCTCTTTTCATCTACCCCTCTGTTTCATTCATATGCTGAAGAATTCATTGATTTTTCTAATCGTGGCAGTCATGATCCATTTGCTTCCATTTTTTATCCGATCATGAATCTATCGTAGTTTATCTTTCAAAGCCACCGGTTTATGATGATATACCTGATGATGAAGTTGAGGCACCCAAGATGGTCGAGGCACTTTAGCCCGAGCTAATGGTTATGTCAGGCCCTCGCTCTCTTGGGGTCAGTCTCACCTCCGATCATGAAACTGCTCAATCACCCAAGGCTCCTCATCACTCGTCTGTATGCATTAAAGATGCACCTCACTCACAAATCTCACTTCCTCCACTCGAACTGTACGATCCCATTGCTCATGCATTGGAGGAGTCTTACATTGCAAGTACTCATTCATGACGCAAGTTGTCTCTGTTTGTTTCATTTGCTTGCATGTCTCAGTCAAGAGTGTGCTTTGGATTCAAAGTTGCATGTAGTGTCACGAAACACCATGATAAGTCCACGGACTGTCTGTCATGCACATGCACTCACTTATGTCCCGTGGTCACATTGAAACACGAAGTGTAGCTGTATTCACTATTATATCTTTCTTGTATGCTAGTCCACACAACTAGGTTACTCGTGGAACAAGCCTTCACCCACATGGGTCTACCAATGCACCGGTGGCTCCATTGGAAGTATCACTTCACGTGATCAAGCCCATGCACCGTTAGTGGAGGAGTAGGAGTAATGTTTTCTTTCAGTTGTTTGCTTGCATTCTTGCTTTGCTCTCATTTTTGCTTCTGCCTTTTCTTGGCTTTGTTGTTAGTTCGTTCGTTTGTTTCATTTGTACGCTAGTTCACATGAAACCATGTGTGACTCATGAAACAAGATGTGTAAAGTACAAGAGGGTTTGTACAACTATCGCTACTTGGTTATCTGTTATCTTGCCTTTGTATGATGAACTTGTTACTCTTAGTCCATGATACGTTGAAGGAAAATATGTACTCTTCGAAGTGAGCCTTGGTGTAACCACAATGCTTGTGTTTTAACTAGTGTCAACTTCTCTAGTCGATTGTTTTGGGGTTAACCCTTGTCAACTCAGTCAAGTAGAGTAAGGTGACAGGGAGAATCTTAACAAGCACATCAGAGATACATTAAACTACTTATCTTATGGAACAACCTCTTCTACTCTCAATAAGTCAGGATCCATTTTCCGCCTCTGAAATGAATAACTGCTATGCACAGTGAAAATGAAAAAAAATGAAAAATCAAATATTCAAATGAAAAATGAATAAGACAAAAGAAGAGAAAGGCTTCTTGCGCAGATGCAAGAAACTCCGCCAGGGTATTGACTAGGCTCACTAGCAGTAGATCCATGCTTGTGTTCCTATGTGACTCCACCAGGGCACTACCCAGGCCTACTGGCAGTGAAGCAACACGAGAGATGAAACTAAAACTCTGATGACTATACTACTTGTGCACCTTTATACCCCTCAACCCCAATCAAAACAACTATGTTGCCTTGGCTTGGAATGTGTGTCAATCGACCAAGAGTCTGGCAGATGCTACATCTTACAATCAAGTTAGTGTGAAGCCAAGATAATATGAGAGCTGAACAATACTTCCAGAGGTGTTAGAATTTCTTTTCATGAACAAGGTCCATTCAGAGAGTTGGAGTTATACCAGTGTGTCGCCCAGTGTTGTAGCGGCTACAAACACCCTCCAAAATTTTTCCTTAGCCTATTTTGGAGCCTCCCAACCAACCCTCACAATAGCTTGCCTTGCTTCATCAAGTACTCAAGTATCAGTGTCTTTCTTGCTCAAAGGCATCCTGTCAATCACAATTTGATCTTTTCCCTTCATAGGCTACTCACCCAGACTTGGTCCATCTATAGGATAAGTAGCTTCCCCTTGAAAATTGCGCATTTTTAGAGGGAAACTAGCCTTCCCTCCAGAAATTGTGCAATCCTCTCTGACAACCTGCTGGGCTCCAGGATTGTGTAATCTTACCAGTCAACTCTCCTAGCAGGATTTGTGCAAATTTTCCCAGCAGCAGGATGTTCATCCCAGGATTTGCGCAAATCTGGGCAGCAGTTAGCTTCTCAGCCCAAAAATTGTGCAAATCTCTTGGGAATCCAGCCTAGATCCCAACCAAAAATATGCATTTTTCTCCAACAGTTAGGTAGTCTCTTGCATTTGTAGCTGAGTTGACTGGTTCCCTCCAGGACTGAGCAAAACAGACTTGCATGCATGGGCTATTTCTCCCAAGGTAGCATGCAAAGGAATCCCTTGTTTTGGGGATCTATGTTTAGTAGTTGAAGGTTACATGCAAGGAACAATTCAGAAACCTCCCTCTAAGTGTCACTTCCCCTAGATTTGTGGCATGCATGTCACAACCTATATGTTATCAAAAATCATCAACCGGATGCTACAGAGCTCATTCCTCACATCAACCTTGTGGCTCTAACATAAAACATCACATCTATAAGCAGTTATCAAATTCAACCCAGCTGTTTTGGGGTAAGCTCGCTTCCCATGCCTTGTGTTGCATTTCTATCGCTTTCTATGTATTTTCTTGTGTGAGTGTTGTTTTCTTGATTTCTTTGAATGCCTGTTGTCATTTACATGTATTCTAGCTTGTCCTAGCTCTGTTTTAGTTTTTGTTGCTATCTCACTACTGTCGCATGCATGAAATTGTTTTGCATGGAAGTTCACCCAATCGGCGAACGACCTCACCCACATGCATGTTGATCTATTTTTTGTCTTCCATTCATGTTTTTCATGCACTATTTATCACTTCTGCTATCACTTAGTGTCACCATGCATTCACTGACTTACTTTCTTTCAGTTGCCCATCGGCGAGTTGGGCCAACCTTGGCTCGAGCTTTGCTTTCACCAAGGCTGCATTGCGTAATCTGGGAAAGGAAGGCTCACCTTCCTCTCCAGATTTGCACATTCTTTCCCAACACTAGCCTCCAAGACTGTTTTGTGCATTTCTAGAGGACTGTGGCTGCTTGGATCAAGAAATTGTGCAAATATGTCCTTGGGCCTGCAGTCCTTCCCAACTGGAATTACACAATGTGCAATCCCAACAGTCAGTAGCAAGACTAGACTGTGCATTCCACAGTTCCAGCAGTCAGTTAGTCTCTCAGTAGCCCAGACTGTGCCTTGTGTAGTCTTGGTAGTCAGTCTCCTGACCTCCTAGCCAAAATTGTGCAACCTTCATGATATTTTACCTAGGTATGTTGCAAGTCAGTTCTCATGTTCATTTTGGTTTTTGACCAACAAATTTCTTGCTATGAGTGTTGCCATGTCTCCAAGTATCACAGGTGTTCATCTACCTCTCAGCAGTACAAGTACAATGGTTTCCAACAGACCAAAGATGAAGACATCGTTCAGAGCACGCTTGGGGATGCAGTCGATCATGTGTCCATGGGCTTACCTACTCACAAAGACACCAAGTTGTTCATGGACAAGAGCATCAAGTAGCAACATCACAGTGGACATCATCATGAAAAACAGCTGAAGGCATCACATCGAATGCAGTGAACGCAATGAATGCAAGAGGAAGGTTGTTGGCAACATAGAGGTGGAGCAAAGTTGCAAGGTCAAGCAGATCCACTGATAATGAAATCAACTTTGGAGACTTGGGATATGAAGTGACGGCACACCAGGAAGATCGTGTGTAAGCAAAAGATGGAACAAAGAAGGATTTGCATGCATTGAAGTAGCAACTCAGGAAGAACATGAAGCTGCCCAGACAATATAATGAGTTGTAGCAGGAACGGGAACATCAGTGGGCGCAACATGCACTCGTAGATGAAACTGCACCAATACGAGTTAAGGATCTATCCGAACAACTGACACAAAGCAAACATGGTGAGTAATCTTGTTCATCACATGCCAGGGATCCAACAACATGCATGCAATTCAACCCATTCAACACACTCACCAAGGTGAAGACAAGAGGCAAGTCCAACTAGGGTTGAACATGTACTTCGGCAAGTTGATGCGCATGACCACCAACACACACTTGAATATCAGCACGGATATTATGCATCAATGTGTTTCTAGTTCAACCATAACCAAGAAGACCATGTGCATGTTAGCAGACAAGTTGGATGAAGGGGCTGAACCAATGCACCGGTTGCAACGGAGGCAAGAGTTTGCTTCAACAAGATATCACCATGAGGTACATGCACACCATCACGGATGGCCAAGCTTGGCATCAGCTCACCAACTTCACCATCACAATCATGTCAAAGATTTGGTCTCACCACAGGGGAATGAGTGTCAGTGATGTCTTGCAAGGCTTTCTCAAGCCATGTTGTCTCACATGAGTACATGTGCATTTTAATGTTGATTCTTGCCAAGTGTAAGTCAAGTGTCAACAATTGGATGTAACAATCATAGAGTAGGTGAAGAGTCATGAGGATAGTTGAACTGTCACAAAGGGGATTGTCAAGGGTCACTCCACCCTTTGCTATAAATAGTCCCTCATAACTCATTGTATGGGATTTTGGTCAGCCAAGCTTTTACTAAGACTATATTGAAGAAGGCTTGGATAGTATTGTAACACGCCTTGGCTTCTCTACTGCACGGAGCTAGTACATCTCTTTGGAGGAGCAAGCGGATGTGGCTGTAACGTTCCATTGATGGGGCTAGCAGGTTTACACGTTGTATTGTATGATTGTGACTTACATTTCTTTATATAATAAAAGCCAACACATTTTCATGCATATGTTGTTATTGTAGTTGGACTGCTTTGGTTGCCTTAAGGATATATGTTGTTTAACTTACATACATTTATATTAAATGATTTGTATGCAATTATATGAATCTTGTTGTTAATGTGTTGCATATGTTGTTAATGCTATCACCGCCCGTGTCGAATTCTCTATCGCACATCAGACATACCTTTCTCTGAACCTTGTTATATCAACCATCACGCTCGTCTCAAATTGATCTGTGAGTGTTGTTCGTGTTATCTTACCTTGTATGTTGTGACTTCCGCATCTGTGTTGACTGATCTACCGAAAGCTATGAATGTCCTTTGTGTTGTGTGTTCCTAGCCGAGTTGGGACTGATCGCTTTCAACCTGGAACTCACCTTCAACTTTCTCTCCCTTTGAAGTGTTAGAACCTCTCATACTCATTCCTTGACTCACTGCATCAGTCACACCCTTGCTACTGGCAGAGTTATCTTACTTGCCTCTGTGCAACATCGCGGTCAAGGCATGACCTTACAACCCACTGTTGGGACTCCTATACCAAACGGTCTGAGGTCTAATTGGGACTTCTTACCGAGATCCCCTTGACATGTTGGCGGGTCTAGAACCGTCAACACTTTCATGTTCTCTGAGTAGCTATGAAATCTGAAGAACTTCTTCTTTCCGAGCAACCATTCCTCTACATATTTTGGCTGCTTCATCTCTCCATCAAAATCAAGAGGCTTCACCTTCTTGAAATCCTCAGGAAAATACTCCCTGCTCCTATAAGGATAATGACGATGAGGACTATAATGATGTCTCATGGATGAGGAACTAGATTGATGCCTATACATACCAGTCCTCATGCCAGGTGTATCTAGTGATATTCCACCTCTAACTATGTCCTCTCTATCCAACCTGTATCCGGACCGAGACCTGCTACCATAGACTCCATTAATTTTCCCTTCCTTCTCTTGGGCGATCCTCAGTTGTCCATGTCTTTGTAACTCCGACAAGATCTGAATTGCATTAAACTCTACCTGCTTCTCTAAGCCATTGCAAGTCTTTCCTAAGCCTTAACCAACCTTTCATTGTCTACTTTGCAACTTGTGATCTTTGCCCTCAAGAAATTCACTCTTGCTTGGGCTTTTTCCTCACATACCCTGCATCCCCGCATTCTGGGGACTTTTGGACCCTTAGAAAATGTACTCAAACTATTGGGGACTCCATTGGGGAATTGGGGAATTTCTAACTGTCCCCAAGGCATTCTCGATAGATCCCAGGGATTTCAGATAGATTTCAGGGATGTTTTGGGAAGGTTTTAGGGATAATCCAAGCACAAAGCTTCAATTTTGACAACCATGGAAATTGATGATTGAACAATATCATCATTTTTCTCATTCATTTTTTTTTGAATGAATGGGATCTAAATTTTTTGTACAAGTTGCAACTCCAAACATTAGGCAACAATGGTATGTTCTATGCTTTAGAGAAATTTTACTTCAATTTATTTATTAGCCCAGTATCAATATTTAGATTAGCAATCACATCAACATGATAGTAAAATGTAGATAGAACATAAACATAAAAAGTAGAAGAAAAACCAATACAAGAGGACATAAGATGTGGCACTAGCCATGGACAAACCCCAATGTGGGAAAACCCTTGATAAAATATTCTTTTAATCTTCAATAGTTCAGCAAAGAGAGATAATACAATTTACAGATATGATAATTTATAACAGCAATAAAAGAGCCCTAACCAGAAAAGTTAATGCTAGTCAACAGGGAGAATTTGACCCTCAGAAAATCGGCCAACTTCAGTAAATTCTGCCTCCAAACAGTAAGATAAAAAACCCTCAAAATAGTCAAATTCATCCCAATCAAAGTCTAGTCAAACAACCCACCTGTGGTTAGCCCTAGCTGCAGTTAACGCTGGTCAACAATCAACGTTTAGCCTCGATTTATGTGCCCATAATGTGGCCTGCCCAAATAGAGATAGCCCTGAAAAAAACAAATTCAAAGGAGGTCAACACATGCTTGTCAACGCTTGGTCAAACTGTCCATAAATTTGGTCTCCTAAATTTTTTGCCTCTTGACATTTCGCTCTCTTGAAATTTCGGCCTCTTGAAATTTCACCCTCCTAAAATTTCGCTCTCTGAAAATTTTGAACATTTGGACAGAGAGGCCCAAAAATTTGTACCCAATCAATGAGGAGAGAGAGACAAGTGTGAATATGAGTGTGTCCAATTGAGGCTAAGTCACCTTCTATTTATATGCAACGTTGGGGATGAATAGATGTGGTTGTTAGGCTTCTGAGCCTACATAAGTTTGCTAGACGACCTTGACAATTTGACCATAATCAAAATAAATTCATAACTTCATTTGTACATGTCATAATCATATGATATTTAGATCAATCCTACACCTCTCGGAGAGATGAATCCAAGAAATATATCAGTTGTCATAAATAAGATGACCCATGTGAATTTTGGACCTAGTTTCCAATTTTAACACTCCCTCTCAACTAGGAATAACTCCATCTTCTAATCCATCTGCCAATATGTACTATCTCTGCCATCAATGCACTTGTTTGCTTTGATCTACTCTTCTAAACTATGAAGAAAAAGAAGTTATCGAGAATGTATCATACCATTCTCTACTGACCTGAAGTTAGTCCCAATCAAAGGAGAGAGTGCCATACCAGCCTTATTGACCCGAAGTCAGTTCCAATAAAAAAATAGTGTCTCATACCACTCTTACTGAACCGAAGTCTGTTCCAATTGATCCCAGATCAATATCAGTCATCCTATCATAGGGAGTATATCCCACACTATATTCATTCCGGGGTACTGACCCATAACTGGTTGAGAATACTGAGGACCATAATCGGGTTGAGAGTAAGATTGATAATTGAAAGGTACATTTCCAGTTCCTTGAACATACATTTGACCTTGGGGTGGTTAGAAACCTTGGTTCGAGTATTGACCTTGGGGTTGATACCCTTGAGGCACATACTGATATTGGGGTTGACCTTGAGGTATAAATTGATACTGGGGTTGACCTTGGGGTACATATTGATTTTGGGGTTGACCTTGAGGAACGTACTAGCCCATAGGTATGTACTGTCCTTGAGGTTGCCCCCCAGATGCAAATTGTGTACCTTGAGGTTGCCCCCCAGGCATTAATTGAGGCTGCCCCCCAGGCGGTAACTGGCCACCTTGAGGTTGAGGATTGGGAATAGAACCTGACATCATAAGAATGTCTTCTACGCTCAACGGTTTATTACCATTGCTTCCAGTTAATAACCCTTGCTCAATGGGTTGAGGAGATGCTCCCAAAAAAGTACCAGAAAGAGACTGATACCTAGAGGGAACAGATGGACCGCCGTACAAAAAAGATTTGGGCGATTGAGTAAACATGGATGACTGTCCTGACATATTGACGGGAGTATAAAAACCTCTAGGTGTTGAGTGATAAGGAGCACGAGGTGGTGAAAAACTTAACCCTGAGTTTTCTAAATAATTAGTCAAAGAAAGATACCAAGAACTACTCCTAGGTGGACTGTAAAAAATTGATTCACGCTCCCTTAGTTCAATGACAGGTTGATTTTCAGGGATAGGGATGCCTACTTCTTCTTCTTCCGGAGCAAGTTCTTCAATAGAAATAAGGCCAGAAGGAAGATCTTGAGTAATTACTCTTTCTACCCTAGGTGAACCAGGACCACTAAAAGTTGGAGAAACAAACCCCGATGTCGGAGTAGCAACAAATTCACTTTCAGGCTCAGATATTTCGGGTTCTTCACCTATATCACTAGTAGATGAAAATCTACCAGCGATTTCAGAGACAGACACTGACTGTGGATTATATTCTGCTACTTGAGTTTGAAAATCAGGATGTACTATCAAAGAAGATTCTCCTTCTTCCGGTGACCTAACTTTTCTGTCTCTAGGAGTTACGAGGACTTTTCAGCCTTCAAGTTGGCTCGGTACTTCCTCAGGAGGTTGGCCCCGAAGTCTACGGGACTTCCTCAGTAACTCAGCCACGTTTATAATCTCAGGAGACTGGCCCCGAAGTCTACGAGATTGTCTTGGTAATTCAGCCACAGTTAAAGACTTTTAGCTACTTCACACGCAAACAAAGTAAAATCTCAATGAAAAGCACCTAAGGCCTCTAAAGAACCAAACAAATTTGAATCACACGCCTAAAGAATCTAGGAGATCAAACACACACAAACAGTAACTTTCCGGACCGAAAACACTAGTTGGTGATGAAATCCAATGTCGCAGAGTTCAGTACATAAATGGTGGTTGGAACAGTTACCCCGGCAACCTGCTTAATGAATAGACTGGCACAAGTTCCTCCACTTAACCTTCTCGAGTGAAGTGAAGCCCCTATAAAATCCAAGTGAGTCTAGCTGACGTCTGCTCCAGGTACAGTGGGATCTTCCCACCACTGTCACCTCAGGAAGAGTCCTAAAGAATATGGCCACTAAGGTTACCAACTGAGACAAATGCGCCTGGGGGAACAGTCTATGATCCGATACGCACGCAAGGGTAGAGTAGCAAGCTCAATCCCCTTGAAGGCTCCTTGACATAATCCAAGGTTTACCAACAAGTGACCCCAGGCTCCTCGACAATGGTTAATCCGAGGTTTACCGTTTTTAATACGTGAATATCTGGTGTTGTTCCTAATGAGGAAGGATTGATTCCCACACTGGTTCGGACACGATCTCGTGCTTCTCCTTTAAGAGGAGCTTTCCCAGAGCATAAATGCAACAATTGGATTTCTTCCCTACCACAAGATACAACTACTTGTTTGTTTTTACTATCTTGGAGAGTTAATTACTCTCCTACTCCAAGACACTAGCGTAAGCCAAGTTGGTGTATCAGAGCCCTAGAAATAAAAATGTTACTAGGTGAATTTTACTTTAAGCGTTAATTTTAGTGGTTTTGTTTAAGTCCAAAGGTGCGGAGATGAAACTCGTGGTATGAAGACTCGACTCAAAATCACTAAAAATGCACGTAAGATGATCTAAACAATCTTTTTCTCTTCGATGAACTTCTAAACTAAGAAAGAGTTTGAGAATGCAAATATTTTATAAACACAAATCTTTCTCAATTAAACAAATTAAAAGAAGAGCTTTTCCTTTCTAAAGCACTCAAAACGAGACAACTAATTATTTCACAAAAATTTCCCTTTTTCGTTTCAAAGCATTCAATCACTACAAAAAACAAAATTTTTCAAAAGATATCTTTTATATTTTGTAAATAAAACACTCAAAACTAATGAAAATGACTAACTTTGAGAGCTACAAACTATAAAAACATATTTGAAGTCAAAGCCTACTTAAAGTCTTTTTTAAGGATGTTTTACTCAGCTAGATGCAAGCTAAGGACTAATTTATGTAGAATCACAAATCAGTCAAGAACAACCAATTTAGTTTTCTTTTTGAAAATGAAAATCCAAACTCTCAAACACAAGCTTTTTGAAGTTTTGTAAAGAGAAAACTCAAAGCGGATTCCTCAAACAAGGGGAGATTTCATTAATGGTCAGACTCATAAGAAAGCTGGTAGACACTAAGGTGAGCTGAAGTCCCTACAGCCTCTAAGCTCAGAGCCACTACACAACCAAAACGAAAAACAAACCCAACAAGCAAAACTCCTAGGAATTTCACGTAAAACCCTAACACTAACGAAATCAATCAAAGGAAAGTTTTTGACAGGGTACACGCAGGTCTAGGCAATGGCTAAAACCTATAAACAAATTCTAAACTGATAAAAAAGAGAAAAATTTAAAATTTCTCAAAATTTTGACAGGGTACGCAGGAAGCTTGTTTACACAGGTGCGTTCATGCTCTGTGCACAAAGCAAAAGCGCATACAAGTACGCACTGTGCTTAACTCAGAGGGTGCGTACTTCTCCCAAAACTATGAAAAATAAAAACTAACTCAAAATTAACTAAATCACCCAATCCCACAATCATCAAGCCAAAAACAGAAACAAAAAATACAGTTTCTCAGGTCAAAGTATAAACAAGGAAAACAATCAAGTCCCCAGTGGAGTCGCCATTTTGTCACACGGAATAAGTCGATCTTGCGGACAAGATAGACCTTCCTAGAATCTAAAGAAGACCTAATGACAAGCAAACCAACCAGACACTATCTTTCTCTAAATATGCTTTTATAAACAATAGCAAACAAGTGTTTTTAGGGCCTACCTTAGGTCCAACACTAGTTTGTGGATGCCCTCGCTCCTTCAATCCAAATGAGCTCCTTTTCGCAAATCTACAAACACAAACAAGGCAAACAAATTAAATAGCACCTGAAAAGCCAATTGAATTAAAACATATTTAACATGAAAGTCAAGGAGTCCATGAAACAAATAACATAAGATACTTGTTGAGAAAAATGAGTTTGATTGTATTAATTCAAAAGAAGAAGAACCTTACAACCTTTGCCTTGATGCTGTACAAGCTCCTCCCAGGTAAGAAGTCTCCTCTACTTTGACAAGTTTCACTCACTCCCCAATGAAACCAAAAAGGTATGTGATCTCTCCTCTTTAGGCTTAACTAGGAAGTCTTGATTTCACCAGCACTTACCCTAAAAAATGTTCAGCTTCTAACCTCCTTAGCAACCAGCCCAATGCCTGTATTTATAGTGCAATGGAGGGAGGTTACTAGGTCCTCCTTCAAAGGGATAAA
The DNA here is from genome assembly GCA_031772625.1 of Pinus tabuliformis. Taxonomy (NCBI): domain Eukaryota; kingdom Viridiplantae; phylum Streptophyta; class Pinopsida; order Pinales; family Pinaceae; genus Pinus; species Pinus tabuliformis. The sequence continues at coordinate 910,820,933 of CM062811.1, read as the reverse complement.
GCCCTCCTTCAAAGGGATAGCTCCTCTCATCAAGGGATTAGCTCCTTCTCTTTTGGGATGCATGAACCACCTCAGAGCGAACAATCCACGTCAAAATTCCTTCTAGAAACCTCTAGAATTAACCCAAAGTGAGCTTTTTAAGATAAAACTTGTGCCTTTTGACTTTCACAGGGGTCCGCACCTACACTGTCAGGGACAGAGCGGGCAGGTCCGCTGCTTTTGTACACAGAAGGTGCGGGACCACAGGTGACCATGAGAGAAAGTGCGGAACTAGAGTTACATTGATTTTTAATGTCTTTCTCTCATTTACAAAGCTTGATTTGAAGAGCTGAGGCCTGAGACTTGCTTAGGAGGACAGTACAAGTGATGATAGACCCATACTGACTGCAAATAATCATGATGACGATATTTTTTTGTAACAGGTTCTCTCTCGTATTGATTTATGCTTTTTTGGACTTGAGAGAAAAATTTACGAAAAGAACTTGTGGAGTCTTCTTTTAGTCCCTTTTCAGGCTCTCTAAATGTGAAAAGGACTGATTTATCTTTGTCGTTAAACTTGTTAAAAACATTAAATAGCGAAAAACCTGTCCATCTAGACAAGACCGAGTTTCACCTTCGCTAGACTCATTAAAACATAAAATAGTGATGGATTCACTCGAAGGGTGGAATTATACAACAAGCATATGTTATCCTCCTCAAGCTTGATAAAAAATAAAGAGGTACTAGTAAAAAATGACTGGGGAAAATGGGAAAAAGCCGAGAAAGCTTTATGGTAGCAGGTCACTCTTGAACATGACTCTTTCACCTCATCACCATGACTATGTGGGTTGGGTTATTCAAATTGATGGTTATCACACCGTTGGTATATCATACCATCCATCACTTTGTTTTGGGTCAATGCTACCAATTCACTTCAATGTCATCGATATGTTCAAGAGAAGTCATTCAGTTCAAAACTTCATCCTTTACAATATAGTAAACCTTCATTTTCATGCCTGCCATTCCTGAACCTTGTGTCGTCAGTCGATGTTTCATCTCCAAAAATCATTTACCTCGTTTCGTGTCGTTGATGTGGGATACATCAAGGCCCTCCTGTGACGAGTTGCTTCTTGTCGACATCAGCACATCATCCAAGAAGTTAACTTAAAAACACCCGTTCAGTACCTTGAGGCTTGCATACATCAATGGCAAGTTTCTCGCTTCCGGTGATAGGTTGACATCAATGGCCTTCAACCAAAAGACTTTGTTTGATGTTCAACATCAAATCATTTATTCACACCTTGCGAAATGTACTGCAGTACCTTGAGGGTCATTATCATTATCAGTGATTCCTCTCGTGTCTGTTAATGAATTGCATCATTGGTTGGTAATCAGATGATGTCTCTCCATGTTTGACTTCAGATCATCTATTTGCATAGTTAGACTTGTACTTGAGCGAAATATTGGATGAGATTGAAGTCCCCGGATCTAGTTTCATCCATTTAGGCTGCGATATATTTTTCAGGAGTACTATATCAAATGTACAATGGCCTTACATTCATGGTCATCCATTCATGGGTCTACATCTATAGATGACTATGTTTGCACATGTAATGAAAGTTTATATGCTGAGCATGGGTATGCCTTCCCTCAACTAAAAATTGTGAGAAAAAATAAAAGTATCATGATATTTGTATTGTAATTGATGCAAGTCACCTTCCATTTCCAAACCTTCTCTCCAAGTGGTAAAACATCTCACTCGACATGTTTATTTTTAACTTCATGCTTTAGGGGGAAACTATTATAGGTCAATTTGGGTAATCCAACTCCAGATTCTAGATCCATATTATTAGGGTCCATCAACCCCTAATTCAGTTGCTTTCATTCCCTAATGAAGTTAACCTACATCATGCTTGCCTCCCAAGAGTTTCATGTCATCATTCATCCAAAAAATGTCCCTAAGGAGATCATCGCAGGGAGCCTTCTATCAGGCTGCAATGCATTGCAGGAACTGCACTGTCTAGGTGCTATGCATCACACCTAGCCTTTGTTTCACCTGCGCTGAGCAAGATTCATCGAATTTTTTAAATGAATCCATTGGATTCCTAATCCAATGGATGCTTTTGGAAGTTTCCAGATGGATTGAGCTCGCTTTTTGATGATGAAGGAGATGAATGAACCTTAATCCATTATCCCTTCCTCCATGGAACCACTTCCCAATTTTGGCAAAGCATTCATGAGGGCCATTAATGTCTTAACCTTCTCCATTTAGCTATAAATGGATCAAGCATTCAAAGGCTAGTCTAGGTTGGAATTTATTGAGCTAAGGAAATGTTGTTTGAATGAGATTTGCAAGAATATTGTGATGATGTCAAATTGTTGCTTAATGAGGAGAGAAGGGTTTGAAGCTAGAAGGATGACACTGAATTGAGCATGCATCTACATGGGTTGTAATTTTTCCTTCTATTAATAAATAATTCTAAGCTTTTTCCAATGATATGTTTAGTTAACAGACCGTCATTATTGTATGCTTTGATGGGTTTTGATCCCGACTTGTGTGCAGGTACTTCCAAAGCGAGTTAAGTACGGAATGGAGTGGTGAAATCAATCAAAGGAGAGAGAGATCGAGAGAAAGTTATAGGTTGGTACCTTTTTTCTTCTTTATTTTATCTGTTAACTATAGGAAAAGCGATGAATTACTTTGTCTATTGTTTCTAGACTAGCTACTAGGTCTAGAGGGTTAGGCGTTTGAAGAACACTAAATTTGCCCAAAACACCGAGTGTCATTTTGGATATGGGTATTATAATCGTGTTGGATAGTAATGAATCCACATATCTTCATGCCCATGACATGTGAATAGGATTGACATCACCAGCGCTTGCGTAGGAAGCCACCACCGAGCTAAGGAGGAATACCTCTATCTTGAAAATTTAAATCCTGACCGTTGTCGGTCTCTGCGAGAGCTTTTGTAACAAAGAATATTGTCATCGAGGCTACCAGTATCTGAAAACTTCCTATGTTTCTGCGCATGTCGGAAGCTTGCTCCATTAATGAATGGTCGGCGAGAGTTATTAAATTTAGAACTATTTAAATTGTTGAATTTGGTCTTATAAATTGCAATCTAAGATATTAAATGTAAGTTGCAATGAACATGGCTTGATTTTGGTGCACTGAATAAATTTGACCTTACTAAGAATTGTGGCAAGTTTTAGAGTGATTGTCGTTTATATTGCCAAATTTGAGTGTATTTTGGCCATTGTGAAATATTATCTTTCTGCATTTTGTTCAATGAGGTATCTTTGACTGTTTTTGCAACCATTTTAGCCATATAATTCGAGAGACTTATCTGATTTGTTCAATGAAAATGACCAGAATTAATGCAATATTGGAGTTCTTGAAAACTCTGATACTATCTACTTCTGATGAAACATTCCAAATCAGAAAAGGTTCTCTCTCAAAGATTCAGACTTGTCTACAATATGTACAAGAACAGATTGCTTTCTTACAGCTTAAATATCAACTACAACAGGAAGAATTACAACAGTGGAGTCATCATTCTGACCCTGTTTCTTTTCAAAAGATTGAAACAGACTCCCATAAACAACAAGACAATAATGTTACAGTTGATTCAGATCCAGTGCCCAATAGAGCATCAGAGTTACATGCAGATGTAGAAGTTCAATTTTCACTTCCCAAGCCCATCATCAGACCTTGGGAAAAGTGTTGGGTAGCAGAGGTCCCGCGTAATGATTTTGGAGTAGAAAGCCAAAAAAGTATGATTAAATTATTGTAAAAACTCCGAAGTATGCAGAGTACGAATTATAGTAGGATTGAGTCCAAGGGTAGTCCACCCGAAAATAATGTAAAGAAATATAAATAGAGTTGGCCCACGTAGGGATCATGGGCCAAGGAAGGGTATAAATAGAGCGTGGCTCTATGAGGGAAAGGTAGTTCTTGGAAAGGATGAAATGTAATGGGTACTTGAAGAAGATAGATTGAAAGCGTCTATAAGTTTGAGTCGAGGGATAAGGGTAGTAGGTAGAGGCTCTACAGCTGTGTGCGCAGAGGCATGGAAAGACCACAACTATGTGCGCGGACCCCTGCAGCTGAGTGTGTAGGGCAGATCTGGATGTATTAAGGACGAAGTGGAAATAAAGATAAGTTTCTTCTGGAATTCTGTGTTTCTTCTGAACTGTCATAATATTTTTTTAATCTTATCTGCTTATGGTTGGAATGAGTATAAATCTAGTTTTTTTTTAATACGCGAATCAATTGTGTTGGTTAAATGTTTGCTTAAATACCTTGGTAATTGGTAACCACATCATCTAATAGAATAGTGCACTAATAAGAAAAGATATACTCAAGCTGGATCTATGCGAATACCGAGCATCATGGAGCTATAAAGCAATGCGCAAAACATCCAGACCACACCAAGAAATTCCTAGGGTGCGGAAACCTGGTTCCAGCACCCTCCCTTGCTATGTCGAGTGAGACCTTAGTCCGTGCTCCACATGCTATTGCCGAAAGGGCCGGTAGCTGTAGCATTTGTTGGGCTAAATAACTCTTCCGAACCTGGGTCAGGCCCATATAAGCCAACAAATGGTTCTGTTGCCGGGACTCGAACCTGAGTCTGTATAAGGGGTGTCTGGTGTGAAGTGTAGGGAATCGATAGAAGGGAGCATTGAAAAATCAAAAGGATCAGGGACGGTAGTAGAACAAGGGTAAATATGGAAAACATGATTCAGTTACTAGTATTCAAAGGAGCAAGAGGCGAAGACCCGAAACAATTTTGGTTTGTACTAACATCAGTATGGAATGTGCAGTAGGTCACGGATGATAATATCAAGAAAGCCATCTTAGTCAGTGCACTACAGGATTGCGCACTAACATGGTACATGAAGTATTCAAGCATCAACCCAACAGTGGGGATAGCAGACATCCATACTGAATTAACAAAGGAGTTTAGCCAGCCTAAGTCAGAAGCACAGTCGGTTGTGGGATTCAAAGAGATCATGATGATGCCTAGTGAGACCCCGTGGGATTTGGATCAGAGGTTGAAAAGAACTATTCGCGAGGCCAACATGACCCTAACGGATGCACAACACCGCGCTTGGTTCATCGCATCACTAATGCCATATCTAAAGTCGGCCTTGTCACAACAGAAGATCTCAACCCAAGCAAAAGCATTGGAGGCAACAATGTGGTTGCAGAAAACCCTGGTATAGGACGCAGGGTTGGGAGTTTAGAAAATCCAAGTGCGAGTCCAAAATTTATGTTTAGAAATACAGAAGTTAAAACAATAATAGACACCATACCCAGAAGTTCAGGAAGAAGTATGGTGTATAAAGTGCAGGAGCCAGGGACACGATAAAGATCACTGTCCGGTCTCGGTGAATTTTGTGGTAACAAGGGGGCTAACACCATTACGACTAGAGGTATAAGCAGGGCCAAGCACAATTGCCGCACTCTAGTGCACAATCTTTCAGGTAGGAGGGAAGCACAACACTCATAACTGTCATCTATTGCCAAAATACAGCCAGACCCCGCAACAGCTCTTTTGCAACTTTTGTAGATTGGTTGGTCACGAAGAAAGAGATTGTCGTAGCTATCAAATGTTGATGGACTAGACACCAGCCTACAAAATGCAGACTGAGGTGCGAGGTCAGGATCCAGCTGCTATGTTTGCGCGCGGTGGGTTCCCGAGACACGGTCAAGGACGGGGCGGAATGGGACTAGGAATGGGTCATGGGCAGCTAATCTGTTACAACTATGGGGGACCAAGACATTACACATGGGATTGTACCAATCCAACTCGAGTATCATGTCCTTGTTGTGAGAAATTCAATCATGAGCTGCTAGATTGCCCCATCCTGATAGCATAGATTCACGACAAAAAGACAGCGCCTCCTACAACAACGCAATACGTGCAGATGATGAGATCTGAACCACGTGACGACGAATCCAAGGTAAACATGGTATTATGGAATGGTGTAGCCACAGGAGAGATTGATGGGGAGACCAATATGGAAGCTAGGGAACGCTTCACGGGCATCACTACCCAAGGTAGTAGGGATCAGCCTGAGCTGGATAGGGATCCCTCAATGTTGACTACCTTCTTAATGATATGCATAAAACTGCTTCGTGACAACATGGTAGTTAGAGGGTTACAGGAAGTGATTAATAAGTGCGCAGGGTGGGGTGAACCTCACGTTGTCCAGAAATTTGGAAGACATGCATCGCGAACGGGTCAGGAGATGCGGTTAATGGCACAGATTGGAGACTATGAGATGGATCAGGTCATTCTGAACCTAGGTTTAGATGCAAACGTATTACATAAACAAACTTGGGAGTGCATGGGTAAGCATTCACTACAATGGTCTCCTATCCAATTGCGGATGGCCAATCAACAGAAGATCTTGCCCATGGGAAGGCTACAAGGAATTACAATAGAAATTGATGCCGCAAGTACCTGGATGGATTTCGAAGTTATTGAAATCATGGATGAAAGTAGCCTGTACCCTGCGTTGCTAGGGATAGACTGGGCCACTGACATGAATGGGGTTATTAACCTTAAACAGAGGAAGATGATATTTGAGAAGAAGTCGCTCTGAGTAGTCGTTCCACTAGATCCAACAAAAGGACCATGCTACGCAGAACCTATGCGCAATGACGAAAGGGACAATGCATTGGATTGTATCTACAAGATTATTGTACATAGGCAAAAGGAGGAGAGGAGACCCTTGTGGGATTATGCCAGCTCATTGTTGTTGGGAAAAGTATCCAATACGGAATGACCCTATCCCACTCTAAGGGTGATAGTACCTCAGCAACAATTGAATGCAAAGCTATTCAAGATTACTTCTTTATGAGATGAGAGAGAGAAGAGAAAAGGGATCCACTAACCGTTATCTTTCGCTAATGGTTGATCCAATCTTCCCTCTTTGCTGCTTGCTCCTAGCTCCTTGCTCTTTCACCGGCCCAGCTACACGAAGATCCTGTAAAAGCACAAGGAAAGGAAACTACAAGAAGCATACATCCATAACTGATTCAAGGATTAGAACAAATCAAATATACAAGCATCAATTCACCATAGAGATACATGCATATAGAAGAACCTCAAATACTTTATTAATAGAAGAAGTAAAGTTCTGAGAGTGTTACAACCATAATAGGCCCAATCCAGCAACACCTCCCAGCAGAAAGAAATCTCCTCTTCACCTCCTTCAAAGCAATCACCCAATAGTTCTATACTCAAACCAACATCACTTCCTTACTTGCACAAAATTCCAGCCTCCCATAGACCTCATGAGAGAGCTCTATATATAGGAGATTTGGAGAAAGGATGAGTCAGCTTGAGACTGACATGAAGCTGACTAGTGTCCTCTCCCACTTCAGTTATTCTTCAGTTCTTGAGTCCACTTGGAGTTTCTTGCTTCCACTTGGAGATCTAGATCCTCTTACTCATCACAAGGCGAATTCCCTGATCCAAGTGTCATTTTGGAAGCTTCCTGGGCATTTGACACCTTGCAGAATGACTGTGCCACTTGGCCAATCTCGCCCAGCGCAGGTAGCCTTCATTAGATTTGACATTCAGCGCAGGTACAGAGTGGAGCAGTTGACATTCAACGCAGATGCTCAGTGGAGCAGCTGACATGATCCAGAAATAGCTTGTTTTTGAGTGTTTTCAGGTGGAGAACTGATTTTCAGTGCTGTGGTTTGCTGACCTTGTTCCTCTAGGGGCAGGAACAACATGTTTAGGGACTTTGGATCCCTTAGATTATTGACATTTCATGCTTCATGCTGTTAGGCACAAAAATGTCTATAACAGTTGCCCCCTAAAGTATGAGGTCGTTTATCGGGTGAAATGCTTTATCAGGAGGATCCGAAGTTCATTCAATCGCTGAGAGGTGCCCTGTAATAAAATACAATACAATACATTATTTTTCATTCTGCTTTCATGATCTAGCTGAGGCGGGCATTCCCATGCTCAGCTTTATAAATTCATTTTGGTGCATAGAACAGACGATCGTCTGATGGTAGATTGATAATCCTCTGCTGAAATTATCATCCTTTGAGTAGGATGATCATCTATTGCAATGATGTACATATCAAATGTCTTTATATTTCCTGAATATATATCGCAGCCCGGATGGATGAAACTAGATCCGGGGTCTTCAAACTCGTTCGATCTTCACTCTAAGTACAAGTCGATCCATGTGAGAATTGCGCTGAAGTCGAACATGGAAAGACATCGCTTGATTACCGGTCAATAATGTAAACCGTTAACAAGCGCGAGAGGAATCACCAATAATGACAATGACCCTCAAGGTACTGCAGTACAATTCACGTGGTGTGAATAAAGGACTTGGTGTCGAACACCACTCAAAATCTTCTGGTCGAAGGTCATTGATGTATACCTGTCGCCGGAAGTGAGAAACTTGCCATTGAGGCATGCAAGCTTCAAAGTACTGGGGGGTGTTCCTAGATCAACTTCTTGGATAATGAGCTGAAGTCGACAAGAAGCGATCCATCAAAGGAGGGCCTTAATGAATCCCACATCAGTGACACGGAACGGAGCTAATGATTTTAGTGGAGGTGAAAACAATCTGTGAAATATGATTCAGGGTGGCGATCATGGGTGGATGAAGGATAATGTATGGCAGTGGATGGGACACGGTTGACTCTTTCTGAACACATCTCTTGAACATATAACGACACTGATGTGATGGATCGGTAGCATTACCCCAAATGTGGATGGTTTGGCGAGGACCATGGTGATGAGACCGGTGAATGAAACAACCCAACCCGATGTGACACGGAGGACAAAGTGTCATGTTCAAGAGCGACTTGCTACCATTAAAGCTTTGAGGTTCTCCCAATTTTTCCCCAGTCATTTCTGACCAGTACCTCTTTATTTTTGTCATGCTTGAGGAGGATAACATATGTTTGTTCTATAACCTGCCCTTCAGGCAAGCCCATCGCTATGTTTTAACGAGCCTAGCGATAGGGAAACTTGTTCTCGTCTAAAGACAAGTTTGTCGCTATTTAATCATTTTAACGAGTCTAACGACAAAGAAAACTCGGTCCTTTTCATTTTTAGAGAGTCTGAAAAGGTACAAAAAGTTAACTCCAAAATTCCTTTTTTGTCATCTAATCCCTTAAGTCCGAAAAAGTATAAAACAATATAGAAGGGATGAGTTTTCGATAACTTTAACGAGCCAAATAAAACAAGCGCTCGACCTTTTTGTGCAATAATCCCTCAGGTCCAAAAAGATTAAAATCTAGAGGAGGGATAGCTCTTCCGATCACTTTAACGAGCTGGAAGGCCAAAACTCGGCAAAATTTTCATATTTTACGAGTCAGGAGAAAAGAGCTCAAAGAAGACTCGTCTTTTGAGGAACGAGTGATAAACAGGGATAGCAGCAGATTCCAGGTACAGGTTGGAATTTTCCAATCACGGCAGTGTCACAAGGATGGCTAAGTGAAATCACTCTTCGCAGCTGTTCCTCAAAATGGGTAAACAATCATATGGAGGTGAACGGTAGGCCAAATGGAATGGAGGTGGCAGGTGCAAAACACGACCAAGGCTTTTATGGCTAATAAATTTACGATCACAATGGTTATTTACCGGTACTGGGTTCATTTTTTAAAGAGCTTGAATGCGCCAAAACACTGCTCAAAAGCTTATGTTTATTTTTTAACGAGCATGAACTATGACGCTAAGACTGCTCGGATCTCGCTTTTCTATTTTTTAACGAGCATAAATTCCGCGGTAAAACTGCTCGAATCACATGGTCAAATTTTGATTTTTTACCATAACTAGCTTTTCTCTCTTCAAATATAGTACTGCTTTTTCAATTGCTGCAACAAACTTTGTTAGAAATGAATAATATTTGCATGAAAATGAGATTATAACCCTAATATTTCACTTTAAACTGTGTAAAAAGCCATTAAAAGGTGTTTTTACCTCTCATTTACCATTTCATTTGCCTTTTGTTTGTTGGAGCTCTGGAGGTGCCTCTTCCCCCTTGATTTTCATCAGCTGATTCGGGAGATTCTACGGACGATTTTCGGTGCCGTCTGGACCAGGTAGGAGCTAAACCCTAGCTCTTTCTTTTCATGGTTTTCTTTTCCTGTTTTTTGCCTGTTTTCCGGTCTTTATGAGCCCCTGGGGTTTTTCCAGGGTGCCCTAGGATCAGCGCAGGTTTCCCTTTCGAAACCTGCACTGAAGGTCAAGCTGCCTTAAGGCAGCCTGACCCTCAGCGCAAGTGGGAGACTTCCTGCCTGCGCTGGGCTCAAAAAGACTGAGCTTTAAGGTTATTTTTGATGAATTTTTCGCCAGTTTTTTCATCAAATCAGGAATTCACTCTTTCTCTTGTTTGCTTTGCAGGGAACCTTGAACAAAATGTCCCTCACATGGCGAGAACGAGAACATGAAGAGGAGGACATGATTGCCCTCCATGACCTGGTCACGGTGAACGCGCTGCGGAACTGTGGCCTGCTGAAGTTCTTCCGTATCTCTAGCACGAGAGCACAAATTTCTTTACTGCAGTATATGCTTGATGCTTGGGATCCTGTTAACCAAGTGTTCCAGATTAGGGGGAAGACCATCCCCTTGACTATAGAGGACATGTACTTCTTGACTGGGTTGTCAAGACGAGGTGCCCTCATTTCCTTATCAGGTACGGCCCGGGGGACTGATTCCACCAGAGATTATGTCCGCTAGTATTGCAGGGAAGGTTCTCAGCCGAGCAGAGACGACAAGATTGTTATCCGTGAGATTACTGATCGGGCTCTCAGGTCCATTCTGTTCACTATTGGTAGGATGGCCGGCAGCGCAGCTCTACATGTTGCCAACAGGTCTTATATGCAGCACGCCTTGGAGTGTCTCCACCGAAAGTATTCAACTGGTGTGATTCGGTACTTGTTCAGATGAAAAGTCAATTGACCAAGGTAAAGGACGGAAGTTGAAGAACTTTGGATTTGGTTCTATTCTGACTGCCTTCGCCTTGGAGAAAATCCCACTGATGCAGCCCTAGTACATCATACTTGACTTGCCTTCTCCGACCAAGCCACGCATGCAGAGGTGGGTTGGCCACATGTCTAGGCATGCAGGTCAACCTCAGATTACTTTTACTGAGGCCTTCTTTAGGTGGTTCGAGCGCCAGGAGATGGTGTTTTCTGAGTATCCATATGTGGGTATGGATTTCCGAGGTGATCCGGATTTGGTGCTACCGGACGGCGAGCAGTGGGGTGCCATTGGTAAACTCTTTGACCATATTACTGTCTATTGTTCTTATTCATAATGTTGCTGTGCTTTATTCTATCAAGACTTTTAATTGTACTCTTGGGTGCATGCAGATATTGGTCCTGTTCGTCCCGCAGTTCGTCCGAGATCGCCAGCTGCTGCCTCGACAGGGGAGCCTGCTAGGAGAGTTGTTATTCGCGATCTTGACGACACTGAGACCCTTACAGCTGTGTAGGAGCAGGTTGAGAGCCTTACTCGTGGCCTTCCGGATGTACAGATTGACGAGTTACCTTTACAGATGCAGCGGCATACTATTGGTGTGCCTAGACGATGGACTCGTCTCTTGCGCATGATTGCATAGGCCGTGACGTACTATCATGAGCACCACTAGGCTAGGGTGCCCCCTAGCATCTTTTTGAGTTTTTAGGTCATATGACCAATTTTGTCTTGGTTACAGAACATTATGTATGAACTTATATAATCAACTTATATATTTTGATTTTCGGGTTTTATTCTGGTTGATTTACGTGATCCATATGTACAATTTTTGATGATGTGTCCTTTTTATAAATGTTGCAAATGTCTATCTAACACATAGTTTACTAATGAGTCAGTTAATGTGTTTAAGTTTCTTGAAATATGTTGATATTGAATTGAATCAAATCGTCTTTCCAAGACCTTAACCCTTAGGAACATGCGATAAATAGCTGGATTGCGAACAGAATATATACCATTGAGTTGTAGTATTATGAGCTGTGAGTCTAGCCTGACAATTAGTCGGCGTATGCCACGTGTGATGGCATCAGAGAGTAGTTCTATCAACGCGCTATACTCAGCGATGTTATTCGTTGATTGCCCAATACATACACCTCTGAAACTTACTAACTCGCCACTTGGATCAAAAATGGCCCAGGCTGCGGAGGACAGGTTCCGCGAACTACGACTCGCTCCGTCGGCATATCCAACACATGTCTCCATAAGGTTTGACATCTGCAACGAACGAAAAAGGTGGATCACTCGACCAGAACAAACACTTTAGCGAAAACAAAATACAACAAAAGCATACAGGTTACTATTTAAGCATAGTAACGCTTGAGGTACAACCCGTTGCGGGGCTGCGCTAGTGGAATTCCATCGTAATCCATTAACTCGTAGGCTCCTTTTGCTAACACCCTTTTAACAATATAGGGGCCCATCCATAAGGACTTGAATTTACCAGCTCCCAATTTATCGGATTCTTGGTCATAAAGCAAGACCAAATCACCTTCTGAGAAGACACGGGGTTTGACATTTTTGTCAAACTGAGCCTTGACTCGTTTCTTATGAGCTTCGTTAGCCAAAGCGGCGTCACGACGGGTTTCATCCAACTGGATTAATTCCAAGAAACGAGCCTCTTCTTCTGAAGTTCCAGGGAGGAGGTCGATTGCGAGTTTAAGTGATGAAATTTCACACTGGATTGGTAAGACTGCTTCCAGGCCATACACCAGTTGAAAAGGTGTGAACCCAGTTGCGTTCTTTACCGAGGTTCGGTAAGCCCACAAAGCTGAGTACAGGATTAGGTGCCATCTTCTTTTATGAACCCCGATCATCCTTTGCAACATACGCTTCAGGACCTTGTTGATTGCCTCAACTTGTCCGTTGGCTTGCGGATAATATGGGGTAGAGCTGTCGTGAGATAGCCCTAGCTTGGCAGCTAATTCGACCATCATGTGTTTGCGAAAATGCGACCCATGATCTATGACTATAGCCTGTGGTACGCCGAACCTGGCGACTACATGATTGAAAAATAAAAGGGCAGCTGTTTCACCAGTGTTATCCAATGTAGGCATCGCCTCGGCCCATTTGGTAAAATAGTCAACAACGACTATAATATACCCATGCCCCCCGGTCGAGGTGGGGTTACATTGCATGAAATCGATGCCCCACTTGGCGAAGGGCCCAACAACAACTATTGGCTGTAAAGGTGCGGTGGTCATCTGGTTTTGCTATCAAAGATTTGACAAGCATGGCAACTTCTGACTGCGGTTATGCAATCTTTGAACATGGTTGGCCAGAAGTATCCTGCTCGGAAGATTCTTTGTTCTGTGGCATATCCAGACTGATGCCCCCCACACGCGCCTGAATGACAATCATTCAGGGCTTTTTCGGCCTCCTCATGGGTAAGGCACCTCCTTAGAACTGTATCGACACCACGACGGTAAAGTGTATCACCGACGATCATGTAGTCTTTTGCTTGGTATCGTATACGTTTTTGTTCGGAGCGAGAGGTGTTAGGCCTGAACTTTTGGGTTTGGAGATAAACTATGATATCTCCATACCACTCATCGCTTACAGATATCAGAAACAAACTTTCGTCCACGATTGACTCTTCTGATGTTTCATCGTTGGACGATGATGGGAGATCGCACAATAATTCTGCGAAAACTAGAGCTTTCTTTGATTTGGATTTCACAAATTCCAGATCAAACTCTTGAAGGATCGCTATCCATTTTGAATATTTGCCCCCCAGCAACTGTCGCGACAGTATATAAGTCATGGGGTTGCAATCTGACAGATGGTAGTTTTCCGAAAGAGGACATAATGTCGAAACCTTTGAATCGCTTGAACAGCTGCAAGCGCTAGTTTTTCAACATAAGAATATTTACTTTCTGTATCGTTTAAGTTTTTACTTAAATAATAGATAGGATGTTCTATTCCATCGACTTCTTGAACTAAAACCATCGCAATGGTCGTATCTGCTGCAGCTAGATACAGGTTAAAATCTCTTTGATAGTCTGGGGTACATTAATGATGCTTTTACTAGACAATCTTTCAGAGCATCAAAGGAAGCTTGCGCCACCTGGTCCCAGACAAAAGGTACATCCTTTTTCAATAGACGAGTATAACCCTTAGCAAGTTCTGCGTAATTTGGAATGAACCTCCTCAGAAAGTTTGCTTTCCCTTGGAGTTTCTGAATCTGAAGCAAATTTGAAGGTGGAGGCAAATTAATGATTGCCTGAACCTTGCAGGGGTCGAGACGAATCCCATCTTTAGAGACTACAAAGCCAAGTAAACGACCAGAACCGACGCAAAACACACATTTGTGCGGATTGAGTCTTATCTTGTAGTGTCGGCAACGTAGAAATATCGCTCTTAAATGCTGCGGATGATCAGTCCGCTTTCGCGAATGAGCCGGAAGATCGTCGAGATAAGGTTGAACAATGTTCTTGATGTCATGGAAGGCATAATTCATCGCCCTCTGAAACGTTGCCCCTGCGTTCTTTAAACCAAAGGGTAATTTTCGATAAGCGAATGTGCCCCATGGACAAATAAATGCAGTCTTTGACTGGTCCTGTGGGCGGATATTTATTTGATTATACCCGGAAAATCCATCCATAAATGAAAAGATTTCACATCCGGCGCATTCATCAATTATCTGGTCGATGAAGGGTGTAGGGTAGTTGTCTTTCGGACAAGCTTGGTTTACATCCCTATAATCAACACACACTCTAATCGTCCTTGTTTTTTCATAACAGGGACAATATTCGATACCCAATCGGTTAGAGGAACCGGGTAGATGAACCCAGCATGGAGGAGTTTTTCAACTTCCGCCTTAATGGCAGCGGCTTTCTTCGGGTGCACCTGCCGAAGCCGTTGCCTTACTGGTTTGACATCAGGATACATTTTAATTTCATGTTCAACGATACTCGAGTCAATGCCTGGCATTTCATCATATGACCACGCAAAGACATCTCTAAATTCGCGAAAAAGAGCGTTATATATTTCCAGTTCTGAAGGGGAACAACCTTTGCCGACATAAATATTCTCTACAACATCTGTTTTGATCGAGATATTTATGGCTATAGTCTCTTCAATATTGGATAGGTTTCGCTCGGATCCACCATATTTACAGTATTCGTTAGCTCAAAATACATTCGATTCGGTACTCCCTTTTTTTATGAAATGAATAGCAAAAACACAAACAACCAACAAGATACGATAGTCGCCATTTGTTGTTGGAAAAGTATCAATACGGAATGACCCTATCCCACTCTAAGGGTGATAGTACTCAGCAACAACTGAATGCAAAGCTATTCAAGATTACTTCTTTATGAGATGAGAGAGAGAAGAGAAAAGGGATCCACTATATTTACAGTATTCGTTAGGAACTCAAATACTGAAGGGTGATAAAGATCACTTTGAGTATCTTCTTCATATTCCGGAAGAAGGGAACGATGGTGGTGATCATTCCATGGTGCCCCCTCAATCATCATTGATTGTAAGATTCCTTCGTCAGTCCCATGTACTTTCGACCAAGGATCTAATGGGTTCCATATTCTCTAGTTCTATCTACCCAAACGCTTGACGAGTGTTGATTTGGGCTCGCCTCCCATGCTTGAAACATTGATTGCTACAATATTTCTAAAGGGCTTGGCGGCAAAACCATTGAATGATCCATGTTGACCTTCGTGGAAGATATCATGTTGCAGGTCGCTACAAACGGTACGTTTCCTGTATAAATAGGAGGTGGTAGCGCGAAAGTTCCCATCAATGTGGGGTCTTTCAATAATCCTACTCCGATATCTTGAATTGAATGGTTTCTTTCATGGATCATGGGAATGCTTCCTGTAACTTGTGAACCATTAGGGAGGAAATTCTGTTGGTCGACGATCGTAATCCCTCCTTCAAATGGGAATGCGATCTTCCTAAAATAAGTCGACACGACAGCTGCCATGGCATAAATCCATGGTCTACCCAGTAGGATGTTATAGTCAAGATTTCCATCAATGACTTCTACATCAATTTCTACTGTTTTTCCTCCTAGTTCAACTTTCAAGTTATTAAGGATACCATAAGGGGTATAAGTCCTTCCGTCGAAGGCTTTTAATGTCGTCGAAGATCGCGACAAGGTTGGAGATCCTAAAGTTTTCCAGCAACTCATTGACATAATACATGTCGAGGCTCCCTCATCAATTATCGTTTTGTGAACAGTTTTGTTGAGTGCTTTCACTTGAATAAGGAAAGCTAGCTGAGCTGGTAACTGAGGATCATATCCTTTGTGATCAAAGGATACTAGATTGGAATCCTTAGGATCAACCCCACCAATTGCCGATAACAATGCCTGCCTTTGGGTTGGACAATTTTGTAGCACTTCAAGAGTCGACATAGCGGATGGCGATTGGGCCAAATCTTCCACTATATTATAATGCTGCGCCGCTTTGGCGCGAGGATTAAATGTCGACTTGTGTACTACACCCTTCGGCGGTTTTATTGTTAATTCAGGGATGGTGGGCGTTACAACTTCTGTCGAAGTTGTTGTCGAACTACTTGGTTGATCTTTACCTTTTTCGTTCGACACCTGAGGATTCCCATAATCTTTGTTCCTTGTCGAAATCAAAGCATCATTCTGCTGTTTCGAAATCGACAACATAAGGACTTGCGACGGGGAAGCATTTCCACTATCAACCAGATTTTGACCTGGGTTGGGAAATGGATCAGTTAACACAGCTGATGTTTGGAACTTTTAAAGAACCTCTTTAACTCAGCTTTGAATGGGCAATTCTTGTGTTATGATCTTTATCATCACATATTAGACATGGATAATTTTGTTTTCCCTTGCCAGGAGGGTTTGAAGAATTTTTTCCAGGGGATGACTCACCCTGTTTCTTCTTCTTCCCTTTGTTTTGCTTCTTCTTGCTTCCTGGTTGATTGGTTTCTTTGCCTTTATCTTCTGATACGACATTTACTTCCGAAGCAAGAATTTCTTCTTTTGCATTTTGATCTGAATTCTTACGGGCTTTCTTTGACGAAGCCTTTATCGATTTCGCGTTTGCTGTGCCAATCACGCCATCACCGGCATGAGAGTCACTATTTGATTTAGGAGGGGGAGGAATTGAAAACTCTGGTCTAGGGGCGTCAGGTATTTTGTCATAGAGTGTGCCGGACTGAGTATAAACTAAGTCCAAATATTGTGCACGAGCAATCACTTGCTCCTCTGTTACGACTCCCCCCTTGGCCACATCTTCCGTAATAGCCGGAAGTAACGACTTTATAAACCATTCAGCTAATAGCTGATCGGGAACATATGTTTTCACCATCCTACGACGACGACGCCACTCATGTATATGATCAGATATATGGTAGCAGTTGTCTGTTTGAAGTTGGTTAATATTTCTGTTCCCGTTTCATACCTTATCGGTAATTGAAAGTGGGTTAAGAAAGTCGTGGCTAGGGAACTAAAGTTTTCGAAAGAGGCTCTTGGCAATTCAATATACCATTTAGCCGCTGGACCTGTCAATGTCCTCTGAAAAAGGCGAAGCCTTATCGAATCGTCATTAAGGGTGTTCGACGAACACCACAGATGAAAAGTCATCACGTGATTCGACGGGTCTTCACCTGGATTTCCATTGAAATTAGGAATGTCAGATGGAAGTTTGTGAGGAATCGTTGGCCACCAAGGGGCATAAGCAATCGGATCGTTTGTTAACAGGTGTAAATCAGGTAACTCTAAAGTTGCCACGAATGGTAACTGTTGATTCAGGTTAGGCGAAGCGTAACCAGGGTACGATGGAATCGCTTGAGCAATGGGCCTTTGCATACCAGCATAATGTAATTGATGTTGGTATGATTGATACGGTTGGTGGACTTGACCACTGTAAAGTGGTTGGTTTTGACCGTTTTGGATATACGGTTGTCCACTATTCGCAAAGATCTGCTGCTCAGAACCTTGGTACACTTGCTGGAACTGCGGTTGTTGGTATTGTACAAGCCATGGTTGTGACACCATGTTCTGTTGCGCCATGCTAACCATTGGACCAAGGTGTGGGGTAATTGTACCCGTTTGTACTTGTGTCGCCCCACCAGTTGGCGATTGTGGTTGTGACCCATGGTCAAGCGACTGTTGCATTACAACCTAAGAAATCTGAGGTTGACATGTAACAGGTATCGCTTGAACTTGCGACACGGTTACAATAGCCGGGGGGTTGGGATGTTCATCACAGGTACACACTGTTGCATAGAATATACAATCCTTGGTTGTTGAGGTAGCATAGGTACCCAACTACTTGATGCAATTCCAGTATAACCAGAATACTGTTGAGAACTGCCATATGGATATCCTCCCGGAGGAGGTAATGAAAGGGCATACTGCCCCCCATATGGTAGCAATCCGGAACTCAGAGGGATTGTTAGTCCTTGAGGACTAGATGGCCCAAATTGACCTCCATGAGGGTCAATCTGTCGAGTTTCAACATAAGAATTACCGGGTATTACTCCGGATGAACAAACTGGAACAGACCATACTGTCGAAATAGTCCCTTGGTGGACTCCTTCTAGCTGTTGAGAGCTAGTTGGGACAGCTGGTATGCCGACAAACATCGTTGGAGTGACGACAGGGGCTTCTGCTGTCGCTGTGTCATTTGACACAGTCCTAGATGATGACGGTTGTTCAGACATTTTAATTCTATCCAATAGATTGCCTAGCGATTCTACAGGGACTTCCACTTGTGGTGGATTAACCTCTGATGAAGGAAAGAGTGACCCCTACTCCAAAATGAGTTGGAGTACTTGCTTGCGGATCCTCTGCAATTTCCTCTATCGCAATCAAACCCGGTGGAAGAGGAAGACCGTCAGGTCCGTAAAATATTTCTGGTGCCGAAGAAGTGGTTCTTTCGACAGCGACAGTTGTTTGGGGAACAAAACTTTCTGGACCGGTTACAGATGGAACTGGTTCAGTTACACAAGTATTTGCCCCCAGACTAGGATCAGTATTACTGTCCTTCTGTGGCTGTTGAACTTCTTCTATAGAGGCAGGGTTTCCATAAATGTTAGGAGTAACCAGAACCTCAGATGTAGTTGGAACACTTGTTCTAACTTTCAAAGGAGATTTTGAACCGGTTAAACGAGTTCGCTTTGCCTGTACTGTTTTCGATTCCGGGGACAAAGACGGTTGACTCGTAAGCCTCCGCGAACGACGAGGTTTCAATTGAATTTCTTCCACGATTGTGGATTACTCGATCAACTAAAATATTAAAAGGGGAAATTTGTGTTTCCGAATTGAATGAATTTTATTAGACGCTTTTAGACACAACTTGCTTTTTCACTTTTTAAGAGTCGAGAAAAAGCTAAAGATGACTCTAGTCTCCTTCGATGTATTAACGAGCCCGAAGTGACAAATGCTCGGTTGGACTTTTTCAGTTATAGAGTTTGAAAAAGGCCAAAAGAAACTGCTCTGGAGATCTAGGCAGAGGGTGTGCCAAACCTTTCGCAAAACCACAGAATACGTTTTACGGTACGGGTGGTCGATCTTCGTGAATGCTGTGTTCACTGCATTGCGATCAGTAGGGCGGCCGACACGGTTTCCTATTGGATAAAGGCTTTATTCCTATAGGGGTCTCCCAATATATACGCGACGGTACGTGGGAGCACAAGTCCGTATTAGTGCCACCGACTCTCAGGAGGAATCACCCACCTTCGTCGAGATCGACAGTCACTACGTTTAACGACGCCGGAACATGTCTCTAGCTTAGACCTCTAGATGTTTGCGTTATGTTTCAAAGCCTTGTTAGGTTCATTCAATATATTTTAAGTCGATCTTTTTAAAGTTTTCCTTTCAAGGTTCACCACGTGATGTATTGATACAAATTCCTAAATGCAGTCTAAGATGAGAAGCAAGCTTTTTCAATCTTTTCGACTTATGAAAATCTTAACTACTGAGGGAAAAGAGAGACAAAATCTTTTCACACAGATCAAAGAGCACTCGCTAATGCACTTTCTCCCTAAATCAACATACAAACTTATATGCAAAATGCAAAGATGCAGGTATTTCTTTTCTCTTTCTTAATGTTGGTGTAATGCAAAAAGAAAGCTGTTGTATAATTTTGAATTCAATTTCAAGTGAAAGCAAACAAGCTTGTCCAAAATCAAAAGACACCTTAAGATTTACTTGTTTCGACACTAGAAATATATAAATTCAAACCAAATGACGAAAGCAAAAGCTCAATCAGCTATGAACAGCAAACAAACTAACTCTTAAGATCAAAACGACACTTTATCACAGGTCTAGATCTAAGAGGCCACAACAAGACTAGTTCACTTTCGTTATGGGAAACTGTAAATGTACAAGAAATACACAAAGAACAAACACAGTTTCTTTATACAACCGAGGCGGAATAGTGACAAGGAAAGTTGGTTTCAGATAGGCACACTGACTGGTAACAAACAACAAAAACAAGAGTGAAAACAGGGCAAGAAACAGCAGGAAACCCCAGCAGCACAAGGCAGGACTGGTCCAACGCAAGTGGAACACTGCCTGTTTGACCTTCAGTGCAGGTAGCCCCTTCAGGAACTGCGCTGAAATGCAAACAACCTTTGTACAACCTGCACTGAAGAACGAAACTTTCGTTTCTGGTGGTTTCTGGGTCACAGATTGCTAAAAAATTCACAGTTTTTACTCAAATCAGAAGCTATCAGTCAAGGACACACTAAGGGATGACAAGGAGGATGAAAAGCTATCACTAAGAGCTTATTAGAGTCTTTGTGTATCATCTCTTCAAATCATAAACTTGCCCAAAAACTGAGCTAGAGTAGCTGCCCTCTACTTTGCATTTGAAAGATTCAAACACAGTTCGATTCGGTACTCCCTTTGTTTATGAAATGAATAGCAAAAACACAAACAACCAACAAGATACGGTCCCCAGCGGAGTCGCCAATTTGTTGTTGGGAAAAGTATCCAATACGGAATGACCCTATCCCACTCTAAGGGTGATAGTACCTCAGCAACAACTGAATGCAAAGCTATTCAAGATTACTTCTTTATGAGATGAGAGAGAGAAGAGAAAAGGGATCCACTAACCGTTATCTTCCGCTAATGGTTGATCCAATCTTCCCTCTTTGCTGCTTGCTCCTAGCTCCTTGCTCTTTCACCGGCCCAGCTACACGAAGATCCTGTAAAAGCACAAGGAAAGGAAACTACAAGAAGCATACATCCATAACTGATTCAAGGATTAGAACAAATCAAATATACAAGCATCAATTCACCATAGAGATACATGCATATAGAAGAACCTCAAATACTTTATTAATAGAAGAAGTAAAGTTCTGAGAGTGTTACAACCATAATAGGCCCAATCCAGCAACACCTCCCAGAAGAAAGAAATCTCCTCTTCACCTCCTTCAAAGCAATCACCCAATAGTTCTATACTCAAACCAACAGCACTTCCTTACTTGCACAAAATTCCAGCCTCCCTAGACCTCATGAGAGAGCTCTATATATAGGAGATTTGGAGAAAGGATGAGTCAGCTTGAGACTGACATGAAGCTGACTAGTGTCCTCTCCCACTTCAGTTATTCTTCAGTTCTTGAGTCCACTTGGAGTTTCTTGCTTCCATTTGGAGATCTAGATCCTCTTACTCATCACAAGGCGAATTCCCTGATCCAAGTGTCATTTTGGAAGCTTCCTGGGCATTTGACACCTTGCAGAATGACTGTGCCACTTGGCCAATCTCGCCCAGCACAGGTAGCCTTCATTAGATTTGACATTCATCGCAGGTACAGAGTGGAGCAGTTGACATTCAGCGCAGATGCTCAGTGGAGCAGCTGACATGATCCAGAAATAGCTTGTTTTTGAGTGTTTTCAGGTGGAGAATTGATTTTCAGTGCTGTGGTTTGCTGACCTTGTTCCTATAGGGGCAGGAACAACATGTTTAGGGACTTTGGATCCCTTAGATTATTGACATTTCATGCTTCATGCTGTTAGGCACAAAAATGTCTATAACACTCATGCACCAGTGATTTAGATGAAGAGGACGAGCGATGGTGAAACAAGGTGAACGGGGTAACCATGATACATTGTAATATGATGACGAAATCCCTATATTGCGTTAAAGCTCAGAACCACGAACTGCCAATGTATGATGGGCTGACCGAAGTGGATGAATTCCTGGTTAAATTCAAAAGCACGATACCAGAGTACCACTGGTTTGATGTACTAAAATGGGCATTGCACGCGACACCAGCATGATGGTGGGGTACCCATGAAGGAGCCTTCGAATATTGGTGAAGCTGCAGGAGCATGATGCAGATAAGATTTGGGAAGCCAGCGATCTAAATAATGGAGAAATATGATGGATGAGAGAATCTGTGCATACACCTAAAAAAATGGGACCGTCAAGGCCTTCAAAATGTTTTTGGAGAATGTGTTGACTAAGGTCTGTAATGCACAATGTAATGACTAGGACTTGCACATTCCTGCTCTGCTATGGCCATACCGAACGACATTCAAAAAGATAATAGGCCAAACACCGTTTCTCTTAGTCTATGGCAAGGAGGCCATTATGCCTATGGAATATATTGTGCCTAGTCTACGGATCGTGGAAATCATAGGTATGGAAAACCGTGAGGCATTGGAAGAGAGGCTCGCATAGCTAGAAGAGTTGGAGGAGGAACGATTTTTGGCTGGATTCCATCAACAGGTACAAAAACAATGCGAGAAAGCATGGCATGATCGCCATATCAAGGTGCGCACCTTCAAGGAGAATGATCTAGTATTTCTTTATGATAGTAAGTTCGAAAAATTCCCAGGTAAACTTCGCATGCACTGGTTGGGACCCTATGTTGTCAAAGAGGTTACCGATGGGGGCGCGGTTTAGCTGGCTAAACTCAATGGAGACCCCTTCTCGGGAAGAGTGAATGGTAGTCACCTAAATCTCTACATGGGCAGGCCAACCGCCTGACTAACTGTTCAGAAGATAGTCTCACCGCTCCAAGTTGAAAGAGAGTGTGGGACCAGAAAGCAGCCTGGGGGACCAATGCACAAGTACTACGGTGCGTGTACATTTGACCAAATAAAAGGGTTGCAGTCACGCGAGAAGGCTCACACGGACACGCTGATACAATGAATTATGACTGTTGATATCATATTCTTGACAAGATGTCTGCAGTATGGCAAAAGGGAGCGGGCGATGGTCAATTAAGAGACACAGTACGAGCCAGATATGGAACAAACTGCCACACATTTTACATGAAAAATTTACATGAACTGGAATAGGTGACAATCAGTGCATTTGAAATTCTCATGGCTTATAAATAACCAAGGGGAATCCACTGAGTGGCCTACACTTCGGAAACACAGATGGAGCGGTTCATTATCTATGCACAAGACATGCGCCCGAAAGTAGTAACCTGGCCAAAGAAGAAGCAGGACTCCTTGAGGAATATGGGGGTGACAGTTGTGGGAATCCTACAAGCTACACCATCGCTAGTAGGGGATGTACCGGAAAAGAGGGAACACAAAGCATAAGTCATCCGGATGCCATCGCCTCACCCCGGGGCAGGCCGACGCACTACAAAAGAACAACGAAAGAATGGACAGATGACGACCACAGGTAGATATGCAGTTACTAAGTCATCTCTGATGTCCCTCGCAGATTTGGATCTTGCAGACAATAGCCAGGGTCTTACAAAATTGCAACAAAAGCTGTGGCAGATAGTGCGAAAAGAAGATACGAAGGATGGAAGTGGCTGCGGTGGTACCAGGAGGTTCCGTATGTGGCTCCCCCGCTCGTATTAAAATCCTATGAGGGGGTATTCTGTGTTAACCGAGTAAAGAAGAATGAGCATCATCGGTTGTGAGACATGGTAGAGACACTGAAGCAAGAGCTGGACAAAGAATTGCAGGAGACAATGAAGGAGTAGCAGGACGACAAGCGCCCCTCAAAGGGAGGCGAACCGTGAAGCCAACGTAGAGCTTCTAGACACACCAGCGAGTGACTCGAGATGAGTCACGATGATTGTGTTGGGGAATGTTGGGTAGCAGAGGTCCCGCGTAATGGTTTTGGGGTAGAAATCCCAAAAGGTAGGATTAAATTATTGTAAAAACTCCGAAGTATGCAGAGCACGAATTATGGTAGGATTGAGTCATAGGGTAGTCCGCCTAAAAATTACGCAAAGAAATATAAATAGAGTCAGCTCGTGCAAGGATTGCGGGCCAAGGAAGGGTATAAATAGAGCGCGACTCTATGAGGGAAAGGCAGTTCTTGGAAAGGATGAAATATAATGGGTACTTGAAGAAGATAGATTGAAAGCGTCTGTAAGTTGGCTCTGTAGCTATGTGTGCAGAGGTCTGGAAAGTTCACAACTGTGTGCGTGAACCCCTGCAGCTAAGTGCCCAGGGTGGATCTAGATGTATTAAGGACAAAATGGAAATAAAGATAAGTTTCTTCTGGAATTATGTGTTTCTTCTGAACTATCATAATATCTGTTTAATCTTATTTGCTTATGGTTGGAATGAGTATAAATATGGGTTTATTTTAATACGCGAATCAATTGTGTTGGTTAAATGTTTGCTTAAAGACCTTGGTAATTGGTAACCACATCATCTAATAGAGTAGCACACTAATAAGAAAAGATATACTCAAGCTATATTTGTGCGAATACCGAGCAACGCAGAGCTGTAAACCATGTGAAAAACCTACAGACCACACCAAGACATCCCTAGGGTGTAGAAACCTGGTTCCAGCACCCTCCCCTGCTACCTAGGGTGAGACCTCATTCCATGCTCCGTGGGCTATTTCCGAAAGGGCCGGTAGCTGTGGGATTTGTTGGGCTAAATAACTCTTCCAAACCTAGGTCAGGCCCATATAAGCCAACAAAGAGCTTGTTAGAAACAAGCACAAAATAGGTCTTTGATATGATAAGGAGGTTTCCTTTTATATTCCAGATTACTCCAAGCCCATTTATTTTCAGAGTACTGGATTCCTTCATGACAGTTCACCTCTAGCTGTTTCAGATTCTTCTCCTCTTCCACAACAACAACAACAGATTGTGAAATTCCAACACTGTGACCGAGTTGGCCACATGAAAGATCACTATTTTGATCTTCATCCATGTAAGCACTGTCATAAAACCAGTCATTCTTAAAAAAGATGCTTCAGAAACAACCTCCTACAAGAACAAAGATTCATCTTGGATGGATCACTTCTTAGCAATGGGCTTCAACAACCAAGAAGATATTTCGCTTATACAACATGATTTGTTCTTGAGTATTGAATAGTCTTGAAATTGAGTTTTCTTCATCTTCTCACCTGGTAACTGACAGGGGGGGAAGTCATGGTCATCTACAAGCTTCAAAGCCACATCAAGCGAGCCTGAGCCACAACCTGCCATACCAGATTCAGAGTTGTCGCCAGAGACAAATATGCCCTTGAGCATGCCTTCAATTAGTGATACCTATTCAAAGAATTGGGGACACTTCCTGTAGTAGAAGACTTCAACTTCTTTCCAATTTTGGAAGAGTTCCAGGAATTACATTAAGCATTCTAGAGTTGTTGGTCATCCTTAAACCATCACAGGTTGAGACCTCCCTTTTCAGGTTGAGGTTCTCCCTTTTATGCGGGGTGTGACCTCCCTTTCATGGTTGAAGGT
This sequence comes from Pinus tabuliformis, assembly GCA_031772625.1. Lineage (NCBI taxonomy): Eukaryota > Viridiplantae > Streptophyta > Pinopsida > Pinales > Pinaceae > Pinus > Pinus tabuliformis. Next base: position 910,795,305 of record CM062811.1, on the reverse strand, counting down.
TTCCCTCTTCAAAAAATCAAGAGCACTTCCTCTAGCAGAAGACTTGAGCTTCATGCTAGACTTGGAAGAGTTATGGGAATTTCACTAAGCATTCCAGTGTTGGTGGTCATTCTTAAACCACCTCCCTTATACCAACATTTCAAAGAGCACATTCAGCCTAGTGCTGCCATGCATTTTTGCACATTTTATATTACAACTCTCTTCTTGGACTCATACATAACCCTTCAGATTAAGGGGGGAAATGTTGGACACCTAATCCTCTAAGGGTTGGTGTGGAAGCTGAATAGTCTAAGGAAGTCCAAGATACCTTGGAATACAAAACCAAAGGTCATGTGAATTTACCATAAATGTATATCATTTGTTAATAATAGATACACTCTCATGCTTATCATTCATCTGTTGTTTATGCCATGTATGTGTCTAACAGATACACCTGAAATTCCTCCTTTAGTGTGCTTATCGTCTCATTCAAAAAGTGCGTACCACAATCACTCATCAAGATCTTTGGACATCTAAATCATGTCAGTACATGCTCAAATAGAAACTTCACGGCAGTCGCACTTGTGCAATCCTTCACCGACTGTGCTTCTACCCATTGAGTCAAGTACTCTATCATAGTGATAATGTACCTCATGCCTGTCTTTCCTTGGGGCTAAATAGGTCCTAAAAAATCTATTTCCCACTTTTCAAAGGGTTACAACCTTACTTGTGGATTCAAAGGAATTTCATCCCTCTGCGATGGCCTGCCTATCCGCTAACATACATCACACACATTACATGTCCTCCCGCAACGCCCCCATGAGTGTCTGTGAGGATGATGCTTCGTTCAAACTCAGGTACATACCTTCACAATATTTCATCATTCCCCATCTTGTATAGATTCCCAACAATGATAGAGAAGTTTGCCATGCACACCACTAATTCCTTCTTTTGCTGGACAGAGTATCTTTTCGGTGCAGTTCCAATTGTTAGAAAGTGTATTATATCCTTGAAATTTCCATAAATGACGTGCACAACAAAGAGCTGCACATCAGGTAATCCTTCCTCCAAACTAGAAGGTTCCTCCCTTGTCTCGATGTGCGACAGGTGGTCAGGTCTCGTGTTCAATCGTCTAGGTTTACAAGAACTTCAAAATCGTATTATTGGAACAATAAAAGCCATCTACGAATTCACCCCCCCCCCCCCCCCCCCAACATAGGCTTATTGACCAGGTAATTCAGCACAGAGTGGTATTTATACATCTTCAAGTGGCCTCCTAGCAAGTAGTGTCTATACTTCTAGAGCACATACACCATAGCTAGCCCCTTGTGCTCAGTGGTGGAATAGTTCTTCTCCGCTTTGGCCAACTACGCACGCGGACCATTCTGCCCATCGTACTTGTTTGTTAGTAGCATCTTAGGCTTCCCAAACCATGCTCTCATCATCCTCCTACATTTGCACCAATCATCAAAGCTTCCCTTGTGCGTACCCCACCATCTTGCGGGCATAGTGCGCAGTACCTAGTCCAAGGCTTGGAAGCATTGCTATTTTGGTACCTCCCTTTCAAATGCATCCAAAAATGTATCTACCTTAGTTAGACCATGACAAGTAGGTATATGCCTTTCCTCTGATGACACAGTGCAACAACCAAGTCATCATATTGCAATTCAGCGTAGTTACATTGTGTAACCGATTCTGCCAGCGTTCTATTTCTTTGTCGGAATTTGAATTGCAGGAAATCTTGTACTCCCATGTAATCCTTCCATCCACGGTGGGATTAACCCAGTCTTGGTCTTGCACTGCTATCTTATAGATGCATTCTACATCATCATCACTTTCATAGTTGTGGAATGGTTCTATATAGCACGATCCCTCAGCAGGATCCAAGGGTATTATTATGCGCAGTGATTTCTTCTCAAAGATCATCTTCCACTTCTTCAGATTGATTACCTCATTCACATCAGCAGCCCAGTCAATTCCCAGGAGCGTAGGGTAGGGATTTCTGTCATCCACGATCTCTATTACTTCAAAATCTGCTAGCACGCTCGCTCCCTCAATATCCACGGTCACTCCCTACAGCCGCCCCATGGGTATGACTTTTTGTTGATTTGCCATCCTTAGCTGAATCAGAGACCATTACAGTGCAGGTCACCCCATTCGCTCCAAAGTCTGCTTTGGTAGTACATTCGCACATGATCTCAAATCTAGAATGACTTGATCCATTTCGTATTATTTGACCTGCGCGGTGAGTCTCATTTCATGCCTTGTACTTGCCTTATTCTTTCTGATCTGATGGACTACGCGTGGTTCACCTCACGCAGTACTAGCACATCTATTAATAAGTTCCTGTAACCCTTTCACAGCCTTACTATCGCGTAGTAACTTCATATAGGTTTTGAGGAAAGTAGTGAGCATAGAGGGGTCCATCTCCGGCTCTGGTTTATCCTCTCTTCTTGAAGTGGAGGCCACGGCGAAGCTCTTCTTAGCTTCCAAGAATGCTTCGTGGGCGTGCTCCAAATTGAAGTCAACCTATTTTGCCGAGTCTTTGTGAACCCATGCACTATCTTCTAGCTATTTTCCCTTGCCATCTCCCATTGTGATTCCACTTTGGAGCACTATATTTATGTTTGGATCTTCCTCGTGCAGCTCAGACCTGATAATCTATAGGTTCTGAGTCAGAGGAGGAGGTAGTGCTCCTTTTTCACGTATCCTGGCTATCAGCGTAGAACAATCTTCTATTTCATAATCAAACAACATGAAATACTTGCACGATGGGCACGTTGGATTAGTGCAATCGTGGGCATAATGTCCTATCCCTCTGCAATTGTAGCAAATCAACTGTTCACGACCTCTACCAGGTCCTCCTCCGCCTCGGCCTCGCCTGCGTCCCTTAAATCTTGTTTGCACCATACCTACATTCTAGTCAAGGGGCTGCGTTTAAGCCTGAACTCTGTAGGTGGGTGTTCTATCTATCACTAATTCGTAGCTCCTGCAAGTACTCTCATCATGTCCCACCAATCTACAAAAGTTGCAGAACAACTATTGTGGAGTTTGTGTATACTTTTGTAAAAAGTGACAGTTGTCTGTGGCATGTTTTTCGACTATTTGACAGATAGCACATAACAAAGTAGGCACCACGCTAGGTCTTGCTTGAGCTTTAGGCCTTAAAGGCATCGATCCTCCTCCTACAAGGTAATTTGTAAAGACTGTGCAATGGTCTTTGTCATGACCCTGACTCTTGCATTTCATGCACCATACCTCTTCGCGTACCTCTAGCCAAACCATCTTATCCTGCTTCAAGCTTTGGATCTCAAGGCACAGATTCTTCTATTGCACGTGGATCTTCTAAACTCCTAGATTAGGATCTTGCATCAGGGTCTCATGTAGTCTCATGGCAATCTCCAAGGCCTCTTCCTGAGTTGTTATCTTCTGTTGCAATGTCACACTTCGTAAGTGAGGTAGTAACGAAGCGACAAACCACTCACGATGTTGTCCATTTGTCAAATTCATGTTGGCTTTGTAGATCGTACATTTCAGCCTCTGATCTAGTTCCCAAGGTGTCTCGCCTGGTAGCATCGTGATATATTTGAATCCCACAATCGACTGCGCTTCAAATTTAGGCCTGCTAAATTCCCTATTCAGTGCTGCTTGGATGTCCGCTACTCTAGCATTCGGGTTATCACTGGAGTAATTAATATACTAGGTTAACGCGCGATCTTGTAGAGCACTAACCAGTGTTGCCTTCTTTATATGGTTATCTATAACACCTTGATCTTCCCATACAACCCTCACAACAAACCAGAATTGGTTCGGATCCTCATTTTCCAAGCCTTTGAACAAAGGCAACTTCATTGTGTTTGCGATACTGAATCATGGTGGAGGCAGAGGTGTTAGGGGTGAAGTTGGAGGCAATAGTGGTGAATGTTGGGCCTCAAAATAGTCCCTATTTTCACTCCATTATTCACCAATATTTTCACATTTTACCTTCATGTCACCTCCATTCCACCTCCATATCATTGCATTCACCTCATTTTTGGGTCATAACTATGTTTTTCCAAAGTTTATTAATTCTTAACATTTTTAAGTGAATTTATGGCTAAAACTTAGAAAATAATATGCTTAAACTTATACCTAACATTTAGCATGAGTTTGTTGACATGTGTAGGCACAAAGGAAGCTTCCAGGGCATCTTTATGTGGCCTTGAATGATCAAATTCAAATTTGATAAGATAAGCTTCATGGAGAAGATCATGGACCTCATGGAGGAGATCATGGAGGATAGGGTTATGTGTCATCATTGGTTGAGAAATATGTGGGTCAAAGGAGAGAATAGTGGGTCTACATTTATGAGGTTGTTATCATAGTTTTTGTATAAATAGGAGTACCTCCTCCATTCCAAAAGAGAGGACTCTTAGAGCATTGTATCCAATTGATGATGGAATAGAATAAAGCTTCATTTTACATATATGTTCATTATGTAGTTTTAGATATAAGTTTTACATATATTTCCATTATGTAGTTTTAGATTTAATTTTCCTTAATGTAGTATATGGAATAATTTGTCTTGTTCTTAAGAGAATTGAGCTCACTCTAAAAGGATGAGAAAAACATGTTATTTCATATTAGATCTTATTTCATTTATTTGTCTAGATGTTTGAGGATTTGTTTGTGATTGATGAATGAGTTTTAAATTAGAATGTAATCAGCATATGAGAGGACAACTAAGGGTCTAAGTTAGGCTCTCTCTCTCTATTTGATTTGTATGATAATTGGAATTCATTCTTTTGCTTTTATGTTTCAATTACCATATAAATCATTGGAGAGAGAGCCTAACTTAGATTCTTGGTATCTCCTCATATGATACTTGAAACATAAAAGCAAAAGAATGAATTCCAATTATCATACAAATCAAATAGAGAGAGAGAGCCTAACTTAGACCCTTAGTTGTCCTCTCATATGCTGATTACATTCTAATTTAAAACTCATTCATCAATCACAAACAAATCCTCAAACATCTAGACAAATAAATGAAATAAGATCTAATATGAAATAACATGTTTCTCTCATCCTTTTAGAGTGAGCTCAATTCTCTTAAGAACAAGACAAATTATTCCATATACTACATTAAGGAAAATTAAATCTAAAACTACATAATGGAAATATATGTAAAACTTATATCTAAAACTACATAATGAACATATATGTAAAATGAAGCTTTATTCTATTCCATCATCAATTGGATACAATGCTCTAAGAGTCCTCTCTTTTGGAATGGAGGAGGTACTCCTATTTATACAAAAACTATGATAACAACCTCATAAATGTAGACCCACTATTCTCTCCTTTGACCCACATATTTCTCAACCAATGATGACACATAACCCTATCCTCCATGATCTCCTCCATGAGGTCCATGATCTTCTCCATGAAGCTTATCTTATCAAATTCGAATTTGATCATTCGAGGCCACATAAAGATGCCCTGGAAGCTTCCTTTGTGCCTACACATGTCAACAAACTCATGCTAAATGTTAGGTATAAGTTTAAGCATATTATTTTCTAAGTTTTAGCCATAAATTCACTTAAAAATGTTAAGAATTAATAAACTTTGGAAAAACATAGTTATGAACCAAAAATGAGGTGAATGCAATGATATGGAGGTGGAATGGAGGTGACATGAAGGTAAAATGTGAAAATATTGGTGAATAATGGAGTGAAAATAGGGACTATTTTGAGGCCCAACATCTCCCCCAAACTCAAGATATTGCATGTCCTCATGCAATCAATGGTATTGCATGTCCTCATGCAATCTATTACATTACTTTTTGAGCTTTGGCTTAAACTCTGCATGATATCATTTACATAACTTTTGCAAAGCATTATTTTGATGAATTACAACTTGGTTGGTTCTTGTGTTTCAACCATATTTTGTTTGTTGCATTCAATGTATGATCTTTGCATATTGATAATGTGATTTTTGTTGCAGAGTATTTGTGTTGGAATGCATCATGGTTGGTTCTTGTGTAACAACCATGATTGTGTTGGCATCCAATTACTTTTAAATATTTTTGACAAAGCCATTTGTATGCTCATGTAATAGTAAATATATTTTGGAGGTAAGTGGGGTTTAGAATGTGGATGTTGTATGAATGTGACAAAGTATGTATGTAAAAACAGATGGTTTGGAAAGGAAGTGAAGTTTTTCCAAAAATTATTATTCTAACTCTTCAAGGAATTTAATGGTTAAAAGTTAGAAAATATCATACCTTAACTTACCCTTCCAAAAATGGATGAGAGTTGTGCATGTGTGACTGCAACCTGTTGTGAAAATGGTGGATAAAAGATGGATCTGTATTGTCGTATCAGCTGCTGGATCCTCTGCTACTAGATGAAAAATCTGAGGAGTCTGCTGAACATGGCTGAAAGTTGTATCTGCTGCTGGATGATGAATCTGATGAGTCTGCTGAATATGGTTGAAGATATATAAGGCTTGGAAGGTATACAAAATATAGAAGTTACATTTCCCTCCCAGCCTTATTTATTGACTTGTCCTCAAGTGAAATACAATGTATACAATGAATGGAAATACAATGAATGGAAATTGGCTTCATCTGCTACAAAATATGGGTCTTCAAGTCTTCAACGCTCGATGGCACAAATCTTACTATGTGATTAAATGTGTCGATGTCGAACATAGCAAGAAGTTGTTGACTTAGTGGCCGTTAATGAATGCCCCTAGCCAACACAAGAGCTCCCACCATTGATTCCAATGGGAGTCAGGATGCCTAACGCATCTTTGTAGGTACGAATAAATTTGTCGTAGTCGAATCACCTACAAGATCCAACGAACAAGGGATATTAATGTAGTTTTAGATATAAGTTTTACATATATTTCCATTATGTAGTTTTAGATTTAATTTTCCTTAATGTAGTATATGGAATAATTTGTCTTGTTCTTAAGAGAATTGAGCTCACTCTAAAAGGATGAGAGAAACATGTTATTTCATATTAGATCTTATTTCATTTATTTGTCTAGATGTTTGAGGATTTGTTTGTGATTGATGAATGAGTTTTAAATTAGAATGTAATCAACATATGAGAGGACAACTAAGGGTCTAAGTTAGGCTCTCTCTCTCTATTTGATTTGTATGATAATTGGAATTCATTCTTTTGCTTTTATGTTTCAAGTATCATATGAGGAGATACCAAGAATCTAAGTTAGGCTCTCTCTCCAATGATTTATATGGTAATTGAAATTCATTCTTTTTTTTTTTATGTTTCAAGTCATTTCATTTCTTATGCTCATGAATGACTCTTAGTTTAGTTTGGATTAGTACATGAGAGGACAATCAAGATACTAAGTTAGTCTCTCTCTCTATTTGAATCTAAACAATAACTAAGTTCATTCTCTTGTCTTTATTTCAAGTTTCTGGTTTTAGGAATGATTTCTCTATGATACTGTAAGGAAGGACAACCAGGACCTCCTTAGTTAGGAGCCTCTTCCCTTGCATATTATATTGAATCGTAAATAATTTAGTTAGACATAGGTTAGTTGCCTACTCCTGCATATACTGTGCTGGCATCATCATAAGCTTACGAGTTTCCCTGGTCGATAATTTATGCAGCAATTTAAGTCCAATAAATTTCCCAACAGTGAAGATGGAGGTGGTGTGGGTGGAGGTGGTATTCGCAGAAATCCTTGTCTTATCAACTGAATAGCACTTCACGGAGAGACATTCGCTATCCCTTCTTCGTCCCTTCGCGGTGGTGAAATCAAGGGGCTCTACTATGGACCCTCATTTCCTTCATTTCTATAGCTTTTTCCACTTCATGTAATTCCAAACATCAAGGTAGCTGCATAACCAGTTTTTTTCACCATAAAATTTTAATCCAAGTATTCAAATATTTTACGTACTTACCTCCCAGTCCTTTGAAAAAGCGTCGCTCTGCCTCGCTATAGCTAACTGAGGTGTCGACCACGAACCAAGTAACAAATCCTCCTATAATGTGATCGAGCCAATGATTGACGGCATGTGTGATATTATCCTCTGATGCTTCCAACCTTTGCACTAGCCCTGGGGTCCACACAATAGGACCGCCAAGTTTCCACCTTCCTTAGCTATCTACTAGATTTGCGATCCACTCGTATAGCTCAGTAGGTAAGGACACGAAAAATATTTCATGGATCTCCGTATACAGGTATCAGTCCAACCACTATTCTTTTGGTAGTCGTAGGTTTATGTTTTCTTGTGCCACAAACTCATGAATTCTTCTATCCAACCAGCCTTCGATTTCTTTCTTAGTTGGATTCTAGTGATACGACATCACACATCTCTATGCAGTTTCTTGTTCCGGCAACGGAACCATTTGTTGGCTTGTGGGGGCTTGACCCAGATTCAACGTTAGTTAGCCAAACAAATCACTACACTACTGGCCCTTTCAGCATCAGCCCGCACAGCGTGGACTGAAGTCTCACCCGAAGTAATATGGGGGAATTTTGGAACCAAGTTTCCGCACCCTTGAGATGGTTGTGATGTTGGTTTATTTTAGCTATACCTGCCTATGCGTAGGTTTCTTAGCCCTCTGTTCCACCCTTCAGTACCTTCGAGAAAAGATATAGTCGGCTTTCGCGCAACCCTAACCAAGGGCTGATATACTTTCATGCTGCTAGGGCAGTGAACTGTGATATTTCCCAAACCAAGCTAAGTTTCTTACTTATCTTATTAATAGATCTTAGTTAGCTTCACGTAAACGGATGTTCTTACTTGCATTCACTTAACCAATATATTTACATACATTCGCACATCATATAAGCATTATAAGTAAAATTCATACCCAATATAACAAATGCATAAACAGGAAATAAAGACACAGAAATTGTAGAATACTTCTCTTTATTGATAATTCTAAACAATTACAGACTTGACTTGCCCTGTGCACTTAGCTGTAGGGGTCCGCGCACTCAGCTGTGGACTTCTAGGCCTCTATGCACTCAGCTGCAGAGCCTCTACCTACGCTACGACCCAAAACTTAGACTTCCACTTCAGAGCTATCTCTCATACATGTTTGATCTTAATTACTTTTTTATAACTACTTGGAGCTTAGCTCTATTTATACAATCCATGGTCCACAGACCATGGGTAGATATTCTACAGCTGACATTACATTTCCAAAATAAGGGTGGACAACCCTATGACTCTTTAACAACTACACGCTTCGCGACCACAAAATGTGGAGTCTTTACATTTGGATTACGAAATTGGACCAAAATATGTGCTTTAAGCCCCAAAACTACCCTTGGGAGATCCTGCGCCCAATAGAATCCCATAAAATTTTAATCCTCTACAACCAATTATTTTCCAAGAAACAAAAAATATTTCTTGGTAGTTATAATATCCACTAGGTAACTGCTATCTAATGGCTCTATTAGCTCCATCATCAACAACTGCTAACTAATAAATCCATTTTCTCCATTTTCTTCATATACACACCTCACACATTAGTGTCTCCATAACCTCCAACATGGAAGTGAATATCACACTAATATTGGATAACAAGTCCATTCCTATTTTGTAACCATGATACCATGTATGTGTTCGAGTGGGGTGCACTTTGAATTCATATTTTGGAAAACCTTTATGGAAACTAGATTCTCAATGTTACCTCCACCAACAATCTAATTGCAACACTTACCTTTCACTTTGCGCTTGGTATTGAATATTCTCTTCCTCTACTCCAATTCACTACCAATCTTGACATGGGATGCAGAAACACCCTTTGTAACATCAAGTTTGACCATATCTGGTCTCCACTAGAAAAAATTCTTCCTCAACCACCAACTTTGTTTCTCCTACAATATGCACCCATCTTGATTCTTGCATTCGCCACTCATTCAACGTCTTTGAACTCTCCTATGCTTGGTGTCATTGTCCTCCATGTTGACATATCTATCCCTATGGTTTTTTCAAACTTGAAAAGTATTGCAACTTCTCATTGCTATGCAAAAATAATAAATAAGTAGGTGAGTCCCCTAAAATAAAATCAACTAATGTTCAATTATTATGTCATTGTTTGATAGAAAATTATCTCCCATGGACAAAAGTGAACTCCCTTGATCTAGTGGCTTGATCTAGAAACAATAGGGACATGTTGTGCTATTCAAAAACCCCCCATTTATTAATAGTGATAGTCAATATTATATTAATAAATGGGGACCCTTTAAAAAATCCTTCCAAAAATAAGTTTAGCATTTAGGCATTTTTCTTGTTAATTTTTGGAATGAAGCAAGATATCAAAATAAAAACTTTTGAAAAAGCTAGCAAATCTCTGCCTTTTCACATATCACATGATCAAGCATGTCAAAAGCCTTGCTATCTACCAAAACTAGCAAAAATAAATAAAAAAAGAATGTCGTGCTAAAACCTCGAAACTGTCAGGTTTCCCATATGAACTAAGTTCTAAAGCATTTCTTATTAAAATAAGGCTCGCATCACAAATCACCACTCACAAGGAGTGCACCTTAACAAAGTATCTTAAACCATTTGATATGCAAGATTGCAATGACACAATCTCCCTTATCACATTGCATTAAGAACACTTAAGAGGAGCTCGAAACCTTATCATCATGCAAAATTGCAAAATGTGATTGAAGTCCCAGACCCGATTCCAAAATACGTTATAAAACAAGCACTCAAGTCCGCTACTTAAGGAAAAAGGGATTTACATAGAAAATCCTAACAAATAAGCTATCCTTTGAAACCGATAATCAATGGCTCGCATCTCGCATCCCGTAGAAACTGAAGAAACATTAAATAAAGCGCAATAATCACACTGCGATGATGCGATTTGTGATATTCCATCGCAATCACAAAATCTATATTTTCACAGTTTAAAGGCTCGCCACCCTAAAAAGTTATTCCCCGACTTACAATGCAGAGCATTAATGAGCAATAAAGCTGGGGATAAGGAACCATTAGTGGGCATTTAGTAAGGGTTGATAGCATTTACGTTTGAAAGATAGTTCAACATGATACAATATCTTCTCACCTGCGTTCAAATAAAAACTCCTTTCTTTTCACCTTTTCAAAGATATCTGCATTATTCATTCTTAGGTTCATTTTTCTCTCTGTATATGTGATAGCTTCTGTTTTGCTCCATTTTCAAGAAAAATCCACAGAAAGAGTCGTCGGGAGCAATGGAAAAGAAGGGCAAGGTAGCCACATCTGAGAAATCAGAAATGAATCCTTTGTTTTCTAATACTACATGCAACAGAGACGGAGGAACCTCTATGTGGGAAACCATGTATGATTTATTAGAAGAGAAACCAAGACCTCAAGTAACAAAGTCCACAACCGATGGTCATGCTTCCTCAGACGCCTCCATCTTCGAGATGGAGTACTCATTTCTAGACCGCATAGCTGCGAGACCAAAGATAATTCCATATACAGACATGGTCAAGTGGATAATTTATCAGGTGGATGTATCAGACAAAGAATTTAAGAATAACATGCAAGAGGTTATGGGATCTTTTACACCAGACAAACTATGACTTATGTACAATCTGCCAAAGCCACAAGCATTCTACAACAAGCAGTTCCTCGAGAAATTTGCTAAGGAGAATGAAGACACAACAGATTTTACACAAACCTAGATGAAAAATGAAGGCAAGATCAAAAAGGAAAAATTGGGTATGTATTCTCCAACATCTATAGCTCCCCCTCATAGTTTTGCAGAAGCCATGCTATGTAAAATTTTCAGCAAGCCTGATAGTACCAAATTTTCCACAGAATGGTTGCCATTAATAGATGTAGCTATAAACGCAACAATAATGAATTGGGCCCAAATTTTGTCTGATAATTTGATTAAAGCCATAATAGATTATAGGAGAAAGAGGAGTATATATTCTAGGGTTTACCCTCCATTTTTCATGAATGCCTATATAATGGATGCTATCTATTTTGGTTCCAAATTTCCTATAATGGGATGGAAGTGGATTGCAAATGACCCACTTACCATTCACATATATCATAGGAATATGTGGGAGTCTCAGTTTCACCCCCACTTTTACAGAATTTGTCAAGGGTTATGGTGCCTATTCATAAATAGGTCTACAATAGGAGTGCCCCTAGATTTTCTAGAGAAGCTGAAGTAGATATCCTACTTGTATCCAGATGGTTTGGAGAGGAGAAATTTACATATATCAAAGTATTCGGGAGCATTGCTTCACCACATGTCCTCCCATACTATGTCCTTGATAAGTTGATGGCTAGGGAGATAGCCTACCAAACAGCAGGAGAAGGTGGGCTGAGCAAAGGATTGAAGGAACAGAAAAAGGCCATTTGGCCTACATCTTCGTTGCAATATGGTGTGTTTGCACTACATGATTTTGGACATGCATGTAAGGAAAAAGAGATTATGAAATCTCCGAAATTAGCTACATTTCCAGGAAGACAATATGGCCCAAATGGAACCACCAAAGACTTCACTACTATGGTGAAAGTGAAAGTATTCACCCATGAGGAAGATTTATTCAATGACCTATTCCTACAAAAAGAGACATTTTTGGAAGTAAAGAATATGGATTCACTACTTTTTTCCCTAGATGATCTTAAGGCCTTCCATGAATACAGAGAGAGGAGATTATTATAGGTCCCATTGGACCTACTACATATTGAATCAATAAGAGAGCCAACTAAAGATAATTCAGAGAAAAGTCGCAGGAGAAGTCTACCCATGAATCATAACACTCAGAGTAACATTCCCAGAATGGGGGTAGTAAAAACTAAGAGTCCGAGTGTTGTGGGGAAAAATTCCTATGCAGGACGATCCTATCCACCTAAGGTGTGACAGTGCCTTAGCAACAAACAGAAACAACTATTCTAGTATTCTTCCTTTATGAATTAAGAATGAAGAGAGATGGATGGACTAACCGGTGTCTTCCGTTTGTCCCTCGATCCGGTTTCTCTTCTCTTTGAGAGTTCCCAGCTACTTGCCTTCTCGCTCGCCCAGCTTCAACAGGTTCCTGCAAGATCACAAGAAGGGAACACTACACAAAGACATAGATTCATATTCATAACTAGTTCAGGATTAGAAATAAACTAAACATACTAATGCAATCATACATCAAAGATACATTAGTATATAGGAGAAACCAAGATAGCTTTATTGATGAATAACAAGGTTCAGGAGGAGATACAACCAAGAGAGTTCCAATCCAGCATCTTCCTCCCAGCGAATGAAATCCTTTCTTCACCTCCCTTCAAAGCATTAAGCACCCAATGATTCCAATCTCAAACCAACAACAATTCTTTGCAATAACAAAATTCCAGCCTCCCTGGATCTCATGGAGGAGAGATCCATATATAGATGTTTGGAGAGAGGATGAGTCAGCTTGAGATCTGACTAGTGTCCTCTCCCTTTGTCAGTTCTTGCTTCCACTTGGAGACTAAGAGCCTCTTACTCATCACTTAGTCGAACTCATCAAGGCAAGTGTCATGGAGGAAGATTCTGGAAGCTTCCACAGTCTTTACACCTCGCACAAGGGACCCTGCCATTTGTCATTTCCTGCTCAGCGCACCCTGGTAGTGCTTCCACCTGCGTTGCAATGCAACTAGCCAGTGTAGCCTCTGCATTTCAACGCAGGCAGCTAGTGGAGCCTCTGAATTGATTCTGAATTGACTTGTTTTTGAGCAGTTTCTGGTGGAGAACTTCTGTGAATTGTTGTGGTTTGTTAGCCTTGTTCCTCTAGGGGTAGGAACAACATGTTTAGGGACTTTGGATCCCTTGGATTATGGACATTTCATGCTTATAGCTGTAAGGCACAAAAATGTCTATAATAGTTGCCCCCTAAAGTATGAGGCCGTTTATCGGGTGAAATGCTTTATTAGGAGGATCCGAAGTTCTTTCAATGCTGGGAGGAGACCTGTAATACAATACAACACAATACATTATTTTCATACTTTTTTCATGATCTAGCTGAGGCGGGCATTCCCATGCTCAGCTTTATAAATTCATTTTCATGTACATATAATAGACAATCATCTGATGATAGAATGATGATTCTGATAGAGCCATCATCCTTTTGGTAGGATGATTATCTGTGCTGTAAAGCTGTACATTTCTATGTCTTTATTTTCTGAATATATATCGCAGCCTGGATGGATGAAACTAGATCCGGGGTCTTCAATCTCGTCTGATCTTCACTCTAAGTACAATTCGATCCATGTGAGAATTGCTCTGAAGTCGAACATGGAAAGACATCGCTTGATTACCAATCAATGATGTAAACTGTTAACAAGCACGAGAGGAACCACCGATAATGAAGACGACCCTCAAGGTACTGCAGTACAATTCACATGGTGTGAATAGAGGAATTGGCGTCGAACACCACGCAAAATCTTTCGATCGAAGGTCATTGATGTGTACCTGTCGCCGAAAGTGAGAAACTTGCCATTGAGGCATGCAAGCATCAAAGTACTGAAGGGGGTGTTCCTAGATCAACTTCTTGGATAATGAGCTGATGTCAACAAGAAGTGATCCGTCAAAGGAGGGCCTTAATGAATCCCACATCAATGACACGGAATGGAGCTAATGATTTTGATGGAGGTGAAAACGATCTGATGACATATGATTCAGGGTGGCGGTCATGAAAGAGTATAATGTATGGCAGTGGATGGGACACAGGTGACTTCTCTGAACGACTTCTCTTGAACATATGGCGACACTTATGCGATGGATCGGTAGCATTACCCCAAATATGGATGGTATGGCGAGACCATGGTGATGTGACCGGTGAATGAAACAACCCAACCCGATTGTGGTACGGAGGAAAAGTGTCATGTTCAAGAGCGACTTGCTACCATCAAAGTTTTCTTGAGTTTCTCCCAATTTTTCACCAGTCATTGCTGAATAGTACCTCTTTATTTTTGTCAAGCTTGAGGAGGATAACATATGCTTGTTCTATAACTTTCCCTTCGGGCAAGCCCATCGCTATGTTTTAACGAGCCTAGCGATAGTGAAACTCGTTCTCGTCTATAGACAAGTTTGTTGCTATTTCATGCATTTAACGAGTCTAACGACAAGGATAACTCGGTCCTTTTCATCTTTAGAGAGTCTGAAAAGGTACATAAAGTTAACTCCAAAAGTCCTTTTTCCTCATCTAATCCCTTGAGTCCGGAAAAGTATAAAAGAATACAGAAGGGATGAATTTTTGATATCTTTAACGAGCCGAATAAAACAAGCGCTCGATCTTTTTGTGCAATAATCCCTCAGGTCCAAAAAGATTAAAATCTAGACGAGGGATAGTTCTTTCGGTCACTTTATCGAGCTGGAAGGCCAAAACTCGGAAATCTTTTCATATTTCACGATTCAGATGAAAAGAGCTTAAATAAGACTCGTCTTTTGAGGAACGAGTGATAAAAAGGGTAGCAGCTGATTCCAGGGAAGGATTGGAATTTCCAAATCACGGCAGTGTCACAAGGATGGCTAGTGAAATCACTCTTCGCAGCTGTTCCTCAAAATGGGTAAACAATCATATGGAGGTGAATGATTGGCCAATGGAAAAGTGGAGGTGATGGGCAAACACGACCAAGGCTTTAATGGCTGATGATATTACATTCACGGTGGTTATTTACCGGAATAGTTCATTTTTTAACGAGCTTAAACACTGGTGGAAACATTTGCTCGATCTTATGTTTATTTTTTAACGAGCATGAACTATGCGCTAAAACTGCTCGGATCTTGCGTTTATTTTTTAACGAGCATGAACTGTGTGCTAAAACTGCTCGATTAATCAAGTCATATGATAAGAATGTCTCATTAAGATTCTATTTTTTATGGAGCTTCATCTTACAAAGCTTTGCTCCGCATCCTTTCTTTATGCAAGTTAGGAAACGACTAATCCAAAAAACAGATAAATAACCGCTCTTTGCTTGCACTGCAAAAGGTTTGCATGCCCCCAGGCATAAAATAGAGTTTCAAGGTTACCCCTACTTCATCTTCCGCCAAAATATTTGTTTTACCGAGAGAGGCCTACCTATTACAGGTTACCCAAAGATTGTTCTATTTGCACCCCAAACAAAACACTTCTTCGGCGATGTCTACCGAGATAGACAAAGGTGAGCGCCAAACACATAACTTTGACAAGAGAATCTTATTCTAGAATAACCCCTCTTCCAACCACGGACGGGGTACAGACTAGTCATATTCTCCCGCGGAAACCTACTCTATACCCAAAGTTTTCCTGCCGAAGCAGACCAGGATGCATGCTCCCTGGGTTCCAGTCATATCCTTCTGGATTACTCGCGCTCATCGGGAGGACGAACCGTGGGTTGAGACGTTTCTTGAGCGAAGAGACCATTTAGGGATGGTATATGACTATTTGCGATGCGTGATCCGGGGACGAGCTTGACCATTCTTCCTTCGTTGGGAAAAGACATTACTCTAAAGAGTGAGGAGACGATGGCTCCCATGCAATATATATAGTCTCGTCCAAGGAGTAGGTTATAATCCAAGGGTCCTTGAACGACCATCACGTTCATTTGAACAGTCTTCCCTTTCAATGTGATAGGTACATTGGGGAGGATCCCTAAAGGTCGACTGGTTCCTTTATCGAAGCCTGTCAGATTTCTCATTTCAGGCAAAAGCGCTGGCGAACCAAGCGCTTTCCAAGCAATAGAGGAAAGGATACTCACAAATGCCCCCTCATCAATGATGGTGCCAACCATTACCATTCTGTATATTTGAATGATAATTATGAATGGTATGCTTGCTGGTAAGCTGGGTCTGCCTAGTTGATTCCAGTCAAAGGATACAACTAGGTTGCTTGGTGGTGGGACCGAATATACGGCCGGGTATGACTCTGACGAAGTTCCTTCCTGCGATAAAGGAATGGGCAAATTTCCCCTTGTTCGTCGGAGTCTGTGTTGATGAAGAGAATTTGGACGGTGTCGTCTTTATTCTCTTCTGTGATGGTACCATTCGAAGATAGAACCTCTGAAGGCAAGACCGGGTCAACTGCCGCCTCGACCTTTTGAATTTCGTTAGGTATGGATTCAGACGGTTCATCCTCAATGATAGGTGCTTCGGCTGACCACCTGAGCGGGCCAGCCGGGTTCTCAACTGGTGAAGGACTTGGCAGGAGTTTTTGATATCCAGGAGGAAGTCACGCTGGTAAAACCGAGCGATCTTCCAAAACCCTTTTAGCCTCATCTAAGAAGGGACAACGGTGGATGGCATGGTCGCCTTCACACAGTTTGTAGGGAAATCTAGCTTTCCCTCTCTGTCCTGTGGCTTCACTTTCACTAGTTGACGGTGTGCTGTCGACATGGCTATCAGAGGTTGACACCACAGAATTGTGCGAGCGGGGAGACCAGTCCCTTAGTATTCGAGGGATGCAAGGAAAATCTCTGTGAAAGTGGTCTCCCTTGCATATGACACATGGAGATTTAGGCCTGGTTAGTGCAGTGTGTGGATTTTTCGTTAGATGCCATTCGTTTGCCCCCAGTCGCTTTTGGCTCCTTCTTCTTTTTCTCTTTCTTCTTCTTTTCCTTCTTCTCCTTAGGAGCTTGGCTTTTAGCTTTGCTAGCTCCATCACACGAAGAGGAAGGAGGAGAGGAAGAGTTAGAGGAAGTGGAAGGCTGGTGGGCAGCTATGGACTGGTCTAACTGCTGATTCGATTGTTCAGGAGTAGTGGTGTTTTAAACAACATTAGTTGAGAAGAGCCAGACAGGCAAGCCGATTGTCAGTCCTGGAAGCGACAATGTGGCCATATGGGGTGCTCCAACATCTCCCCAAGAGGAGAAGGGACTAGGACTTCCACCAAGGGGAATTCCTTGGTTGGAGGGCTCCATTTTCCCAACTGAAAGATCAACGCGGGAATAAGGGTGATTTATTATTCCATTAAAATAAATTTTAATGACGCTTTAGACACAACTTGTTTTTTCAGTTTTAAAGAGTCGAGAATAAACAAAATATGACTCTAGTCACCTTCGATGTTTTAACGAGCCCGTAGTAACAAATGCTCGGATGGACTTTTTTTGTTATAGAGTCTGAAAAAGGCCAAAAGGAACTGCTCTGGAGATCTAGGTAGAGGGTGTGCCAAACCAATCGCAAAACTGCAGTATACATTTTACGGTACGGCAGTCAATCTTCCCGAATGCTGTGTTCGGTGCATTGCGATCAGTAGGGCGGTCGACACGGCTTCCTAAGGATAAAGGTTTTAAGCCTATAGGGGTCTCCCAATATATACGAGACGGTACGTGGGAGCACAATCCATACTGGCACTTTTGGTCCCTCAGGAGGAATCACCCAACCATCAGCGAGGCCAACAGATACCAGGTTTTACGACGTCGGAACACGTCTCTAGCCTAGACCTCTATGTTGTGCGTTATGTTACAAAGCGTTATTAAGTTCATTCAGTTTATTTTATGTTGATCTTTCTTAGAAGTTTGCCTTTTGAGGTTCACCACGAGATGTAGATACAACTCCTAAATGCAATCTAAAAGATGATAAGCAAATTTTATCTCTTTTTCAACAATGAAAATCCTAGCTACAAAGGGAAAAGAAAGACACCATCTTTTCTCAAAGAGCAATCAGCACACTCTAAATGCAGTTTTCCTAAATCAAGCATGCAAACTATCAAGATGCAAATGCACAATGCAGGTGTTTGTTTTGCGCTCTCTTAATATTGATGCCTAAAAAGAAAGCTTTTTGTACAACTATGAATTTGATTTTAAATGACAAATACAAACAAGTTTACTTTTTCGAAATCAGAAAGGGTAGAAGAGAATACAACACTTTACGACTTTCGAAATGAACACTTGTTTCGACACTTAAAAGAGACAAACTCAAACCAAAAGCAAAAGTAAACGTATAATCAACTGTAAACAGCCAATGAACTCTCTCCTAAGATCACAAGAGAATACAACACTTTACGACTTTCGAAATGAACACTTGTTTCGACACTTAAAAGAGACAAACTCAAACCAAAAGCAAAAGTAAACGTATAATCAACTATAAACAGCCAATGAACTCTCTCCTAAGATCACAATCAACAGATCTGAATCAAGGGCTACAGGATGACTATTTCACTCTTGCAAAGGAAAACTGTAAATGACTCCACAAACACATAAAAACACTCACAGTCTTTTTGTACAAAAGGAGGCGGAATTTAAGCAGAGAAAAGGAGTTATCGGATAGGTACCTATGCTGGTTACAGGCTGTAGAAATCAGAGATCAAAACAAGGAAAAACAGAGCAGAGAACCCCTGCTGCATAAGGCCTAAGCTGGATCAGCGCACCTGTATAACAGAGAAACTGAATTGCAACGCAGGTAGCCTTCACGGGAACTACGTTGAAATGCAGAGTCTCTTCACAGAGCCTACGCTGGAGCAGAAACGAGAGTTCTTCTCTAGGTTCTGGGTCACGGTTTGCTGATTAATCTACGGTTTCAGGCCAAATAAAAGCAACAAGCAAGGTACAATCAAAGGGATGATTCGAAGGAGGGCTAAGATCTATCACAAAGGATCATCAAATCATTTGTGAGTCCATTGTTCAGACCATAGATAAATCCAGTGATTGGATCAAAGCAGCAACTGTCTACTTTGCATCTGAAAATAGCAGATGCAGTTCGATTGCTGTTGTTGAGTCTATGAAACAAACAATGATAGAAACACAAATAAAATGACTAAATAGATCTCCCCAGTGGAGTCACCAATTTGTTGTGGGGAAAAATGCCTATGCAAGACGATCCTATCCACCTAAGTTGTGACAGTGCCTTAGCAACAAACAGAAACAACTATTCTAGTATTCTTCCTTTATGAATTAAGAATGAAGAGAGATGGATGGACTAACCAGTGTCTTCCGTTTGTCCCTCGATCCGGTTTCTCTTCTCTTTGAGAGTTCCCAGCTACTTGCCTTCTAGCTCGCCTAGCTTCAACATGTTCCTGCAAGATCACAAGAAGGGAACACTACACAAAGACATAGATTCATATTCATAACTAGTTCAGGATTAGAAATAAACTAAACATACTAATGAAATCATACATCAAATATACATCAGTATATAGGAGAAACCAAGATAGCTTTATTGATGAATAACAAGGTTCAGGAGGAGATACAACCAAAAGAGTTCCAATCCAGCATCTTCCTCCCAGCGAATGAAATCCTTTCTTCACCTCCCTTCAAAGCATTAAGCACCCAATGATTCCAATCTCAAACCAACATCAATTCTTTGCAATAACAAAATTCCAGCCTCCCTGGATCTCATGGAGGAGAGATCCATATATAAATGTTTGGAGAGAGGATGAGTCAGCTTGAGATCTGACTAGTGTCCTCTCCCTTTGTCAGTTCTTGCTTCCACTTGGAGACTAAGAGCCTCTTACTCATCACTTAGTCGAACTCATCAAGGTAAGTGTCATGGAGGAAGATTCTGGAAGCTTCCACAGTCTTTACACCTCGCACAAGGGACCCTGCCATTTGTCATTTCCCGCTCAGCGCACCCTGGTAGTGCTTCCACCTGCATTGCAATGCAACTAGCCAGTGTAGCCTCTGCATTTCAACACATGCAGCTAGTGGAGCCTCTGAATTGATTCTGAATTGACTTGTTTTTGAGTAGTTTCTGGTGGAGAACTTCTGTGAATTGCTGTGGTTTGTTAGCCTTGTTCCTCTAGGGGTAGGAACAACATGTTTAGGGACTTTGGATCCCTTGGATTATGGACATTTCATGCTTATAGCTGTAAGGCACAAAAATATCTATAACACCGAGAGAGACATGGCCGGAACTACAGAAAAAGTAGCCGAGCAAACCTTGACGAAAGGATGGGCTGAAATTCACTCTACCTCGCCCTAGCCAGAAAAACCTCTAGTTTTTTATTTAGAAAAAGAATGGGAGAATTTTAATAAAAATATCCATACAGAGGAACAAACATTTGAAGTACAGACTCCACATCACATATCAAATCAAGAGGTTACAGTGGAGAAAATTGTAAGTACTCAAGATATAAAGCTCATTCTTGCCACCCCCACTTCTGAAATAGTTTTAAGAGTTTAGGAAATTCCTCCCTTAGATGTGTTTTATACCCTACCCATAAATCTATCATCAAAAGGCAGAGGAAGAAAAGAAAGTTGGATGCTGCAGTTGTCACCACTCCCGACAATGAACCAATGGATATTGTCTAGAGAGATTCGCCCATGGACCCCTCTGAGAACCTTACGAGACTGTCACAATTTGTGGGAGCCTATGCTATGACAACTATTGATAAAGAAACCAAGGTTCTAATGCTGCTAAAAGAGAAAGAACAAAAGATCCCGCTATTGGAACAACAATTAGAGCAAGAAAAATCTAACCAACAAGCAGAGTTACAAATTGCTAAAATACAGCAGGAATTTGAATAGATGCAAATACAAGATCAGGCCAACCTAGCAGAAAAGGACATGTGAATTCAAGCTATGATAGAGAAGTATAAGGACAGTCCACAAATCAACCAATTCGTAAAATAAGCACTTAGCCTTAACGCCCAACTAATGCAACAAAAGTAACTTATGTGCCAAGAAATCTCGCAAGTATATCCTTACTACGAGATCAACGATAAGCTAACAAGCCAAGTCATCAACATGAGGCTTGAGTATGATGAAATCCATAAAAGGATTTCTGACTTTATCACCTCAAAAGAATCAGAATATGGGAGAAAGGCTGATTTTCCAAAACTGGAGGAGTCACATAAAGAAATTCTATTTGCAGATTGGGATTCTCGGATCAAGCAAGCAAAAAGGACAACAGAGGTCACGATAACAACAACAAACAACATCATTAAAGCCATTAATGAAAATATACATGGCACCAACCTAGTTGTTGAATCTATACCAGGATTTCTTCCAAAAGACAATCAACTGGAGCAACAATGGAGACAAGCAGCGAAGGAAAGGG
The DNA here is from genome assembly GCA_031772625.1 of Pinus tabuliformis. Lineage (NCBI taxonomy): Eukaryota > Viridiplantae > Streptophyta > Pinopsida > Pinales > Pinaceae > Pinus > Pinus tabuliformis. The sequence goes on along the minus strand of CM062811.1, from coordinate 910,773,403 downwards.
AGGAGGTGACCAGAAAAACGATCAAGCTCAATTAGGAAGCATACTAGAAATTCTTAATTAAGCCCTATAGCCAGTGGATGAACTACGTTTCCTAATCACTTCCACATAGAAAATGGTGCTAGAACTGACAAATGTCATATTTACTAGGCAATTGAAATCTTTGATTGTCCAACCAGCACATCTCAAACCAATAATGGACATCTGTGATATGAAGGATCACATGCAAAGGATTTAGTCACATTATTTTATTTCTATTTAGTTTCATTTTTTATAATCTGAGGAAGGTCGTTTAAACCTCCTCAACTATTTTTGTAATAATCTATTTTAGGACCTATAGTCATAGTCCTTAAACCCCTCTCATGCATTTAGAGAGGGGTCCAGAAATTTTATCAGAGACATTCTTCAAAACATGCACATCTGTACCTTTGAGGAGGTTCTGGTAGAATGAATGGAACATGATCTATTTTCTTTTATACCTAGTATGTTCTACTGAAATTGCACTTTTACACTCTTAGATGATGTTGGATTGGCTGGAATTAGATCGATATTGCTAAAACACATGAGCATAACTTATTACAAATTATACTTTTATCTTGTGATTTTGTTTTATTTATGTATCAAGCAATAACTTTTATTCAATTGCTTTATGTATGAAAGTTTGAATTTCGGTTAGCATTATTGTACTTTTGTATGGTGTTGGATTTAATTTCTTGTTGAATATGTGAATGATTCTATATGCGATATATCTCTCACAATTATTTTGGCTAACTATTTATCCAAAACGATCATTGTTAAACGATTTCATTTCTTATTGCAGTTGAATGATCTTTATTACCAATTGCTATAGGATATTATTGTAGATCACATACCTTGTTTTTATTCCCGGGTATAGTTATAGTTAGATAGTGTTTAAAACTAGGATATGTGCATGTGATTAATAGTTTAGATTATATTACACTTAGTTAAATCATTCCCTTGTTACATCATATATCACCCCATCAACACTACCAAAATATCTTTTTGGGAAACTAGTCCCATTATCCCTAGTTGGAGCCACCACACCAAATGGAAGAGGAGCTGCCAACCAAGGTCTAGACCGGGTGGTTTTCCCCCATGTTGTAGCAACATTTTTTGAGGCTTCAACAGGAAAAAAGGCTTGTGTTTTCCTTAGAGAAATTAGAAAATGGAGGAGAGGCCTACCTGGAGTCCAACACAAATCTTCCTCTTCTCCCTGCTTTTGAACTTTGGCTTCAATTCCAATTGCTATAAATGGAACTTGCAAAACAACTATAACAAGCATGAGAACTACAAGATAAAATAACATAGACTAACATCTCTAGTCAATGAGTTAAGAAGGTATTGAAATACATATGCATCAAATGGACATAAGTATAGGAAAGCAAAGCTTTTTATATTAATGAAATTTAAGAGAAGATTACAACCCTTTTACAGATTTGACCTTATAAATGTCTCACACCTAACTTGTCCTCCCTTATCCACAAAGCCAATATTCAATCACAACTCAAGGATGGTAATAGAACTTTAGGTAAAAAGTAGCAGCATCATGGAATAACTAAGAATCTCCAAAATCCAACCCAAAATCTATGGGAGGCAATGAATTTATAGGTTAAATAGGGTAATTTGGTTTTTACCAATATAGGACTTAGATCCCCATATGAGGGAGGATAAGATCTAGGGATAAGGGATAAGACCTATAGAGTAGAAATTTGAGATCCCAATTAATAGTAAATGGTTAAAACCAGCTTAGAATCTTTTGGAAAGAGAATATCTGAAGCTTTTTTTTCCCCTGAAATTTTAGAACCATCGTATTAGCACTCCGTAAATTTCCCTAGGCTGAGGAGAGAAATTTCAAAGGTAACCACAAAACCACTTTTAGGCTAGAATCTAGCCCTTCTAGCTTTAGAGAGGGAACTCTCACTTAGGTTGTTCAACTAATATGATATTAGGCTAGGTATAGTACTAAATAAGGTCTGATTTTCAAAGGTTTGCTAGTAAGAAAGGAGACAAATCCATTGGGCATGGAGTCACGTCAAATTGATTATTTGTCCAATGGTAAGATGAAGAGAGAAAAGGTTTTTCCACAGGGGCAAGATAGGCAGTCTTGGTGATGGAATTAATTTATTGTAGGAGGGTGAATGTGAGAAAATATGGAAACAACACAAAGAGTATCAAATTGTAGATAAATTCTGAATGTTTCTTTAAGAAGAAAACATAGATCACTTGGTAAAACTAATTCAAAGCACCTTTTAGATGAATTCTGAGCTAAAAATATGGTTCTTCCAAGCATGAAGATATAAATTCAAGAGATGTAAAAAACATAAGACAAACTTACAACATGAAAGAAGCATAACACCATCAATATCTGACATAGGAATCCCTGCAAATCACCTTTTGTCTTTCATTCACTGGCAAACATTTCAGAAAAGATATCACATACACAAGTATCTTTCTCTCCAATCTGACCAACCTTTTTCTCAATTACATTTACATCATAAATAGACAAAAATCAGTCAGTTCTGACCTCTAAGGGTTAAATTCCTCATTTGGATTATTGTTTCTAATTTCTGCAAGGAAAATAGAACTGATTGCTAGAGTCTAGGAACTGCACAACTAGATCTTTTTTAAGCACTTTATGTTGACTTCTCAGCCTCAAAATGAGTTCATGAGTTACTGATGGATTTATTACAATTAATAACACTTAAAAAAATTACATGATTTTTTTACCAAGATAAGTCAGTCAAACAAAACTCTGTCTGGAAGCATAGCGCCGGCGTTGCACAAACTCCAACTTTTTCAGAAATGCAGAAGTGGAGCGCTAGATGGTTTAGATGTTTCTGGTCAAATATTGATCTTCTTGATGGCTCCAAAACCTACAAATAAACCTGCATATGGACACCTTCCCCTTTAGAAAGTTTTCTTTACTATACAACACTTAACAATCTGGAGAATCTTCCAGTCAGAAAAAACACAACTCCTACTTCAGAAACGCAGTGCCATCTTCTTCTTATGGTTTAAGTGGTGAGGATGTTTGTAAACAAGCTGCACACACTGATGATGATACTAACACTATAATGACCTTATCATATACCCATTTCAAGCTTCCCTTCCTAAAAAATTCCAAGTGTCCACCTTCACACCAAAAAACCCTAATGCTAGCTAGGGCACAAAATGCTACACAACTTCTTCAAAATAGCTTCAAAGTTTTGACTAGATGTGGCTGCTAGAGGAAAATTTGTGCAAAAAAATATCATCTGGAAACCAACCCTACAAACATACATACTTTAAGTAAGAGAAAAAAAAAAACTTTGTTACTTTACCCTTTCCAACATTTAGATTTTGGCTGCCTCAGCCAATAGGTCTAGTTTTCCCCTATCTTTCTCTTGCAATTCCTTTAACTATTGTTTAGTGGCTCTTAGTTCTTTCCTCATAGATAGGTTATTCCTACATACATTCTTCATTTTCCTATGAAGTGGAAGGGATCTGATCAACATATATTTGGCATCATCCATGGCTGGGTGATAGATGTCCATAAGATCACTCCATTTATTCCTCATCCTTTCATCATGTTGCTTGAGTTCAGACATCTCTCTATGAGCCTCCTTCAGTTACCTATTTTCATGCTGAAACTGTGAAATCATGAAATGGGCCTTCTTCAATTGTTCTTGTAATTCTACAATCTCCCTGACTTTATCATGAATCACCTCAACTTCTGGTATGGTATCCATGGTCTCAAATGTCTTCTCCAAGGGTAGCTTTTTGGTAGCATACCTAGTGAGAGGTTTCTTAGGGGCAGCCACCACCTCTGGAGAAAATTGTAGTTTCTTTCCTTTCTTCTTTCCTGTAGATTGGACTATAGATGAGGGCCTCTTTACTGAGCTTCTATCTAGTGATTTAATGTCCTTTACCACCACTGAGGATGCTTCCTTCTTGGTCAAGGGACTACTTGGCACATCATCTACTAGTTTAAAGATTCAACAAATGACCATGTTTATTTTATTTTTCTTAACTCCTCTAGTACCAACAACTTAATCAAGGAAAAATGGAAAAGGCTTGGTTCAACCTGACTTTTTCTTCCCTGTACTTTATCTGCCATCTTGTACAGACTCCTAAATATGTAAAAAGGAAAATTTAAGGAGATTTTTCTAGTGAAATGCATTAAGAGTCTGAAGTGGTATTGATAAAATCTTCCAAACCTTCCCTCACATGTGAAATACCTTTGAATAGCTTGCAAAAACTTGTTGTAATTTTCCAATAGATACTCTTTAGGCACAATTGACCCATACTCCTTGTCTCTGTGTTTAGGTTTCAAAAAATCTCTGTAATGGGTGATATAAAGGGGAATTTCTGTTGCAGCTGCTATTGTGACCTCAGTGACTGGAAAGGTAAGTGTTCCAATCTTAGCCTTCAATCCATCAAAGCTTTTGGAAAACTCCTTAGTCAATTGTAAATTGTACCCTTGAATCTTTTCACAAAACCTCATACACCCCACCTGCTCAAAATCCATTTTGATAGTTGGGTCTGAGTTGATATATGTGATATATTTTAGTTCAAAATGAACAATAATACCTCCCTTATTCTTTTTTTCCTCTGGAGTTGACACAAATTTGTTTTGTAGCAGTGAATAGTCTAGGGTTTAAGGAAAACTTGTTATCTGCATGTTGGGCATGGAATCCCCCCACAACATGTTTTGGGGCTCAAAGCCCAAGTTTTGGTCAAATATATTGTAAAACTCCGTGAATTGCGGGCGTGGAGTGTGAAGTATAGGTTGAGTCATAGGGTTTTCCGCCCTAAGTATTGTAATGTAATGTAATGTCATGTCGGCCTACCCATGGTCTGCGAACCATGGGATTGTATAAATAGAGTGAGGCTCTAAGTTGTAAAGATAGCCAATTGGAGAGATAGATGAATACGAATGGTTCGAGCATAGAGTAAGAGTCTAAGTGTATTGGGTCGTAGTGGTAGGAAGAGGCTCTGCAGCTGAGTGCGTAGAGGCCTAGTAGAGTTCGTAGTTGAGTGCGTGGACCCCTGCAACTGAGTGCGCAGAGGCCTAGTAGAGTTCGTAGTTGAGTGCGTGGACCCCTGCAACTAAGTGTACGTGGTAGTGTCGAGTCTGTAACCTTGAACTAAGAATAATAAAGAGAAGTTGATTCCAAATTCGGTGCACCTTCTTGTGCATTGCATTCCTTACATTTATAATATTTTGTTTATCACGTGCACTTATATGATTGTTGGATATACTATTAATTATCAATACTCTTGACAGATAAGTTAAGTAACTGGGTAATAACAGGTTAAATAACAAGGAACTTGGGTATAATATGGATCGCGCTTTGAGTAAGGCTGTGTGAAGGCAACATCACAGGTTGCGAGGGACTAATAGGTGTGCTTAGTGATGTGCACGCAGGGTCAAACAATGGACCACTAGAAGCTCATCAGACATCCCTTCGGTGCGGAAACCTGGTTCTAGCACCCTCCCATACTACTTTGGGTGAGACCTCAGTCTATGCTCCACGGACTATTACCGAAATGGCCAGTAATACTAGGATTTTCTTGGCAAAATCTCCTCTGAACCTGGGTCAGGCCCATACAAGCCAAAAAATAGTTCCGTTGCCAAGAGTAGGATCTGCATAAGGGATGTTTGATGTCTTGCCACTAGAATCCAACAAAGAAAGAAATTGAAGGGTGGTTGGACAAGAAGATTCACAAGTTCGTGGCATAGGAAAATAGAAATCCACAAGTAACTAAGGAACAGTGGTTGGAGCGCTACTTGTATACAGAAATCCATGAAATTTTCTTTGCATCCTTTCCTTCTGAGCTATATGAGTGGATCGCGAAGCTAGCAGACAGTCAGGGAAGGTGTAGGCTCGAAAAACCAATCGTGTGGACTCCGGAATTAGTGCATAGACTAGAAGCATCAGGAGATAATATCACGCGAGTTGTGGACCACTGACTTGACCGAATTATAGGACAATTTATCACTGAGTTCGCAGTAGACACGACCGTCAGCTACAATGAGGTGGAGCAACGGTTCCTCAAGGGACCACGAGGAAAGTATATTAAATATTTGAACACTTGGATTAATATGCTATTGTGTGAAAAGTGGGTTATGTGAATAAATTAATGTTTGGGACTACACAAAGTGGGAAGGTCTACAGAAGCGGAAGTAGTGAAGAATTGGAAACCAGTCCCTTAATTTCCCCCTCACGGGAAAGCGAGGAAGAGCTTGCGAAAGTCTCTCCGAGAAGCACGGTCAGTCTGATAAGGTAGCGAATTCCGCGCCTACCACCTCCACCTACACCGCCACCCGTCTCACCCTCCTCACCTCCATCTCCACCCACCCCACCTCTACCACCACCACAGTTCAGTATGGCGAGTGCAATCAATCTGTCGGTATTGAGAGGAGTGGGGAATGAAGATCCGGACCAATTCTGGTTCATGGTAAGAGCAGTATGGGAAGCACAAGGCATCGTGGATGACAATATTGAGAAGGCTAAGCAAGTGAGTGTGTTGCAGGATCGTGCATTAACATGTTACATCAAGCATTATAATGACCATCCAAATGTAGGAATAGCATAAATCCATACCGCAGTGAACATGGAATTTAGTAAGCCAAAGTCAGAAACACAATCAATTATCAGGTTTAAGGAGAGTGCGATGCTCCCAGGCGAGACCCCCTAGGATCTAGACCAAAGACTGAAGGTCATGATTCGTGAAGCCAACATGACATTGACAAATGGACAAAACTGTGAATGGTTCATAGCATCACTGACACTGCACTTAAGGATGGCGTTGTCACAACAAAAACTTTCCACCCAGGCTGAAGCTTTGGAGATGGCGATGAGATTGCATGAGACCCCTATACAAGACCTTGGTCGCGGAGTCCAACAAATCCATGCGCAACAACAAAATTTGTGTCTGTAAATGTAGAATTTGAGACAAGACAGGACATCTCATCCAGAGGCGTGCGAGGAGGTATGGTGCAGAAAATGCAAAGGCCAGGGACATGACAAGGACAACTGTGTAGTGTTCCCGAATTACTTGGCAGGAGGAGGTTCGATGCCATTAAAACCTGAGGCACAGGCAGGACCGAGCACAGTGCCTGAATTATGGTGCGCGATATGTCAGATAGGAAGAAAACACACTACGAATAATTTTCATCTATTGCAGAAGTATATGCAGACATCCCATCAATTATTTTGTAACTTCTGGAGGTCGGTAGGCCATGATGAGTGCACCTGCAAAAGCTACGAACTAATGATGGATTAGACTCCTTCCTATAGGGTGCAAACCGAAACACGAACGCTCGACCCAAATGCAGGAATGGCGTGCATTGGATTTCAAGGGCATGGTCGAGGTCGAGGTGGAATGTAACCAGGAAGGGGTCGTAGACAACTAATTTTTTGCAATTGCGGAGGGCTAGGGAACTATGCCCATGATTGTACAAACCCGACAAGGATATCATGTTTATATTGTACTCAGTTTTATCATGAGGCAGAAGACTGCCCTACCTTGATAGTGAGACTACGCGAAAAAGGGGTACCTCAGCTCCCTCCAACTTAGATGATGAGGTTTGAGCCACGCGAATGTTATAGAAATTTTTGGGAACTGCAACCCCAATCATATATTTCCATAAACCAAGGGCTTATGAGTCCTTAAAAGTGTTGTTTCATGCCCTAAAGGGACAAGGTCAGCTGATTACATCATCTCCCAGAAGTTCTCCACAGAAAAATGCTCAAAAATGGTCAAAACTGGACCATACAGGTTGCTCAGTGCTAAGGGTGCAATGCATCTCACCTGCCCAGTGTAAAAGGTGCGATGCATACTAGAAAGCCCTTTTGTAGGGTGCGATGGGCGAGAATGGACAAATGGCAGAGACAATTTGTGAGGTGGATGATCATGGAATCTTCCAGAAACTTCTCCTGTGGCACTTGCCTCTCTGAATTCACCCAGGGATGAGTAAGAGATCATCAATCTCCAAGTGGAATCAAGAACTATCAGAGAGAAGACATTAATCAAAATCCCAAAAGCTGACTCACCTACCTGTAATCATCTATATATGGACCCCTCATCCCAGAGATCCAGAGGCTAGAATTTTGTATCTTGTAAGGAAGTGCTATTAGTTTCCTGGTGGAATATCATAGTGTTGGGTGATCTAAGCTTTTCATGAGGTGAAGAAGGGCTTTCATGCTGGGAGGATGACACTGGGTCAAATCAATGGGTTGTAATCCTCTCTTCTAATCTTTACATCAATAAAGCTATTCAAGTTTTCCTCCACATTTTCATATGTCTGATAGTATATGCATTTGTGTGGTCAATATATATCTGGTCCTATATTGTTTATGATTGTAGATCTTTGCACTTTGAAGGTATTATGCTTCTTTGACTTTACAGGTACTCTTTGAGGCGGAGTGGTCAAGGGAGAAGCGGCAAAGATCTGTCGGTGAGGAGAAGGAACAAGCAAAGAACCGAGCGAAAGATTGAGGTTGGTATTCTTTGATCCTCTCCTATCTACTTCTCATAAAGGAAAGCGAAAGTTTAATATGTTTGTTTCTAAGATAGCTACCTGTCTTAGTGGGACTAGCAGCTTTGCATAGACACTAGATTTCCCGATAACAAAATGGCGACTTCGCTGGGGAGCGAATAGCTTGTTGCTTGTTTATACTTGTTTTCTTTATAAACCTATAGAAGGAGCCTGAAGTTAAGCCAGCTAGCCTTCAAACTACATTTTCTATGCAAGTGCAAAGTAGATCAATGCTGCTTCAGTCTATCTCTAGGTTTTGTTTATAAACTGAACAATCGATTTGAAAACTTCCTAATTGCCTTAGTGGTGGCTCTAGTAACCTCATTAGATCAGCCCCTGTGAATTTTATTTACTGACTATCATTAGCTCGGCCTAAATCCCTGAACTAAGTTGCAAACTGTGACCAAGAACCAAGTTGAAGTCTCGTCCCTGGACCATTGCACTTTCTCCTCTTGGGAATCTAGATGCATCGCAACTCCCATGTGCAGTAGGTGCGTTACATCACACTTTCCCTGTGTTGTAGGTGCGCTGATCAGATAAGACCTCTTATGCTTCCAGATTTTGGTTTCTTTGTTCACTCCCTTCAGCTTTATTCAGGAGTTTTGCTGTCTGTGATCAGATACTACTGTGGAAACTCCCTTCCTTTGCATGATTCCACCTCCATAGTACAAAGAATTGTGAATTTTTTTATGTATTGTGTGCCATTTACAGTTCTCTTTTACAAAAATTAGCATAATCAAACTGTCATCTTTTGATTTGGAAGTGTCGCAAGTGTCGTTTTCAGTCAAAGAAAAGAATCCTATCGTTCTTAATGGTCGATTATACATTTACTCTTGTATTTGATTTGAATTAGTAGTTTTTAAAGTGTCAAAAGCAGTTTTCAATTCAAAGTCGCAAAGTGTCGTCATTATCTTCCTTTCGTTTTTGAAGAGAAATTTGTTAATACTGTCACTTTGTAAAGATAATTTGGATTTGTACTCAGCATTCTTTACGTCATTCACACATTAAGAAAGCGGAAAACAAATACATGCATGTGCATTTTCATTTAGACTGCTTGTTGGTTTAATTTAGGATAGTGCATCTAGTGTGTTCTCTCTGCTCTATGTTGAAAGAATATCATCTCTCTTTCTTTAGTAGCTAGGATTTTCATTGCAAAAAGAAGATTAAAAGATTGTTTATCATCTTAGATTGCATTTTAGGAATTGTATATCTACATCACGTGGTGAACCTGAAAGGAAAATTTCTTAATAAAGATCAATTGTAAAATAAATTCAATGAACATAAAAACGCTTTGGAACCTATCGCACAACATTTAGAAGTCTAGGCTAGAGACGTATTCCGGCGTCATAAAGCCTGGTAACTATCACTTTCATTGTTTGTTGGGTGATTCCTCCTCTTTGAGATGACAAGTGCCAGTACGGACTTGTGCTCCCATGTACCGTCGAGTATATATTGGGAGACCACAATAGGCTATATCCTTTATCCATAGGAAGCCGTGTCTGCCACCCTATCAATCGCAATGCACTGAACACAGGATTCAGGAAGATTGACTGCCATACCGTAAAAAGTATTCTGTAGTTTTGTGATTGGTTTGGTAATCCCTCTGTATAGATTTCCAGAGTAGTCTCTTTCGTTCCTTTTCAGACTCCTTAAAGGAAAAGGTCCATTTGAGCACTTGTCATTTCAGGCTCATTAAAAATCGAAGGCGACTAGAGTCATATTTTGTTTTTTCTCGACTCTTAAAAATTGAGAAAGAAAGTTGTGTCAAAGCATCTAAAATTTATTTTAATCGGAATAACACCACCATTCCCTCGTTGGTCTTAGGTTGAGAAAATGGAGTCCACCAACCAAGGATTTCCCCTTAGAGGAAATCCTAGTCCTTTCTCCTCTTGGGGAGATGTTGGTGCACCTCATATGGCCACATTGTCACTTCCAGGATTGACGACTGGCTTGCCAATATGGCTCTTCTTGACCTCCGTCGTTCAGAATGCCGTGATTCCTGAACAATCAAGTCAGCAACTAGATGATACTAGGGTTACCCCTCAACCTTCTACTTCGTCTGTTTCTCCCTCTCCTCCTTCCTCTTCACTTGATGAAGCTGGTAAAGCAAAAAATCAAGTAACTAAGAAGGAGAAGAAGGGGAAGGAGAAGAAGGAAAAGAAGAAGAAGGAGCCAAAGGCAGAAAGGGGTAACCATGCATCATCTAGCGAAAATCCACACGACACCATCCATACCTAAATCTCCATGTGTCATTTGCAAAGGGGACCACTATCATTGAGATTGTCCTTGTATCCCCCGGATCTTAAGGGACTGGTCTCCTCATTTGCACAATCCGGTGTCATCAACCTCTGACGATCATGTTGAAAGCACACCATCAACTAGTGAAAACAAAGTCTCTAGAAAGAAAGGAAGATGTAAATTTCCTTGCAAACTGTGTGAAGGAAATCATGCCATCCATCGTTGTCCCTTCCTGGACGAAGCTAAAAGAGTCTTGGATAACCATCCCGCTTCATTGCTGCGACTTCCTCCTGGATACAAGAAACACTTGCTGAGTCCATCGCTAGTTGAAAATCTGACTGACACAACTTTGTGATCGGTTGAAGCATCTATCATTGAAGATAAACCTGCTGAATCCATACGAGATGAAAGTCAAAAGGTTAAGGCAGCAGTCGACCCGGTCTTGTCTTCGGAAGGTCCATCTTCAGATGATACAATCACCGAAGAGAATGAGAATGACACCATTCAAATTATTTTCATAAACACAGACTCCGATGAACATGGGGTCAATTTACCCATTCCTTTACCACAGGAAGGAAGTTCATTAGAGTCATACCCGGTCATTTATTCGGTCCCACCTCCGAGCAACCTAGTCGTTTCCTTCGATTCGAATCTACCAGGCAGACCCCATTTACCGGCTAGTGTACCATTCCGAATCATTGTTCAAACCTATAGAATGGTCATGGTTGGTACCATCATAGATGAGGGGGCTTCTGTGAGTATCCTTTCCTCAACTGCTTGGAAAGTGCTTGGTTCGCCATCGCTTCTGCCTGAGATGCGGAATCTAATAGGCTTTGATAAAGGAACCAGTCGACTGTTAGGGATCCTTCCAAGTTTTCCTATAAATTTGAGAAGGAAAACTATTTATATGAATGTAATGGTAGTCCAAGGACCTTTAGATTATAATATGCTCCTTGGGCGTGACTATATTTATAGCATGGGAGCCATTGTCTCCTCACTCTTTCAAGTAATGTGTTTTCCGCATGAAGGCCGAGTGGTCCAGCTCGTAGACCAGCTTTTGTTCCCCGGCTCACACATAGCTAATAGTCAAATGCCATCCCTAAATGGTATTTTATGCAAGGAATGTCTCATCAATCTCCAGTCCATCCACCTGAAGAACGCGAGTAATTCGGGGGTCAGGACTGAAACCCAGGGGGCATGCACCCTGGTTTGCTTCGGCAGGAAAACTCTGGGTATAGAGTAGGTTTCCACGGAGGAATGTGACTGGTCCGATGCCCATCCATATAGGAAGAGGGTATTAGACTGGAATAAGATACCTTCGTCAGAAGGTATGCCTTTCCTAATAGAACAATTTTTTTGTCTGCAAATTGAAGGGTAACCTGGAAACTCTACTTCACTATACCTGGGGGCATGCAAACCTTTTTGCATGCAAGTGAAGAATTACCATTTATTTTCTTAGTTTGTAGATTCTCAAACCCTTTAAACTCATAGGATTGGTCGTTCCTAATTTTCATAATGAAAGGATACAGAGCAAAGCTTCGAAAGGTGCAAGCTCCATAAAAATGGAATCTATCGATGAGATGTCCTTATCATACGACTGGCACGAGCAGTTTTTATGTGAAGTTCAAGCTCGTTAAAAATTAAACCTAAGAAATGAGCAAATGTTTCCCCCAGATTTTAAGCTCATTAAAAAATGAACTCCAGTAAATAACCATTGTGAATGCATTATCATCAGCTCTTGAGCCTTGGTCGTGTTCTCATCATCACCTCCACTCTGTTTTAGCCGATCATTCGCCTCCATTTGATTGTTTACCCATTTTGAGGAAAAGCTACGAAGAGTGATTTTGTTAGCCATCCTTGTGACACTTCCATGATTGGAAAATTCCAAACCTTACCTGGAATCAGCTACTACCTGAAATTATCACTCGTTCCTGAAAGAACGAGTCTCCTTTAAGCTCTTTTCATCTGACTCATAAAATATGAAAAGATTTCTGAGTAGTTGGCCTCTCCGGCTCATTAAAGCTACTGGGAGTGCTATCCATCCTCTAGATTTTAATCTTTTTGAATCTGAGGGATTATTACACAAAAAGATCGAGCGCTTATCTTGTTTGGCTCGTTAAAACTATTGAAAATTCATCCCTTTCGTATTATTTTATACTTTTTCAAACTTAAGGGATTACATGACAAAAAAGGATCACTGGAGTTTCCTTTCTGTCCCTTTTCAGACTCTGTAAAACTGAAAAAGGACCGAGTTGTCTTTGTCGTTAAACTCGTTAAAACCAATAGCGACAAACTTGTCCATGCAGACAAGAACGAGTTTCACTGTTGCTAGGCTCATTAAAACATAGCGACGGGTTTGCCCAAAGGGAAAATTATAGAACAAGCATATGTTATCCTCCTCAAGCTTGATAAAAATAAAAACGTAATGGTTAGCAATGACTGGGGAAAATTTGGGAAGAAAACTTGAAGAAACTTTATTGGTAGCGAGTCGCTCTTGAACATGACACTTTCACTCCATCACCATGATTGAGTCAGGTTGGGTTATTCCATTCACCGATCATATTACCATTGGTCCACCCTACCATCCATCTTTGGGGTTAATGCTACCAATCCATTTTAGTGTCACTGATATGTCCAAGAGAAGTCGATCAGAGAATTCAACAACCCATCTTGTGTCTCATCCATTACAATACCTTTACGCTTCATTCTTTCATGACCACCACCTTGAACCCTGTATCATCAGATCGTTTTCACCTCCAAAAGTTGTTTGCTCCATTCCATTTCATAGATGTGGGATTCATTAAGGCCCTCCTATGATGGGTCACTTCTTGTCAACATCAGCTCAGTATCCAAGAAGTTGACCTAGGAACCTTTCAGTACTTTGAAGCTTGCATGCCTCAATGGCAAGTTTCTCACTTCCGACAACATGTTTACATCAATGGCCTTCGACAGAGAGATTTTGTGCCGTGTTCGATGCCAAATCCCATTTTCACACCACACAAATTGTACTGTCGTACCTTGAGGGTCATCATCATTATCGTTGATTCCTCTCGTGCCTGTTAATAGCTTACATCATTGGCTGGTAATCAGACGATGTATTTCCATGTATGACTCTAGAACATTTTTCACATGGATCGACTTATACTTCGGGCAAAGATTGGACGAGTTTGAAGACCCTAGATCTAGTTTCATCCATCTGGGCTATGATATATTCAGGAAAATAAAGACATCAAATGTACATCATTGCTGCACAGATGATCATCCGTATCAAAGGATGATGGCTCTATCAGAATCATCAGTCTGCCACACAGACGGTTGTCTGTCCTATGTACATGAAAATGAATTTATAAAGCTGCGCATGGGAATGCCCACCTCAGCTAGATCATGAAAACATTATGAAGATAATGTATTGTATTGTATCTTATTACAGGTTACCTTCCAGTTCGAAAAACCTCGGATCCTCATGATAAAGCATTTCACCCGACATCAAAAGATTAACAACCTCATGCTTTAGGGGGCAACTGTTATAGACATTTTTTGGCACTACAACCCAAATCATATATGTCCATAAAACAAGGGCTTATGAGTCCCTAAAAGTGTTGTTTCATGCCCTAAAGGAACAAGGTCAGCTAATTACATCATCTCCCGGACGTTCTCCATAGAAAACTGCTCAGAACTGGTCAAGACTAGACCATACGAGTTGCTCAATGCTAAGGGTGTGATGCATCTCACCCGCCCAGTGTAAAAGGTGCAATGCATACTGAAAAGCCCTTCTGTAGGGTGTGATGGGAAAGAATGGACAAATGGCAGAGACACTTTGTGAGGTGGATGATCATGGAATCTTCCAGAAACTTCTCCTGTGACACTTGCCTCTCTGAATTCACCTAAGGATGAGTAAGAGATCATCAATCTCCAAGTGGAATCAAGAACTATCAGAGAGAAGACACTAATGAAAATCTTAGAAGCTAACTCACCTCCCTGCAATCATCTATATATGGATCCCTTATCCCAGAGATTCGGAGGCTGGAATTTTGTAAATTGTAAGGAAGTGTTGTTGGTTTCCTGGTGGAATATCATAGTGTTGGGTGATCTAAGCTTTCCATGAGGTGAAGAAGGGCTTTCATGCTGGGAGGATGAAGCTGGGTCAAATCAATGGGTTGTAATCCTCTCTTCTAATCTTTACATCAATAAAGCTATTCAAGTTTTCCTCCACATTCTCATATGTTTGATAGTATATGCATTTGTGTGGTCAATATATATATATCTAGTCCTATATTGTTTATGATTGTAGATCTCTACGCTTTGAAGGTATTATGCTGCTTTGACTTTACAGGTACTCTTTGAAGCGGAGTGGTCAAGGGAGAAGCGGAAAAGACCTGTCGGTGAGGAGAAGGAACAAGCAAAGAATCGAGCGAAAGATCGAGGTTGGTATTCTTTGATCCTCTCATATCTACTTCTCATAAAGGAAAGCGAAAGTAACTTTAATCTGTTTGTTTCTAAGATAGCTACCCATCTTAGTGGGACTAGCAGCTATGCATAGACACTAGATTTCTTGATAACAGTGAAGAAGAACAAAATGTAAACATGATGCTCAGGAGCAGTATGACCACTGACGATGATAAAGGGAAATAGTTAGAAGAAAGTGCATGGGTTCATAAGGATCCTACAAAGGACCCCGAATTTGATTTAGAACACGTGAAGGAGACATTCATGGAAGCTAAGAAGAGCTTCACAGAGGCCTCCACTTCAGGTAGTAAGGATCAACTAGAACCAAGGATGGATCCTTCAGTGCTCACTACCTTTCTGGAGACATGCATGAAACTACTACACGACAGTAAGGTAGTAAAAGGACTACATGAACTTATCACTAGGTGCACGATGTCAGGAGAACTGCGCGTGGTCTAGAAACTTGGAAAGCATGCATTGCACACAGGAAGGGAAATGAGGTTGACTACGCAAATCAGAGAGTATAAAATGGATTAGGTAATCCTGGATCTTGGGTTGGACGTGAATGTACTACCAAAACAAAAATGGGAATGCATGGGCAGACCCGCGCTATAATGGTCTCCTATCTAGTGACGAATTGCGAACCAACAAAAGATCTTACCCATGGGAAGATTGCAAGGGATAATAGTAGATCTTGAAGGTGTGAGCATGCAGGCAGATTTTGAAGTGATAGAGATTGTCGATGACAACAATCCATATCCTTTGCTACTAGGAATAGACTAGGCCAATGATATGAACGGAGTCATAAATCAGAAGAAGCACAAAATGATCTTTGAAAAGAAGTCACTACGCGTAGTAGTACCGCTAGATCCAGCCAAAGGAGTGCGATACACTTAACTGGTGCGTGACGATGATAATGATGAAGATATTGATTCTATTTACAAAATAACCATGTGAGAAGAGGATTGGTTTAATCCAACTGCAGATGGAAGGATTTCATGGGAGCACGAAAGTTCCTGCACTTCGGATTCAGACAAAGAGATAGAGCGATGGCAGAATCGGCTGCATGAAGTAACAACACTTAATTGTAACATGATGGTTAGATCATTATGTTGTGTGACGACAAAAGCAAGGGATTTGATGACATATGATGGGTTGACAGCGGTGGATGAATTCTGAGAAATTTTGAAAGCGCAGTACCATAACAACAGCAGTTCGATGCGCTGAAGTGGGCACTAAGTGCAATGCCCACATGATGGTGGAGCATGCATCAAGGAAGTTTTGAGGACTGGCATGGATGTAGAAGGATGATGCACCTAAGCTTTAGAAAAGCCCATCTCAGAACGAGAGCCAGTCAACAGGGGTGGAACAACTTGCATGCCCATCTTTCTTGATGGGTACGGACATATGATGAACAACCCGCACAAGTGCACACCACTCCTAGAATAGAGAATTAGAACAAATCGTAGCAGTAGGAAAGGCAACACACACTACTAATTATCCATGGAGAAGAATTCGATAGGTTGTGCGAAGTACTAAACAAGGTTCACTAGGCAAGATGCACTGATTGGGACCTGAGCGCACTAGCAGTTCGATGGGCCTATAGGACCATGTGCAAAACCATGACTGTGGAAATGATTCCAAAGGTGCGAAATAGAGTAGATATCATAATATTTGAAGAGAATGCAAAGAGGAGTCCACCCATGAGAGCTACCATAGTTGTGATAGTGCACGAAGAAATCACACAACTATGTGAGGTAGAACACATAAAGATTCAGGAAGCCATTTAGCGAGGGAACCTTAGACTTCGTGAACTTGAAAAGGACTAGGTACAAATGAGGAAGAAAAGTATTTTTATGGATGTCGAGATAAAGAGGCTGGAAAACATGATCAAGCAAGCATGTCTTGTTGATAAACCAAGGATGACAAGACAAGGTGCAGATGATCATACCACTGGATTAGAAGATTGTCACCGAAAATTTATGACTCTACTGCCATGGCTACGACTGCATCTCACCAAACGCAGTAACCAAGGGAGTGCATTACATATGGTAGAACATGCAACACCGACTGTCACGAAGGCAATTGAGGAGTTTCTGCAGACTATACTGGAAGGTGAGTTGAAGTCTCGCATAGGTGGTGCGACCACCTGACTTGCCATAGGGAGCATAGTCTTATCGCTTCAGGCAGTTGAAAGAGGAGCATGGGACTATAAAAGAGTCTGTTTGGGAGCTACATGACAAGGGAGGTGTGCGCAGAATCAACATGTCACAAGGTTCACGCCTGTGCACGGGGGGCTGTGCTACTACGCGTGTAGGCTGGGTAGTGACTATTGGTGTCATTGTTAATGACGGGATGTCTGATTTAAGGCAAAAGGGAGCGGGCAACGAGCATTTAAGACGTGAATTAAGGGCAAGATTTGGGACAATCTGCCACCAAGAAAGCCTTGATGGCCTAGAATTGGGGGGAATGGTTGAATTTTAATTCAAAAGGTGCTACAAAAGTCCTGGGGCTAGCCATGGGACAACACTTGTTCACTTTAGATTTGAGTAGTTTATCAGAGCACAAAGTTTTGAGCGTTGAGTGATATTAGAGCCCCTAAGTTCGCGAAAGACCACATACAGTTCAAACAAGATGACAGCTACTAGGAGAGGTTTGGGATTTGCAAAAGGAACCACCGACTAGGCCACGTAGAACCGCACGGTACATGATGTTCCTGAAGATACCGGGGTCGCACTGAAAATCCCGAAATCACCTCAGATGCCGAGACCCATGAAAGATAAGCAGGCAGTGGGACCAGTCTGCATGTCCCTGAGGAATCCATGGTTCAATAAGCTCTCAATGAAGGAAAAGGGCAAGACTGTCACCATTAGGACAGATGATGAGGAGGATGACCTACAGGCTCTCATCGATGAGATAGAGGAAGCAGAGGACACAGAAGAGGATATCAAACCGGTGCACTCTGCAGCAAAATTTCCTGAGTACGTCCCTTCATAACAAGGGAAAACCAAGATACCAAAGGATCTAGATCCCACAAAGAGCACACTCCAGACCCCACTCCTCCCTAATGGAATTGTACTTCAAGGCTTACACCCGGGCTATGTACCCACAATGAAGTTTGAAGATTGGTACCTCGTGGATAGTGAGAAGTTCCCACACTTAGAGACAGAGAGCCTCATGAAGCAGAGCACGGAGGGGCTAGTCACAACATTAGAGCCGCGAAAATGGTTGCGCGGTGTGGAGAAGGCCATATTGCTTCATTTGCTATGGATACCACACTTTCACCATGCACCCATCACTATTTTCATCATCAGGTAGTTGCTTTGCCTGGTGCATGATGGGTACTTATGGCTGGAGGAGCCTATTCCCATCACAGCGGATCTCATCTACATAATTTCTCGGCTTCCCTGTAAGGGAAAGGACCCCATGGAGATAGTAGGAAAAAACAATGATTTGGCTCTCGTGGAAGCCATGAAGAAAAAGTATAGGCTCGAGAAGAAAAATAGGGGTTACGTAATTAGTAGCATAAACGATAAAGGGGTGCGTGTAGCCACCCAACTCCTGGCCAAGAAGGTAATGAGAAAATGCCACGGTGATGAAGTACTAGCGCCAGTAGTTACATTGGCTGAACAATGCACAGAGGGGGTCCAATTCAACTGGGCTGAGTTCCTCTATGAGGAATTCTTGATCAACTGCAAAGAAGCCCAAGAGCAGGGTAAGACCTTCCACTATGTGTGGTTGCTCTTGTCCATTTTCCTGGTAGCAAGAGAACTGCCGGAGGACAGTTAGTTCCCAAGAATTGAGTGCAACTTACCAGAGGCCGCAAAGTACGCGTTGCTCTAGGCTATCAAGGACGTGAAGCGGATTCGCGATAAGAAGATCTTTCGGGTTATCATGGAGGCAAGCATCCAGATGTCGATTAATAGAAGGTCGCACCTATCCCCCACAGTGCACAATAGTATGTAGAGATTTTCTTACTTCAAGGTGGATATTAATAATATTTATGTTATGAAACCAGCTCACAAAAAGATAGAAAAGATAGATCAACGCCTTAGAATTCAGCCTCTTCGAGGGGGAAACCTCCTCTATATTACACAAATGAGTGATTCCTTCATTATTCAAATGACAAAACCTCATTTCTATATATAGGAGTCTAAGGAGTCACAATATAACCTAGCTGACCTAACAATAATAATATAAAGGCACAAAAATAACAATAGAGGGATTTTATGGGGCACAGTAATAACAATATGGGGACAATAGGGGCACAACAATATTAATAAGGAATATAACTACAGTAGTAATGGGGTAATCACTAGTATTGTAGGGAACTAACAGGCCCCTATCCTTCAAAAAAGTGTTTTCCTCAACGCTTGAGTAGTTTTGGATGCTTCTGTATAAAATTCTCATCCTCCCATGTGGAATCTTCAGCAGATAAGTTCTTCCACTAGATGAGATACTCCGAAATTGATTGATTTCATAGCTATCGAGTTCTTGTTTCTGTGACTACTTCTGGTTCCAATATAATTTTTCCTTCCTCATCAACTGCTGGCAATATTGTTTGAACTGGGAGCTTGTCACCTATAACCTTCTTTAAACATGAAACATGGAAAACTGGGTGCACTCGAGAAGCTGCAAGAAGCTCCAATTTGTATGCCATAGTACCAATCTTTTGCAACACCTTGTACGAACCATAATACTTTGGTGATAATTCATTATCCTTCTTAGCTTTCTTGAGGGATTTTTGTTTATATGGTTGTAGCTGTAGGAATACCCAATCACCTACATCAAAACTTCTTTCATTGCAATGTTGATCTACCTGTTGTTTCATTCTATTCTGCGACAACACGAGGTTATCCTTTAAGAGTTGAAGGACTTGTTGTTGATGCTCGATGTGATGTTCCACTGCTTGAACCTTAGAATTTTCTCTTAAATATGATGTGATGGATGGTGGCTGATATCCATAAATTGCCATAAATGGGGTCATTTTTGTTTATGTATGGAAAGAAGTGTTGTACCACCATTCAACCAGAGGCAACCATTTGACCCATTGTGTCTATTTATCTGATACAAAGCAACGAAGATATCCTTCAAAACATTTTTTTACTATCTCAATTTGCCATTAGATTGAGGATGATAAGATGAGCTATGAGCTAACAGAGTACCGAGATAGGAAAATAATTCTGTCCAAAAATTTGCAGTGAAAATGGGGTCTCTGTCACTTACAATAATCTTTGGATTTCCATGTAGATTTTGAATTGTTTCCATAAATGCAGTAGAAACTGTACTGGCTTTAAATGGATGTGATAATGCAAAAAAGTGTGCATACTTGGTAATTCTGTCAACTACCACCATGATGACACTCTTTCCCTCAGACTTGGGTAAACCTGTGATAAAATCCATTGAAACTGCCTCCCAATGTTGGCTTGGAATGGATAAAGGTTGTAATAGACCCGGGGTCTTAATTTTTTCAACTTTATTTTGTTGGAAAACCAAACATTTTGCCACAAACTTTTGAATATCCGAGTTAAGGCTATCCAAAGAAAATTCCTTCTTAACCCTATGGTAAGTTTTTAAAAATCTCGAGTGCCCTCCTAAGGGAGAAGTGTGCAATTGCATAAGAATCTTTTGTTTGAGTTGGGAATTCTTACAGAGGTATAAGTGATCTTTGTACCATAACGAATCATTTTTCTAGCTAAATGTATTAGATGTACTGGAATCTTGTTGAAATTTCGAATAAGTGCCCACACTTCTTCATCATTCTTCCATTCCTCCCTTGCTTCGTTTATCCAATCTGGTTGGATAATAGAAATGGTGCACAACAATGCTTCCACATCCTCATCCTTTCTTGAGAGTGCATCTGCCACCAAATTTTGCTTCCATTTTTTGTAGATGATTTCAAAGTCATAACCCAACATCTTTGTGACCCACTTTTGTTTCTCTTCATAGGATAATATTTGTTCTAAAAAGTATTTAAGGCTATCATGATCTGTTTTTACCTTGAAGTGTCTTCCCATTAGGTAGGGTCACCATTTCTTAAGTGCATGTAGTATTGCCAACATTTCCTTCTCATAAATAGCTTTCTGTAAAAATTTCCATTGATTGGATGACTTTCAAAAGCAATGGGTCTTTCATCTTGCATTAAAACAACACCAATTCCATTTCCTGAAGCATCACATTCCACAATAAAGGTTTTTGTGAAGCCCGGTGTAGCTAAGACCAGTTCTTGGCCCATTGCCTCTTTAAGATGTTCGAAGGCCTTTGTTGCTTCTAGAGTCCATGAAAATGCATCTTTCTTCAATAATGTTGTTATAGGTGCTGCTATTCTCCCATAATTATTAACAAACTTGCGATAATACCCTGTCAACCTGAGAAATCCTCGTAGATGATTTATGGATGTGGGGATTTTCCATTCCTTAATGGATTTAATTTTGCTAGGGTCTACCTTAACTCCTTCATGAGATACAATATGACCCAGATATTCTACCTCTTGTACTCCAAAGAAACATTTGGATTTTTTTTCATATAATTCTTCTCTTCCAATAGTTGTAGCACCCTGTCAACATTTTCAACATGATCCTTCCAAGACTTGTTGTAGATTAGTATATCACCAAAAAATACTAACACAAATTTTCTAAGGAAGGGTTTGAAAATGGAATTCATCAAACCTTGAAATGTAGAAGGTGCATTGGTAAGGCCAAAAGGCATGACCAAAAATTCATAATGACCCTCATGATTTCTAAATGCTGTTTCTGGAATGTCTTCGGTCTTCATTTTGATTTGATGATATCCTAAAAGAAGATCCAACTTGGTGAAGTAAATTGATCCATGCAATTCATCTAATAATTCATCGATGATAGGAATGGGAAACTTATCTTTAATAGTGAGCTTATTGAGCTCCCTATAATCTGGACACATGTGCCATGATCCATCCTTCTTGTGCACCAATACTACTGGAGCAGAGAAACAACTTTGACTAGGTTGAATTATACCAGCCTCTAGCATTTCTGCCACCATACGTTCAATTTCACTCTTTTGGGCATAGGGATATCTGTACGGCCTGATGTTTGGAGGAACACTTCCTAGAATCAGATGAATAACATGATCATGATCACAAACAAGTGGGAGACCTTTAGGAGTCTCAAATACCTTGGAGTGATTGTCCAATACTTTTTTGAGATCTAGAGAAATAGATGATTTCAATGTCGAAACATCTAGTGAACATGATTGTGCAATTACACCTCTTTATTCTGTTTTTAGAAGCTTTGTCATACCATTAGAGCTAATTATCTTTCCCAGTTTCCCTGTAATACCCCTTAGCTCAACTTCCTTTCCTTCTGCAGAAAATTTCATGAAAATTATTGAAAATTAAAAGCTATTGTACCCAAGGATTGTAGCCACTAGACTCCTAGTACAACATCAGCACCTCCCATTGGAATGGAAAGCATTGGATAGTTAATACATATTCTCCCATGGATAGATTGATATTATGGCACTTTCGAGAGAAATTTATTGTTCCTCCATTTGCAACCATCACTTGACACTTTGGTGCTGGATATAGGAAGAAATTCAATTATTTTTCTACCTTACAATGAATAAAATTGTGGGTACTTCCTGAATCAATCAACACTATTACCTTTTTCTTCTTGATTTGTCCTTCTATCTTGATGGTTTGAGGAGTGGTAATTCCCAAAAATGCATTACAAGATATGGTCGGATTCATTTCTTCTTTATCTAGGCTTTGTTCTTGGAGTATATCCTCTTCTTTTGACCTTTCTTTCTCCTTTTCTTCTTCCTCTTCACAATCTATGTAGAATAATTTCTTCTCAGCACACGTATGACCTTTAGTGTATTTTCTATCACAACTGTAACAAAGCCCTTTGGATATTTTTTCTTCCAATTGTTGGGGTGTCAACCTTATAGGTTGTGAAAGACTATGGGCAACAAAACTTCCATATTTATAGTTGTGAGTGGTATGCTTCCTGGTTGCCATAATTTTGCTTTCCATTTTTCTTGCTAACCTGAATGCCTTCTCTAATGAATCAAGTTCCCAAAGGTGAACATCATGTTGGATATTATCCTTTAAAGTCCCTATGAACACATCAATACTATGCTCCTATGGATTTTTTTCACCCTTATGTTCACTTTTTGGAACTCCTCAATGTGCTCCATTATTGAACACTTTTGTTTGAGACTTATCAATTGGCTAAAAAAAGTGTTGCTTTTTGTATCCTCATAATGTGCTGTCAATTTTTCCATAAAAATTGCCCAAATGATAATTTATTTACGAGAGAAAATCCATTGATTCCATACAATCTGATTTGGTTCCAAATATAAAGTTGCAATACGTACCTTTTGTGTGTTTTGCACATTATAGAGATCGAAAAATTGCTCCATCTGCAATATCCATTTTGCGGGATCCTTACCATCAAACTTCCTCGTATCGATTTTTGGAATATGGTGGGTCTTTGATCCAACATTAGAGTCTATGAAGTCATGATTGATATTTCTTTTATTCACATCATGAGTTTCCTTTACTACCCTTTCACCATTAGTAAGTATTTCTTGTATAAAATTTGTCAAATCTGTCTTCAAATCTGCCATGTCTGTCTTCAAATCCTTCTTCAAATCTATCTTCAAATCATCCATCTTAGCTTCCATGCCATTCATCTTAGCTTACATGCCCTTTATCTTAGATTCGATGCCATTTATCTTAGATTCCATCTTAGCTTCTGTTAGCTTTTGTGAGAGTGAAATTTGTTGCACTTGGTATTGTAATTTTGATATGTCATGTAGTATTTCTTCCTCTTCTTCATGAGTCATTCTAGAGCTTTCAAGTTGCTTACTAGGTGTTTGCATTTTCTTTCCTCAGGGCATCAGTTATCGATAATAATGCTCTACTATTCCCTTTGAATTCCTTCAAAATAATTTTTCAAACCAAGCTTAAGAAAAAATTTAAAAAAATCTACACACCTTTTTTCACTTTGTAGGAGCTCGATATTGCCTCTGATGTATCTCTATAATTTCGGATCATCCAGTTCTAAAATTGTGACCTGTAGTAGCCCTCTATGTCCTCTTTTCAATGCCACCAGTTTGATCTGAATTGGATTCTCCAAGGAAGAGTTGTACAAAATATCCCACAGTGACCTGATTATAGACTAGTTCAGTAGAGCGAACTTGTATGACATGCCACGTGTTCTTGTTTTGACCTTTGGCTCTGAAAAATATATACAAGAAACTAAAGTCTGTCCTCTTTTTGTACCTTCTTATGAAATTTCAATTCGATGCTCAAAAATAAAGTTATGATGATTTTCCCCAGGTCACCTGTTTGGAGTGTAATTCAGGAGTCTGCAAAAAGATCAACTTCCTCAGATCATATCTCCGAAATGTAGCGCGAGAAGCTCTGAAATTTGGACCCGAGGTTCAGTGCGATTTTGTCTCAAATGGGTTTTTTTTTCTCTTTTGAAACGTCGCAGAAAAAAGTTATGGTGAAAATTCCACAATGACCTATTTGGAGCAGCGAAACCCTAGAATCCAAAGCTCTGATACCAAATGTTATGAAACTAGCTCACAAAAAGATAGAAAAGATAGATCAACGCCTTAGAATTCAGCATCTTCGAGGGGGAAACCTCCTTTACATTACACAAATGAGTGATTCCTTCATGATTCAAATGAAAAAACCTCCTTTCTATATATAGGAGTCTAAGGAGTCACAATATAACCCAGCCAACCTAACAATAATAATATAAAGGCTCAAAAATAACAATAGAGGGATTCTATGGGGCACAGTAATAACAATATGGGGACAGTAGGGGCACAACAATATTAATAAGGGATACAACTACAATAGTAATGGGGTAATCACTAGTATTGTAGGGACCTAACAATTTACATCAAGGTGTGAAAGGACCCGACATAGCAGTGGACCAAGCTCCCCTTCATCGCCACGAATGATGCAATATTTACAATGTTAGAATCATGGCCTCTCGAGTGGCATGCCCTAGATTTGGCAGAGCTAGATAGGATAGCAGCAAAGAAAAGAAAGGATGAGGCTAAGCTACGCATCATGCAGTTGGCTGAGAAGAGGCGCAATGAAAAAGTGGCAGTAGAGGTAAGGGCAGTCCGCGAGGTAGTAAAGGCAGCTGCGGAGCAGGAAAAGGCCGTCGAAGTAGCAGCAGCAGCGTAGACAACAGGGGCCACAACAACGCAGGAAGAGGAAGGCCAGGAATTGTCTACAGGACAAGAGGTAAAGGACATAGACCTTGCAAAAGAAAGTGCAGACCCGGGCACAACTTCAACCCAACTCAAAAGGCCGCGCATCACAGAGAGATCGGGTCCACGGAAGAAGGTCAAGGCCTCCAAACTGGCCATCAACCCGATCATGTTAACGGAAGCTAACCTCTACGACATCGACGACACGGTTTGCGAGGTCAATAAGGAATCTCTCCAAGAAGCCATGACAGAGAAACAGACTATGTTGGGGGCCCTGAGGATGCAACTACAGGAACCACAGGTACGGCCCCCATTAGAAGGAACCATAGCCACCGACGGCGCAGCATGCCAGTGAGTCCCAGAGTTTTCCATTGCCGTGAACCTACCAACAGAAATGTGGATCCACTGTTTGGCAATTGGAGTCTGAAACGCACACGAGGAAACAACACGTGCAGCTGGGGCTGAATCTCCATATTACTGAGCTGCGGTTAAAGGCACAGCCTTCCACTCCCCCAGAAGTTAGAGAGAAGTGTGTTAGCACTATCCAAACATGGTTGGAAGAAACTGGACGAGTAGTACAAGACTGTACCGGTATGTTGGACCAACCCTTTGGAGTCCTCACATCCTTGCAGGAGGACCCCAACATACAACGCCTAGAAATAGAGGTGCACGAGCTTCAGGAGCAGTACGACAATGTAAGGGGAACTGCAGAGATGACTCGCAAAGATGCAGCAAACAAGGGCACTGAAAGATCAGTTGGATGCCGCAAGATAGAAAGAGGCTCTTCTCAAAGCGCGTATCTAGTCATGGATTAATGAGGCCTTCACCATTACGACAAATATCAAGGGCAAGCTCACACAGGTGCAGGGGCTCTACATGCTAAGGCAGGGATTCAATCCTCACAAATAAGCATCGGAAGAGCGCATGTAGCAGGGCCAGAAAATAGCAGAACAGTGCGATGTGGACCTCTGAGCAGTACGGGAACAGTTTGAGGAGCTCTGCACCAAGATCATCATGCCAACAAAGTGACTTAGGGACGAGTCATGATGATTGTGTTAGGGGCTTGTTGGGCATGGAATCCCCCCACAACATGTTTTGGGGCTCAAAGCCCAAGTTTTGGTCAAATGTATTGTAGAACTCTATGAATTTTGGGTGCAGAGCGCGAAGTATAGGTTGAGTCATAGGGCTATCCACCCTAAGTATTATAATGCAATGTAATGGCATGTCGAACTACCCATGGTCCGCGGACCATGGGATTGTATAAATAGAGCAAGGCTCTAAGTTGTAAAGATAGCAAATTGGAGAGATAGATGAATATGAATGGTTCGAGCATAGAGTACGAGTCTAAGTGTATTGGGTCGTAGTGGTAGGAAGAGGCTCTGCAGTTGAGTGTGCAAAGGCCTAGTAGAGTCTATAGCTGAGTGTGCGAACCCCTACAGCTGATTGCATAAGGTAGTGTTGAGTCTATAACCTTGAATGAAGAATAATAAAGAGAAGTTGATTCCAAAAGTCGGTGCACCTGCTTGTGTATTGCATTCTTTACATTTATATTGTTTTGTTTATCGTGCACACTTATATGATTGTTGGATATACTATTAATTATCACTAGTCTTACACTGATAAGTTAAGTAATCAAGTAATAACAGGTTAAATAACAAGGAACTTGGGTATAATATAGATTGTGCCCCAAGTGGGACTGGGCGAAGGCAGTATCATAGGTCGCGAGGGACTAATAGGTGCGCTTAGCAACTTGCACACAAGATCAAACCGCGGACCGCCAGAAGCTCATCAGACATATCGAAGGTGTGGAAACCTAGTTCTAGCAGCCTCCCATACTACTTCGGGTGAGACCTTAGTCCACGCTCTGTGAACTATTGCCGAAAGGGCCAGTAGTACCGAGATTTGCTTGGCTAAATCATCTCTAAACCTAGGTCAGGAAGAGGAGGGCCAAGAATTTTCTACAGGACAAGAGGCAGAGGACACAGACCTTGTAGAAGAAGGTGTGGACCTGGGCACAACTTCCACCCAACTCAAAAGGTCACGTGTCACAAAGAGATTGAGTCCATGGAAGAAGGTCAAGGCCTCCAAATTTTCCATCGACCCGATTAAGTTAATGGAAGCTAACCTCTACGACATCGACGACACGGTTCGTGAGGTCACAAAGGAAGTGCTCCAAGAAGCCATGACGGAGAAACAAACTATGTTGGGGGCCCTAAGGGTGAAGTTACAGGAACTACAGGTGCGGTCCCCATAGGAAGGAACTATAGCCACCTACAGTGCAACAGGCACATCAGCAGTGGAGCAACTGCTACGCTCAAAGATGGCCAACACCATAGTGCTACCGGAAGGGGCGCTAATAGTAGAGAATGAGATCGACGGAGCCGCAGTTGGTAGGATCAAGGGACTTCACCTTAATTTGGCTACCCTTCCACGAGACACATTATACCAACTACAGGATGGAACAATAGTAGAGCTCCATGCCAGGGAGGGCTATGCGATTCAGGTGATGAGTGAATAAAATATCAACATCGAACCGCTCAGCCTGTAGCATGACGAACTGGTGTCACAAAACCAGTAGTTAGTGCAGACAGTTGATGAAGCATGCAAGTGAGTCCTAGAGTTGTCCATGGTCGTGGACCTACCAACGGAAATGCGAATCCACTATTTGGAAAGTGGAGTCCGAAACATGCGCAAGGAAACAACGTGTGTGCAGCTGGAGCTGAATCTCCAGATTTCCAAGCTGTTGCTAAAGGCACAACCTTCCACTCCCCCAGAAGTTAAAGAGCAATGTGTTAGTGCTCCAAACAGGGTTGGAAGAAATTGGACGGATAGTACAGGACTATACTAGTATGTTGGACCAAGCCTTTGGAGTCCTCACATCCTTACAGGAGGACCTCAACATACAATGCCTGGAAACAGAGGCGCGCGAGCTTCAAGAGTAGTACGAAAATGTAAGGGGAATTGTGCAGACAATCATCCTCACTCAACGACTCACAAAGATGCAGCAAGCAAGGGCACTGAAATAGCAGGTGGATGCTGCAAGACAGAAAGAGGCTCTTCTCAAAGAGCATGTCTAGCCATGGATTGATGAGGTCTTCACCATTACGACAGATATCGAGGGCAGGTTCGCACAGATGCAGGGGCTCTACGTGCTAAGGCATGGATTCATTCCTCGCAAAGAAGCATCAAAAGAGTGCATGCAACAGGTCCAATGAACTGCAGAACAGTGAGCTACAGACCTTCGAGCAGTACGGGACCAGTTGGAGGGGCTCTGCACTAAGATCGCCACGCCAATAGAGTGACTTGAGGATGAGTCATGATGATTGTGTTGGGGGCTTGTTGGGCATGGAATCCCCCCACAGCATGCTTTGTGGCTCAAAGCCCAAGTTTTGGTCAAATGTTTTGTAAAACTCCCCAAATTGTGGGCGTAGAGTGCAAAGTATAGGTTGAGTCATAGGGATGTCTACCCTAAGTATTGTAATGTAATGTAATGTCATGTCAGCCTACCCATGGTCCGCGGACCATGTGATTTTATAAATAGAGAGAGGTTCTAAGTTGTAAAGATAGCCAATTGGAGAGATAGATGAATACGAATGGTTCGAGCATAGAGTAAGAGTCTAAGTGTATTGGGTCATAGTGGTAGGAAGAGGCTCTGCAGCTGAGTGTGCAGAGGCTTAGTAGAGTCCGCAACTGAGTGCACGAACCCCTGTAGCTGAGTGCGTAGGGTAGTGTCAAGTCTGTAACCTTGAACGAAGAATAATAAAGAGAATTTGATTCCAAATTTAGTGCACCTGCTTTTGTATTGCATTATTTACATTTATACTGTTTCATTTATCGCGTGCACTTATATGGTTGCTAGTTATACTTTTAATTATCACTATTCTTGCACATATAAGTTAAGTAATCGGGTAATAATAGGTTAAATAACAAGGAGCTTGGGTATAATACAGATTGCGCCTCGAGTAGGGTTATGCAAAGGAAGCATCATAGGTTGTGAGGGACTAATAGGTGCACTTAGCGACATGCACATAGGGTTAAACTGTGTGCCGCTAGAAGCTCATCAGACATATCTAGGGTGTGGAAACCTGGTTCTAGCACCCTCCCATACTACTTCAGTTGAGACCTCAGTCCACACTCCGTGGAATGTTGTCGAAAGGGCTAGTAGTATCGGGATTTTCTTGGCTAAATCACCCCTGAACCTAGGTCAGGCCCATACAAGCCAACAATGCAACAATGTAAGAGTAATGATAAGAAGGACTCTTCAATTTAAACCTCTGATGATGATTAAGAATCAGACTCTACACAAAAGGCTAATAGACAAAAAAATTATTCAGAAAGACCATAAAACAACTTGCAAATTTTGATACTGGTGGCAGAAAATTTATAGGGACAGGTACAACGCCAGAAACGCAATGCACAAGGAAATGAGCTTTCAAATTCTTCTTAAGCACAAATAGTTAAGGTGGGAGGCTTCAATTCAGTTTGAACATATGACACACCTTTCATATGGAAGTTCTACAGAGGAAAATGCGGTCTTGGTCATGTCAAATGCAGAAGATAAAGGACTGTGTGGAAGCGCAACAAATGGGGAGAAAGCGCAGCGAAATACAAAAATGCAGCAAGGATGAATTAACTATTTTTGCAAGCTCGTGCATGCAATTTAAAATTCATTCACGACCAAGAAAGAAAAATTAACTTGAGTTTGCACCTATGGGAGGAGTTTGATATTCGAATGGCAAGAAATGTAGCGCTATGTAGAAATGTAGTGCCCCTGCCTTCTTTGCACAACAACATAGCATGGTCATACCACAAGATTTCGATGTGAATGAACAAGAACTGAGTAATGTTGGATGAAGGTAGCAGTGCAAATAACTTTCCAAAGTGCCCTGGAGTGGAGTTGATAGTGGAAATATTGGTTTCAAATTGTAATGATGAATGTGTAGCACCTTGTTTGGAAGTGTAGCGCATGGAAAAATGCAACAGACTTGACCTTTAGACTTAGGTGACTAACTCATGATGACCAAATTTTTTTATGACATGACCATTCACCACTCTTCCATGGTGACCAATGACTCCCTATGATTAGCCCTTGAATCATGATCTTTTATGACATTAGACATTTGGACTTTAGAAAAATAGACAGACTTTACATGACACTCAATCCAATTCTAGACCTTTTTTAAACCATTAGAGTTTAGACATCATGACTGATATTTACAGATTTACCTCAGATAAATAGAGAGACTAATATGAATAATATCTCTATAATATATAGCTCTAACACATAACACCTACAACAAAGGAAACATGCGCTGGTTAGTGCAGGTGCTCAGTTACGTAACATGCAATAGTGCAGGTTGCATAGAGGATAGGGTGTGATTGGTCCAAAAGTGAGGTTTTTAAGTTGTTAAACCCATAATTATTGGAATTATTGGAGAGATAATACTTAAGGCTTTGGAAAGGGATGATTGCATGGTATCAAGGATGTTGATTCATTTGGTTTCTAGGCCATTTGAGTGGATGTGACAAAATGACCTGTAACAGATTGCCCCCTAAAGTACAAAGTCAGAAGCAGTGGCTGAGGACTGAAGTGATTTACTTTGTGACAAGTCTAGATTCAAGAAAAGGTTGGTTGAGATCATCATATGTTACAATACATAATCATCCTAATATTTTTGATGAGGTAGGCATACCCATACTCAGCCTATAAGCCAATATTACATATATAATAATCAAAGTCATGCCCACTGATGACAAATGGTGGACCCATATTTGGATGAATTTCTGAATGATCATAGCCATCATACTTTTTGATCTAGAATGAATCCTGAAAGCACAACCATATGGATGAAACTAGATCTAGGGTCTTCTACCTCGTCACTCAATAGTATGAGTCTAGACATGTGAATAAATGAGTTGGAGCCAAACATGATAGACACCATCTAATTACTGGCCAATGATGTAAGTTGTTAACAAATGCGAGGGGAACCACCAATAATGATAATGGCCCTCAAGGCACTAAAATACAATCTATGCAGTGTGAATAAATGAGTTGAAGTCAAACACGACACATAATCTTCCAGTCGAAGGCCAACGATGAGAACCTGTCACTGAAAGCGAGGAAACTTTCCATTGAGGTATGCAAGCTCCAAGGCACTGAAGGGAGTTTCTAAGTCAACTTCCTAGATAATGAGCTGATGTCGACAAGAAGTGACCTATCACAAGATGGCCTTGATATATCCCCCATCAATGACACAAAATAGGTATCAAGATTTGAGACAGAATGTAATGATGTAAAGATGGTTTAGGAATGACATACACAAATTAAGGTTTAAGGGTATTGTAGCAGATTCCAAATGAGGGTGGAATTTCTCTTGAACATATTGGCGACACTGAATGGAGTTGGCAACATTAACTCAACAACCCATGATGAAGGTGTAATCAACAGTGAGGCAAGGAAATTTCCCAACCCAAAGTAGTCATCGAAATGAAGTGAAATAGTTCATGTTCAAGAGTGACTTTTTTCCATTATTAGGTAAAATGCAATGTTTTCCCAATTTCCCAACCATTTATGGCCAATACCTCTTTATTTTTGAAAAGCTTGAGGATGATAACATATGATTGATCTATAAGTTCACCCTTCATATGAATCCTTCTGAGTATTTTAACAAACCTTGAGAAGGAGTAGTTTAGTCTCTTCATGCTTAATGAGCCCGTCATTTTTTAATACTTTTATGAGTCTAATGAAGGCGTAACTCGACTCGTTTTTCATGTTTAGAGAGATTGAAAAAGAGGCAAAAGAGAATCCAAGATGTTCCTTTCATAAATTTAGTACCTTGGGCCTAAAAATACATTAAACGATACCCATGAGAACCTTTTAGTCATGTTCTACTAAAGTATTCCTTTTCTTGTAAATAGTTTATCATAGTCTGGAAAATGGTTAAACTTATACTGGGTAAACATCTTTTCATTTAATTTAACTAGTTCAAAAAGATAAGTGGTTGATAATCTTTTCATATTTTGGGAGTCTGAAAAGTGCTCCAAGGGGACTCCTCCTAGAGTAGCAAGTGGTATATATGGGTAGCAACTAGTTCTGGTCATGATGGAACTACTCAAAATACGTAGACATCAAGAGTCTGGCTAATAAGACCACTCACCATAGTGGTTACCCAGGCAAGGGTTAAAAAAGAAAAGTGAAAGTTTATGATGATCGAAAAAGTAGATGGTGATGATGAAAAGAGAAAACCAAGGCTCCTCGTGGAGAAGCACACTGATAAAAATGACAATCACAAAGGGATCGGTTTCATTTTCATACAAGATTGAAACAAAGAAAAAAACTATGCTTGAGAGTATTTGAAGATGGTTTCATTTTTAGACAAGCTTGAAACATTTGGAAACTATGCTTACAATTGGTGTTCATGCCCCCAATACAATGACTTAATTCTATGCACATGCCCCCCAAGCTTCATTTCATTCAATTAAGTAGAATACTAGTTACTAGTAAGTGGATGGAATGAAGGTTTATTTACGAGATCAAGTGAAAGAATCGACTTGACACTTACGAGATCTAATCAAAGACTCAAATTGGAGGGGGATACGTTTCATTTTTTAACGGGCTTGACACATTAAAAAATCTATGCCCAAGGGGTGCCTTGTTTCATTTTTTAACGAGCTTAAAATAAGAAAAGGAACTATGCTTGGTCATTTTAGGTGAAACAATCTCAGGTAACCTTTTCTCAAGGATTTATATTTTAGAGAGAAAGGAGGAATGGTAGTAGGTATCATCCCACAATTTCTCATCTGACATCATGATCTCCATTACATTTGTTGCAGCAAATTAATTACATATCATTTAATTTTCAACCCAGGGATTTCGTAAAACTTGTGAAGCATGCGTGCATTGTATATGCTAGAAATTAACTTTCAATTTAGATCAATCTAACTATGAAACCAAATAATGACAAACCAAATTCACCTATTATAATTAAAATATCAACTCAAAAGAAATTATAGTACAATGATAGTACAATGCGCGGAATTGAAATCTTAATATTTAAATCTTGCAGGAATTGAAAACAATATTGAAAGCAAAAACTTTACCTCTCACATAGAAAAATATATGAAAGCAAATAAAAACAATTGCTCTTAACTTCTAGGTAGAAAGAAAATAAAAACAATCACTCTTAACCTCTCACACAGGAAAAGATATGAAATAAATAAATCTTAATCTATGAAGAACAATAAATCTCACACATTGTAGGTGGCCAATCCAAAATCATGATAGATGGAAAGTTGAGAGGCTCCAAAGTCCATAACGAAATCAAAGTGAACATCACTCATAGCATGGTGGAAAATTCAAATTCTATATTCAAAACATGAGCATTTCCCCAAATTTACACATGCCTTTCAAATGAGAAGGCTCTCCTATTTATACAAAAATATAAGAAGCTACCTCATTAATGGAGGTCCATTATTCTCTCCCTATATCCCAAGAAAATCTCATAGAGTTACAATCAAAATAGGTAAAGATGAGACACATATCCTCTTTGACCTTTATCCAAATTTCCTTCAATATCTTGAAGGGAATTCGAATTTGAGCATTGGATGCTACATAAGGGTGCCTTGGAAGCTTCCAAATGACCTAAACATGTCATGAAACTCAAGCCACTTTTAAGTATTAGCAATTATATGTAATTGTCTAAGTTTTAACCATTTAATTCACTTATAATACTAGAAATTATTAGCTTTTTGAAAACACAAAGGTAACCCCATGTAATCATGAAAATGGAGGCTAATGAAATGTTATACGGTCATGGAGTTGCGACATGTGAGTGAAATGGTGGCGATAAAGGTGAAAGTGGATGATATTTTGAAGACAATTTGAAGACTCTACATACCCCCCAACTGACGTTATTGCATGTCCTCATGCAATCAATTGCATTTCTTAATCAGGATTTGCTTTTGAATGAGCTTGGCTTATATCATATGTCCTTAAACTTTGCATTTGATAGTATTTGAAAATTTTATTTTGTTTTGCAAAGTATTCCTTATCAAACATTGAATTACAACATGTTTGGTTGGTTCTTGTGTGATAACCAAATATTAATTGGTATTGGTTCTTGAGTTTCAATACCTTGTTTCTTTTTGTTGCAGCAAGATTCATTGAACATGTTTAAGAACACATAAATCAGCCATATAATATGCTCATCGTTTAGGAATTTATTTTCAAATCATATAAATTTTGAACCATAATGCAATCATAATTGATTAGGACAAGTATGCTAGGATGAAATGAAGTGAAATGGAATGAAGTGATATGGATGTGATAATACATGGATGTCCCTTCCCCCCAACTAAAGGTGTTTACGGTTTTTTTTTTCAAATGAGAAGGGAAATATGGTGAAGTATTTTACAAAAATTATAATTTGAGTATACAAGGAATTCTATGATTAAAAGCTAGAAAATAACATACCTTTACTTACCTGGGAAGTGGACAAACTGTGCATATGTAGAGAAGTTATAGCTACTGCTGGATCATGGAATAGAATGTAGAATTTCATCTGCTTCTTGGTTGAATAAATAGTGGATGAGGTGGTGAAAGTGGATTCTTTATTGTTGCTACTAAATCTACTATGTCTTTTGCAAAATGTTGAATGATATAGTCTTCACCTGCTACAAAACCCGATGGTACAATTCTATTCATGCGAATGAAT
This sequence comes from Pinus tabuliformis, assembly GCA_031772625.1. Taxonomy (NCBI): domain Eukaryota; kingdom Viridiplantae; phylum Streptophyta; class Pinopsida; order Pinales; family Pinaceae; genus Pinus; species Pinus tabuliformis. Next base: position 910,738,252 of record CM062811.1, on the reverse strand, counting down.
GTGTTGTTGTCGAGCATGAAGAGAAGTCATTGGATTACAGGCCATTGACGAATGTCATTAACCAATGCAAGGCAAAATTGTCATTAATGTCAATGAGTACCAAGGTACCTAAGTACATCTTGTGAAGTGAAAATAGATGAGCTGATGTTGAGCCACTTGCAAGATCCAATGCTCAAGGAACATTGATGTATTCCCATGATTGTCGGTGAGAGAACTTGTCATTGATGCATACAAGCCTCAAGGTACTAATAAAGACTCTATCCCTGAACCTAGATAATGTGCTGATGTCGATAGGCCAAGACTTGTTAGAAGGGAGGCATTATGAATCCCCCATCATCTAACGCGAGTATGGAATAATGATTTTGGAAGGACTATGGATGGAAAATTTTGCAGTGGATCAAGGTTTATTTAATGGAAAGGAAAATGACAAGAGGGTAAACAAGCGAACGAAAAGCAAAAGGACAAATCAACATGTAAGTGAGATGAATGTCTCTATTAATGGAAAATGTGAATGGAAAATGTAAATGAAAAATGTGAAAGACACATGCGACTCTTTGCAAGGAAAATGGTGATGATGATGCTTAGCGAAAATTCTTGGATAGCTTGTGAGTTTGGAGAGGAAAAATAATTGCATTTATGGATGATAGAAATAGATTTAATTGGTTCATGTTTATTGAAATTGGTCGTAGAAAACCAATCATGCATAATTGGCTTTCTTCAATTCTTCGATTGCCTTGGAACTTGAAAATAAACATGGCACTAACATTGCAACAAATGTAAGTGTGTTCAAATAGAAGTGATAAATTTCTCTAGGTACATACGAAAAATTTGCATAATTGACAGGTTCATGACGTGTTTTCATTTCATGTGGTTAGTCCAATTTCACAACTGTGATAATAAATCCAATTTCTAAAAGAAAACAATTTCCTCAATTTATGTTTGAATCATGGCATTTCATAAAGATAAAGAAATATTATTTGTGAATGCTTAATGATTCCTGCAAAACAATCCTTAATAAAAAATTCATCAATGGATCCTGCAGATAAAGTGTCCTTACAATACTTCTTATTTCCTGCATCATACTTGAAAACATAATCATTAGACAAAACCAATAAATTTTGATAATGATTTTTTGATTAGAATGCATTGTTGACAAGTAGATCATTGAGTTAAATGCATAGTTTCATAATTGTTTTTTAGCTCCAAAATTGTGGTTCAACTGCAAAATTGTGTAGTTTCTGTCGCTAGAATCTTGAACAGACAATTAAGTACACATCTATGCATTTTTATTATGAACAAATAACCAACCCAACCTTCAAATTGATCAATACCTCTTCTAGAAAAAAAAATTAGCAAATAAAACATTTTTTGTTTATATATATATATATATATTATATTAATTTTTTTTAATTTATCATACATTATTAATTTTAATTATATTAAGTACATAATCCTATAAAAGAAAGCAAAAAAACTGTGTCTCTACCTAATGACCATATCTAACTGAAGTTAAACCTCAAACAAACAAAAAGATTTGTAAAACATATTGCCTACATGAAAAAAATGGTAAAATCCATTATTTTTTGGTCAAAGTCCTCACCTCCAAGATTGGTATCACCGTTTGTAGCCAAAACCTCAAAAAATCCATTGTAAATAATCAGAATGCTAACATCAAACATGCCACCGCCAAGATAAAAAACAATAATATTTTTCTCTCCGCCCTTCTTGTCCAAGCCATACACTATTGCTGCAACTGTGGGTTCATTGATAATACGAGTTACATACAAGGCAACAATAGCACCATCATACTTCGTTTCTTGGCACTGTGCATCATTAGAATAAGAAGGGATAGTCACCACAACATCCTTTATAGTCTTGCCAAGGAATGCTTCCACATTCTCCTTCATCTTAGTCAAAATCATAGCAGTGATTTCTTTGGGGCTAAACACCTTTGTGTCTCCATATCGTACCTGAACTTGAATATAATATTTCCCATATTTGTTCACAATCTTGTATGGTATCAGTTTCATGTCCTTATGAACTTCTTTGTCTTCAAGAAGTCTTCTGGGATGGTTGCGTCAAAGAGATGTTACTTTAGATGTTGATGTATACAAATTTTGAATGGTGCGTAAAGACATGGAGTTTCAACTCCCATTAGAAGATCTACCTCTTGTATATTAGGGAGATCGGATTCTTGGTAGATTTTTTGTAGGAGAAAACCGAATGGCCGCAATTGTCTCTTTGCATTAATTAAAACCCATTTTTTTCTCACGCAATTTGTCAAATAAGGCTCCAGAGAACCCCGAATATAACCCAATCAGTTACAAATTTGAGAAAATCATTTCTGGGTTTTATAACTAACCCTGTATCGAGTAAAACCCACATTTTATTTTTTTAAAATTAGTTTTCTTTTGGCCATAAATCATGTTTCAAAAATCATGTTTCAAAAATGAAATTTTTAAGCTGCTACACATTCCCTCTGCATGTATTGCACTCGGGCTTTCTGGGTTATAGGTTACAGACCGATTCTTGATGCTTTCCATATTTTTTCCAAAACCAATAATACCTTGTACAGTTATAATTCTTCTACAAATACATCTATAGATGCAAAGGTCATTTTCCCTTCAACATGAAAACCTTGTGACTGTGGAGAAAGGGTTGACAATGAAAGCAAGGACATTGAAACTTCTCATCTTGTCTATAAGCCGTTTTCATTTAGTGAAGTTGATGGGAGTTTTTATGGTAATTATGAGTTCATTTTCCAAGATGTTTTATATTTGAAATCAGGGTTTTCTAATGCAAACTTGGTGATTGGCAATATGGAAGTTGGTATAGAAACAAGGTTTAAAAGCATCCATTATCAAGTTATGATTGCAACTACTCATGTACCTGAGCTAAATATTTTGAGAGTTAAAGAGGTTGGCCTAGAGATAGGTGCATCGATTAATTTGACTGAACTTGTAGATACTTTAAAACAGTGTATTTCACAACGTGATGCACATGAGACATCAGCATGCTCAAGCTTTGTGGGACAACTGAGATGGTTTGCATTAGCATGCTCAAGCTTTGTGGAACAACTGAGATGGTTTGTTGGAAGCCAAATAGGCAGCCTATTCAAGCAAGATTTTAATTTTATTTCTTTTTATTCATTTTTTTTTAAATGATGAATTTTGGATTTAGTTTTTTAAGCTAATACAATTCAATTTATATTTTGCAGGTCGGATGATTTGTCAATTCTCTTGGAAAATGAAGATAGTAAAAAGAGAATTGATTTTTTACATGATTTTTTTTTTAATTATTTAAAATCAAAACATGAATTTTTTATTGAAAATATTTGTGATGTTAATGAAAAAATGCAAGAAAATAAATAAAATTCTAAAATATTTAAAGTCTAAAAACTTTAAAAAATGCAATCAAGAAACTTAAAAAAAAATGTAATCAAGCTTGATTTTATTTCCTAGTTTATCCTACTTGAAAGAATATATATATATATATATATATATATATATATATATATATATATATATTTTTTTTTATTTTAAGTATATGAATGTTTACAATGGAGCCATTTACGTATTAAAATTTCTAAAATGTTCATATCCAAATTTGCGAAATGTACCTGATTGTGCATGAGAACATGATAAATCATTTTAACCTTTAGATTTGCCGCAAATATCTCTTGAAGAATGGATGAATGTCATGGTGCAATCACATTTTGATACCATTCCTCAATGTAGTCCTTGTGCTCCAAAGAATGTTTGATCTCCACTCTAGATCCTTTTTCCATAAATGGTTAATATCGAATTTGTTATATATATATATATTTTAATAAAAATGATATGCAGCTAAATGATTCACGCATCTACATGCTTTAATCATTCATCTAGAAAATAGCTGAAAAATGAACTCTAGACCAAAAGCTAGTTCCTATGCACACTTCCCCGGAAACGACGCCAAAATGTTGAGGCAAATTAATTACCTATCATTTAATTGTCAACCCAGGGGTTTCATAAAACTTGCGAAGCATGCGTGCACTGTATATGCTAGAAATTAACTTTCAATTTAGATCAATCTAACTATGAAACCAAATAATGACAAACCAAATTCACCTATTCTAATTCAAAAATCAACTCAAAAGAAATTATAGTACAATTATAGTACAACACGTGGAATTGAAATCTTAATCTTTAAATCTTGCAGGAATTGAAAAGCACACCACTCTTTCAGAAATGAAAGAAAAAACAATCATTCTTAACCTCTCACACAGGAAAAGATATGAAAGAAAATAAAAACAATTTCTCTTAACTTCTAGGTAGAAAGAAAATAAAAACAATCGCTCTTAACCTCTAGGTAGAAAGAAAATAAAAACAATCACTCTTAACCTCTCACACAGGAAAATATATGAAAGCAAATAAAAACAATCACTCTTAACCTCTCACACAGGAAAAGATATCAAAGAAATAAATCTTAATCTATGAAGAACAATAAATCTCATACATTGTAGGTGGCCAATCCAAAAGCATGAGAGATGGAAAGTTGAGAAGCTCCAAATTCCATAACCAAATCAAAGTGAACATCACTCATGAGCATGGTGCCAAATTCAAATTCTATATTCAAAACATGAGCATTTCCCCAACTTTACACATGCCTCTCAAACGAGAAGGATCTCTTATTTATACAAAAATATAAGAGGCTACCTCATTAATGGAAGTCCATTATCCTCTCCCTAGATCACTAGAAAATCTCATAGAGTTACAATCAAAATAGGTAATGATGAGACACATATCATATTTGACCTTTATCCAAATATCCTTCCATATCTTGTAGGGAATTCGAATTTGAGAATTGGATGCCACATAAGGGTGCCTTTGAAGCTTCCAAATGACTTACACATGTCATGAAACTCAAGCCACTTTTAAGTATTAGCAAGTATATGTCAGTTTTCTAAGTTTTAACCATTTAATTCACTTATAATACTAGAAATCATTAACTTTTGGAAAACACAAAGGTAACCCCATGTAATCATGAAAATGGAGGCTAATGAAAGGTTATATGGTCATGGAGTTGCGACATGCGAGTGAAATGGTGGCAATAAAGGTGAAAGTGGATGATATTTTGAAGACAATTTGGAGACTCTACATACCCCCAACTGACGTTATTGCATGTCCTCATGAAATCTATTGCATTTCTTAATCATGATTTGCTTTTGAATGAGCTTGGCTTATATCATATGTCCTTAGACTTTGCATCTGACAGTGTTTGACAATTTTATTTCGTTTTGCAAAGTATTCCATGTCATGCATTGAATTGCAACATGTTTGGTTGGTTCTTGTGTGACAACCAAATCTTAATTGGTATTGGTTCTTGTGTTTCAATACCTTGCTTCTTTTTGTTGCAGCAAGATTCATTGAACATGTTTCAGAATGCATAAATCAACCATATAATATGCTCATCATTTAGGCATTTATTTGCAAATCACATAACTTTTGAACCATAATCTAATCGTAATTGATTAGGACAAGTATGTTAGGATGAAATGAAGTGATATGGATGTGATAATAAATGGATGTCCCTTCCCCCAACTAAATGTGTTTATGGTTTTTTTTTTCAAATGAGAAAGGAAATATGGTGAAGTATTTTCCAAAAATTGTAATTTTAGTATTCAAGGAATTAGATGATTAAAAGCTAGAAAATAACATTCCTTTACATACCTAAGAAGTGGACAAACTGTGCATATGTAGAGAAGTTGTAGCTGTTGCTGGATCATGGAATAGAATGTAGAATTTCATCTCCTTCTTGGTTTCTTAAATAGTGGATGAGGTGGTGAAAGTGGATTCTTTATTGCTGCTGTTAAATCTATTTTATCTGTTGCAAAATGCTAAATGATATAGTCTTCACCTGCTACAAAACCCGATGGTACTATTCTAGTCATGCAAATGAATGTGTTGTTGTCGAGCATGAAGAGAAGTCATTGGATTACCGGCCATTGATGAATGTCGTTAACTAATGCAAGGAAAACTCACCATTAATTCCAATGAGTGCAAAGGTACCTAAGTACATATTGTGAAGTGCGAATAGATGAGCTGATGTTGAGCCACTTGCAAGATCCAACACTCAAGGGACATTGATGTATTCCCATGATTTTCGGTGAGAGAACTTGTCATTTATGCATACAAACCTCAAGTTACTAATAAAGACTCTAGCCTTGAACCTAGATAATGTGCTAACGTCGATAGGACAAGACTTGTTAGAAGGGAGGAATTATGAATTCCCCATCATCTAACGCAAATATGGAATAATGATTTTGGAAGGACTATGGATGGAAAATTTTGTTGTGGATCAAGGTTTATTTAATGGAAATGAAAATGACAAGAGGGTAAACAAGCGAACGGAAAGAAAAAGGACAAATCAACATGTAAGCGAGATGAATGTCTCCATGAATGGAAAATGTGAAGGAAACATGCGACTCTTTGCAAGGAAAATGGTGATGACGATGCTTAGCGAAAATTCTTGGATAGCTTGTGAATTTGGAGAGGAAAAATGATGGCATTTATGGATGATAGAAATGGATTTAATTGGTTCATGTTTCTTGAAATTGGTTGTAGAAAACCAATCATGCATAATTGGCTTTCTTCAATTCTCCGATTGCCCCGAAATCTGAAAATAAACATGGCACTAACATTGAAAAAAATGTAAGTGTGTTGAAAGAGAAGTGATCAATTTCTCTAGGTGCATATGAAAAATTTGCATAATTGACAGGTTCATGACGTGTTTTCATTTCATATGGTTAGTCCAATTTCACAATTGCGATAATAAATCCAATTTCTAAAAGAAAACAATTTCCTCAATTTATTTTTGAACCATAACATTTCATAAAGATAAAGAAATATTATTTGTGAATGCTTAATGATTCTTGCAAAGCAATCCTTAATAAAAAATTCATCAATGGATCCTACAGATAAATATTTGTTACAATTCTTCTTCTTTCCTGCATCATACTTGAAAACATAATCATTAGACAAAACCAATAAATTTTGAACATGATTTTCTGATTAGAATGCATTGTTGACAAGTAGATCATTGAGTTAAATACATAGCTGCAGAATTGTGTAGTTTCTGTAGCTAAAATCCTAAACAAACAGTTAAGTACACACATCTATGAATTTTTGTTATGAACAAATAACTAGTCCAATCTTCAAATTGATCATTACCTCTTCTAGAAAAAAAATAGCAAATAAAACAATTTCTCTCTCTCTATATATATATTATTTTTATTATATATATATTTTTAATTTATCATACATTATTAATTTTAATTATATTAAGTACATAATCCTATAAAAGAAAGCAAAAAACTGTGTCTCTACCTAATGACCATATCTAACTGAACTTAAACCTCAAACAAACAAAAAGCTTTGTCAAACATACTACCTACATGAACAAAAATGGCAAAATCGATTATCCTGTGCTCAAAGTCCTCACCTCCAAGATGGGTATCACTGTTTGTAGCCAAAACCTTAAAAACTCTGTTGTCAATGGTCAGAATGCTGACATCAAACTGTATGCCACCGCCAAGATAAAAGACAACAATATTTTTCTCTCCGCCCTTCTTTTCCAAGCCATACGCTATTACTGCAGCTGTGGGTTCATTGATAATATGAGTTACATTCAAGCCAGCAATAACACTAGCATCCTTCATTGCTTGGCATTGTGCATCATTAAAATAAGCAGGGTCAATCACCACAACATCCTTTATAGTCTTGCCAAGGAATGCTTTTGCATTCTCCTTCATCTTAGTCAAAATCATAGCACTGATTTCCTTGGGGCTAAATACATTTCTATCTCCATCTCATACCTAAACTTGAATATAAGGTTTCCCATCTTTGTTCGCAATCTTGTATGGTATCAGTTTCATATCCTTCTGAACTTCTTTGTCTTCCAAAAATCTTCTGGGATGGTTGTGCCAAAGAGATGTCTCTTTAGATGCAGATGTATACAAATTTTGAATGGTGCGTAAAGACGTGGAGCTTCATCTCTCCCAATGACGAATCTACCTCATGTATATCACGGAGACCGGATTCTTGGTAGATTGTTTGTAAGAGAAAACTGAATGGCCGTAATTGTCTCTGGGCATTAATTAAAAACCGTTTTTTTCTCACGCAATTTGCCAAATAAGGCTCCAGAGAACCCCGGATATATCCCCATCGGTTACGAATTTGTGAAAATTATTTATGGGATTTATAATTGAACCCGTTCTGAGTAAAACCCATGTTTTATTTTTATTTTTTAAATTCGTTTTCATTTGGCTAGAAATCGTGTTTCAAAAATGATGTTTTTAAGCTGCTACGCATTTCCTCTGCAAGTATTGCACTTTGGCTTTCTGGGTTATAGGTTACAAACCAATTCTTGATGATTTTCGTATTTTTGCCAAAACTGATATTACCTTGTACAGTTACAATTCTTCTACAAATACATCTGGAGTTGAAAAGGTCATTTTCCCTTCAACGAGAAAACCTTGTGACTATGGGGAAAGGGTTGGCAATGAAAGCAAGGACATTGGAACTTCTCATCCTGTCTATAAGCCGTTTTCATTTAGTGAAGTTGATGGGAGTTTTTATGGTAATCACAAGTTCATTTTCCCTCCAAAGCTTTTATTGAGAAAGCCTCACCTTTTATATTTGATAGGTCCAAGAGGTATGGCTTGGTTTCGTCCATTAAAGCTCCAAGATGTTTTACATTTGAAATCAAGGTTTTCTAATGCAAAGTTGGTGATTGGCAATATGGAAGTTGGCATAGAAACAAGTTTAAAAACATCCATTATCAATTTATGATTGCAGCTATTCATATACCTGAGCTAAATATTTGGAGAGTCCAAGAGGATGGCTTGGAGATAGGTGCATCAGTTACTTTGACTGAACTTGTAGATACTTTAAAATAGTGTATTGCACAACGTGATGCACATGAGACATCAACATGCTCAAGCTTTGTGGAATAACTGAGATGGTTTGCTGGAAGCCAATATGCAACCTATTCAAGCAAGATTTTAATTTTATTTCTTTTTATTATTTTTTTTTTAAATAATAAATTTTGGATTTTGTTTTTAAGCTAATGCAATTCAATTTATTTTTTGCAGGTCGCACAATTTGTCAATTCTCTTGGAAAATGAAAATAGTAAAGAAATGAATATAGTAAAAAGAGAACTGATTTTTTTTATATTAATTTCAAACTTACATTTTCCTTTCTATATATATATATATATATATATAGATATACATGATTTTTTCTTTTTTATTATTTAAAATCAAAACATGAATTTTTTTATTGAAAATAATTGTGATGTTAATGAAAAAAATGAAAGAAAATAAATAAAATTATAAAAGATTTTAAAGTCTAAAAACTTAAAAAAATGCAATCAAGAACTTAAAAAAATATATATAATCAAGCTTGATTTTATTTCCTAGTTTATCCTACTTGAAAGTTTTTTTTTTTTTTTTTTTTAAGTATATGAATGTTTCCAATGGATCCATTTATGGATTAAACTTTCTAAAATGTTCATATCCAATTTTTCGAAATGTCCTGATTGTGCATGAGGACATGAGAAATAGTTTTAACCTTTATATTTGCCATAAAGATCTCTTGAATAAAGGATGAATGTCGTGGCGCAATCACGTTTTGATACCATTCCTCAATGTAGTCCTTGTGGTCCAAAAAATGTTTGATCTGCATTCTAGATCCTTTTTCCATAAATGGTTAATATCAAATTTGTTATATTTTTTTATAAAAATGATATGCAGCTAAATGATTCATGCATCTACATGCTTTAATCATGCATCTAGAAAAAAACTGAAAAATGACCTCTAGAATGAAAGCTAGTTCCTATGCACACTTCCCCGGTAATGACACCAAAATGTTGAGGAAAATTAGTTACCTATCATTTAATTGTCAACCCAGGGGTTTCGTAAAAATTGCGAAGCTTGTGTGCATTGTATATGTTAGAAATTAACTTTCAATTTAGATCAATATAACTACAAAACCAAATAATGACAAACCAAATTCACCTATTCTAATTCAACAATCAACTCGAAAGAAATTATAGTACAATTATAGTACAATTCGTAGAATTGAAATCTTAATCTTTAAATCAGGCAGGAATTGAAAAGCACACCACTCTTTCAGAAATGAAGGAAAAAAACAACCATTCTTAACCTCTCACACAGGAAAATATATGAAAGCAAAATAAAAACAATTGCTCTTAACTTCTAAGTAGAAAGCAAATAAAAATAATTGCTCTTAACCTCAAGGTAGAAAGAAAATAGAAACAATCTCTTAACTTCTCACACAGGAAAAGATATGAAAAAAAATAAAAACAATTGCTCTTAACTTCTAGGTAGAAAGCAAAAAACAATCACTCTTAACCTCTCACACAAGAAAAAATATGAAATAAATAAATCTTAATCTATGAAGAACGATAAATTTCACACATTGTAGGCGGCCAATCCAAAAGCATGAGAGATGTAAAGTTGAGAGGTTCCAAATGCCATAACCAAATCAAAGTGAACATCACTCATGAGCATGGTGCCAAATTCAAATTCTACATTCAAAACATGAGCATTTCCCCAACTCTACACATGCCTTTCAAAGGAGAAGGCTCACCTATTTATACAAAAATATAAGAAGCTACCTCATTAATAGAGGTCCATTATTCTCTCCCTAGATCCCTAGAAAATCTCATAGAGTTACAATCAAAATAGGTAATGATGAGACACATATCATATTTGACCTTTATCCAAATATCCTTCCATATCTTGAAGGGAATTCGAATTTGAGCATTGGATGCCACATAAGGGTGCCTTGAAAGTTTCCAAATGACCTACACATGTCATGAAACTCAAGCCACTTTTAAGTATTAGCAATTATATGTCAATTTTCTAAGTTTTAACCATTTAATTCACTTATAATACTAGAAATCATTAGCTTTTGGAAAACACAAAGGTAACCCCATGTAATCATGAAAATGGAGGCTAATGAAAGGTTATATGGTCATGGAATTGTGACATGTGAGGGAAATGGTGCCGATAAAGGTGAAAGTGGATGATATTTTGAAGACAATTTGGAGACTCTACAACGCTTTTGGTGGTGGGTGTTAGTGCCTAGATTTACCTTAGGCTGAGGAAGGTAGGATCCAGGGCCAACATCAAACCATGCTTAACCTGGTAGCTAGCCCTACCAGGTTAGGAGAGGGCTCTCTCCGGGTCAATCTCAACAAATTATAATTGATGAGGGCTTGATATGACTGATAGAAATACTGATCTTAGGCTAGGTATATGTGTGAAAGAGTTTGATTGAATGAAATGATGTTTTTGCTGGCTCAAATGGGAAAGCAGATTTTGGGTGCGGGGATTGAGGTTCAACATTGAAGAGATCTAAATGGGGCAAGGTAGGAAATTGTTTTTGGCACTTAAATTTGAGGGAGATGGAAGGATTGGACATGTGAGGAGCTGAATAGGGCAATGAAAGTCATGGATCCTCTCCAAACAGCTAAAAACATCAAGAAACTAAAGCAAACCTCAAGTAGAGCACTGCAATTTCAATGGATTCTACTTACACTCTTGTTTGATTTAGCTGAGAAGAAACAAGATAGATAATGGCATACATAACACATAAGGAAATTCACAATCACAAAAGAAAGCATTGTACCAAGACAAATTGCCACATGGATCCCAAAGAGTGCTGCAAATCCAGGTCTCAATTCCTTAGCCAAAACGCTGATATGAGTCTACAATGAAGCATAAGGCTTTCTCAAAAGTCCAACCTTATGCAAAAATTCAACCCATACACTATGAAATTCACAAAATATATACATTTTCTCATCCTTGTACTAAGGGATTGAGCTCAACCATTTTCTTCAAAATAGAATCAGTTACATTAAACTTGGGCAGAATGTCTGAAAATAGGTGTTGAAGATGAAATCGTATCTCCTAAACCATAGCACCTGTTACAAAAATAAAAGAGGTTTTTGTAGATAAAGTCATGATAGAGAAAAACCACTCTCAAATGTTGGAAATTCATTTCCATTTGCTCGAAATATGTTCCACAAAATCATCTCTAAAACAGAAAATCATTAAAAATTTAAATCTGTGAAAATGTGCTATACATATCTAGTCACATATCCCAATTCGTGACACCTGTAAAGAAACTGAAAGAGGTTTTTGTTACATGGCTCATTTTTAACAAAAACCACCTTGGGTTTTGTAAAATTAATTTCCACCTGTTGTAAAATGACCCCGCACTAAAATGACTAAAACAATAAAAAATATGAAAAATTTGCTTTGTTTTAATGTAAGCTCCAAATATCACTGTAGATCTCCCACATAGTAGCACTTGTGAATAAACTAAAGGAGGTTCTTGTTATTTTGTATGTGAAGAAGAAAAACCTCTTTCACTTTTGAAAATTTCCTTACCATTATTTCAAAAACTGATTTTGTACTAAACTTGTCATTGTGTGCAGCAACTGATCTCAAAACATGCATAACCAAGAATCACTCATTCATTTTGGTCATATCTTCTAATCCAGGAGCTGGTTACGAGAGTGTGATATACTGTTGGAAATATGTTTCCGAGCTTCTTTTAATGAACATACTTGTGACATGTTTTGTGCTGAACATCATGTGCAAAACATCTAACAAAACCAGACATAGTAAGAGCTCATGTTGATCCCTGGTGATAGGCTGCAAAGACTGGAACTAACATCGGCTCCATTGGGGATGGAAGCTCCTTGGAGGTGCCAAGAACTATAGATCTATGGAAAGAAGATAATTCCTCTTCCATTGGGCATGGATGATCAAACAACCGCAAACCCGAAACAACTCATACCAATTCAAAAACATATACATACTGCAACATGTATATAAACAAATACTGAAACTGAAATGCTGCCTCAGGCAACTTATTTATGTACAAATATAACCCACTTTGCTGCAAAATTGATAGATCAAGTAATGTTGTAATGCCATATCAACCAATCAAGTAACTGTGACAAGGATGCTGCTTGAAAGTGCTTCAACCAGGACACAAATGTAAATGCTGACAGCCATACATGCACATAACAAGTCTGGTTATGTAAAACACAATTTGATCTATCATTCAAACTGAAAAAATACTCCATATATGTGACAATAGGATCAAAGAAACCATAATTTGTTTGCTGCCCCAACTCCTTAATGCATGCTTCCAGCTGCAAACTATCAATGCAAATATCCATGGGCAACCTTACCTTCTGTTCCTTCTGCTGAAAAAGGTCCCCAAAGAATGGGACTCAACAGTCCAGATCTTGGGACTGTATTTGGGTCTCCAATTCAATTAGATCTCCTTCAATTTTGATGGAAAAATCTTGTAAAAAATTGAGTTTAACTTCATGGTTGCATCGACAAGATTTCAGATAAGAAGAAAGAGATGAAGCAAAGTTCTCATCCACCTCATCATCCGTGCACATATCTTCCCATTCTCTAAAACCTTGAATAGAGGGCACCTCTATTTTGAATTCTTCCTCTTTCTCCATCCATGTTTCAAGAAATATATGCAAAAAATCTGCAAAGGACTTAATAGATATGATAGGAAAACCTTCAATCCATTTTCTACATTTGCCTTGAAACGAATCAAAGAACAATCTGATGAAGACATCTTCCTTTTTAACTCTAAGAATTTCCACAAATGTTTTAAAATTTTCTATATTTTCTAGAGTCAAAGTTAGATCTTCCCCATTGAATTTAGGGCCATTACTCAAAATGTATGCATCCTTTGGTAATTGATTAGGAAAACTAGGAAGATTAGAAAAATCAATACATGAATACCTTGAATAAATAGAAGCAACATCTAAGTCCTTCATTTATCCAGTGGAGCCACCATCAATACTTTGGAACTTGGGACTTCGAACAATGGAGTTGCCAGGTAGATGATTTCAGCCTTCATATGTGTCTGACTACTGTCCACCATCAACAATCAGATCTAACTTGATACATGTACTGGGGCAATTTGCAAGTCAGATGTTCAGTTCATAAGACTAGACCGGAGATTGACTAAAGCAACTTTTATGTACTTTTGCTAATGCAAATCAAGAGCGTTTCGAAGGCTACCTGGCTAACTTTAGGCTTTGTCTGTAGTCTATAAAACAAAGAACACTAACAAACAAATAAAATTTTCTTCCCCAGTATGGTCGCCACTATGTTAGTGCCTAGATTTACCTTAGGCTGAGGAAGGTAGGATCCAGGGCCAACATCAAACCATGCTTAACCTGGTAGCTAGCCCTACCAGGTCAGGAGAGGGTTCTCTTCGAGTCAATATCAACAAATTATAATCGATGAGGGCTTGAGATGACTGATAGAAATACTGATCTTAGGCAAGGTATATGTGTGAAAGAGTTTGATTGAATGAAATGATGTTTTTGCTGGCTCAAATGGGAAAGAAGATTTGGGGTGCAGGGATTGAGGTTCAGTCTTGCAGAGATCTCAAAGGGGAAAGGTAGGAAATTGTTTTTGGCACTTAAATTTGAGGGAGATGGAAGGATTAGATAGGTGAGGAGCTGAAGAGGGCAAGGAAAATCATGGGTCCTCTCCAAACAACTGAAAACATCAAGAAACTAAAGCAAACCTCAAGTAGAGCACTGCAATTTCAATGGATTCTACTTACACTCTTGTTTGATTTAGCTGAGAAGAAAAAAGATAGAGAATGGAATACATAACACATAAGAAAATTCACAATTACAAAAGAAATTACTATACCAAGACAAATTGCCACATGGATCCCAAAGAGTGCTGCAAATCCTGCTCTCAATTCCTTAGCCAAAACGCTGATATGAGTGTACAATGAAGCTCAAGGCTTTCTCAAAAGTCCAACCTTCTGCCAAAATCCAATCCCTACACTATGAAATTCATAAAATATATACATTTTCTCATCCTTGTGCTAAGGGATTGAGCTCAACCATTTTCTTCAAAATAGAATCAGTTACATTAAACTTGGGCCGAATTTCTGAAAATAGGTGTTGAAGATGAACTCGTATCTCCTAAACCATAGCACCTGTTACAAAATTAAAAGATATTTTTGTAGATAAGGTCATGATGGAGAAAAAACCACTGTCAAATTTTGGAAATTCGTTTCCATTTGCTCGCAATCTATTCCACAAAATCTTCTCTAAAACAGAAAATCATTAAAAATTTAAATCTGTGAAACTGTGCTGTAAATATCTAGTGACATATCCCAATTCGTGACACCTGTAAAGAAACTGAATGAGGTTTTTGTTATATGGCTCATGTTTAACAAAAACCTCCTTGGGTTTTGTAAAATTACTTTCCACCTATTGTAAAATGACCCCGCACTAAAATGACTAAAACAGTAAAAAATATGAAAAATTTGCTTTGTTTTAATGTAGGCTCCAAATATCACTGTATATCTCCCACATAGTAGCACTTGTGCATAAAATGATGAGGTTTTTGTTATTTGGTATGTGATGAAGAAAAACCTCTTTCACTTTTGAAAAGTTCCCTACCATTATTTCAAAACTGATTTTGTACTAAACTTGTCATTGTGTGCAGCCACTGACCTCAAAACATGCATAACCAAGAATCACTCATTCATTTCGGTCATATCTTCTAATCCGGGAGCCGGTTACAAGAGTGTGATATATTGTTGGAAAGATGTTTCCAAGCTTCTTCTAATGAACACACTTGTGACATGTTTTTTTTTTCTGAACATCATGTGCAAAACATCTAACAAAACGAGACATAGTAAGAGCTCATGTTGATCCCTGGTGATAGGCTGCGAAGACTGGAACTAACAGTGGGAAAGATGTTATCGAAAGGATCACATTGTGAAACTATACCTGAATCTTAGGAGGAATAATAAACCTAGTTTAGTAAGGTATTAGTATCATAATTTGTTGAACAGGTTGAGTAAATAGATTCATACTCTAGCTCGATGGGACTGAGCGACATATGGTTACCAAATGAGTCTATGTTAGAGTTATCAGGTATTACTGAAGGATCAAGTGGAATATTACAAGAAAAAAACATATTCATAGGGGAAATTGGATTGGAAATTTTAGGAGGAGGGAGCTTAAAATTAATCCGTACATATGTAGGAACAAAAAAAAATACAGATATAAACATAAACACAGAGATGTAGCAAGAATAAAACTTCATTTCATTAATATCAAAAAATTGAAATATGCTTACATATAGATTGGAAATGAACTAGCTCGGGCAATGGTAGCTTATCTCTAAGAAGATATGTGGTGGATACATGCGTCTAAACTATGTTATAATGAGGCTTGAAGGCCTATTTATTATTGAGAAACAACGGAAAACCATAAAACTCCAAAATCCTAACCCTAGGAGATG
This sequence comes from Pinus tabuliformis, assembly GCA_031772625.1. Lineage (NCBI taxonomy): Eukaryota > Viridiplantae > Streptophyta > Pinopsida > Pinales > Pinaceae > Pinus > Pinus tabuliformis. The sequence continues at coordinate 910,721,861 of CM062811.1, read as the reverse complement.
AAGCGCCAAAACTGTGGGCTCCATTGGGGTAAATTGGTACATCAAATTACCGAGGTCGTAACTTTGGCATATGATCTTCATTTGATGCACACGATACGTTGTTAGAAATATCTATCTGAAGACTATAAATTTCAATTGTAAATGTGAGTCAATGACTCACATTTTACTGTTTTCCAAAAAAAAAGCATCGGTTAGGACCTCAAAATGGCTTTGAAAGTTCGGGACCAAAAAACCCCCAAAAATAGTAAATTGTGCTAAAATTAACGAAACTGAAAAATTGAAAGAAACAATGGTGGGAGTCTAAGTGGAATAGGAAGGTGGCCACCAATATCCACCTGGATCAATCCTACCCCCTTAGGAAGAAATGGTCCCCATTGTGTTGAGTGCCTCCATGAGATGGGTAAACTTCCGTTAAACTTGGTCCATGGTGAGCCACTTGCCTTGGTGCAAGAGCTAGCCAGCTTTGACAACCCGATACAGTTGGATCTTCTATTGGAAAGTGTTCTTGATCTGCATGTACATGATTCAATAAGTTGTGGCTTGTTCCATGCAGTCCGGGTTTAACTCTATTGGTGTTAGTTGTTCTGTAATGTCTAATGTGTCTAGAAATGGTAAATTACAACTGAAGGAGGTCCACATTGAACACTGTATGCAAGCCAAGGAATGGGGGAATGGTGAGCTCAAAACCATTGTCTCCCAAAACATTGGTAATGTTGTAAGGCCCATATTGAAGTGGTATACTTTTGATGGTCTTCGGTAAGGCGTTCTTTCTACAAATGCAACCAAACTTTGTCACCACCTAAAACTTGTGTGTCACCTGATGTTGATCATGTCCCTGCTTGTACTTGGCATGGACTTCTCCAAGATATTTTGAACCTGCTAGTGGATGTGTTGGATGCATCCAATAAATTTGGTTTCTTTATCAGCCTCAAATAGTACATGTGTGGATTATGTCTGTGTAATCACATGAGGCATGCCAACATCAATCAAACACAATGGTTGAAATCTTAGACCCACTTGAAAGGGACTATGACTAGTCGAGCTATAGAGAGCTCTATTATAAATGTGTTTCACATAGGGAAGGCTCTCATCCCAGGTTCGTGGATGCTTGGAGTTTTACATACGGAGTATGTGCACTCTTATGTTGTTGATGACCTATGTTTAGCCATCAATCTAGGGAAGGAATGCAATCGACTTGGTGAGCTTGGTGTCTAATGTTGTGTTATAGACATTTTTGGGCACTGCAACCCCAAGCATAAAATGTCCATAAGCCAAGGGCCCCTAAGTCCCTAAAAGTGTTGTTCTAACCCCTAAAGGAACAAGGTCAACTGATTACAGCTTCTCCCATAAGTTCTCCATGAAAAACTACTCAGAACTGGTCAAAACAGGATCATTTCAGCTGCTCCATAGGCAAAGTGCGTTGCATCTCACCTAAGTACACTATGTGGGTGTGTTGCATTTCAAAAATCCCTTCTATGGGGTGCGATGGACGAGAAGTGAGAAATGGCAGTGTCATTCCGCGAGGTGGAGAGGCATGGAATCTTCCAGAAACTTCTCCTGTGACACTTGCCTCTCTGAATTCGACCAAGGATGAGTAAGAGATCATCAATCTCCAAGTGGAAGCAAGAACTATCAGAGGGAAGACACTAATCAAATCACAAGCCGACTTATCTCCCTTACAGATATCTATATATGGATCCCTCATCCCAGAGAACCAGAGGCTGGAATTTTGCATCTTGTAAGGAATTGCTGTTGGTTTCTTGAGACAACATCATAGTGTTGGGTGATCTAAACTTTGTATGAGGTGAAGAAGGGCTTACTTGCTGAGAGGATGATGCTGGGTCATAACAGCTGGTTGTAACTCCCTTGGCTCTTTCTTGATTATCAATAAAAGTTATTCAAGTTTTCCTCCATACTCTTGTGTCATTTATGTTCTATGCATTTGTATGGTCAATTTACATCTGATCCTAGATTGTTTATGATTATAGATCCATGTTCTTGTATATTGTTATGCTACTCTGATCCTACAGGTACTCTGTGAAGCTGGGCGTACAAGGAAGCAAGTAGCGAAGGACTATCAGAAGAGAGAGGAATCGAACTAGGAGATAAGTGCAAGACAGAGGTTGGTCTCCTTTGTTCTTCTCTCATCTATATTTCATAAAGGAAAAATGAAAGTAGCTTTACTTTGTTTGTTTCTAAGGTAGCTACCACACCTTAGTGGGATAAGCAGTTCTGTGTTGACACTTTTCCCTATAACAAAATGGCGACTCCGCTGGGGACGAATTAGGTTGTTTGTTTATATTTCTTGTTGTTTATTTTATAAACTTATAGACGGAGCCTGAAGTCGAGCCAGGTAGATTTCGAACTGCATTTGCTATGCAAATGCAAAGTAGATAAATGTCGCTTCAGTCAATCTCCGAGTTTTGTTTATGAATTAAACAACTGATTTACAAACTCTCTGATTGCCCATGTGGTAGCTCTAGTAACCTCCTTAGATCTACCCTTGATTTTTGATTTACTGATTACCATTTGCTCGGCTAAAACCCATGAACTGAACTGCAAACTGTGACCCGGAACCCAAGCAAAGTCTCGTCTCTGGCTCAGCGCAGGCTCTGTTCTGTGAATATGAAATTCAGCGCACTTCCCGAGTGTAGTAGGTGTGCTGAATTTCAAGTTCACTGTGTTACAGGTGCGTTGATCAGACTAGGCATTGTTCAGTTTTGGTTTCTGTGATTCATTCTTTTCAGTTATGTTCATGAATTTTGATGCCTGTAATCAGTATATCTCTATTTGAAACCCCTTTCCTTACTGTTATTCCGCCTCCATTGTGCAAATAACTGTACATGTTTTTGTGTATTTGTTGAGTCATTTTCGGTTCTCCTTTGCAAAAAAGTAACGTAGTTGTACTGTCGTTTCTCGATTTGAAAGTGTCGTAAGTGTTGTTTTCAGTCGTAGAAGAGAGTCTGATTGCTCTTGAGAGTCAATTTCCTTGTTACTATTGTATTTGATCTGAATTTGTAGTTCTTCTAGTGTCGAAAGCAAGTATTCATTTCCGAATCATAAAGTGTTGTGATTGTCTTCATTTTTTATTTTGAAAATAAACTTGTTAGTAGTTGTCGCTTGAAAAGTAATTCAGATTTGCACATTAGCTTTCTTTTTATCATTCACGTACTAAGAAAGCCGAAAACAAATACCTGCATGTGCATTTGCATTTAGACTATTTGATTGGTTTGATTTAGGACAGTGCATTTAGTGTGTGTTCTTTGCTCTTTGTGAAAGAATACTGTCTCTGTTTCCTTAGTAGCTAGGATTTTCATTGCACAAAGAAGATAAAATACTGTTTATCATCTTAGATTGTATTTTAGGAATTGTACATCTACATCATGCGGTGAACCTGAAAAGTAAATTTCTTAAGAAAGATCAAATATAAAATAAATTTAATGAATCTAACAACGCTTTGGAACCTAACACACAACATCTAGAAGTCTAGGCTAGAGACGTTTTCCAGCTTCGTAAAGCCTAGTAACTTTTGTTCTCACTGATGGTTGGGTGATTCCTCCACTTTGAGATGATAAGTGTCAGTACAGACTTGTGCTCCCACGTACCGTCGAGTATATTTTGGGAGACCACAATAGGTTTAATCCTTTATCCATAGGAAGCCGTGTCTGCTGCCCTATCGATCACAATGCACTGAACACAGCATTCGGGAAGATTGACTGCCGTACCGTAAAAGGTATTCTACAATTTTTCGATTGGTTTGGTAATCCCTCTACCTAGATTTCTAGAGTAGTCCCTTTCGTTCCTTTTCAGACTCCTTAACAGAAAAGTTCCATCTGAGCACTTGTCACTTCAGGCTCATTAAAAATCGAAGGCGACTAGAGTCATCTTTTGTTTTTTCTTGACTCTATAAAATTGAAAAAACAAGTTGTGTCAAAGCGTCTAAATTTATTTTAACCGGAATAACATAACTGTTCCCTCGTTGGTCTTAGAAGTTAGTCTCCCTTCATCGCAAGTTCTTGTAGAATCGCTAGGAAATCTTTTGGATAGACTAGATATGTCTGAACAACTATCAACATCCAGGACTGTGTCATCTGATGCAGCAGCGGTAGAGCCTCCTGTTGCTACTCCAACGATGTTCACCAGTATACCATCTGTCCCGGAAAGTTATCAACAGCAAGCCGGAGTCCAATCAGGGATTGTTTCGACAACATGGTCAGTTCCTATTTCTTCATCCGGATTATCATCAGGTATTTCTTATGTTGAAACTCAATAAATTGATCCAATATGTCTTCAAAGGCCAATCTACCCTTTAAGTACTGGATTTCCACCATATGAAGGGCAGTATGCCTTTTCATTGTTCCCTCCTGGAGAACAACCATATTAGAGTTTACAACAAAGTTTAGGTGAAACTGGAATTACATCCAGTGGTTGGGTACCAATACTGCCTCAGCAACCAAGGGTTTTATATTCAATGCAACCAGTCCACCCTGTGTCGAATATTCCCACTATACCTGCTATGGTGACTGTGTCGCAAGTACAAGCGCTACCTATTGTATGTCAACCCCAAGTTTCTCAGGTTGCAATACAACAACCTCTTGTCTCAATGACACAATCACAACCTCAGATTAGTGCCTCCTTATCTGGAGCGACTCAGGCTCAAACAAGTACTATGACTCCTCATCTTGGTCAATCATCTAGTATTGGACAATAGCCAATGGTCCAACAACCAGGGCTAGTTCAACCTCAACAACCACCATTCCAACAATCATATCAAGGACCTGAGCAACAAGTCTTTGTAAGTAATGGGCAGCCGCATTTCCAAAGCGGTTATCAACAACCATATTATAATGGTTATGCCCATCAACCTTGTCAAATTTTCCAGCATCAAATACATTATGCTGGTATGCAAAGACCCACTACTCAGGCGATTCCATCTTATCCTGGGTATGCTTCGCCTAACCTGAATCAACAGTTGCCCTTTGTAGCAACTCTAGAATTACCAGATTTAAACCGGCTGACGAATGATCCAATTGCTTACGCCTCTTGGTGGCCGATGATTCCGCATAAACTTCCGTCAGATATTCCTAAATTTAATGGAAATTTGGGTGAAGACCCGTCGAATCATGTGATGACATTGCATCTGTGGTGTTCATCAAACACCCTAAATGATGATTCGATTAGGCTTCACCTTTTTCAGAGGACGTTAACTGGTCCGGCATCAAAATGGTATATCGAGTTACCCAAAGCTTCATTTGACAACTTCGGTACCCTAGCCACAACCTTTTTAACCCATTTTCGGTTACCCATAAGGTACGAAACGGGAACAGAACTTCTTACCAATTTCAAACAAACCCAATCGCCGTCCGCTATGTCGACACTTGAGGTACCACAAAATTGCGTCTCCCAAAAGCAGGATCTATTATCAGTAATAGGTGGGATTGACCCAACGGATTCCAATTTTGTATCCTTTAATCACAAAGGATATGACCCTCAGTTACCAGCTCAGCTAGCTTTCCTTATTCAAGTGAAAGCCCTCAACAAAACTGTTCATCGAACAATTATTGATGAGGGGGCATCTACATGTATTATGTCGATGAGTTGCTGGAAAAATTTAGGTTCACCAGCCTTGTCGCGATCATCAACGATGTTAAAAGCATTTGATGGATGATCATACACTCCATACGAGATTTTAAGTAGCTTGCAAGTTGAACTGGGGGGCAAAACAATAGAAATTGATGTTGAAGTAATCGGTGGAAACCTCGATTACAAAATACTACTGGGAAGGCCTTGGATATATGCCATGGCTGCAGTTGTGTCGACCTACTTCAGGAAGATTTCATTTCCCTTCCAAGGAGGAATTACAATCATCGACCAACAAACATTTCTCCCCAACAATTCACAAGTTACGAGAAGCATTCCAATGATCCATGGAAGCAATCATTCGCTTCAAAATATTGGAGTAGGCCTCCTAAAAGACCCTGCCTTAATGGGTACTTTTACCCTACTGCCTCAAACTAATCTGGTGGAAGTGGCCACAGTGGAAACCTACAATATGAAATCTTCTATATCTAATGGATTCGGAAGATTCCTAAACATTTTGTCAGCATGGATCAGCACCATTATAGAAATATTGTAGCAATCAATGTTTCTAGCATGGGAGGAAAACCCAAATCAACGCTCATCGAGTGTTTGGATAGATAGGTCTAAGGAATATGGTACCTCTTCAGATCCTTGGTCGCATGTACATTCTACAGAGAAAGGAATCATTCAGTCAATGATGTTAGGAGAGGCACCATGGGAAGATCACCACCATCATTCCCATCTCCCGGATTACAAAGAATATTATTCCAATAACCTTAATCATCCTTCAGTTTTTGATTTTCTATCAAATACTGTAAATACGGTGGATTTTAAGGATGGTTCTTATCTCGTGTCGACCTCATTAAAAAATCAAACAAGGAGTCATGAGGATAGTTCTTTTACTATGTCAACCTCATTAAAAAATGAAATGACTCCCTTTCCAAATCGAGTCTTTGATTACGATCTCGTAAAATCAAAGTCGAGTCTTTCGAAGATCTCGAAGGTAAATCTTCATTCCAACCACCAAGATGAATGCAATGAAGCTTGGGGGGCATGCACCTCGATTTGCGTTATTATGCTGGGGGCATGCAAACTTATCACGAGCAGTGTTATTGCAGGGTTCAATCTCGTTAAAAAATAAACCCGCCATGAGCAGTTTTTGGTGAAGTTCAAGCTCATTAAAAGTTAAACCTAAGAAATGAGAAAATGTTTCCCCTAGAGTTTAAGCTCATTAAAAAATGAACCAATTTCCGGTAAATAACCATCGTGAATGAAGTACTTCAGCCTTTAAAGCCTTGGTCGTGTTCCCATCATCACCTCCACTTTGTATTGGCCGATCATTCACCTCCATTTGATTGTTTACCCCTTTTGAGGAACAACTACGAAGAGTGATCCCGCTAGCCATCCTTGTAACACTGCCGCGATTGGAAAATTCCAAACCTTACCTGGAATCAGTTGCTACCCAATTTTATCACTCGTTCCTCAAAAGACGAGTCTCCTTTAAGCTCTTTTCAACTGACTCGTAAAATATGAAAAGATTTCCGAGCCATTGGCCTCTCCAACTCGTTAAAGGGACCGGAAGTGCTATCCCTCCTTTATATTTTAATCTTTTTGGAACTGAGGGATTATTACACAAAAAGATCGAGCACTTGTTTTGTTCGGCTCGTTAAAAATTATCGAAAACTCATCCCTTCTGTATTGTTTTATACTTTTTTGGACTTAAGGGATTAGATCATGAAAAAGGATTTTTGGAGTTTCCTTTACGTCCCTTTTCAGACTCTCTAAAATTGAAAAGGACCGAGTTATCTTTGTCATTAAACTCGTTAAAACTTAATAGCGACAAACTTGTCCGTAGCAGAAAAGAATGAGTTTCACTATCGCTAGGCTCGTTAAAACATAGCGATGGGTTTGTCCGAAGGGAAAATTATAGAACAAGCATATGTTATCCTCCTCAAGCTTGAAAAAATTAAAGAGGTACTGGTCAGCAATGACTAGGGAAAAATTGGGAAGAAAACTTGAAGAAACTTTGTTGGTAGCAAGTCGCTCTTGAACATGACACTTTCACTCCGCATCCAAGTCGGGTTGGGTTGTTTCATTCACCAGTCACATCACCATGGTCCCATCACACCATCCACATTTGGGGTTAATGCTACCAATCCATCATGTCAGTGTCGTCGATATGTTCAAGAGAAGTCATTCAGAGAGTTCACCTATGTCTCACTCGCTACAATACATTTACGCTCCATTCTTTCATGACCGCCGCCCTGAACCTTATATCACCAAGATCGTTTTCACCTCCATTAAAATCATTTTCTCTGTTCCGTGTCATTGATGTGGGATTCATTAAGGCCCTCCTATAATGGATCGCTTCTTGTTGACATCATCTCATTATCCAAGAAGTCGATCTAGGAACACCCCGTTCAATACTTTGAAGCTTGCATGCCTCAATGGCAAGTTTCTCACTTCCGGCAACATGTTTACATCAATGACCTTCGACCGAAAGATTTTGCATGGTGTTCGACGCGAAGTCCTTTATTCACACCACGTGAATTGTACTACAGTACCTTGAGGGTCATTATCATTATCAGTGACTCCTCTCGCGTCTGTTAACAACTTACATCATTGGCTGGTAATCAGGCAATGTCTTTCCATGTTCGACTCCAGAACATCTCTCACATGGATTGACTTGTACTTCGAGTGAAGATCGAATGAGATTGAAGACCCCGATCTAGTTTCATCCGTCTGGGCTGCAATATATTCAGGGAAATAAAAACATCAAATGTACATCATTGCTACACAAATAATCATCCAATCAAAGGGATGATGGCTGTACTAGAATCATCAGTCTACACTCAGATGATTGTCTGTCCTATGTACATGAAAATGAATTTATAAAGCTGAGCATGGGAATGCTCGCCTCAGCTAGATCATGAAAATATTATGAAGATAATGTATTGTATTGTATCTTATTACAGGTCTCCTCCTAGCTTGAAAGAACTTCAGATCCTCATGATAAAGCATTTCACCCGACATAAAAAAAAAAGGATTAACGACCTCATGCTTTAGGGGGCAACTGTTACAGACATTTTTGGGCACTGCAACCCCAAGCATAAAATGTCCATAAACCAAGGGCTCCTAAGTCCCTAAAAGTGTTGTTCTAACCCCTAAAGGAACAAGGTCAACTGATTACAGCTTCTCCCAGAAGTTCTCCATGAAAAACTGCTCAGAACTGGTCAAAACAGGATCATTTCAGCTGCTCCATAGGCAAAGTGTGTTGCATCTCACCTAAGTACACTATGTGGGTGCGTTGCATTTCAAAAAGCCCTTCTATGGGGTGCGATGGGCGAGAAGTGACAAATGGCAGTGTCATTCCACGAGGTGGAGAGGCATGGAATCTTCTAGAAGCTTCTCGTGTGACACTTGCCTCTCTGAATTCGACCAAGGATGAGTAAGAGATCATCAATCTCTAAGTGGAAGCAAGAACTATCAGAGGGAAGACACTAATCAAATCACAAGCTGACTCATCTCCCTTACAGATATCTATATATGGATCCCTCATCCCAGAGATCCAGAGGCTGGAATTTTGCATCTTGTAAGGAATTGCTGTTGGTTTCTTGAGACAACATCATAGTGTTGCGTGATCTAAGCTTTGTATGAGGTGAAGAAGGGCTTACTTGCTAAGAGGATGATGTTGGGTCAAAACAACTGGTTGTAACTCCCTTGGCTCTTTCTTGATTATCAATAAAAGCTATTCAAGTTTTCCTCCATACTCTTGTGTCATTTATGTTCTATGCATTTGTATGGTCAATTTACATCTGATCCTAGATTGTTTATGATTATAGATCCATGTTCTTGTATAGTGTTATGCTACTCTGATCCTACAGGTACTCTATGAAGCTGGGCATACAAGGAATCAAGTAGCGAAGGACTATTAGAAGAGAGAGGAATCGAACTAGGAGATAAGCGCAAGACAGAGGTTGGTATCCTTTGTTCTTCTCTCATCTATATTTCATAAAGGAAAAACGAAAGTAGCTTTACTTTGTTTGTTTCTAAGGTAGCTACCACACCTTAGTGGGATAAGCAGTTCTGTGTAGACACTTTTCCCTGTAACATAGTGTCCAGAGGCTTGACCAGAATGTGCTCAAGAAACTGCCATCCTAATATGATATAATGGTCTATGGGATCCCAAAATGTACCTATACTCATTCAAAGAATAGTTTGGAAGTGTCCTCTATTATGATACTCTTCTTGTAAGATGCTAATATAACCATATTAGAAAATCTATCCATGACCACAAATACACAGTCATTACCGTGCTTGGTATAAGGGAGGCTAGACATATAGTCTTTGGAGATGGATTCACAAGGCTGGTTGGGTGTAGGTAGAGGAGTGTATTAAAGTTTTGGCCAGTAAAAGTACTTTTGTAGTACGACCAAAGTTTTTTTCACACCAAAGTATCCTGCGACCCAACTATAGTGCGACTCTCAAATCAGCTTGGGACGCTCACTTAAAGGAGCACAAAGGTGGCTCATGTAGCATAATAATGCATCCTACATGTGGAAATGAAGAACTTACTTTCCATCTACTAGAATTTGGTATGTGGAGGCGAACTCAAGATATTTTTTGTATAGTTGTAGCTGTCTAGAGGTCTCATGGCCACAAGAGTTGAGAACAGTAGTCAATGTTATAACTAGGGTTCGGCTGAGGCAGTCTACAACATGATTGGCGCTTCCATTTTTTATTTAATTTTCAAGTGGAATTGTTACAGATATGTAGATCACTTTTGATGGTGATAATTCTACAACTTCCATTATGTCTATATAAACAAAACAAGTCAGTGATCAGTGTGGATGACCGTCTCCTTCCCCAAAATGTAATGCTTCCATTTATGGAAATCATGCATGACCAAACACATTTCTTTATCATAGGTGGGGCACTTCTAAATTGTATCATAAAGTGCCTCAATATGATAGGCCACTAGATGCCTACGTTAGGTGAGGATTTCACCAATAGCATAGTTGGAGGTGTTTGTCTCAATTTCAAATGGTTGCTACAGGTCTGGCAATGTGAGTACCAGTGCAAAGCAGAGGTGACGCTTCAACTCAACGAACACATTATGTTGCGACTCAGACTAGGAAATTTTTATTTGACTCTGCCCTTGGTAATCTAAACCAAAGGCCAATTGATATGGGAGAATCCCAACATGAACCTTCCATAAAAATTATAAAGGCCCAAAAGGTTGCGAAGTTCTATTAGAGTGGTCAAGGCTGGCCAATCACAAATGACTTGGATCTTAGTCGAATCCACATGCACGCCTCCTCATCTATGATGTGACCCATATATTGGACTTGGCTCATGCCAAAGGTGCATTTTTCCAATTTGGCACATAGTTAATGTTGTTGTGGGGTTTGAAAGACCTGCCAAATATGTTGCAAGTGTTTTTCCCAACTCTTGCTGAATATGAGGATGTCATCCAAATAAACAACCATGAATGAGTTGGTGAAGGGTTGGAAGATGTCATCGATTAGCCTCATAAAAGTAGTAGGGGAATTTGTCAACACGAAGGGTATAACCAAAAATTCAGAAAGGCCTTCCTTGGATTTGAAGGCAGTCTTCTATACATCTGTGAGCTCTACTAGAACCTGGTGATAACCAGACTCTAGATCAATCTTGCTGAAATACTTGGCCCCCTTGAGTTGGTCCATAAGGTCATAAATCCATGGGATTGGATATTTGTTCGTCACAATAATTTTATTTAGTGCCCGGTAATCAATGCAGAGCCTCCCGGTCCCATCCTTCTTTTGTACAACTACAATTGGGCTCCCACAAGGCGAGGAACTTGGTTGGATGTGCCCTTTTTGTAGAAACTCTTAGATTTGTCACTTGATATCTTCATTTTCCAGAATGGAGCGATAATATATCAGCCCATTGGGTAGATATGCTCCAGGAGTCATATCGATTGAATTCTTGACCTAACAGTTCAAGGGTACCCATGTAGGTGAGAAGAAGATGTCCTCATATTATTCCATGATCTTGTCCTTATGCTTCTGCTGCATGGAGGAACCATTCTGGAGGACCATGGATGCAGCTACAATATTCCCCTTAATTTGAGAGTGAATTATAAAAAAAACAAATTTCTCGATCTGAGAGATGATATTACTACATTTCTTAGCAGAGATCAAAGGGATGGCGATATCTGGGGCTACACTAGGTACCCTGTATAACTTATTTCCCAAAGAAATAATAATACTGTTCATCATCAACTCATACATGATATGACGCTTCGACAAGTATGGTTGGCCTAATAATACATCACAAATTTCAAGAGAAGTGACGTCACACAATACCTAATCTATGAAGGGCTTGATGTTGTAGGGAAGGTGACTCTTCTGGATGATGCAAAGATCTCACCCTTGGTGAAGCCACCTGATGGTGTACAATTATGGGTGTGGCGTTGTTAGTAAGCCCAGCCACTTCACAACATCTACTGAAATGAGTTTCTTTTCACTCCTGCTGTTGACAATGAATTGAAGCGGTGAAACCTTCACCCACATCTATGAGTAGAAGAGAGGAGCCCCCTCCTCCAGATCTTCGGGGTCAATCTTCTAGATCTTGATGGTGGCAGAAAAGGCAGTGGGATCCACATCAATAATTTTCTTCCCTTTGTCATTCCCTTGTCAAGTTCTAACTCAAATTCAAAACATGCATCTGACTCTAAAGCCTTCAGCTCAACCACCTGACTATTTGGCTTGACACTCACTTGCATTGTAAGTGGGGCTCTTATGGAAATCACACCACTTTCTTGTGTCCTTCTTTGTCTTCATGGTGTTTTTCTTTACTTGTGGCTTTGATGGGTTGTCCCGGGTCACCATGTCTTGGATTTTTCCTTTGTTATGTGGTTTGGGGGCACCTATGCCTTGCTTCAGATTTGTAGATCCAAATTCTTTCTTCTTGTATTTAAAATTCTTCTCAATATTGACATTGTATCAGTAGGCCACACCAACCAAGGATATTTCTAGGAACTCCATCTCATACAAGATTTATTTTTGGAGAGAACCACGGTACTTGAGTAGCAGATGTCGCTCAGAATCCTTGACACCCAACTTCGTGCGAAGGGTATGAAAAATATTTGTGAACCCTGACATGTCTTGGTCCTTTCCCTAGCACAGTGTGGTCCACATTATGTACTTATCTCATAGCTCCCGACAAGGTAATATAACTCCTTGATGGTATCTCGAAAAGAGTTCCAAGTGGGTAGCACTGAAAACAGTGAGGGTTCCCTCTCATCGTTCTGCTCACTGCGGGTTTCCCACTAGTCCTTGATGTGGGGGTTGGCTTTGAGGAGCACAAAAGTAATATTTTCCCTATTGGAAAAATCATGAACTAAAAAATACCATTCCAACAAATTTAACCATCTATCTATGGAATTTGTATCTATCTCACCTTCAAATATGGGAATGTAAAAGTTGACTTGTACCTTGAAGAGAGTAGTAACATCAGAGTGGTTTCCAGATGAATATGCGTCACCTGTGGGGATCCGCCAAAGGATCTAGGCAATTTTTTCCATCATTGCATTCCTTGTTCACTCGAGGGCTTCTTAGAGAAATATTTTGAAGGGATCTCTTGCTCCTTCATCTTTATTTTCTTCTTCCATGTGAGGTCATTGGGGTTTGCAAGGTTGTTCTTGCAAATGTTCAACCAGTTCGAGCCCTAAAAGAGAAAGCTTCTCTGATACCACTAATCTTAAATTATGTAAGAATGTAACATAACACAAATATAAACATAAACACAAATATGCAACAGGAATAAAACTTCATTTCATTAATATCAAATAACTGAAATATGCTTACATACAAAATGGAAATGAACTAGCTCAGGCAATGGTAGCTTATCTTTGAGAAGAGATGTGTTGACTGCATGCCTTTGAGTTGTGTTACAATGAGGCTTTAAGGCCTATTTATTATTGAGAAACAATGGGAAACCATAAACATCCAAAAACCTAACCCTAGGAGATGAAGCACCAAAATTATGGGCCTTCTTGGGGTAAATTGGTGCATCAACTTACCGGGGTCGTAACATTGGCATACGAGCTATGTTTGATGTGCATGATACCTCATTGGAAAGGTCTATACAAGGAATATAACTTTCAATTGCAAAGAAGAATATTAGCCCATTTTCAAAAACAAAATCATCTAGGGTTTCAAAACGGATCCAAAAGTTCAAGTCCCAAAAAAGTTCCAAAAATAGTAAACTATGCTACAATTAAAGAATTTGAAAAAATGAAAGAAACAATGATGGGGATCTAAGTGGAATAGGTAGGTGGACACCAATATCCATGTGGATCAATCCTCCCCCATTAGGAATAAATGTCCCCCATTGTGTTGAGTTCCTCCATGAGATGGGGAAGCTTCTACTAAACGTGGCCCCTTGTGAGCCACTTGCCTTGATGTAGGAGCCGACCAACTTTCACAACATGATACATTTGGATCCTCTGTTGGCGATTGTTATTGATTTTCCTATCCATGATCTAATCAGTTGTTTCATGTTCCATGGAGTCTGGGTTTAGCTTTGTTGCTGTGAGTTGTTCTGCAATGTCTGATGTGCCCAATAATGTTGGGAAGTATGACTGAAGGCGGTCCACATTGAACACTCGGTGTAGGCTAAAGAAAGGGGGAATGTTGAGCTCAAACACATTGTCTCCCACAACCTTGGTAATGGTGTAAGGCCCATATTAAATTGGTATAAACTTCTAATGGGCTCCGATAAGGTGTTCTTGTTATAGAAATTTTTGGGCACTGCAACCCCAATCATACATGTCCATAAACCAAGGGCTCCTAAGTCCCTAAAAGTGTTGTTTCATACCCTAAAAGAACAAGGTCAGTTGATTACATCATCTCCCAGAAGTTCTCCATAGGAAACTGCTCAGAACTGGTCAAAACTAGACCATATTGGTTGCTCAGTGCTAAGGGTGCGATGCATCCCACCGACCCACTGTAAAGGGTGCGATGCATACTGAAAAGCCCTTCTGTAGGGTGAGATGGGCAAGAGTGGACAAATGGCAGAGACAGTTTGCGAGGTGGATGATCATAGAATCTTCCAGAAACTTCTCCTATGACACTTGCCTCTCTGAATTCAGCCACGGATGAGTAGGAGATCATCAATCTCCAAGTGGAATCAAGAACTATCAGAGAGAGAACACTAATCAAAATCCCAGAAGCTGACTCAACCCCCTGCAATCATCTATATATGGATCCCTCATCCCAGAGATCTAGAGGCTAGAATTTTGTATCTTGTAAGGAACTGTTGTGGTTTCTTGGTGGAACATCATATTGTTGGGTGATCTAAGCTTTTCATGAGGTGAAGAAGGGCTTTCATGCTGGGAGGATGACGTTGGGTCAGAACAATTGGTTGTAATCCTCTTTGTTATTCTTGATATTAATAAAGCTATTCAAGTTTTCCTCCACATTCTTGTATATTTGATGATATATGCATTTGTGTGGTCAATATATATTTGGTCCTATATTGTTTATGATTGTAGATCTCTGTTTTTCGATAGTATTATGCTGCTTTGATTCCACAGGTGATCTTTGAAGCTGGGTAGATGAAGGAAGAGCGGCAAGGATCTATCAGAAGGGAGAGGAACCAAGCAAGGAACCAAGCGCAAGACTGAGGTTGGTGTCCTTCATTCCCCTCTTATATATTTCTCATAAAGGAAAGCGAAAGTAGTTTTAGTTTGTTTTTTTCTAAGATAGCTACCAGTCTTAGTGGGACTAGCAGCTCCGAGTGGACACTAGATTTCCTGATAAAAAAATGGCGACTCCACTGGGGAGCGAATAGATTGTTTGGTTGTATATATTTTTTTGTTTTATAAACTTACAGATGTAGCCTGAAGTCAAGCCAGCTAGCCTTCAAACTGAATTTTCTATGCAAGTGCAAAGTAGATCAATGTTGCTTCAGTCTATCTCCGGGTTTTGTTTATAAACTGAACAATCAATTTTCAAACCTTCTAATTGCCCTAGTGGTGGCTCTAGTAACCTCATTATATCAACCCCTGTGATTTATATTTACTGAACATCACTTGCTCGGCCTAAATCCCTGAACTAAGCTGCAAAATGTGACCCGGAACCAAGTTGAAGTCTCGTCCCTGGACCATCGCACTTTCTCCTCTTGGGAACCTGGATGAATCGCACCTCCCGTGTGTAGTAGGTGCGCTACATCGCACTTTCCCTATATTGCAGGTGCACTGATTAGACAAGACCTCTTCTGCTCTCAGATTTTAGTTTCTGTGTTCACTCTCTTCAGCTTTATTCAGGAGTTTTGCTATC
Organism: Pinus tabuliformis; assembly: GCA_031772625.1. NCBI lineage: Eukaryota > Viridiplantae > Streptophyta > Pinopsida > Pinales > Pinaceae > Pinus > Pinus tabuliformis. The sequence goes on along the minus strand of CM062811.1, from coordinate 910,705,956 downwards.
TGTGATCAGTATACCACTGTGGAAACACTCTTTCTTTCCATCATTCCGCCTCCATTTTGCAAAGAACTGTGATTTTTTTTTTTTGTGTATTGTGCGCCATTTACAGTTCTCTTTTACAAAAAGTAGCATAATCAAACTGTCGTCTTTTGATTTGAAAGTGTCGCAAGTGTCGTTTTCAGTCAAGGAAAATAATTCTATTGTTCTTGATGGTCGGTTATACAGTTACTCTTGTATTTGATTTGAATTAGTAGTTTTTCAACTGTCGAAAGCAGTCTTCAATTCAAAATAGCAAAGTGTCGTCATTATCTTCCTTTCATTTTTGAAGAGAAATTTGTTAGTACTATTGCTTTGAAAAGATAATTCAGATTTGTACTTAGCATTCTTCTTGTCATTCACACATTAAGAAAGCTGAAAACAAATACATGCATGTGCATTTGCATTTAGACTTCTTGTTGGTTTGATTTAGGACAGTGCATCTAGTGTGTGCTCTCTGCTCTATGTTGAAAGAATATCGTCTCTCTTTATTTAGTAGCTAGGATTTTCATTGCAAAAAGAAGATTAAACGATTGTTTATCATCTTAGATTGCATTTTAGGAATTGTATATCTACTTCACGCGGTGAACCTAAAATGCAAATTTCTTAAGAAATATCAACTGTAAAATAAATTTAATGAACATAAAAATTCTTTGGAACCTAATGCACAACATCTAGAAGTCTAGGCTAGAGACGTATTCCAGTGTCGTAAAGCCTGGTAACTATCGCTTTCACTGTTGGTTGGGTGATTCCTCCTCTATGAGACAAAAAGTGCTAGTACAGACTTGTGCTCCCATGTACCGTCGAGTATATATTGGGACCACAATAGGCTATATCCTTTATCCATAGGAAGCCGTGTCTGCCGCCCTATCGATCGCAATGCTATGAACACAACATTTGGGAAGACTGACTGTCGTACCGTAAAAAGTATTCTACAATTTTGCGATTGGTTTGGTAATCCCTCTGTCTAGATTTCCAGAGTAGTCTCTTTCATTCCTTTTTAGACTCCTTAAAGGAAAATTTCCATCTCAGAACTTATCACTTCAGGCTCATTCAAAACAAAGGCGACTAGTGTCATCTTTTGTTTTTTCTCGACTCTTAAAAATTCAAAAAACAAGTTGTGTCAAAGCGTCTAAAATTCATTTAATTCGGAAACATTTTCCCCTTTATTTTTAGTTGATGGAGTAATCTGCAATCGTGGAAGAAAGTCAATTGAAACCCCATCATTCACGGAGACTTACGAGTCAACCATCTTTGTCCCCAGAATCAAAACTATCTGAACAAAGCAAACTCATTTAACCGATTCAAAGTCCCCTGGTCTGGTTGGAACAAGTGTTCTGACACCCTCGGAGACTCCGGTTACTCCAAAAATTTCTGGTATCCCTACCTCTATGGAAGAAGTTCTGCAGCCACCAGAGGATAGTAGAACTGATCCTAGTGTGAAGGTAAACACTTATATTCTCGAACCGGCTCCATCTACAGTAGATTCGGAAGGTTTTATTCCCCAAACATCTGTCGCTGTAGAAGCTATACCTTCTTTGGCATCGGAAGTATTTTACGGACCTGACGGTCTACCTCTTTTGCCTGGTTTGATTGCTATAGAAGAGATTTTGGAGGATCCTCCATCTAGTACTCCATCACATTGTGGAGTTGGGATCACCCTATATCCTTCTTCGTCGGAAATTAGTCTACCATTATTAGAAGTTCCTGTAGAATCGCTAGGAAATCTTTTGGATAGACTAGATATGTCTGAACAATTGTCAACATATAGGACTGTGTCATCTGACACAGCAGCGACAAAACTTCTTGCTGCCACTCCGACAATGTTCGCCGGTGTACCATCTATTGCAACTAGCTCTCAATCGCTGGATGGAATCCATCTAGGGGTTGTTTCTACAGTATGGTCTGTTCCCGTTTGTTCATCTGGAATAATATCTGGTATCTCTTATGTTGAGTCTCAGCAAATTGATCCTTCGTAGTGTCAATTTGGGCAGTCCGGTCCTCAGAGGAAAATCATTCCCTTAAGCATTGGATTACCACCGTATGGGGGGCAATATGCCCTTTCATTGTCTCCTCTGGGAGGTCAAACATACGAAAGTTCACAACAGAATTCAGGTTATGCTGGAATTACTTCTAGTGGTTGGATACCAATACTACCTCAACAACCAAGAGTTGTATACTCAATGCAACAAAGTTTTCCTATGTCAAATATCCCCACTACACCGTCTATTGTGACAATGTCACAAGTACAAGTGTTGCCTGTTGTATGCCAACCTCAAGTCTCTCAGGTCGCAATCCAACAACCCCTTATCCCTATGACGCCACCACAATCATCGATTAGTGGCTCCTTAACTGGAGTGACCCAGGCTCAAACAGGTACCATTACCCCTCATCTTGGTCAAACAGCCAGTATTGGACAACAACACATGGTCTCACAACCATGGCTGGTGAAATATCAACAACCACAATTCCAACAAGTTTACCAAGGATCTGAGCACCAAGCCTTTGCAAGTAATGGGCAGCCGTATATTCAAAATGGTCAACATCAACCATTTCATAATGGTTATGCCCATCAACCTTACCAAATTTATCAGCATCAAATGCACTATGCTGGTATGCAAAGACCCACTGCTCAGGCAATCCCATCTTATCTTGGGTATGCTTCGCCGAGCCTGAATCAACAGTTGCCCTTTGTGGCAACTTTAGAGTTACTAGATCTAAATTGGCTAACAAACGATCCAATCGCTTACGCTCCTTGGTGGCCAGCAATTCCTCAGAAACTTCCATCATATATTCCTAAATCTAATGGAAATCTGGGTGAAGACCCGTCGAATCATGTGATGACCTTTCACCTGTGGTGTTCATCTAACACTCTAAATGATGATTCGTTCAGGCTTCACCTTTTTCAGCGAAAGTTAACTGGTTCGGCAGCAAAATGGTATATTGAATTGCCTAGAGCTTCGTTTGATAACTTTAGTACCCTAGCCACAACCTTTTTTACCCATTTTTAGTTACCCATAAGGTATGAAACGGGAACAAAGCTTCTTACCAATTTCAAGCAAACGATAGTGTTATTGGGAAAAGTATCCATTCAGAATGCCCCTATCCCACTCTAAGGTGTGATAGTGCCTTAGCAACAAATAAGGTAAACTAATTGAGTATTTCTTCTTTATGAAATGTAAATGAGGAGAGAGGATGTAACTAACCTGTGTCTTCCGCTAGTTTGTTGATCCAATCACTCCTCTCTTCAGTGGCTCTCAGCTCCTTGCTCCTTCACCGACCCAGCTTTATCGAATTCCTGCAAGATCACAAGAGAGAGAAACTACACGAAGATATAGATATACATTCATAAAAAGCTCAAGATCAGATTAAGCTAAACATGTAAGCATAACAAAACATCATTGGTACACAACATGTAGGAGAAACTCAAATAGTTTATTGATAGAATAAGAAAGTCCAAGAGGAGATACAACCAAGTGAGTTCTGATCCAGCATCTACCTCCCAGCAAAGGAATCCCTTCCTCTCCTCCAACAAAGAATAAATCACCCAATGTACTAATCTCAATCTCAAACCAACATCAATTCTCTACAAAGTACAAAATTCCAGCCTCCTGAACCTCTGGGTGAGAGATCCATATATAGATGTAAGCAGAGAGGATGAGTCAGCTTATGTTTTGACTTGTGGCTTCTCTCTGTCAGTTCTTGCTTCCACTTGGAGGTTGAGAACCTCTTACTCATCACTAGTCAAATTCATTGAGGCAAGTGTCATTGGAGAAGATTCTGGAAGCTTCCATGGTCTTTCCACCTCGTTGAATGAGCTTGCCATTTGTCATTTCCCACTCAGCGCACCCTGGTAGTGCTTCCACCTGCATTGCAACGCACCTAGCCAGTGTAGCCTTTGCATTTCAACGCAGGCAGCTAGTGGAGCCTCTGAATTGATCCTGATTTGACTAGTTTTGGGCAGTTTCTGGTGGAGAACTTCTGGGAGAAGATGTCATTTATTGACCTTGTTCCTTTAGGGGTAGGAACAACTCTTTTAGGGACTTTGGATCCCTTGGATTATGGACATTTCATGCTCAATGCTGTAAGGCACAAAAATGTCTATAACAGTTGCCCCCTAAAGTGTGAGGCCGTTTTATCGGGTGAAATGCTTTATTAGGAGGATCCGAAGTTCTTTCAATGGTGGGAGGAGACCTGTAATAAGATACAATACAATACATTATTTTTCATACTGTTTTCATGATCTAGCTGAGGCGGGAATTCCCATGCTCAGCTTTATAAATTCAATTTTCTGTACATAGGACAGACAACCGTCTGATGGTAGACTGATGATTTTGATGAAATCATCATCCTTTTGGTAGGATGATTATCTGCTGCAATGTTGTACATGTCAATGTCTTTATTTTTCCTGAATATATATCGCAGCCCGGATGGATGAAACTAGATCCGGGGTCTTCAATCTCGTTCGATCTTCACTCTAAGTACAAGTCGATCCATGTGAGAAATGTTCTGAAGTCGAACATGGAAAGACATCGCTTGATTACCAGTCAATGATGTAAACTGTTAACAAGCGCGAGAGGAATCACCGATAATGATAATGACCCTCAAGGTACTGCAGTACAATTCACGTGGTGTGAATAAAGGACTTGGCATCAAACACCACACAAAATCTTTCGGTCGAAGGTCATTGATGTATACCTGTCGCCGGAAGTGAGAAACTTTCCATTGAGGCATGCAAGCTTCAAAGTACTGAAGGGGGTGTTCCTAGATCAACTTCTTGGATAATGAGCTCATGTCGACAAGAAGTGATTCGTCAAAGGAGGGCCTTAATGTATCCCACATCAGTGACACGGAACGGAGCAAATGATTTTGATGGAGGTGAAAACGATCTGATGATATATGGTTCAGGGTGGCGGTCATGAAAGAATGAAGGATAATGTATGGTAGTGGATGGGACACGGTTGACTTCTCTGGATGACTTCTCTTGAACATATTGGCGACACTTATGTGATGGATTGGTAGCATTTACCCCAAAGATTGATGGTATGGCAAGACCATGGTGATGTGACCGGTGAATGAAACAACCCAACCCGACTCAGGCATGGAGTGGAAGTGTCATGTTCAAGAGCGACTTGCTACCAATAAAGTTCTTTGAGTTTCTTCCCAATTTTTCCCCAGTCATTGCTGACCAGTACCTCTTTATTTTTGTCAAGCTTGAGGAGGATAACATATGCTTGTTCTATAATTTGCCCTTCGGGTAAACCCATCGCTATGTTTTAACGAGCCTAGCGATAGTGAAACTCGTTCTCGTCTAGAGACAAGTTTGTCGCTATTAATGTTTTTTAACGAGTTTAACGACAAAGATAACTCGGTCCCTTTTCATTTTTAGAGAGTCTAAAAAGGTACGTAAAGATAACTCCAAAGTTCCTTTTTCGTCATCTAATCCCTTAAGTCCGAAAAAGTATAAAACAATACAGAAGGGATGAGTTTTCGATAGTTTTAACGAGCCGAACAAAACAAGCGCTCGATATTTTTGTGCAATAATCCCTCAGGTCCAAAAAGATTAAAATCTAGAGGAGGGATAACACTTCCGGTCACTTTAACGAGCTGGAAGGCCAAAACTCGGAAATCTTTTCATATTTTACGAGTCAGATGAAAAGAGCTTAAAGAAGACTCGTCTTTTGAGGAACGAGTGATAAAACGGGTTAGCAGCTGATTCCAGGTAAGGGTTGGAATTTTCCAATCACGGCAGTGTCACAAGGATGGCTAGTGAAATCACTCTTCAAAGCTGTTCCTCAAAATGGGTAAACAATCAAATGGAGGTGACGGTGCAAACACAACAAAGGCTTTAATGGCTGATAATGTTACATTCACGGTGGTTATTTACTAGAGGATAGTTCATTTTTTAACGAGCTTAAACGCGGGTTGAAACACTTGCTCGATCTTATGTTTATTTTTTAACGAGCATGAACTATGTGCTAAAACTGCTCGATTATCCAGTCATATGATAAGAATGTCTCAAGTAAGATCCCATTTTTTATGGAGCTTGCACCTTACAAAGCTATGCCCCGCATCCTTTCGTTATGCAAGTTCGGAAACGACTAATCCTACGAGTTTAAAGGGTTAGACCTACAGGTTTAAAGGGAGGACCTAAAAATTTAAAAAATAAATAGCTGCCCCTTGCTTGCACTCCAAAAGGGTTGCATGCCCCCAGGTATAAAACAGAGTTTCAAGGTTACCCCTACTTTAGTCCGATAAAACATTTGTTTCAGCGAGAGAGGCCTACCTCTTACAGGTCACCCAAAGATTGTTCTATTAATCTTTCAAACAAAACACTTCTTCGGCAATGTCTACCGAGATAGACAAAGGTGATTGACTCAGTTCTGTCAACTCACATAACTTTGACAAGAGAATCTTATTCTAGAACAACCCCTCTTCCAATCACGGACGAGGTACGGACTAGTCATATTCTCCCGTGGAAACCTACCTTATACCCAAAGTTTTCCTGCCGAAGCAGACCAGGACGCATGCCCCCTGGGTTCCAGTCATATCCCTCCGAATTACTCGCGCTCACCAGGAGGACGGACCGTGGGTTGAGACATTTCTTGCGTGAAGAGACCATTTAGGGAAGGTATATGAATATTTGCGATGCGTGATCTGGGAAATGAAAGCTGGTCTACGAGCTTGACCACTCTTCCTTCGTGCGGAAAACACATTACTCTAAAGAGTGAGGAGATGATGGCTCCCATGCAATATATATAGTCTCGTCCAAGGAGTAGGTTATAATCCAAGGGTCCTTGAATGACCATCACGTTCATTTGAACGGTCTTCCCTTTCAATGTTATGGGCACATTGGGGAGGATCCCTAAAGGTCGACTGGTTCCTTTATCAAAGCCTGTCAGATTTCTTATTTCAGGCAAAAGCACTGGCGAACCAAGCGCTTTCCAAGCAATAGAGGAAAGGATACTCACAGATGCCCCCTCATCAATGATGGTGCTAGCCATGACCATTCTAAATATTTGGACGATAATTCTGAATGGTATGCTTGCTGGCAAACGGGGTTTGCCTAGTTGGTTCCAGTCGAAGGAGACAACTAGGTTGCTTGGTGGTGGGACTGAGTAGATGGCCGGGTATCGCTCTGACGAACTTCCTTCCTACGATAAAGGAATGGGGGGATTTCCCCCATGCTCGTCGGAGTCTGTGTTGATGAAGAGAATTTGGATGGTGTCATCTTTATCCTCTTCAGTGATTGTATCATTCGAAGACAAAACCTCTGAAGGCAAGACCGGGTCAACTATCGCCTCGAACTTTTGACTTTCGTCGGGTATGGATTCAGCTGGTTCATCTTCAATGACCGGCGATTTAGCTGACCACTTGAGCGGGCCAGCTGGATTTTCAACTAACGAAGGACTCGACAAGAGTTTTTTATATCCAGGAGGAAGTCGTAATGGTGAAACCGGACGATCATCCAAAACTCTTTTTGCTTCGTCTAAGAAGGGACAACGGTGGATAGCATGATTCCCTTCGCACAGTCTACAGGGAGATCTAGCTCTCCCTTTTTGTCCAAGGACTTCACTTTCGCTAGTTGACGGTGTGCATTCAACATGGCTATCAGAGGTTTATGCCACCAGATTGTGCAAATGGGGAGACCAGTCCCTTAGTATCTGAGGGATGCAGGGACAATCTCTGTGGAAATGGTCTCCCTTTCATATGACACATGGCGATTTAGGCCTAGTTAGTGCTGTGTGTGTATTTTTGTCAGACGACACTTGTTTGCCCCCAGTCACTTTTGGCTCCTTCTTCTTCTTCTCTTTCTTCTTCTTTTCATTCTTCTCCTTAGGAACTTGGTTTTTTGTTTTACCAGTTCCGTCAAGAGAAGAGGAAGGAAGAGAGGAAGAATTAGAGCAAGTAGAAGGCTGGTGGGTAACTCTGGACTGGTCTAACTGTTGATTTGACTGTTTAGGAATAGTGGTGTTCTGAACGACATTGGTTGAGAAGAGCCAGACCGGCAAGCCAATTGTCAGTCCTGGAAGCGACAATGTGGCCATATGGGGCGCACCAACATCTCCCCAAGAGGAGAAGGGACTAGGATTTCCACCAAGGGGAATTCCTTGGTTGGTAGGCTCCATTTTCTCAACCTAAAGATCAACGCAGGAAAAATGGTATGAATATTCCGTTTAAAATAAATTTTAACAACGCTTGGACACAACTTGCTTTTTCAATTTTAAAGAGTCGAGAAAAAGCAAAAGATGACTCTAGTCTCCTTTGATGTTTTAACGAGCCCGAAGTGACAAATGCTCGGATGGACTTTTTCCGTTATAGAGTCTGAAAAAGGCCAAAAGGAACTGCTCTGGAGTTCTAGGTAGAGGGTGTTCCAAACTTTTCGCAAAACCGCAGAATAATTTTTAAGGTACGGGCGGTCAATCTTCCCGAATGCTGTGTTCAGTGCATTGTGATCAGTAGGGCGGCCGACACGGCTTCCTAAGGATAAAGGTTTTATGCCTATAGGGGTCTCCCAATATATACTCGATGGTACGTGGGAGCACAATCCATACTGGCGCTTATCGTCTCTCAGGAGGAATCACCCAACCATCAGCAAGATCGACAGTCACCAGGTTTTACGACGCCGGAACACGTCTCTAGCCTAGACCTCTATGTTGTGCGTTAAGTTACAAAGCGTTGTTAAGTTCATTCAATTTATTTTAGGTTGATCTTTCTTAGAAGTTTGCCTTTTTGGATCACCACGAGATGTATGATACAATTCCTAAATGCAGTCTAAAGATGATAAGCAAGCTTTTATATCTTTTCAACAATGAAAATCCTAGCTACAAGGGGAAAAGAAAGACACAATCTTTTCTCAAAGAGCATAGAGCACACTGTAAATGCACTTTTCCTAAATCAAAGCATGCAAACTATCAAAATTCAAATGCACAAATGCATGTATTTGTTTTCACTTTCTTAATATTGATGCCTAAAAAGAAAGCTGTTGTACAAATTTGAATTCGATTTCAAGTGAAAACATAAACAAGCTCCTTTTTCGAAATCAAAAAGACGATTACGACACTTTATGATTTTGAAGTAAACACTTGTTTCGACACTAGAAATGCATAAATTCAAACCAAACGACAAAAGTAAAAGCTTAATCAACTGTGAACAGCAAACAAACTCACTCCTAAGATCAAAACGACACTTACGACAGGTCTAGATCTAAGGGCGACAGTATGACTAGTTTACTTTTGTAATGGGAAACTGCAAATGATGTAACAAATACACAAAGAAAAAATACAGTTTCTTTATACAACTGAGGCAGAATTGAGGCAAAGAAAAGGGGTTTCAGATAGGTACACTGACTGATAACAGGCTCCAAAAAAAAGAGATAAAACTGAGCAAAAGGAAGCAGGGAACCACAGCTGCACAAGGCAAAGGCTGATCAGCGCACCCTCAGCACAGAGAAACTGAACTTCAGCGCAGGTATCCTTCACGGGACTTGCGTTGAAATGCAGAACCTCTTCACAGAGTCTGCGCTGAAGCAGAAACAAGAATTGTTTCTGGGCTCTGGGTCACGGTTTGCAGTTTAATCTACAGTTTTTGGCCGGATAAAAGCTATCAATTAGGTACAATTAGGAGGATGATTTAAAGGAGGACTAAGATCTATCACAAAGGGCTGTTAGAGCACTTGTGGATCAGCTGTTCAGATCATAAAAATAGGTCCAGTGAGTGGACTAGAGTGGCAGATCTCTACTTTGCATTTGAAAATGGCAAATGCATTTCGATTCGGCACTCCTGAGTTTATGAGAAGAACAACAATAGAAACACAAATAAACTAACAAGATACAATCCCCAGCGGAGTCGCCAATTTGTTGTTGGGAAAAGTATCCATTCGGAATGCCCCTATCCCACTCTAAGGTGTGATAGTGCCTTAGCAACAAACAAGGTAAACTAATTGAGTATTTCTTCTTTATGAAATGTAAATGAGGAGAAAGGATGTAACTAACCTGTGTCTTCCGCTAGTTTGTTGATCCAATCACTCCTCTCTTCAGTGGCTCTCAGCTCCTTGCTCCTTCACCGGCCCAGCTTCACCGAATTCCTGCAAGATCACAAGAGAGAGAAACTACACGAAGATATAGATATACATTCATAAAAAGCTCAAGATCAGATTAAGCTAAACATGTAAGCATAACAAAACATCATTGGTACGCAGCATGTAGGAGAAACTCAAATAGTTTATTGATAGAATAAGAAAGTCCAATAGGAGATACAACCAAGTGAGTTCCGATCCAGCATCTACCTCCCAGCAGAGGAATCCATTCCTCTCCTCCAACAAAGCATAAATCACCCAATGTACTAATCTCAATCTCAAACCGACAACAATTCTCTGCAAAGTACAAAATTCCAGCCTCCTGAACCTCTGGGTGAGAGATCCATATATAGATGTAAGCAGAGAGGATGAGTCAGCTTATGTTTTGACTTGTGGCTTCTCTCTGTCAGTTCTTGCTTCCACTTGGAGGTTGAGAACCTCTTACTCATCACTAGTCAAATTCATTGAGGCAAGTGTCATTGGAGAAGATTCTGGAAGCTTCCATGGTCTTTCCACCGTTGAATGAGCTTGCCATTTGTCATTTCCCGCTCAGCGCACCCTGGTAGTGCTTCCACCTGCGTTGCAACGCACCTAGCCAGTGTAGCCTCTGCATTTCAACGCAGGCAGCTAGTGGAGCCTCTGAATTGATCCTGATTTGACTAGTTTTGGGCAGTTTCTGGTGGAGAACTTCTGGGAGAAACTGTCATTTGTTGACCTTGTTCCTTTAGGGGTAGGAACAACTCTTTTAGGGACTTTGGATCCCTTGGATTATGGACATTTCATGCTCAATGCTGTAAGGCACAAAAATGTCTGTAACCGATAGCCACTCACATATCCGATCATATTCATGAGTGGTGACATCATCGTAGAATGGTAAAAACATATGTTCCTAATCAGTTGTTGGCTGAATGGTTTATTAAGTCATTGTTACCTTCTATTACACAAGATGTGGCAAAGGGAGGAGTCGTCACTGAAGAGAAAGTCATTGCCCATGTGCAATATTTAGATTTGATCTATACTCAGTCTAGAACGCTCTACGATAAAATCCCTGATGCTCCTAGACCAGATTTTTCCATTCCTCCCTCTCCTAAATCAAACAAAGACTCTCATGCCGGGGACGGCGTGATAGGAATGACCAACATGAAAACCGTAAAGGCTAAGTCAAAAAAGACCTGCACGGTTTCAGGTCAAAATGAAAATGAAGAACTTCTCGCCTCGGAAGTAAATGTCGTATCGACTGACAAAGGAAAAGAAACCAAGCAACCAGGAGGCAAGAAGAAAAAAAAAAGGAAGAAGAACAAATAGGAGGAGTTGTCCCCTAAAAAATCTTCTGCAAACCCTTCTGGAGATAGGAAACCAAATCGTCCATGCCTTATATGTGATGAGGATCATTGGACAAGAGAGTGTCCATATAAAGCTGAGCTTAGAAAATTCTTCAAGAATTAAAAAACCTCGACGGTATTGACTGACCTGTTTCTAAATCCAGGAACAAATCTAGTTGCTAGTGACAATGCTTCCCCATCCCAAGTGCTAATATTGTCAGTTTCAAAGCAGAAAAATGATGCTTTGATATCGACAAGGAATAAAGATTACGGGAATCCACAGCTGTCGAACAACAAAGCTAATGATCAACCTAGTAGTTTGAAAACAACTTTGACCGAAGTTGTGCCACCCATCATTCCTGAACTAACGATAACACTGCCAAAGGGAGTAGTACACAAATCAACATTTAATCCTTGTGCCAGAGCAGCACAACATTATAATATAGTGGAGGATCTGGCCCAATCGCCATCCGCTATGTCGACACTTGAGGTACTGCGAAATTGCCCCTCCCAAAAGTAGGCTTTATTATCAGCGATAGGTGGGATTGACCCAACAGATTCCAATCTTGTGTTCTTTAATCACAAAGGATATGACCCTCAGTTACCAGCTCAACCAGCTTTCCTCATTGAAGTGAAAGTCGTCAACAAAACTGTTCATCGAACAATTATTGATGAGGGGGCATCTACATGTATTATGTTGATGAGTTGCTGGAAATGTTTAGGATCTCCACCCTTGTCACGATCTTCGATGACATTAAAAGCATTTGATGGACGAACATACACCCCATATGGTATTTTAAGTAAATTTCAAGTTGAACTGGGGGAAAAACTAGTAGAAATAGATGTTGAAGTAATTGACAGAAACCTCGATTACAACATTCTACTGGGAAGGCCCTAGATATATCCTATGGCAGCCGTTGTGTCGACCTACTTCAGGAAAATTTCATTTCCCTTTCAAGGAGGAATTACAATCATCGACCAACAAACATTTCTCCCCAACAGTTCAAAAGTTACGGGAAGCATTCCGATGATCCATGGAAGCCCTCATTCGCTTCAAAATATCAGAGTAGGCCTAGTAAAAGACCCTATATTAATGGGGACTTTTTCCCTACCACCTCCAATCAATCTGGCGGAAGTGGCAATGGTGGGAACCTGCAATATGATATCTTCTATTCAAAAGATCTTTGAAAATGATATAAACATAGATCATCTGCAGGTATTTCCTCCACGCCCAATAGAAATATTGTAGCAATCAATGTTTTCGGCATGGGAGGCAAACCCCAATCAATGCTCATCAAGAATTTGGATAGATAGGTCTAAGGAATATGGCAACCCTTCAGATCCTTGGTCGCAAGTACGTTCTACAGACAAAGGAATTGTTCAGTCAATGATAATTGACGGGGCACCATGGGAAAATTACCACCATCGTTCCCATATTCCGGATTACAAGGAAGATACTCCTAGTGACCTTCATCATTCCTCAGTTTTTGATTTTCTATCAAATACTGTAAACACGGTGGATTCCGAGCGAAACTTGCCCAATATTGAAGAGACTATCGCCATAAATATCTCAACCAAAACAAATGTTGTAGAGAATATTCATGTCGGCAAATATTGTTCTCCTTCAGAACTGGAGATATATCACACTTTTTTTCGCGAGTTCAGAGATGTCTTTGATTGGTCGTATGATGAAATGCCAGGCATTGACTTGAGCATAGTTGAACACGAAATTAATATGTATCTAGATGTCAAACCAGTACAACAACAACTACGGCAGGTGCACCCCATGAAAGCCACTGCCATCAAGGCAGAGGTTGAAAAAATTCTCCATGCTGGTTTTATTCACTCGGTTCCTCTAACCGATTGGGTATTGAATATTGTTCCTGTAATGAAAAAACAAGGAACGATTAGAGTGTGCGTCGATTATAGGGATGTAAATCAAGCTTGTCCAAAAGAAAACTACCCTACACCATTCATTGACCAGATAATTGATGAATGCACCGAATTTGAAATATTTTCATTTATGGATGGATTTTCCGGGTATAATCAAATAAATATCTGCCCACAGGACCAGTCAAAGATTGCATTTATTTGTCTGTGGGGCACATTTTCATATCTCAAGCTACCCTTTCGTTTAAAGAACGTAGCTGCAACATTTCAGAGGACAATGAATTATGCCTTCCATGACATCAAAAACATCGTTCAACCATATCTCGACGATCTTCCGGCTCATTCGCAAAAGCGGACCGATCATCTGCAGCATTTGAGAGCGATATTTCTACGCTGCTGACACTACAAGATACGACTCAATCCACACAAATGTGTGTTCTGTGTTAGTTCTGGTTGTTTACTTGGCTTTGTGGGCTCAAAGGATAGGATTCGTCTTGACCCATGTAAGGTTCAAGCAATCATTAATTTTCCTCCACCTTCAAATTTGCTTTAGATTTAGAAACTCCAAAGGAAAGCAAACTTTCTGAGGAGGTTCATTCGAAATTACACTGAACTTGCTAAAGGTTATACTCGTCTATTGAAAAAGGAAGTACCCTTCATCTGGGATCAGGTCACGCAAGCTTCCTTTGATGCTTTAAAGGAATCCCTAATAAAAGCATCATTAATGTACGCTCTTGATTATCAAAAAGAATTTAACCTGTATCTGGCTGCATCGAATACGATGATCGCAATGGTTTTAGTTCAAGAAGACAATGGAATTGAACATCCTATATATTATTTGAGTAAAAACTTAAATGATATAGAAAGCAAGTACTCCTACGTTGAAAAGCTAGCTCTCACAACCATTCAAGTGATACAGAGATTCTGACACTATATCCTCTTTCGAAAAACTACCATTTTGTCTGATTGCAATCCCATGACTTATATATTGTCACGACAGTTGCTGGGGGGCAAATATTCAAAATGGATAGCAATTCTACAAGAATTTGATCTGGAATTTACAAAATCCAAATCAAAGAAATCCCTGGTTTTCATGGAGTTACTATGCAATCTCCCATCGTCGTCCAACGATGCAACATCAGAGGAAGTGATCGTGGATGAATCTTCGTTTCTAATATCTTCAAGCAATCCATGGTATGGAGACATAATAATATATCTCCAAACCCAAACATATAGGTCTAATACCTCCCACTCGGAACAACGACGCATTCAATACCAAGCAAAAGACTACATGATCATCGGTGATGCACTTACCGTCGTGGTGTCGATACAGTTCTGAGGAGGTACCTCACCCATGAGGAGGCCGAAAAAGTCTTGAATGATTTCCATTCAGGCGCATGTGGGGGGCATCAATCTAGTTACGTCACGGAAAAAAAGTTTTTACGAGCAGGATACTTCTGGCCAAAAATGTTCAAAGATTGCATAACTGCAGTCAGAAGTTGCCATGCATGTCAAATCTTTGATCGAAAAACAAGAATACCACCCGCACCTATACAACCAGTAGTTGCTGTTGGACCATTTTCCAAATGGGGCATAGATTTCATGACATGTAACCCCACCTCAGCTAGGGGGCATGGGTATATCATAGTCGCGGTAGACTATTTTACCAAATGGGCCAAGGTGATGCCTACATTAAACAACAGTGACGAAACGACTACTCTCTTCTTTTTCAATCATGTAGTCTCCAGATTCGGCATTCCACAGGCCATAGTCACAGATCATGGATCGCATTTTCGCAATCACATGATGGTTCAGTTGGTTGCCAAATTAGGGCTGTCCCATGACAGCTCTACTCCGTATTATCCACAGGCCAACGGACAAGTTGAGGAAATCAACAAGGTCCTGAAGTGGACGCTGCAAAGGATGATTGGAGTCCACAAAAGGAGTTGGCATCTGATCCTATACTCAGCCTTGTGGGCATATCAGACATCGGTGAGGAATGCAACCGGGTTTACACCCTTTCAACTAGTGTATGGCCTAGAAGCAATCTTATCAGTTCAATGTGAAATCTTGTCCCTCAAACTCGCAGTCGACCTTCTCCCTAGAACTTCAGAAGAGGAGGCTCGTTTCTTGGAACTAATCCAATTGGATGAAACCCATCGTGATGCCACTTTGGCTAGCGAAGCCCATAAGAAACGAGTCAAGGCACAGTTCGACAAGAATGTCAAACCCTGTGTCTTCAAGTCTTTATGGATGGGCCCCTATATTGTTAAACGTGTATTAGCAAAAGGAGCCTACGAGTTAGTGGATTATGATGGGATTCCACTAGCGCATCCCCGTAACGGGTTGTACCTTAAGCGTTATTATTCTTGACTCAAGATAGTAACCCCTATGCTTTTGTTACATTTTTTTTTTGCTAAGGGTAATCATTTTGGTTAAGTGATCCACTTTCACATTTGTTGCAGATGTCAGACCTATTGGAATCATTTGTTGGATATGCCGACAGAGCGAGCCGTAGTTCACGGAACCTCTCTTCTGCGGCCTGGGCCATCTTCGATCCAAGCAACTAGTTAGTGAGTTTTAGAGGGGTATGTATTGGTCGGTCAACGAACAATATTGTTGAATACAACATGTTGATAGAGCTCCTCTCTGATGCCATTACGCATGGCATACGCCGACTCATTGTCAGGCTAGATTCACAACTCATAATCCTATAGCTCACTGGTATCTACTCCATACAGAATCCAGCTATCTATCGCATGTTCCTAAGGGTCAAGATTTTGGAAAGGCAGTTTGATTCTATTCAATATCAGCATATTTCTAGAAACCTAAACACATTAATAGACTCATTGGCAGATTATGTGTTAGATAGACATTTGCAACATTTATAAAAGAAGCATTTCATCAATATTTACATCAAAATCATGCAACTCAACCAAAATGAAGCTCCGAAAATCAAAAATATATATAGAACTATTTATGGTTTATACATAATGTTCTGTAACCAATAAAAAATTGGTCAAATGACCCAAAACTCAAAATGCTAGGGGGCACCCTAGTCTAATGATGCTAGAGATAACAAGCCATCGCCTATAGTATGTCATTGTAACCTCAGAGGCAGCTCGTCGGTCCTGAAATCTAGAATACCAAGAGTGAGACCCTCGACCTGATCCTACAATGCTAAAAGAGTCTTGGCCACATCAAGGTCGCGAAGGATAGCCCTCCTCGCAACCTCTCCTGCTGGAATGGCAGCTGGTGCTCTCAGACGTACTGCTGGCCGAGCTGGTCCAATATCTACATAAACACATGAGTTTTGATTAGTCCTGATAGAAGAAAGCACAAGAAAATTATAAAAAGAAACGATAAACAAAGATATGGTTAGAGAACTTACCAATAGCACCCCACTGCTCACTGGTCGGCAACACCAAATCCGGGTCACCCCGGAAATCCATACCAGCATATGGATACTCGGAAAAAACCATCTCCTAACAGTTGAACCACTCGAATAAGGTATCAGAGAAGGAAACCTGGGACTGAACAACATCTCGGGCCATAAGGTTGACCCATCTCTGCATCTGTGGCTTAGTCGGTGGAGGTAAGCCAAGCGAAATGTACTGCGGCTGCATCAATGGGATCTTTTCCAAGGTGAAAGTGGTCAAAATAGAACCATAGCTGAAGTTCTTGGATTTTCTACTCTTTACCTTGGTCAATTGTTCTTTCATCACAGGGAGTACTGTGTCACACCAGTTGAACACCTTTGGTTCAAGGCATTCCAAGGCGTACTGCATATAGGACCTGTTAGCCACGTGAAGAGCCGCACTACCAGCCAGTCTAGCAAAAGTGAACAGAATGGTCCTCAAGGACCGGTCATTGACATCTCAGATGTTGATCTTGCTGTCCCTACTCAGCTAAGATCCCTCTCTGCAATACCGATGAATATAATCTCTCACGGATTCGCCCCCATGGGCAGAACCTGATAATGAAAGAGGGGCACCATGCCTCGATAAACCTATCAAAAAATAGATGTCCACAATAGTCAAGGGGATATATTTGCCTCTAATCTGAAACACCTAGTTGGTAGGATCCCATGCATTGAGAAGATATTGCAACAAGTTGATTTGTTGCCTCATGCTAGAGATACAGAAAAACTTGAACAGGCCACAGTTCCATAGTGCAGTTACCATAACTGGATCATGTAAAGCAACCATGTCCTCTTCTTCATGCTCGCGTTCTCACCATGTAACAACCATTTTTATCCGATGAACCTCTGCAAAACAAGCAAGAGAAGAGTCAGGGTCCTGATTTGGCAAAAAACAGGCGAAAATTCCATGAGAAAACAGTGCAAAAGTTTCCCTTCTCGCGCCCATCCCACCCCAACTATGTACTGGGTGAGATGCATACTGACTAGCCAATGGCCAAGCCAGTACACATCACACCTTTCAATATAGGAAGGGTGTGATGGAGCCAGGGTGAATTTTTCAAACCCCAGAGGCTAAAAAAACAAGGAAAAATGCATATAATTCAAATAGGAAGGAATGCAACTAAAGAGCTCAGGTTTAGCTCCTACCTAGTCCAGACAGTGCCAAGAATCATCCACAGAATCTCCCAGAATCAGCTAGTGAAAATCAAGGGGGAAAAACACCTCCAGAGCTCGAACAAACCAAAGCTCGAATGAAATGGTAAAATGAGGGGTAAAAACCACTTCTAAATTACTTTTCACTTAATTCGAGTAAAAAAATAGTGTTTTAACTCATTTTTCAAACATATATTGTTCATTTCTAATCGGTTTTATGAAGCAAATTGAATAGGCAGTACAACCTTTGAAGGAACAAAGTGGTTAGCGGTGAAATCAAATAATCAATGACCATTATCACGAGCAATTTTTATGTGAAGTTCAAGCTCGTTAAAAATTAAACCTTAGCAATGAGCAAATGTTCCCCTAGAGTTTAAGCTCATTAAAAAATGAACCAATCCCCAGTAAATAACCATTGTGAATGCATTATCATTAGCTTTTGAGCCCTGGTCATGTTCTTATCATCACCTCCACTCTGTTTTAGCCGATCATTCACCTCCATTTGATTGTTTACCCCTTTTGAGGAACAGTTGCGAAGAGTGATCCTGTTAGCCATCCTTGTGACACTGCCGTGATTGGAAAATTCCAAACCTTACCTGGAATCAACTGCTACCTGAAATTATCACTCGTTCCTCAAAAGACGAGTCTCCTTTAAGCTCTTTTCATCTGACTCGTAAAATATGAAAAGATTGCCAAGCAATTGGCCTCTCCAGCTCGTTAAAGCTACCGAGAGTGCTATCCCTCCTCTAGATTTTAATCTTTTTGGACGTGAGGGATTATTACACAAAAATATTGAGCGCTTGTTCTATTCGGCTCGTTAAAATTACCGAAAATTCATCCCTTTCGTATTATTTTATACTTTTTCGGACCTAAGGGATTATATGACGAAAAAGGATTATTGGAGTTTCCTTTACGTCCCTTTCAGACTCTCTAAAATTGAAAAGGACCGAGTTATCTTTGTCGTTAAACTCGTTAAAACCAAATAGCGACAAACTTGTCCATATAGACAAGAATGAGTTTCACTGTCGCTAGGCTCGTTAAAACATAGCGACGGGTTTGCCCGAAGGGAAAATTATAGAACAAGCATATGTTATCCTCCACAAGCTTGACAAAAATAAAGAGGTACTAGTCAACAATGACTGGGGAAAAATTGGGAAGAAAACTTGAAGAAACTTTATTAGTAGCAAGTCACTCTTGAACATGACACTTTCACTCCACATCCGAGTCGGGTTGGGTTATTCCATTCACCGGTCATATCGCCATTGGTCCATCGCACCATCCGTATTTGGGGTTAATGCTACCAATCCATGTCAGTGGTGCTGATATGTTCAAGAGAAGTTGCTCAGAGAATTCACCTGTGTCTCATCCACTACAATACATTCACGCTCCATTATTTCATGACCGCCACCCTGAACCCTGTATCATCATATCGTTTTCACCTCCAAAATCATTTGCTCCATTGTGTGTCATAGATGTGGGATTCATTAAGGCCCTCCTACGATGGGTCGCTTCTTGTCGACATCAGCTCATTATCCAAGAAGTCGACTTAGGAACAACCCTTTCAGTACTTTGAAGCTTGGATGCCTCAATGGCAAGTTTCTCACTTCCGGTGACAGGTTTACATCAATGTCCTTCGACCGAAAGATTTTGCGTGGTGTTCGACACCAAGTCCCTTTTTCACACCACGTGAATTGTATTGTAGTACCTTGAGGGTCATCATCAGTATCCGTGATTCCTCTCGCGCTTGTTAACAGCTTGCATCCTTGGATGGTAATCAGGTGATGTCTTTCCATGTTCGACTCCAGAACATCTTTCACATGGATCGACTTGTACTCCAAGTGAATATTGGACGAGTTTGAAGACCCCAGATCTAGTTTCATCCATCGGGGCTGCAATATATTCAGGAAAATAAAGACATAAAATGTACATCATTGCTGCACAGATGATCATCCGAATCAAAGGATGATGACTCTATCAGAATCATCAGTCTACCACACACACGGTTGTCTGTCTTATGTACATGAAAATGAATTTATAAAGCTGATCATGGGAATGCTCGCCTCAACTAGATCATGAAAAATATTATGAAGATAATTTATTGTATTGTATCTTATTACAGGTCGCCTTCTAGCTCGAAAAAACTTCGGATCCTCATCATAAAGCATTTCACCTGACATCAAAATATTAACGACCTCATGCTTTAGTGGGCAACTGCTATAGACATTTTTGGGCACTGCAACCACAATCATACATGTCCATAAACCAAGGGTTCCTAAGTCCCTAAAAGTGTTGTTTCATACCCTAAAAGAACAAGGTCAGCTGATTACATCATCTCCCAGAAGTTCTCCACAAGAAACTGCTCAGAAATCGTCAAAAATGGACCATACAGGTTGCTCAGTGCTAAGGGTGCGATGCATCCCACCTGCCCAGTGTAAAGGGTGCGATGCATACTAAAAATCCCTTTTGTAGGGTGCGATGGGCGAGAGTGGATAAATGGCAGAGACAATTTGCGAGGTGGATGATCATAGAATCTTCCAAAAACTTCTCCTATGACACTTGCCTCTCTGAATTCGCCCAGGGATGAGTAGGAGATCATCAATCTCCAAGTGGAATCAAGAACTATCAGAGAGAGGATACTAATCAAAATATCAAAAGTTGACTCACCCCCCTGCAATCATCTATATATGGATCCCTCATCCCAGAGATCCAGAGGTTGGAATTTTGTATCTTGTAAGGAAGTGTTGTTGGTTTCTTGGTGGAACATCATAGTGTTGGGTGATCTAAGCTTTTCATGAGGTGAAGAATGGCTTTCATTCTGGGAGGATGACGTTGGGTTAGAACAATTTGTTGTAATCCTCTTTGCTATTCTTGATATTAATAAAGCTATTCAAGTTTTCCTCCACATTCTTGTATGTTTGATGATATATGCATTTGTGTGGTCAATATATATCTAATCCTATATTGTTTATGATTGTAGATCTCTTTTCTTTGATAGTATTATGTTGCTTTGGTTTTACAGGTGCTCTTTGAAGCTGGGTAGACAAAAGAAAAGTGGCAAGGATCTGTCAGAAGGGAGAGGAACCGAGCAAGGAACCAAGCGCAAGACTGAGGTTGGTGTCCTTCATTCCCTCTTATCTACTTCTCATAAAGGAAAGTGAAAGTAGTTTTAGTTTGTTTGTTTCTAAGTTAGCTACCAATCTTAGTGGGACTAGCAGCTCCGAGTGGACACTAGATTTCTCGATAACAGTTCTTTCTACAAATGAAACCAAACTTTGTCGCCCTCATGAAACTTGTGTGGCACCTGATGTTGATCATGCTATTGCTTATACTTCGCATTGGACTTCTCCAAGATGTCATGAACCTACTCATGGTTGTGTTAGATGTGTTGAATAAATATAGTTCCTTTATTAGCCTCGAACAATACATGTGTGGATTCTGTTTGTGTAGTCAAATGATGCATGATAACATCAATCAGACACAATGGTTGAAATCCTAGACCCACTTCAAAGGGACTGCAACCAGTCGAACTATGGAGAGCTTTGCTACAACTGTGCTACACATAGGGAAGGATCTCATCCAAAGTCCATGGATTCTTAGAGTTGTACATGCAGAGTATGTGAACTATCATCCTGTTGACGACCCCTGTCTGGCCATATCTTTGGGGATGGAATGTAGTCGACTTGGTGAGCTTGGTGTCCAATAATGTCCACAGGCTTGACAAAAATGTGCTCAAGAACCTGTTATCCTAATATGATATAATGGTCTGTGGGATCCAAAAATGTACCCACTCTCGTTCAAAGAAGAGTTTGGTAGTGACATCTGCTGTGATACTCTTCTTGTAGGCTGCCAATATAGTCATCTTAGAAAAAAATTCCACGACCACAAATACACAGTCATTACCATGATTGGTAGAAGCGATGCCAGATAGATAGTTCATGGAGATGGATTCCAAAGGCTAGCTAAGAGTAGGAAGATGAGTGTAAAAGACTTACTTCTTGATGGTTTGCTTAGTGATGGCATAAGAAATGAAGGATCCAATATATTTCCCAACGTCCTGTCAAAGTTTTGGCCAACAAAAGTACTTTTGTAGTATGACCATAGTTTTCTCCACGCCAATGTATCCTGCGACCCAACTGTGGTGTGTCTCCAAAATCAGCTTGGTACACTCACTTGAAGGAATACAAAGGTGGCCCAGGTAGCATAATAATTCATCCTAGAGGTGGAAATCAATAACATTTTTTCCATATGCTTGCATCTGGTATGTGGAGGTAAACTTCGGATCATTTTTGTACATTTGCGGCCATCCAGAGGTCTCATGGACACAAGAGTTGAGAACAATAGTCATTTTTGCAACCAGGGGCCGGTTGAGGCAGTCTGCAACATGATTGGTGTCGAGCTGTAAAAAGGGTATTTTTCACCTCTAATTACCTCACATGAACCTGTCAATCCAGGAACAATTTGTTATCTCAAAGAGTGTACTCAGCCTAGGGCTGTCATTTGCTAGAGTAATGCTAGTAGTATAGTGCTCAAGAAAATACAAGAGTAAACGAATGCTTGAAAGAAAATCTACTTACAACAAAATATTTTAAAGCCTAAATCATGCATTCAGAAAACTAAGCAATTTATCAGTCAAGGGTCCAGTAATAATAACTCATCCCTTTGGAAACTGATGTAACTAAAGGTAACCAAGGAACAGATCATCAATCTGGGGACTAGACAGCAAATTCCAATGCCCACTACAGTTTCAGATCGTTCTGCACACCAAAGCAACAGTAATGCAAATAACATGAAATGGAATAGCAACTAAGAAATGGAACGACAACTAGAAAATGTAACAACAACTAAGTATGATGAACAACACACCTTAATCTACAAGAACAAGTATAGTGATCATATCCTATAGAAATCAAATGTCAATCTTCACTCAAAGGGTAAATTCGACAGCAAACAGAAATGGAACGACAACTAATTACCAATGAAATATAGAATAGCGCTTATAGCCAATTGTGAATATACAGTACCGAAATAAATAATACACACAACACACAGAGGTATTAAGAAAAAAAGTAATCTAAGTCTGATACCACAAGTATTGATCCCGGTTAGAAAGGATAACGATCACAATTCATAAGGAAATAACAATGTCAATTGAATAGAAATTGCATGAAGTATAAACCATAGACGAATACAGTAATACCAACTTAAGAAGATCACAGTGCGGTTACTCTGCAATTGAACAACAATAACATTCTGTAAAGAATAGTGATGTTACATTAATGACTTTAAAGGAACGACAATACGTTATAAGATCAGAATGCACAATACGACTTTCCTATTACAGAGAACAATATTGTAAATATAACAGAGTTGTGATATAAAATAACGAAACACACCAGATTACCGATTAAAGCTGATAATACAAACCACACACGAACTAAAGACAATGGTACAGGAGCAAGTGTTCCACCAGGGCCGAGCCCTTAGCCTCCAGTGATACACCGCTTGAAGTTATTCCAAAATCACAGATGGAACAGTAACCAAATTTATATTAAAGCATTAAAACAGAGTTACAGTGGATCACTTCTCAATGAGAGTCGATGATCAAAGTTTCAAATACAGAGCAAAGTTACATGAAAATTAACAGTCTCCCCTAGGCTAGCAGTGCTGCCCCTACTTATAACAACTGAAGCAGAGATATCAAGGATGCAAAAATAGTTAAAGCAGCGATCCCTCAGGATCAAAGGATCTTGAGGGATTCGCCAAGATGTTAATCCTCAGTTATCCGGTCGTTTTCTTGCGCTGAGTTGATATCTCCTTTTCCTTTCCTTGGCTGAGATGTTTTAAATTAGATCGTCTTGTTTGCATATGGTTCCCTGCCAAAGGGACAACAGTTAGCTTGGCCTTGTCTTTTTGTTTGGAGTGGCAATCTTTAGTTTTTCCCTTTTCCTACATAAGAAATGGCAATTATTATCATTTCATGTTGCATATACATCTTTATAGATTTTTCATGATTTGCCATTATCTACCTAGTTCATGTTGCAAAGATGTTACGAGTTCTAAAGAAAAGATGACAAAATAGTCAAGGAAAACATACCTTCTTCAATACTCCACACACCCCCCTGCTTACCCTTTTTCATGCCCTCATGAAAACATTGTAGTTGACATGTAAGGCAGTGAGAGAGTAGGCTGGAGATGGGATCTCATGTGGTGGCCTATAGCCATGATGCCTAACTAGGTGTTCAAAAAGATGGCCTGTCTGACCCTCAGGCATTTCATACAGGGCTTGGTATCTAGGTGTAGGGTGCCAAATAATCGGACTTCGAAACCTATATCCTAACCAAGATGGCCCTACCCTTAAGATAGTTTCACCATACAGGTTCAAACGATCAGTGGCTAACTTAAAGTTCTCATAATTAAATGGTTCCCTGAGTTGGATTTTCGGATTAGAGGTCTGATATCGAAATTTAGTAGCTGCAATGGAAAGGTCCTTGATGGTAAAGAATTATTCTATCCCTTGCCGATTGATTGCTATATGAATGTGTTTTAACGCGTCAATCCCGCCTGGAGTCCTCATGAGGCTCCTGTGTTTGTTCCATAACTATAATGGATCTCTAGGCTCAGCTCTTACCCATAAGTCTAATCCATTTTCTTGTCTTTGGAAAGCATTATAGGCTTTAAGCCATTTGATTTGATTAACTCCAAACGAAATAAATGCTTGCAGCTAGATATCCCTAACAAAAGGGCTAGGGTTCTACTCTGTGTCCTGATCTAGCACAAGGTTATGCAGATAGAATTCACACAGTAGTCTTTGAACCTTCACTCCATAGTGCTTACAACAATTTATAAGATCATCAATAGTATTAATTTGTATAGGGGTTCCTGCTTTGATGGCCTTAATTTTCAATTTCAAATATCGTTCCATTAAAAACAAGGCATAATTCTTGGCAGGGGCTCTACATGCTAGGATATCAGTGTACAAAGAGCATAAGGTATCCAACTGTCTGATAACTACATCTAATCTATGAGATACCTTTGTGACTTTTTCTTGTTCTTTTCACCATCCTTCAAAGGCCTGGCTTTTGGATAAATTAACATTCCTTAGCTATTGTTGTAATTCTTCATACTTTTCTGGAGAAACCATTTGTTCTGTGAGTGTTTCTACTGCTTCCTGAGTTTGCATCAAACCCTCTCATAGGGTTACTGTCTTCGGATCGCTGTCCCACATAGTAGTGGCTAGTGGAAGATTTACTTGAATCTTCCTATTGTGTTGCCTTGTGTTTATAGTCTGAATCCTTTCAGAGGACTGTACCTCTGTCTAAACTTCCTTGTCACAGACTGATATATTGTTTGTTTTCACTTCAACATGAGCAACAGTAGAATGTTGTTCCTTTTTCTTTTGAATGGCAGTCTGCACTTCAAAAAGAGTTTGAACAACATATTGTTCTTCAATGGCGGTTTGAACAAAAAACTTTTCTTCAATAGGGTTTTGAACAACACGCTGAAAATGGGTCTTTCGAACCTTTTTCTTGGGGGGTCTCACCGGAGTAGCTGTATGTGTTTCCCCTGAAGTTCTCTTTGCTCTCTTTCTCATTCTCAAAACTTTGATTTGCTGTCGAAGTCGAGCTATCACATTTAGCAACCTTTGTTGTTCTTTCCGTAATCATTTGATTTCTTCTATTTCCTTAGAAGGGACAACTGTCTATTTACTCGGGCCTAGACTGTTATCCTGGCCAATTCCTTGGTTTTCCTCTTGGGGTGCTCCTTCGATGTTTTGTTCAGGTTGCTCAAGAGTAGAATACCTAGCTGGCTCTATTACTTCCTGGGTAACTTCCTTGTCCACCCCTTCTTCTTCATGCAATTCTTCTAGTGTAGTCTGGCTGGGAGCGGATTGTTCCCCTTCCATATCTTCATCATTTCCTTCCCCTGTCATGCTTACATCATGAACAAAACTATTTTCTTCATTTTCCTCCTCGTCACACAATTCCTCGGGTGCATTTTTATCCTGAGCAGAATGCTCTTTCGGTTCTTCCTCGATCTGGAGGCCTGGCAAGCTGAGAGGCTAGCCATAGTCACCCATATTGGCCAGAATTTTGGCCAATTCATCCTCTTGCAATGAATTTTGCAATGGACTCTCTTTGTGTTGTTCTGCCTCCACCTCCACCTACTCAGGTTGCTCGGTCTCTTCCTCTATCTCTCCTTCCTCATTTCCTTCCACTTCTTTCTCATTCTCTTCTCCTTCCAATTGCGGGGGTTGCTCGTCCCCTAAGTCATCTATCTCCACAAGCTGGCTGGTACTCCCTTGGGGATTTTCGAACCTCCCTCTAATCCGTGCCAATCTAACTGATTTTCTCCGTTTTGATGGTCTATTTGGTGTACTAGCAGTATGTTTGCGTTTTGGGGCTGGCAAAGTTGGTGCCCCATCTATTATAGCAATTAGTTCTTCCCAGCTGCTCTGCTACTGAGAAAGACTGTGGCTAACTATCAGCCGTTTCAGTCCGTGGTGACTCACTACCAATTCCACATGTTGTGTCTTTTTCATGCTTCAGGCAACATCATGCAGTAATGAATTTAAAAATGCAGGTAGGTTCATAGAGCATTTCTCTTTTAATACAGCTAAGAGTTTAAGGTGTTGTGGTCTTACCACATCTTTCCTGCCTTCACAGGTGATGTAGCTCTGGATGATCCTCGCCAATTCTACCCACGACTCTCCTAAT
The DNA here is from genome assembly GCA_031772625.1 of Pinus tabuliformis. Lineage (NCBI taxonomy): Eukaryota > Viridiplantae > Streptophyta > Pinopsida > Pinales > Pinaceae > Pinus > Pinus tabuliformis. The sequence goes on along the minus strand of CM062811.1, from coordinate 910,679,346 downwards.
GCTGCTGGTAGGACTCCCTTTCCTCTGATTGTGAGGTTCTAGCCTTCATCCTGGAAGATCTCCATGATCTTTTGCAATCTCTCCTTCTTCAAGGTCCATACAGGTCTAGTGGCTGGCAGTCCCGAGACCTCTGCAATTACGTCATCGATGACTGCTATATGTTTTCCCCTTACTGTGGAGTGATTTTCTTGTAAATTCTGCAAGAATTCTATTGCCACGGTCTCGTTGGATTCCTGTAAACAATTAAGATAGACTAACCATCCTGCCCTTGCCAGGATTTCCTGTGCAGCGTCAGAAACTATCAATACCTGTGGTTCTCTTCGAATTGACCTTCCTCCCATGCTTTAGCTCATTGTAAAAACACAGAAACGGAAATGGAACAACAAGCTGTTCGAACTGTTAGAAACACAGAAAAAATAGCAAAATCGCAAGGCTCGTTCAAATCTTCCTAGTTGTTGCAGACGGAAATATCTTAGGAACAACAAGGCATGCAAATTGAAAAACGAGATATCGTTAAGCCTTGCTATTCCCGAGTAAGAATTTGTTGAATAATAACCTGACACGTATATCAACAAATTATGAAGTCAGCCCCCCCCCCGCAATGTGATAGGCCATCCTCGACTGTCAGATGAAGGAGTGGCGAGCCGATCTGTTCTGGTACAGGGTCATAAAGGAACAACATATGCCATGATGCCATGTTGACAAAAAGGAGCAGGTTACCGAAATCGAGGTGTATAACAAGATCACTTAATAAATAAGAAAGTGCGGTTACATGATGCGAGGCTGGGAGGATAGGATAGTTGATGTGCACAACGAGTGTAATGTAATCATCGTCTACTTTTTCCGTCATGATTGGTTATAATGGATTTTCATGTTTTTAATGGTTCGGGGAAGTGACATGCATAATCCTATTTGACAGATTACAAAGGTATAAGACCAAGAAGGGTATTAATGATGACTATTGGTGTATAAGAAATGTGACTTCAATACCCTTAACAAAGCTCTGCTGCCGACAGGTGTCCATACCCTTGGCAGAGTTGTTTGTTTCACCCATGGAGCCATGATCCTTTATGTATGCCTAGGAAGTTTTGTTTTGTGTCAAAATGGAGGTCATTATGTTGGCTTGGTAACTAGTTAAATCATAATTCCATTCATCAGGAGGGAGTGAAAGGTGGGTAGGCCGGCTCGTGATGAGACCTCCTGTTCCAAGGACTCTTTATTTTTTCTGATGTGCCTCTTGGACCATATCCCTGGTGTGGTGGCCATAGTGGGAATGCCACTTCACTTTCTTCCTTATGATTATGGTAGGCTGGCTCTTGATGAAACCCCCTATCTTGCATTTGACAATTCAAAACATTCGTCTTTTTTATTTTTATAACATGCTTCCCTATTTATACACAAAGGGTGGTTCGACCCTCCTTAAGAGTAGGAATGGTGGAAGAAGTCTTAACATCTCAATAGAAAAATATAAACCCCTTGTTCTTATTCCTTAATAATTATCAAAGAAGATTATGGGAATTTCAAAAAGAACCAGCATGATAAAGATGACCAATAATGTCAGTATTAGTAGAGTAATGACATCAAAAGTAATGAATGATTGCATCCTTTCTTTGTTCCTCGTTATCAATTCACAATAATTTCTTGTAAAAGTAGTGAGTTTATATAATCGATGATTCCATCATGCTCTAGCTTTGTATCCATTGCATGAGTGTATAGGTGTGCTCCAAAAGACCTGAAACAAGAGGAACAACAGGTAACTCTAGGCATAAGTAGAATGAATACAAGAATGTTGTCATTTGAAAAAGGAAGGGTAAATGAATACAAGTGATGTCCCTTTTTCAAAGGAACAACAGAAAACAAAAAGTGTTGTTCCTTTGGAAAAGGAATAGCAGAAACACAAATGCTAAAAAGTGCCATTCCTTTGGAAAAGGAACAGAAAAAATCAAAAAGTGTCGTTCCTTTGGAAAAGGAACAACAAAAAACCCAAATGTCGTTCCTTTAGAAAAGGAACAACAAAAAGTCAAATGCCGTTCCTTTGGAAAAGGAACAACAAAAATCAAAAGTGTTGTTCCTTTAGAAAAGGAACAACAGAAATCAAAGGTGTTGTTCCTTTAGAAAAAGGAATAGCAAACAAAAATGTTGTCTCTTTGGAAAAGGAACAGCAGAAATGAGAAAAGTGTGCAAATGTTGTCCCTTCAGAAAAGGAACAATAGAATGACAGTGCTGTTTCTTCTGAAAAATGAACAAAAGAATATATACAGAACAAAGAAATTATGTACAAAGTACAAAAAGGTGAATCACTTAATGAATCACAGGTGAGAAAGATTTATCTTCCTCCTGTAGAATTTGCATATCGGAGTCTCTGCGTAGTTGCTGACAGAAGGATTCCTGAGTAAGTGGTTTGCGGTATAATCAGACTTAGTGGCCATTTAATTTAAAGGTATGTCCAGATCCGTCAATAGTGACTCAAGTTAAAGTGCCATTATCATGTACCTTCTGGATTTCATATGGCCCCAACCAGCGAGTCTGAAGTTTCCCAGGAAAATCCTGAAACCTGGAATCATATAAGAGTGCCCAGTCTCCTTTGTGGAAGACTTTGTCTTTAATGAGAATGTCATGCCATTTAGCTCACTGCTGTTGGATTAATGCAGTATGTTGAAGGGAAGAGAGCCTAATTTCATTTAGCTCATTGATCTGCTGTAATCTATTAATCTGTGCCTCGTTTAGATCTAGGCCGACTTCTTGTGCTGTTCGCAGTGTTTGGATTTTGAATTCTATGGGGAAAATGGGTTTCTTTCCAAACACAAATTGGTATGGTGAATAGCCGGTAGTGCTTCTCCATGTTGTTCTGTAGGCCCACAAGGCTTCTGGTAGTCTTGCAGCCCAATCGCATCTATGTGACGCAATGGTTTTTGTCAAGATTGCTTCTATTATTTTGTTGCTGCTTTCTACTTGATCGTTCGCTTGTGGGTGGTATGGAGTAGTAATTTTATGCTGGATATGATAGATTTTAAGTGTTGTAGCAATCTTATTACCAGCAAACTGTGGTCCACCATTTGTAATTATGTCTCTTGGAATCCCATATCGTACAAATATATGAAACAGGAATTGTATGACAGAATCCTCTGTAGCTCTTGGTAATGCTTCTGCTTCAACCCATTTAGTGACATATTCTGTTTCCACCAGAATATATGTTTTCTGATTCGAGGATGGGTTAATTGGACCAACAAAATCAAGTGCCTATCACTTGAATGGTTCAATAACCAGTTGTGGGTTTAGGGGCATTTCATCGGCCTGACCAAGGCGTCCTGCTCTTTGACAACTGTCACAAGCTTGAACGAACTTCTTTGCGTCTTTGAAGATCGTAGGCCAATAATACCTTACTTGCAGCACCTTATGTCCAGTTATTTTATCGACAAAGTGCTGCCACATGGTCCGTCGTGAAAAGCTTTCAAAATATCAAAAATTTCATCCTCCCAGACACATCTCCTGATGTGCATATCTGCTCCTGTATGGAACAGGTAGCCCCCAATCCAGGAAAATCGAGCACTTCTCTGGACAATCTGTTTTCGTTCATTGGGGGTCAGATGTTTTGGTAATTTACCTACTGCTAAGTAATTCACAACATCAACATACCAGGGTGTTTTAACAGTGACAGCAAACAAATGCTCATCTGGGAATTGATCTTCAACTACTACTGCATCCACTGGTTTTGGCATTCGTGAGAGAAAGTCAGCTACAGGATTTTCTTTGCCTGGTCTATCCTTGATTGTAATATCAAATTCCTACAATAAAATCAACCATCTAGTTATTCTACTAGTTGTGCTTGGTTTATTTGCTAAATATTTTATGGCAGAGTGATCTGTATATAAAATAACAGGATATCCAACAATGTAATGCCTGAACTTATTGATAGGATGTATTACAGCTAGAAATTCCTTTTCAGTAACTGTATAATTCAATTTAGCAGGGGATAAGTTCTTGCTAACATAATAAATTGCATATGGTTTTTTATCTTCTTCCTGCCCAAGGATTGCTCCAATAGCTGTATCTGAGGCATCTGATGAAATTTGGAATGGTAGGTCCCAATTTGGTCCTCGAAGGACTGGATCTATGGACACAAGCTTCTTCAGATCTTGAAAAGCACGATCACGTTTTTCTGTCCAAAGAAAGTCAACATTACCTGTTAGTGCATATAGAGGTGCAACAATATGTGAAATATGTTCTATAAACCTTCTATAATAACCAGAGAATCCAAGAAAAATGCGTATGTTTGTTTGAGTGGTAGGAGTGGGAATTAGCAAAATTATTTGAATTTTGGCTGGGTCTACTTGTATGCCAGCTGCTGAGATATAATGGCCTAGAATAAGTCCTTTAGTCATCATCATATAACATTTTTCATGGCTTAAGCAAAGCCTGGTGGCAATGTAGCACTGCAGGACTTTTTCCAGTGTGTCCAATGCTGGATCAAAATCATCTCTGTATGGTGTAAAATCATCCATATAGACTTTGAGCCCTTAATTTATTAGGTCTGAAAAAATGCTGAGGATAACTATTTGAAATGTGGTACGAGCATTGCATAAGCCAAAAGGTAAAACTTTGTAGGAAAATTTTCCCCAAGGACAAGTAAAAGTGGTTTTGTCTTGGTCTTCAGGGGCAATCTGAATCTGATTGTATCCACTGAAGCGATATAAGAAAGAAAAACAATTATTTCCTGCTAAAGTGTCTAATACTTGATCAATGAATGGAAGAGGAAAGTGGTCTTTTTGTGTTGCTTTATTTAATTCTCTATAGTCTACACAAATCCTCCACTTTCCATTCTTCTTCGATACCACAACAAATGGAGAGACCCATTTACTATCGGAGATAAGGTAGATAAATTTAACATCTAAAAGTTTTTGGAGTTTAGCTTTTACAACGTGTTTTAGATGAGGATTAAGTCTTCTTTGTGGTTGGCGAACAGGTCTCGCATCCTTTTCTATGTAAATGTGGTGTGTACGTAACTGGGGATTAATTCCTTTCATATCAGGGTAGTCCCATGCAAATTCCTCTTTATGTTTCCTCAATAACTAGATGAGTTTCTTTTCTTGTTCGGAAGTTAGGTTGGCATTAATGTTTAAAGTCTTCCCTGGTTCAATTTCCACAATTTTGCTATTCGAGATGGAGGTAGTAGGTATTGTTTGATCATGTGTATCTTTAAGAAGATCCTCTTCTAATTCATTATCAAATGCTGCTTCTATCATGTGACATTGTACGTGGGATTTGGGTTCAACTTGGCTAATGAAATTATTAATGGCATCGTCTTTTGTTTGGTCTTTGAAATCAAGGGCCTCTTGTATGGTTAATGGAGATCTATTATTTTCGGTGAGGTATGATACATGATGCTTGTTAGTTTTTATTATTGAGACACTTGGCTGCGCTGGGGGGTATAAATCTAGATTCTTAATATTGTTCCCCCTAGAAATGTTCATATTACCTTGTCAACAGCCAATATAAGCATCGAGAGTTGCAAGCCAAGGTCTGCCTAAGATCAATGGATGTCCATCAAGCCGGGTTTTGGGATTTATTATAAAAAAAAGGCCAGATACTCCCAAGAATCAACAGATACCATGACATCCTGTAGTGTGCCCGCTGGCCTAACTATGGATTGATGAGCTAGTTCTAATAAAGTGGAGGTTAGTTCTATTGACGTAATGCCCAGTTTTTGGCAAGTAGTGGTTGTTAAGATGTTAATTGCAGCTCCTAGATCAACTAAGGCATTTGAGAAGGTTTGACCATAGATTTGTACGGTTACTATTGGATTTCCTGGGTCTTCGTATTTAATGGGTGTTTCTTTACCTGATAATAAGCCAGATAAAGTGCCAACTACTTGGACATTTGGGTCATTTGTTATTGTCCTCCTTGGTTTCTTTATACATAGTTCTTTGATAGTCTTTGCATATATCGAGATTTCTTGAATGGCTTGGAGGAGCGAGATTTTTATGTACAGGTTTCGTAATTCTCTCAGAATGTCAAAATCATGATATTGTATAGGTCGAGGTATGATTAAACGTTCTGGGAATGGAGGAGAGAATGTGGTTGCTGGATCATGAATTTGTTGTCTCGTCATGTCCTCTTTGTGTAATGGTTGTTCTACAGGCAACTGATTTTCAAATTGAACTATTTTATCTCCCTCTATTTCAATGATACGCCTGGATCTTAATTGAAGGTCATTACACTCCCTTAGATCGGTTCCTATCTCCGGTGTTTCAATTATTTGAATGGACTGGACTAGTCTGTTATTTGGATTTGGATTGGGTTGGGCTAGGAGTTGCGGCCTTAATTTAGACTGGGGGTTTTGTTGTAGGGCTGGCAGTGTAGGTTAAGGGATCGAGATGGTTCCTACTGGCTGATTCATCGATCTTTGCCAGCTTGTTTGCCAAGTTTGACTCTGTGAAGTAGGAGGAGTCCATTGTGGTGGAAAAAAATTGTTTTGCCAATATGGTGGGGTATAGGGAAAATTTGGCCAATTGGGTTGGCTTGCTTGACTCGACGATGGAGATGATGAAGGGAATGGTTGTTGTGACCAACTCGAGAAGGGAGGTTGATTTTACCACATTGAATTATATTGTTGAGCATGGTATTGCTGAGGCTGGAAAGAAGAAGCTGGGTCTGAAAACATACCTGTTTGTCGCGGCTGCCACTGACGGTGTTGATTAAATAGATACATTGGTTCTGGCTCTTCTTTTGATTCCTTGTATACTAATTTCAATCCAGGAAGTGAGGGGCAGCTCTCTGTGGAATGGTATTTTGTACAAATGGCGCAAGCTTGAACTGCATCTAATGGAAACTCCTTGTGGTTGTGTTTCTTTCTGCATCTGGGATAGAAGATTTCCAAATTCTATTCTGCTTCTGCTTGCTTTTGTTTAGCCTGCACAATATCAAGTTGTGTTGTCAACGTCCCCAATATGTCAGTTTTAAAATTTTCTAATAAATTTCCAATTTCTGCATGAGTTACTCCTTCTACCAAAGTTCTATTATCTCTTACAAATCGATCATGTTCTGCTGGTTTTACTCTTGTGCTGCCCCTTGAGCTCATGATACATAAATCAATAATGCCAGCAAAGTTTCTTGATAAATATCTCCTTTCCGCATAATGTTTAATGTCTCAATCCATTGTTCCTTCATTCCCCTAATTAATGTTGTTTTTAATACATTATCAGGTAAGGGCAATGATGCATAAGGAGATCTTTGAAGATTATACTGGAATCATTCAACATACTCTTCTAACATTTCATTTGGTTTAGCTACCATCTGAAATATTTCATCTTTTAACTCTCGAGACCTGTAATAGTCCTGATATTTTTTTAGAAAAGACTCTTTCATTTGATCCCAATTATTTATAACACCACCACCTAATCCCATAAACCATCTTAAAGCAGCTCCTTTTAACGTAGAGGGAAATAATTTCAGTTTCTGAGGATCGGTGGTATAGTCATATCCTCTACACAGCACATCGAATTCAAACAGAAATGCATCTGGATCTTCTGATGTAAGGCCATGGAATGTAGGGATATGCTAGAGGGGAATTGCTTTCATAGGTGCATTTGCTGCAGTATCCACAATGGGGTATTGCAGTGTAGAGGTTTGGGTGTTAGGTTGATTCTAGGCCATTTGGTCAAATATGTGCCAATAGCCTTCTGGGATATCTAGGAGGGTATTCCTAGGTTGTTGAGGGGGAATGGCTCTAATGGGAATGGCCTTGACAACAATTCCTTTATCTGGGATGATGAGAGTGCCTAATGTCTGAGCGGATTCAGATTCTTGAATTTTGTTATAAATGATTTTTGTAGCACTTCCCTTATCTGGGCTACTTAATGACTGAATTACCTTAAGACAAGATTTTGGTTCTTCACCTTCTCCTGTTTCTCCCCTTCCTTCACAGATATTATTGAGGTTCCCTTCTTGCAATGATTTTGGGCTATAATATTCAATTTTTTGAAAATCTTTCTCTTCGGTTTGACTATGCACCTCAGCAAAGGCTACAGATGGTGATCCTGTGGCCTAAAGGGAACTAATAGGCTCTCTAGAAGTTACTTTTCTAAGTCCTACTGAAGGCTGAGATTCTTCTTTCTTAAGGATTGTGTCTATAAAGGTCGATCGCCCAAGGGTCACCGACCCCTTAACTTTATCAGACTTGGGTAGAGGTTTGGGATTCTTTTCTGGCTTTTTCTGCTTAGTCATGCACACAAATCAATTTCTAGGTTCTACCCAAACAAAACAACAAAAAATCTGCAGAAAAGCGGGTAGGGGAGCAGGGCTATTACATACTCCACACACAGGTTCTTACCTTCCGTTTTTAAAACCCAGTTCTTTCCTAACAGGTTCTTACACTACTTTGAAAAAGAGACAAATGGCTACACTCCTCCCCGGCAATGGCGCAAAAATTTCGAGCCGTAAAAAGGGTATTTTTCACCTCTAATTATCTCACATTAACTTGTCGATCCAGGAATGATTTGTTATCTCAAAGAATGTACTCAGTCTGAGGCTGTCATTTGTCATAGTAATGCTAGTAGTATAGTGCTCAAGAAAATACAAGAGTAAACGGATGCTTGAAAGAAAATCTACTTACAGAAAAATATTTTAAAGCCTAAATCATGCATTCAGAAAACTAAGCAATTTATCAGTCCAGGGTCTAGTAACAGTAACTCATCCCTTTGAAAACAGATGTAACTAAAGGTAACCAAGGAACAGATCATCAATCTAGGGACTAGACAGCAAATGCCAATGCCCACTATAGTTTCAGATCGTTCTGCACACCAAAGCAACAGTAATGCAAATAACAGGAAATGGAACAACAACTAAGAAATGGAACGACAACTAGAAAATGTAACAACAACTAAGTCTGATGAACAACACACCTTAATCTACAGGAACAAGTACAATGATCATATCCTACAGAAATCAAATGTCAATCTTCACTCAAAGGGTAAATTGGACAGCAAACAGAAATGGAACGACAACTAATTACTAATGAAATATAGAACAATGCTTAGAGCCAATTGTGAATATACAGTACCGAAATAAATAATACACACAACATGCAGAGATATTAAGAAAAACAGTAATATGAGTCTGATACCACAAGTATTGATCCCGGTTAGAAAGGATAATGATCACAATTCATAATGGAACAACAATGTCAATTGAACAACAATCGTATGAAGTATAAACCATAGACGAATACAGTAATACCAACTTAAGATGATCACATCGCGGTTACTCTACAATTGAACAACAATAGCATTCTGTAAAGAACAATGATGTTACATTAATGACTTTAAAGGAACGAAAATACGTTATAAGATCAGAATGCATAATACGACTTTCCTGTTGCAGAGAATGATATTGTAAATATAACAGAGCTGTGATATAAATAATGAAACACACCAGATTACCGATTAAAGTTGATAATACAAACCACACACAAACTAAAGACAATGGTACAGGAGCAAGTGTTCCACCAGGGCCGGGCCCTTAGCCTCCAGGGATACACCGCTTGAAGTTATTCCAGAATCACAGATGGAACAACAACCAGATTTATATTAAAGCATTAAAACAGAGTTACAGTGGATCACTTCTCAATGAGAGTCGATGATCAAAGTTTCAAATACAGAGCAAAGTTACATGAAAATTAACAGTCTCCCCCAGGCTAGTAGTGTTGCCCCTACTTATAACAGCTGAAGCGGAGATATCAAGGATGCAAAAATAGTTAAAGAAGCGATCCCTTAGGATCAAAGGATCCTGAGGGATTTTCCAAGCTGTTAATCCTTAGTTATCTGGTCGTTTTCTTGCGCCGAGTTGATATCTCCTTTTCCTTTCCTTGGCTGAGATGTTTTAATTTAGATCGTCTTGTTTGCATATGGTTCCCCGCCAAAGGGACAACGGTTAGCTTGGCCCTGTCTTTTTCTTTGGAGTGGCAATCTTTAGTTTTTCCCTTTTCCTGCATAAGAAATGGCAATTATTAGCGTTTTCATGTTGCATATAAATCTTTATAGATTTTTCATGATTTCCCATTATCTACCTAGTTCATGATGCAAAGATGTTACGAGTTCTAAAGAAAACATGACAAAATAGTCAAGGAAAACATACCTTCTTCAATACTCCACAATTGGTGATACCATTTTTGTATTTAATGTTTAAGTGTAATTGTTACAGATATGTAGACCACTTCTAATGGCGGGCATTCAATGTTAGAGAATTATATATTACAGACCAATGGAACACATAAAATATTTTAGAAATATAAACACAGAAAATGCATAAAACAAGAGAGACACAGATATACACGGTTCACCCAGTTTGGGCTACGTCCACAGTGAAACAACCACTCCTTCTTTTTATATTTTCCAACAAACTAAAGAGATAAAACCTACAACAAATCCACTATAATTCCCTCTTCACTGTCAATCTCCTCTCTCTTCTTCACTCAAAATACAGATATATATAGACGCAATACAATTCCCTCATATATAGCGAGGGGTTGCCTTCTAGGGCAAAAAAACCTAAATTAAACACAACTTCTACCGTTAGATCTCCACCTAATGAACGACCCATATTGACTATGAAATTACAACATTTTACAAGGCAATTTTACATCTATTCTTAGCTTTGGGGGCGCTGCCCTCGATCCCCCCGCCAGGAGGGGGCTCCCAAAGGTCACAACCTCCCCCCCTCGACCCCCCTGTAGCGAATATTTTACGGGCGGCGTTTCTGCCCCATTACGAACTGGGGTCCAATGCGGAGATACCTTTGAATACAGAAGATAATCAGGCTCCACACCCAACATTCTGAAACTTCCCTTGTGTGTGTATAAAACGAAGAGGTCGGTGATCTATTTTGATGACCATCAACTTCCCTAGAATGTAATGCTTCCATTTCCATCAAGCCTACTTGATGGAATACATTTCTTTATCATAGTTGAGGTACTTCCTAATTATATCAGAAAGTGTCTCACTATGATAGGCCACTAGATGCATGTTTTGAGTGAGAACTGCACCAATAGCATAGATGAAGTTGTTTGTCTCAATTTCAAATGGTTGTTGTAGGTCTGGATATATGAGTACTGGTGCAAAGTAGAGGTGCCGCTTCAACTCAATGAATGCCTTCTATTGGGACTTTGATATGAGAGAATCCCAACACGAACCTGATGAGCCCCATAAATGGGTAATTATATGAGCTCATTTTTCCTCCTAACATGGTTTAATCAACCTTCCTCTTAGCTTATTGCATGTTTTTTGATTATATTTATGCTTATGGAGTGAGTTGGGTTGGTTATGTTGCCATGGAGTCTAATATGTGTTTAATGCAAATTTTTGTTGAATTTTAAAGACCAAGTCAAAGATTTAATGGACAATTGGTAGCAATAATTTGAAGTGGACAAAGGAGAGGATTTATAGGATGGTATCCCCCTCATTTATGACTCCCCACTTCGAATTCTCCATCATGCATCGCCGAGCACAAATGACCAAATCAATGCACTAGGAGGTAGCCGAGCAAGTGGACGATAACTTATGTTTATCTCGAGTTTTGGGAGCCAAGCCTCCCTGATTTTAAGGAAGCTATTGGGAGCTTCAGTTGTATAAGTAGAAAGGCCTCAGGCCTCATTAGGGGGTTAGTCAAATTTTCAAATTTTTTTTGCAGCTTTTCTCAGCTCAACTTCGAGCTTACTTTTGTTCACAGTTTCATGTAATCCTATTATTATTTTGATAACAAAGATGAGATCCTCTTTGAGCTAGCACTGAGTTACCTTAGAGGGCTGAAGCTCTTGGGTTAGGGCCCAATCCAAGCAACTAGTTTCCTCTTGTTTTTATTTATATGCTTTGTTTCAGTTTATGAATTAGCTGTTGTTAGATAAATTTCTTTCTTGGTTAAGAATAGGTTGCTTTTGGTGATTTAGAAGGTTGTTTCCATTTGAATTTTCTATAGCAAGTTGAATAGTGATCAAAAGAATATATAAAAAGGCCATCAATAGAGCCTTGGCCTCCTTTCCTCCCTTTCGGACCATGAACTGAGGTTAAGACCCTCTTGTTGCCACAAAAAACACAGATTTTCCTTCTCCATAGGATTTCTAGTGTTGCAGTTTGTTAGAAGGTTAATGCTTTGCTTTAGATCTCTTCCACCATGCTCATTTCTGTCTTGCAATAAGTTTCCTTCCATTCTTTCTCTCATTTTAGCATTTTTCATCATTTCTTTCCATAGTTCATAATCTAGGTTAGCTTGATGCAAAATTCTATTTTTGATGTACTTAGTTTCCTTGCTTGCTTAATCTCCTTGTTTGATTCTCAGTTTCTTTTGCAGCAAATCTATTCTCACAGCAAGTTAGCCTACCAGCCATCACATTCTCTCCCTGATCTATGCCCTACAGGTCACCCAAAGTTCACCTCAAATCTGCCTTAGTTTTCTGCGTTTTTCCATAGGATTCCTTCTTCTCTCTCGACCATCTTTTCCTTTCCTAGAAATACTTGGTGACCCCTAGGTGCCTTAACACATCATCCCAACCTTTAGATACCCTTTCCACCCATTATCTCACCTTCAAAAGCTTCAAAACTGTTCTCGGCATCCTCCTGTAGACCTCCTATAGACCTCCTGTAGATCCCCTGCAGCCTCCTATAGATTTTCCTGTAAGCTTGTTTTTGAATTCTGATTGTGGGAAAAGCCTCCAAAAGGCCACCTAAGACCTCCTAGGACCAATCCACACCATCCTACATCTTCTCAAGTCCCGAAACCACCCTCCATCACCACCTAATCACTGCCACATTCACAATCAAATAAATTACATGTATGAAAATTTCACATAAAAATACATAAAAACCCAAAAAGATGTTTTTTTGCTCATCTACTTCTAGAAATAGCTTGAGTAGATGTTATTTACATCTTGAGTAGGTAATGGCATCCATTTCATGGTTTTTCATCTCTCTTTCTGCAAAAGTAGGATTAGTTGGTTAATTAGGGTTTGCTAGGTTTACTTTACATTTCAGTCTTCTTTTCCTTTCTGCAAGTAGAGTAGACTATGTAGAGTAAGATTTCCTTTCTTTCATAACATGTAGAGCTTCTTCTGGAATCCATAGAAGTTGGCTTGAGCTCCTAGAGATCTTGCACCAGCTGACCAAGTGACAGCCTATAATAAGAACTAGTACTTGTGCATACAACACCATTGCTTTCAAGTTTGTTATGAACTACCGGGTTGATAAACGTAAAGTAGGAAGCCCAGGAGTTGCAGCATTATTGATACAATATTGGTGCTCACCTCAGGTATCCTATATAACTTATTGCCCAAAGATATAATAAAAATGTGATTCCTCAACTCATACATGACATGAAGCTTCCACAAGTATGGTTGGCCTAATGATACATAAAAAACTTCAAGAGAACCAACATCATACAATACCTCATCCATGAAGGGCTTGATGCTATAGGCAAGGCGACACTGCTCGATGACATAGAGATCTCGTCCTGGGTGAAGCCACCCGATGGTGTACAATTGTGAGTGTGGCATGGTCAGTAAGCCCAACTAATTCATGGCCTTTGCTGAAATAAGGTTCTTTTGTCTCACGCTATCGACAATTAATTGCAGTGGTGAACCCTTCACCCACATCTGTGAGTGGAAGAGACACCCCCCTCCTCTAGATCTTCAGGCTCAATCTTCTAGATCTTGGTGTCACCAATAATGGTGATGGGATCTACATCAATAGTTTTATTCCCTTTGTCATTCCCCTTGTCAGGTTCTGACTCAGAGTTGGGACATGCATCTGACTCTAAAGCCTTTATCTCGACCACTAGTGATTGTTTCTCGACACTCACTTGTTTTGTGAGTTGGGCTCTTATGGAACTCACACCATTTTATTGTGTTTTTGTCATCATGGTGTTTTTATTTTCTTGTAGCTTTGACAGGTTTCCCTAGGTCACCTCACCTTGGCCTTGTACTTTGTTCTATAGTTTGGGGGTGCCTTTGCCTTTCTTTGGATTGGTAGATCCAAATTCTCTCTTCTTGTATTTAAGCTTCTGCTTGATCTTGAAATCATATTAGTAGACGATGCCAACCGAGGACATTTCAAGGAATTCCATCTTGTGCTAGATGTATTTGTGTAGAAAACTATAGTACTTGAGTACCAGATGTCACCCAGAATCCTTGATACCCAACTTCATGAGAAGGGTATGAAAAATATTTGTGAACTCTGGCACGTCTTGGTCATTTCTCTGCCATAGTGTCGTCCACGTTATGTAATTATATTCATAGCTCCTAACATGGTAATGTTGCTCCTTGATGGCATCTCAAAAAGAGTTCCAAGTGGGTGCCACTAAAAATAGTGAGGGTTCCCTCTCGTCGTTCTACTCACAGTAGGTTTCCCACCAGTCCTTGACGTGCAAGCAGATTTGAGGAGCACAAAAGTAATATTTTCCCTATTGGAAAAATCATGAACAGAAAAATACCCTTCGAACAGATTTAACCATCTATCTATGACATATGTATCTATCTAGACTCTAGAGTGGCTGTCGGATGAAGATGTGTCACCTGTGGGAATATGCCAAAGGATCTAGGCAAATTTTTCCATCATCGCGTTCCTCGATCGCTCAAGGGCTTCTTCAAGAAATATTTTGAAGGGATATCTTTCTCCCTCATCTTTATTTTCTTTTACCATGGGAGGTTGTCAGGGTTTGCAAGGTTGGTCTTGCAAAGGTTCAACCAGTTCAAGCCCTAACTCCTTATACCTTGACCTCTTTGGGGACATGCAAAGAAAAACAAAGAAAGAGGAGGTTGCTCTAATACCACTAATTTGGACTTATGCAGGAACTTAACATAACACAAATATAAACATAAACACAAAGATGCAATAGGAATAAAACTTCGTTTCATTAATATCAAAGAACTGAAATATGATTACATGTAGAATGGAAATGAACGAGCTCAAACGCTGATAGCTTATCTATGAGAAGAGATGTGGTGGTTGCATGCCTCTGAAATTTGTTACAATGAGTCTCGAAGGCCCATTTATTATTGAGAAACAGTGGAAAAACTGGAACATTGAAAACCTAACCCTAGGAGATGAAGCTCCAAAACTATGGCCCCCATTGGGGTAGATTGGTACATCAACTTCCTAGGGTCATAACTTTGTTATATGGTCTTCATTTGACGTGCATGATACCTTGTTGGAAATATCTATCTGAGGACTATAAATTTTGAATACAAACAGAAAAGCATCCCATTCTCTAAAAGAACATCATTTAGGGCCTCAAAATGGCTTCAGAAGTTTAGGACCCGAAAAAATTCCAAAAATAGTACACTATGCTACAATTAAAGAAACTGAAAGAGATAATGGTGGGGGTCCAAGTGGAATGGGTGGCTGGCCACAAATATCCACCTAGATCACTCCTCCCAATTTAGGAAGCAAATTTCCCCATTGCATTGAGTGCCTCCATGATGTGAGGAAACTTTTATTGAACTTGGTCCCTAGTGAGCCACTTTCCTTAGTGCAGGAGCTGACCAATTTTGACAACTTGATATAGTTGTATCTTCTCATCGTGAGTGTTCTTGATCTACATGTCCATGATCTGATCAGTTGTGGCCCATTCAATGCAGTCTGGGTTTATATTGATTGGTGTGAGTTGTTTTGTAATGTCTGATGTGTCTAGTAATGTTGGAAAGTATGGCCAAAGGCGGTCCACATTGAGCGCTCAGTGCATGCTAAGGAATGGAGGAATCCTGAGCTCAAACACATTGTCTCCCACAACCTTGGTAATGGTGTAAGGCCCATATTGGAGTGGTTTGTGCTTCCGATGGACTCCAATAAGGCATTCTTTCTACAAATGCAACCAATCTTTGTCACACTCATGAAACTTGTGTGGCACCCAATGTTGATCATGTCGATGCTTGTACTTCGCATTGAACTTCTCCAAGATGTCATGAACCTACTCGCGATGTGTTTGAAATTTTCAATAAGTCTGGTTGCTTTATCAATCTCAGACATTACATGTGTGGATTCTGTCTGTGTAGTCGCATGAGGCATGACAACCTCAATAAGACACAATGGTTGAAATCCTAGACCCACTTGAAAGGGACTATGACTAGTCGAGCTATGGAGATATTTATTACAACTGTGTTGCACATAGGGAAGGCTCTCATCCCGGGTTCATCATTGCTTGGATTTGTACATGCAGAGTATGTGCACTATCATACTGTTGATGACCTTTGTTTTCCCATTAGTCTGGGAATGGAATGTAGTCGACTTGGTGAGCTTGGTGTCCAATAGTGTTTATAGGTCTGAGCATGTGCTCAAGAAAATTATATCTTGATCTGATATAATGGTCTGTTGGATCCCAAAGTGTATCCACAATCATTTAGAGAAGAGTTTGGTAGTGTCCTCTGCTATGATACTCTTCTTGTAGGACACTAATATAGTCATCATAGAAATCTTTCCACGACCACAAATACATAGTCATTACCATTCTTGGCAGAAGGGATTCCAAATAAATAGTCCATGGAGATGAATTCCCAAGGCTGGCTGGGAGTAGGAAGAAGAGTGTACAAGCCTTCCTTTTTGATGGTTGGCTTAGCGGTGATGTAGGAAGTGCATGATCTGATATATTTCCCAACATCCTGTTAGAGTTTTGGCCAATAAAAGTAATTTGAGTATGACCACAATTTTCTTCACACCAAAGTGTCTCATGACCCGACTGTTGTGTGCCTCCCAAATTAGCATGGCACACTCGCTTGAAGGAACACAAAGGTAGCTCATGTAGCATAATAATGTACCCTAGAGGTGGAAATCAAGAACTTTCTTTCCATCTACTGGCATCTGGTATATGGAGGTGAACTCTGGATCATTTTTGTATAGTTGTGGCCATCTAAAGGTATCGTGGCAAAAATAGTTGAGAACAGTAGTTGGTGTTGCATCTGGGGGTAGGCTGAGGTAGTCCACAACACGATTGGTGCATCCATTTTTCTATTTAATGTTCAAGTGTAATTATTGCAGATATGTAAACCACTTCTAATGGCGATAATTATGCAACTTCCCTTATGTCTCTATAAATTGAAGAGGTTGGTGATCTAGGTGGATGACTGTCAACTTCCCAAAATGTAATGCTTCCGTTGTCAGCAAGCCTGCACGATGGAATACATCCCTTTATCATAGGTGGGGTACTTCTAATTTGTATCAGAAAGTGCCTCACTATGATAGGCTACTAGATTCCCATGTTGGGTGAGGATTGCACAAATAGCATATTTAGAGGCATTTGTCTCAATTTTAAAAGGTTGTTGTAGGTCTGAAAATGTTTGTACTACTACAATGTTGAGGAAATGCTTCAACTCAATGTGTTATGATCTTAACCTGCAAAATGATACCCAAATACAGAATATGCGAAGAAAAGATACCCAGAACACAGAATAGCAATGATTTTATTATTCAGAGAGTAATGTTCACTTGCCTCTTCGAGGGGGCAACCTCCAATAGAGCAGAGATCGATTAAAAAATAAGACACGACACTCCTCGCAGGGAGTCTCTATCCTTTATATATGACTCATACATGCAATACCATGGGCCGATACCGTGGGTTTTATTAATACCATCTATCTAATACTACGGCCCATTTGCAACTAACTGTGGTTCCATCATTAATTGCGGATTAACCACTTACAATTATTAATATGGGCTTTATTGACTCTTGACTATGACGTGATCCCATTACATAAATAAGGGGGTTAGGGTGGGACCCTAACATGCCCTCCCCCTTAAGACTAGCCTTGTCCTCAAGGCTGAAGCTGCGGAAACTGCTGAAGAATAGTGGTTGGTTCCCAAGTTGCATCTTCCGGGGAGGTGTCTTTCCATTTGACGAGGACTTCCTTAATCATGCGGCCGCGCAATTGCTTGTCTTGTCTGTCTAGGACCTGTTCGGGTTGAAGCCAGATGGACCCTTCTTCGTCCAATTCAGGTAGACTGGCCTGAATTCTTCAATTGTTCCCAATCACTTTCTTGAGGCATGAGACATGGAAAACTGGATGGATTTTTGTAGTAGGTGGCAAGGTCAACTTGTAGGCCACTTCTCCAATGCACTGAAGTACTTGATATGGTCCGTAGAATTTGGGAGAGAGTTTCTGACACCCCTTGTCTTTGAGTGATGTTTGCTTATATGGTTGGAGCCGTAAAAAGACCTAATCCCCTTCTTGAAATTGGCACTCTGAGCGATGCTGGTCTACTTGTTGCTTCATGTGGTTCTAAGCTTGATGAAGATTCTCTCGAAGATGGGCGAGCATGGTTGCGCGGTGTTGTAGGAGTTGATCCACTACTTGTACTTTTGAGCATCCCTTGAGATACGAAGTAGGTGAAGGCAGGAGTTGACCATATACTGCTTCATAGGGATTCATTTTGGTGGTGGCATGATAGTTGGTGTTATACCACCATTCAGCTAGAGGTAGCCACTGTACCCAAAGGTGTTGATTTTCTAAAGTGAAACACCTAAGGTAGGTTTCTAGACATTTGTTGACGGCTTCGATTTGACCATCTGTTTGCGGATGACAGGAAGTACTGAGTTTTCGTTGAGTGCCTTGTATTCTGAAGAGTTCCTGCCAAAAATTACTGGTGAAGATCGGGTCGCAGTCGGACACAATAGAAGTGGGCATGCCATGCAATTTGAAGATATGATCCATGAAATATTGAGCAACCAAAGTTGGTGTAAATGGGTGGGGTAGGGCGCAGAAATGAGCATACTTCGACAGTCGGTCCACAACCACCATGATGACTGACTTGTTCCATGACTTTGGAAGACCTGTAATGAAATCCATAGAAACCTCAGTCCAAATTGATGCCGGAATGGGCAATGGTTGTAATGTTCCTGGTGTGTTGACAGTTTCCCCTTTGTGACGTTGACAGACATCGCATTCTGCTATGAAAGTAATGATTTCCTTTTTCATGCCTGTCCAAAAAAATGATCTTCTGGTGCGAGCATACGTCTTCTGAAAGCCCAAATGTCCTACAATGGGAGATGAGTGCAATTCTGCCAAAATGCGACTTTTGAGGGTGGATGTTGGTGATATTATGAATCTGTCCTTGTAGCGAAGAATATCATCCTACCACGAGTAGCCCTTGGTGGAATTTGGATCTACCTGCATTTGAGAAATGAGTTGGGAGAGCCCGAGGTGTGAAAACCATTCCCTACGAGCCTCTTCAATCCATTCTGGAATGGGGAGGGAAATTGCTAGCAGAGTACTTTCCTCCTCAAATTGGCGAGATAATGCATCTGCTACACTATTGTCTTTCCCTTTCTTGTAAATGATCTCATAATCATATCCCAGCATTTTGGCTAGCCATTTATTTTTTTGTGGCGAGGATAGGCATTGCTACAAAAAATATTTAAGACTATGATGATTTGTGCGGATTTGGAAACATCGCCCCAATAAGTAAGGTAGCCAGGTCTCGACTGCATGTAAGATGGCCATCATTTCCTTCTCGTAGGTAGATTGGCCTAGATTCCTCCCACTGAGTTGTTGGCTTGTGAAGGCCAACAGTCGCCCTTCCTGCATTAAGATCGCCCCAATACGTGTACCTGAAGCATCACATTCGATGACAAAAGATTTGGTGAAGTCAGGTAGTGCTAAGACTGGAGTGGAACACATGGCATTTTTTAGAGCTTTAAAGCCCTGTTGTGCTTCCTCATTCCAGAAGAATGAATTTTTATTTAGGAGTTGGGTGAGGGGCTTCGCTATGCCACCATAGTTGCGGACAAATTTACGATAATAGCTTGTGAGACCCAAAAATCCTCTCAAGCTCTTCAAGGTCTTAGGTTGAGGCCATTCCTGCATTGCCTGGATCTTTTTGGGGTCCACCTTGACACCTTCACGCCCCACAATGTGGCCCAAATACTCTACTTCTTCCATGCCAAACGAACACTTGGACATCTTGACAAATAATTTATGCTTGCAGAGTAGTTGCAAGAGTATATCTACATGCTGAAGATGTGCGGCCCAAGTGCAACTATAGATGAAGATGTCATCGAAGAAGACAAGGACAAATTTCCTAAGATATGGTTTGAGAATGTGGTTCATAAGGCTCTAAAAAGTAGAGGGGGCATTGCAAAGACCAAATGGCATGACCAGGAATTCATAATGGCCTTCTTGAGTTCGGAAAGCAGTCTTGGGGATGTCGACTTCCTTCATGCAAATTTGGTGGTAGCTTGAGCGAAGATCCAGCTTAGTGAAGAATTGAGCCCCATTGAGTTCATCCAGCAAATAATCAACCACCGGGATGGGAAATTTATCTTTGACTATCAACTTTTTGAGGGCCCTGATGTCGGGACACATCCGCCACTCCCCATATTTCTTGAGCACCATGACCACTGGGGATGAATAAGGACTAATGCTGGGACGAATGACACCTGCTTCCAAATGTTCCTTGATGATTTTTTCTATTTCATTTTTTTGGGTGAACGGATATCTGTATGGGTGCACATTTGGGGGTTGGGCCCCTGGAACCAAGGTGATGCTATGATCATATTCCCCTCACGAGGGTGGAAGCTCATGAGGCTTGTCAAAGACTGGAAAATGGTTATTTAAAATCTGTTGCATCTCAGGATGAATTGGCAGAGGCTTGGTTTCAACTACCTGGATGGCATTAAATTGAGCTACAACTCCATTATTTCCCTTTTTTAACAATTTTTCCATTCTATGTGAGCTGATGATAGAGGGGGCTCCCGCCTGGAGTCCACGGAGGGTATGTGTGTAGTTGTTCTACTTAAAACTCATATATAACTCCTGGAAATCCATTGTGATTGGCCCAAGAGTGCGGAGCCATTCAGCGCTGAGGACAATGTCGCAACCTCCCATGTGTATGGCAAACATGTGAGTTTTCAACTGATAATCCCCCATTTGAAGTTTGACATTTTCACAGTGGCCTTCACATTTCATTGTGCCTCCATCCGCAATTTGAACTTGGAAGTTAGAAACTGCTCGTACAAAACAATGCACTGCTTCTGCGACTTTTTGATGGATGAAATTATGTGTACTTCCACTATCAATCAAGACTACTACTGGGCGATGTTTAATAAAACCTCTAATTTTGAGAGTTTGAGGGGAAGAAATCCCTGCCAAAGCATGCAACGAAATAAATGGTTCATCAGAGACATTGTCTTTTTGGTTGTCTTCTTCTAGTAGCTCATGTTCCTCCAGTGGTGGATCTTCCTCTGTTCGGCTGTAGTCAGTGGCATCAATTTGAAAAAATTTGGGCTCCTTGCATTTATGAACTGGGGAGTATTTTTCATCACAGTAGTAACATAGGCCTTGCTTTCTTCTTCCGGCCATTTTCACAGGTGACACCTTTTGGACCTTAAGTGTTTGCGTCGTGTTGTGAGCATGTGGGGGGCGAACTTTAGCAGAGAAATTTGGGCGACTGAATTGGGCTGCTAATGCATGTTCCACGTTATGAGCTACCTTGCAAGCCTCCATCCATGTGGGAGGGTGGTGCAGTAGGACTTGGGCTTTGATAGCTTCTTTAAGACTGCTGATAAAACATTCCGTGTAGAACACATCTGAGAGACCCCAAGTGCGGAAGGCTAAGGCTTCAAAAGCTGTAATATATTCATCCATTGTACCAGTCTTTCGGAGCTTAGTAAGACAACCCAAAAAAGATTATTCCTGGTCAAAGCGGTCTTGAAGAGCTTTGGTGAATTTGGTCCAAGTCTTAAAAGGTCCAGTGCAACGTTGATGCCATTCCCACCATTCCCACCTTTCATTTTCCAAGTACATGCTCCCCAACATAAGCTGAGTCTCATCATCGAAGATACGATTCAGTTTGAAATACTGTTCCATTTGTGCTATCCATGCCGACGGGTGAGAACCGTCAAATTTATGCATATCCAACTTGGGAGGTCGCTGACTTGGTTGTGGGTGGGTGTGCCAGACATGAGGAGAGTGGCTAGACTCACCCTCATTGTGTTCATTGTCATTATACGCCTCCTCGTGGGCTTTCTCCTTTCCCTTCGGGCCTATTTTCTCGACCATGCTACATAGTCTGGTAAGCTGAATGTGGAGGTTTTGCAATGATTCTTCAAGTTTTTCCATCCGTTCATTGGCCATCGCTTGAGCTCTAGTTTCTACCATACACCAACTGGACTTTTTGAAAATTGGGACCGCCTAAGAAATTTTTTCACTAAGAAGTGAATGGTACCACCATGCTCAGCTCGTCGTTCTGATTCTGATGGGCTAGATCACCAATAAGCGCCCCTTATAAATACTGCAGTGGCCAAATCCTCAAAATGTCAATGCGGCCAAAAGTCCTGCGAAAATTATACCCCAGTATAGGAACCCTTCACAACGACTCCGATCTGGTGGATCTGAGAGATCTGAATGGAGGATCTGATAGCTCTGGGCGGAGGAACAGACTGGTTCTGTGGATCTGATGGATCTAATAGATCGAAATGGCTGATCTGCGAACTCGAGACTGATGTCTGTTGCTGCTGCACCCCTTTGCACAAGCGGATCTGGAAGAGATGATGTGTGATCCCCTGATAGAAAAGGGAACTATGGTCTTGAGGAGTGTCAGGTGCTACAGATCGCAATATACATAAGGGTCTGGCAGTAGTACTCGGCCCGATGTTTCAGGGCTCTAACTAAGGCGGATCGACCATACCCTTAGCCGTACAACCCGACTACCCTATCATATGGGTGAGTAATCTCTACGAGTGCTGTTCACGGTGTACTGTAGCCGCGAGATGGCTGACGGTTTATCTATGGCGAGGTTTCAAGGGAGGCTAGGGGGCTTCCGATATACCTAGAGGGTACGTGGAAGACAGTCTGTGTACGGTTCTATCTAATGCGCTACTACTCAAAGGGGTACCCACCGGGGTTACAAGGGAGTCCAATAGACGTGACCACCTCTTGTATTTCCTGCGTGCATGCCTCCCCAAATCCGCAGGTTTATGCGCTCAACGACAGATCTCGTGGTTTAAAGACGCCAGAACACATCTCTAGCCAAAAAAAAAAATTGCTAAGAAATGGAGATCCCACCGGCCCTGGAAAGTGCTCTGATACCACTTGTTATGCTCTTAACCTGCAAAATGATACCCAAATACAGACTATGCGAAGAAAAGATACCCAGCACACAGAATAGCAATGATTTTATTATTCAGAGAGTAATGTTCACTTGCCTCTTCGAGGGGGCAACCTCCAATAGAGAAGAGCTCGATTACAAAATAAGACACGATGCTCCTCGCAGGGAGTCTCTATCCTTTATATATGACTCATACATGCAATACCACGGGCCAATACCGTGGGTTTTATTAATACCATCTATCTAATACTACGGCCCATTTGCAACTAACTGTGGTTCCGTCATTAATTGCGGATTAACCACTTACAATTATTAATATGGGCTTTATTGACTCTTGACTATGACGTGATCCCATTACATAAATAAGGGGGTTAGGGTGGGACCCTAACACAATGAACACCTTATGTTGGGACTCAAACGAATAAAATTTTTCTTTCAATATGCCCTTGGTAATCTGACTCAAAGGCCAAGTGATATGGGAGAATCCCAACATGAACCTCAGATAAAATTTTTCAATGCCCAAAAAGATGTGAATATCTATTAGTGTGGTCAGGGCTAACCAATCCCGAATGAATTGGATCTTAGTAGGATCCACATGCATGCTTCTTTCATCTATGATGTAACCCATATAGGACCTGGATCATGCCAAAGGTGCATTTCTCTAAGTTGGCACACAATTTTTGTTGTCGGATGGTTTGAAGGAGCTGCCAAAGTTATTGCAGTTGTTATTCTCAACTCTTTCTCAAGATGGGGATGTCATCTAGATAAAAATACACGAATGAGTTGGTGAAGGGCCGTAATATGTCATCCAATAGCCTCATAAAAGTATCAGGGGCATTTTTCAACCCAAACAGAATAACCAAACACTCAAAAGTGCCTTCCTTGGATCTGAATGCAATATCCCATACATTTGTGGGCTCTATTGGAACTTGATGATAGCCAGACTTCAGATCGATCTTGCGGAAATACTTTCCCCCCTTGAGTTTTTCTAGAAGTTCATCAATGCATGGAATTGGATACCTGTTCATGAAAATGATTATGTTTAATGGCCAATATCAATGTTGAGCCTCCAAGTCTCATCCTTCTTCTGTACAAGTACAATTGGGCTCCCACAAGGCGAGAAACTAGGTCGGATGCTCGCTTGTTGTAGCAAGTCCTGGATTTTCTACTTGGTCTCTTCATTTTCTTGAATGGAGTGGTGATATATTGGCCCGTTGGATAGAGGTTCTCAGGGAGTTAGATCGATCAATTGAATTCTTGACCTGACAGTGCAAGGGTACCCCTGTGGGTGATGGGAAAGTGTCATGTATTCTTCCACAACCTTATCCACCTACTTCTGCTGAATGGAGGAACCCTTCCTAGGGGCCATGGATGTGGCCATGATCATCCCCTTACTTTGAGAGTGAATCATAAAGGAAACAAATTTCTCGATATGGGAGATGATCTTACTGCCTTTCTTAACAGAGATCAAGGAGATGGCAGTAGGTGGGGCTCCCTCTGGTATCTGGTATAAATTATTTCCCAAATAAATAATAATTGTGCAAGGCCTCAAATCATACATGACATGACACTTCCACAAGTATGGCTGGCATAATATTACATCACAAACTTCAAGATGAGCAACATCACACATTACCTGATTCGTGAAGGGCTTGATGCTATAGGGAAGGTGACACTGCTAGCTAACATAGAGATCTCATCCTTGGGGAAGCCACCTCATGGTGTATGACTATGGGTCTGGTGTGGTCAATAAGATGAATATCTTCACAACCTCTGCTGAAATGAGGTTCTTTTGGCTCCTGATGTTGACAATGAATTACAACAGTGAACCCTTCACCCACATCTGTGAGTGGTAGAGGCACCTCCCCTCCTCCAAATCTTCGGGCTCAAACTTCTGGACCTTGGCGGTGGAAATAGTGGCACTTGGCTCCACATAAATAATATGCTTCCCTCTATCATTACCGTTGTCGGGTTCTGAATCAGAGTCAGAACATGCATCTGATTCTGAAGTCTCCAACTCGACTACCGTGATTGTTTGGCTTGAAAATCACTTTTGTTGTGAGTGGGGTTCTTATGGAACTCACACCACCTTCCTGTGTGCTTCTTTATCTTTGTGGTGTTGTTCATTTCTTTCGGCTTCGAAGGGTTGTCCTGGGTCACCACACTTTGGATTTTTCCTTTGTTCTATGATTTGGGGACATCGTTTCCTTACTTTGGATTCACAGATCCAAAGTATTGCTTCTTTTGTTTAAACTTCTTCTCAATCTTGAAAGCATATTGATAGGTGGCACCAAGCGAGGAGATGTTGAGGAACTCCATCTCACCCTATATGTATTTGTGGAGACAACCATGGTACTTGAATACCAAATTTCACTTAGAATCCTTGATACTAAACTTCGTGCGAAGGGTATGAAAATTATTTGTGAAATTTGGCACATCTTGGTCCCTTCCCTGCCACAGTGTGGTCCCCTTTATGTACTTATCTTCATAGCTCTCGAAAGGGTAATACTACTCCTTGATGGAATCTCAGAAAGAGTTCCCAATGAGTGTGGCTGAAAATAGTGAGGGCTCCCTCTCATCCTTCTTCTCATAGTAGGTTTCCCACTAGCCCTTGATGTTGGGGGCATATTTGAGTAGTGCAAAGGTAATATTTTCCCTATTGGAAAAATCATGAACCGAAAAATATCCTTCCAACAGATTTAACTATCTATCTACCATGTCTATCTCTATCTAGCCTTCAAATATAGGAGTTTCAAAGTTGACTTGTACCTTAAAGGGAGTGATAACTCAAGAGTGGTTGTCGGATGAAGATGTGTCACCTATGGGCATCAACCGAAGGATTTGGGAAAATGTTTCCATCATCGTGTTCGTCTGTCACTTGAGGGCTTCTTCAAGAAATATTTTGAAGGGATCTTCTACTCCTTTGTCTTTATTTTCTTCCACCATGAGAGGTTGTCGAGGTTTGCGAGGCTGGTCTTGCAAAGGTTCAACTAGTTCAAGCCCTAACTCCTTATACCCTTACCTCATTGGGGACATGGAAAGAAACATAGAGAAATAGTAGGTTTCTTTGATACCAATTGTTATGAAACCAGCTCACAAAAATATAGAAAAGATAGATCAATGCCTTAGAATTTGGCCTCTTCGAGGGTGCAACCTCCTTTACATTACACAAATGAATGATTCTTTACTGATTCAAATGACGAAACCTCCTTTCTATATATAGGAGTCTAAGGAGTCACAATATAACCCAACCAACCTAACAATAATAATACAAAGGCACAAGAATAACAATAGAAGGATTCTATGGGGCATAGTAATAACAATATGGGGACAATAGGGGCACAACAATATTAATAAGGGATATAAGTGCAATAGTAATGGGGTAATCACTAGTATTATAGGGACCTAACATGCCCCTCTCCTTCAAAAAAGTGTTGTCCTCAATGCTTGAGTAGTTCTGGATGCTTTTGTATAAAATTCTCATCCTCCCATGTGGAATATTCAGTGGATAAGTTCTTCCACTAGATGAGATACTCTGAAATTGATCGATTTCATAGCTATCAAGTTCTTGTTTCTATGACTGCTTCCGATTCCAATATAATTTTTCCTTCTTCGTCAAGTTCTGGAAATATTGTTTGAACTGGGAGCTTGTCGCCTATAACCTTCTTTAAACATGAAACATGGAAAACTGGTTGCACTCGAGAAGCTGCAGGAAGCTCCAATTTGTATGCCATAGTACCAATATTTTGCAACACCTTGTATAGACCGTAATAATTTGGTGATAATTTATCCTTCTTAGCTTGCTTGAGGGACATTTTTTTATATGGTTGTAGCCGTAGGAATTCCCAATCATCTACATCAAAACTTCTTTTGCTGCGATGTTGATCTACCTGTTGTTTCATTATATTTTGCACCAACATGAGATTATCCTTTAAGAGTTGGAGGACTTGTTGTTGATGCTTGATGTGATGTTCCACTGCTTGAACCTTAGAATTTTCTCTTAAATATGATGTGGTGGATGGTCGCTGATATCCATAAAGTGCCATAAATGGGGTCATTTTTGTTGCTATATGAAAGGAAGTGTTATACCACCATTCAGCCAGAGGCAACCATTTGACCCATTGTGTCTGTTTATCAGATACAAAGCAACAAAGATATCCTTCTAAACATTTGTTTACTATCTCAGTTTGCCCATCAGATTGAGGATGATAAGATGAGCTATGAGCTAACTGAGTACCGAGACAAGAAAATAATTCCGTCCAAAAATTTCCAGTGAAAATGGGATCTCTGTCACTTACAATAATCTTTGGGTTTCCATGTAGCTTTTGAATTGTTTCCATAAATGCAGTAGAAACTGTACTGGCTTTAAATGGATGTGATAATGTACAAAAGTGTGCATACTTGGTAAGTCTGTCAACTACCACCATGATGACATTCTTTCCCTTAGATTTGGCTAAACCTGTGATAAAATCCATTAAAACCTCCTCCCAACGTTGGCTTGGAATGGATAAAGGTTGTAATAGACTCGGGGTGTTAATTGTTTCAACTTTATTTTGTTGGCAAACCAAAAATTCTGCCACAAACTTTGGAATATCCGATCTAAGGCCATCCCAAAAAAATTCCTTCTTAACCTTATGGTAAGTTTTTAAAAACCCTGAGTGCCCTCCTAAGGGAGAAGTGTGCAATTACATATGAATCTTTTGTTTGAGTTGGGAATTCTTACAGAGGCATAAGCGATCTTTGTACCATAATGAATCATTTTGCCAGCTAAATGTATCAGATGTACTAGAGTCTTGTTGTAACTTTTGAATAAGTGCCCACACTTCTTCATCATTCTTCCATTCCTCCCTTGCTTCATTTATCCAATCTGGTTGGATAATAGAAATGGCACACAACAATGCTTTCACATCCTCATCCTTTCTTGATAGTGCATTTGCCACCAAATTTTGCTTCCATTTTTTGTAGATGATTTCAAATTGATAACCCAACATCTTTGTGACCCACTTTTTTTGCTCTTCAGAGGATAATATTTGTTCTAAAAATTATTTAAGGCTATCATGATCTGTTTTTACCTTGAAGAGTCTTCCTATTAGGTAGGGTCACCATTTCTTAAGTGCATGTAGTATTGCCAGCATATCCTTCTCATAAATGGCTTTGTGTAAAAACTTTCCCTTGATTGGATGACTTTCAAAAGCAATGGGTCTTTCATCTTGCATTAAAACAACACCAATTCCATTTCATGAAGCATCACATTCCACAATAAAGGTTTTTGTGAAGTCCGGTGTAGCTAAGACCAGTTCTTGGCACATTGCCTCTTTAAGATATTTGAAGGCCTTTGTTGCTTCTTGAGTCCATGAAAATGCATCTTTCTTCAATAATGTTGCTATAGGTGCTGCTATTCTCCCATAACTTTTAACAAACTTGCGATAATACCCTATCCACCTGAGAAATCCTCGTAGATGCTTCATGGATGTGGGGATTTTCCATTCCTTAATGGCTTTAATTTTGCTAGGGTGTACCTTAACTCCTTCATGAGATACAATATGACCTAGATATTCCACCTCTTGTACTCCAAAGAAACATTTGGATCTTTTTGCATATAATTGTTTCTCCTCCAATAGTTGTAGCACCCTATCAACATGTTCAACATGATCCTTCCAAAACTTGTTGTAGATTAGTATATCATCAAAAAATACTAATACAAATTTTCTAAGGAAGGGTTTGAAAATGGAATTCATCACACCTTAAAATGTAGAAGGTGCATTGGTAAGGCCAAAAGGCATGACCAAAAATTCATAATGACCCTTATGAGTTCTAAATGCTGTTTTCGAAATGTCTTCAGTCTTCATTATGATTTGATTGTATCCTGAACGAAGATCCAACTTGGTGAAGTAAATTGATCCATGCAATTCATCCAGTAATTCATCAATGACAGGAATGGGAACTTATCTTTAATTGTGAGCTTGTTGAGCTCCCTATAATCCAAACACATGTGCCATGATCCATCCTTCTTGTGCACCAATACTACTGGAGCAGAGAAAGAACTTTGACTAGGTTGAATTATACCAGCGTCTAGCATTTCTACAACCATATGTTCAATTTCACTCTTTTGGGCATAGGGATATCTGTACAGCCTGATGTTTGGAGGAACACTTCCTGGAATCAAATGAATAGCATGATCATGATCATGAATAGGTGGGAGACCTTTGGGAGTCTCAAATACCTTGGAATGATTGTCCAAGACTTTTTGGAGATCTGGAGAAATAGATGATTTTGATGTAGAAACATCTAGTGAACATAATTGTGCAATTACGCCTCTTTGTTCCTTTCTTAGAAGCTTTGTCATACCATTAGAGCTGATTATCTTTCCCTGTTTCCCTGCAACCCCTTAATTCAACTTCCTTTCCTTCCGCAGAAAATTTCATGAAAAGTTCTTGAAAATTAAAAGCTATTGTACCCAAGGATTGTATCCATTGGACTCCTAGTACAACATCAACACCTCCCATTGGAATGGAAAGCATTGGGCTAGTCAATACATATTCTCCCATGGATAGCTTGATATTATGGCACTTTCTAGAGAAATTTATTGTTCCTCCATTTGCAACCATCACTTGACACTCTAGTGCTGGATATAGGAAGAAATTCAATTCTTTTGCTACCTTACAATGAATAAAATTGTGGGTACTTCTTGAATCAATAAACACTATTACCTTTTTCTTCTTGATTTGTCCTTCTATCTTGATGGTTTGAGGAGTGGTAATTCCTGCCAATGCATTACAAGATATGGTTGCATTCATTACTTCTTTATCTAGGCTTTGTTCCTGGAGTATATCCTCTTCTTTTGACATTTCTTGCTCCTTTTCTTCTTCCTCTTCACAATCTATGTAGAATAATTTATTCTTAGCACATTTATGACCTTTAGTGTATTTGCTATCACAACTGTAACAAAGCCATTTTGCTCTTTTTTCTTCCACTTTTTGTGGTGTCAACCTTATAGGTTGTAGAAGACTAGGGGCAACAACACTTCCATCTTTATAGTTGTGAGTGGTATGCTTCCTGGTTGCCATAATTTTGCTTTCTATTTTTCTTGCTAACCTGAATGCCTTCTCTAATGAATCAGGTTCCCAAAGGCGAACATCATGTTGGATATTATCCTTTAAAGTCCCTATGAACACATCAATCCTATGTTCCTCTGGAATATTTTTTACCCTTATGTTCAATTTTTGGAACTCTTCAATGTGCTCCATTATTGAACCCTTTTTTTTGAGACTTATCAATTGGCTAAAAAAAAGTGTTGCTTTTTGTATCCTCATAATGTGTGATCAATTCTTCCATTAAAATTACCCAAGTGATAATTTTTTTACAAGAGTAAAGCCATTGATACCATACAAACTGATTTGGTTCCAAATATAAAGCTGCAATACGTACCGTTTGTGTGTTTTTCACATTATTGAGATCAAAGAATTGCCCCATCTGTAATATCCATGTTGCGGGATCCTTGCCATCAAACTTCATCATATCGATTTTTGTAATATGGTGGGTCTTCGATCCAACATTAGAGTCTATGAAATCATGATTAACATTTCTTTTGTTCGCATCATGAGTTTCCTTTACTACCCTTTCACCATTTGTAAGTATTTCTTGTAGAAAAGTTGTCAAATCTGTCTTCAAATCTGCCATGTCTCTCTTCAAATCTATCTTCAAATCATCCATCTTAGCTTCCATGCCATTCATCTTAGCTTCCACGTTGTTTATCTTAGATTCCACACCATTTATCTTAGCTTCTGTTAGCTTTTGTGAGAGTGAAATTTGTTGCACTTGGTCTTGTAATTTTGATATATCATGTAGCATTTCTTCCTCTTCTTCATGAGTCATGCTAGAGCTTTCAGGTTGCTTACTAGGTGTTTGCATTTCCTCGGGGCATCAGTTATTGATAATAATGCTCTACTGTGCCCTTTGAATTCCTTCAAAATAATTTTTCAAACCAAGCTTAAGCAAAAACTTTAAAAAATATACACACTTTTTTTCACTTTGTAGGAGCTCAATATTGTATCTAATGTATCTCTGTAATTTCGAATCATCCAGTTCTAAAATTGTGATTTGTAGTAGCCCTCTGTGTCCTCTTTCCAATGCCACCAATCTGATCCAAATTGGATTCTCTAAGGAAGAGTTATGCCAAATCTCCCACAATGACCTAATTATAGACTAGTTCAATAGAGCGAACTTGTACGACATGCCACATGTCCCCTTTCGACCTATGGCTCTGAAAAATATATAGAAAAAAATACAGTCTATGCTCCTTCTGTACCTTCTTACAAAACTTCAATCCGATTCTCAGAGGGAGTTATGATGATTTTTCCCAGGTCACCTGTTTGGCATGTAATTCAGGAGTCTGCAAAAAGACCAACTTCCTCATATCATAACTCTGCAAATATAGCACGAAAAGCTCTGAAATTTGGACCCAAGGTTCAGTGAAATTTCTTCCCAAATTGTTTTTTTTTTGGCTTCTGAAAAGTCGTAGAAAAAAATTATAGAGAAAATGCCACGATTACCTATTTGGAGCAGTGAAACCATAGAATTCAAAGCTCTGATACCAAATGTTATGAAACCAGCTCACAAAAATATAGAAAAGATAGATCAACGCCTTAGAATTCATCCTCTTCAAGGGGGAAGCCTCCTTTACGTTACACAAATTAATGATTCTTTGATGATTCAAATGAAAAAACATCCTTTCTATATATAGGAGTCTAAGGAGTCACAATATAACCCAACCGACCTAACAATAATAATATAAAGGCACAAAAATAACAATAAAGGGATTCTATGGGGCACAGTAATAACAATATGGGGACAATAGGGGCACAAAAATATTAATAAGGGATATAACTATAGTAATAGTGGGGTAATCACTAGTATTATAGGGACTTAACATGCCCCTCTCCTTCAAAAAAGTGTTGTCCTCAATGCTTGCGTAGTTTTGGATGCTTTTGTATAAAATTCTCATCCTCCCATGTGGAATCTTCAGTGGATAAGTTCTTCCACTTGATGAAATACTTTGAAATTGATTGATTTCGTAGTTGTCGAGTTCTTGTTTCTATGACTGCTTCCAGTTCCAATATAATTTTTCCTTCCTCGTCAAGTTCTGGAAATATTGTTTGAACTAGGAGCTTGTCACCTATAACCTTCTTTAAACATGAAACATGGAAAACTGGGGGCACTCGAGAAGCTGCAGGAAGCTCCAATTTGTATGCCATCGTACCAATCTTTTGCAACACCTTGTACAGACCATAATACTTTGGTGATAATTTATCAATATTTTTATTTCTTTTGTCATTCCCCTTGTCAGGTTCTGACTCAAAGTTGGAACATGCATCTGACTCTAAAGCCTTCATCTCGACCGTTAGTGATTGTTTCTTGACACTCTCTTGTTTTGTGAGTTGGGCTCTTATGGAACTCACACCATTTTATTGTGTTCCTTTTTGTCTTCATGGTGTTTTTATTTTCTTGTAGCTTCGACAGGTTTCCCTAGGTCACCTCACCTTGGCCTTGTCCTTTGTTCTATAGTTTTGGGGTGCCTTTGCCTTGCTTTGGATTTGTAGATCCAAATTCTCTCTTCTTGTATTTAAGCTTCTTTGTGATCTTGAAATCGTATTAGTAGATGATGCCATTCGAGGACATTTCAAGGAATTACATCTTGTGCTATATGTATTTGTGTAGAAAACTATAGTACTTGAGTACTAGATGCCGCCCAAAATCCTTGATACCCAACATCATTAGAAGGGTATGAAAAATATTTGTGAACTCTGGCACGTCTTAGTCCTTTCTCTGCCATAATGTGGTCCACTTTATGTACTTATCTTCATAGCTCCCGACATGGTAATATTTCTCCTTAATGGCATATCCGAAAGAGTTCCAAGCGTGTGCCACTGAAAACAGTCAGGGTTCCCTCTCGTCATTCTACTCACAATAGGTTTCCCACCAGTCCTTGATGTGTAGGCAGATTTGAGGAGCACAAAAGTAATATTTTCCCTATTGGAAAAATCATGAACAAAAAAATACCCTTCGAATAGATTTAACCATATATCTATGACATTTGTATCTATCTAGACTCCAGAGTGGCTATCGGATGAAGATGTGTCACCTATGGGAATATGTTGAAGGATGTAGGCAAAATTTTCCATCATCACGTTCCTTGATTGCTCGAGGGCTTATTCAAGAAATATTTTGAAGGGATCTCTTGCTCCCTCATCTTTATTTTCTTTTACCATGGGAGGTTGTCAGGGTTTGTGAGGTTGGTATTGCAATGGTTCAACCAGTTCGAGCCCTAACTCCTTATACCTTGACCTCTTTGGGGACATGCAAAGAAAAACAAAGAAAGAGGAGGTTGCTCTAATACCACTAATCTAGACTTATGTAGGAACTTAACATAACACAAATATAAACATAAACACAAATATGCAACAGGAATAAAACTTCCCTTCATTAATATCAAAGAACTGAAATATGTTTACATGTAGAATGGAAATGAACTAGCTCGGGTGCTGGTAGCATATCTATGAGAAGAGATGTGGTGGTTGCATGCCTCTAAACTCAATGTTACAATGAGTCTCAAAGGCCTATTTATTTTAGAAACAATGGAAAACCCGAAACATCGAAAAACCTAACCCTAGGAGATGAAGCTCCAAAACTATAGCCCCCACTGGGGTAAATTGGTACATCAACTTCCCAGGGTCATAACTTTGTTATATGATCTTCATTTGACGCGCATGATACCTTGTTGGAAATATCTATCCGAGGACTATAAACTTTGAATAAAAACATAAAAGTAGCCTATTTTCCTAAAGAACATCATTTAGGGCCTCAAAATGGCTCCAAAAGTTTAGGACCCGAAAAAATTCCAAAAGTAGTACACTATGCTACAATTAAAGAAATTGAAAGAGACAATGGTGGGGGTCCAAGTGGAATGGGTGGGTGGCCACAAATATCCACCTAGATCACTACTCCCCACTTAGGAAGCAACTTTCTCCATTGCATTGAGTGCCTCCATGATATGGGGAAACTTATACTGAACTTGGTCCCTAGTGAGCCACTTTCCTTGGTGCAGAAGTTGACCAATTTTGACAACCTGATACAATTGGGTCTTCTCCTGGCGAGTGCTCTTAATCTACATGTCCATGATCTGATCAGTTGTGGCCCATTCCATGTATTCTGGGTTTATATCTATTGGTGTGATTTGTTTTGTAATGTCTGATGTGTCCAGTAATGTTGGGAAGTATGGCCAAAGGCAGTCCACATTGAATGCTCAGTGCATGCTAAGGAATGGAGGAATCCTGAGCTCAAACACATTGTCTCCCACAACCTTGGTAATGGTGGAAGGCCCATATTGGAGTGGTTTGTGCTTCCGATGGACTCCGATAAGGCATTCTTTCTACAAATGCAACCAATATTTGTCACACTCATGAAACTTATGTGGCACCTGATGTTGATCATGTAGATGCTTGTACTTCGCATTGAACTTCTCCAAGATGTCATGAACCTACTCGCGATGTGTTTGACATTTTCAATAAGTCTGGTTACTTTATCAATCTCAGACATTACATGTGTGGATTCTGTCTGTGTAGTCACATGAGGCATGACAACCTCAATAAGACACAACGGTTGAAATCCTAGGCCCACTTGAAAGGAACTGCAACTAGTCAAGCTATGGAGAGATTTATTACAACTCTGCTTCACATAGGGAAGGCTGTCATCTCAGGTTCATCGTTTCTTGGATTTGTACATGCAAATTATGTGCACTATCATCTTGTTGATTACCTTTGTTTTTCCATAATTCTGGGGATGGAATGCAGTCAACTTGGTGAGCTTGGTGTCCAATAGTGTCCAGAGGCTTGAGAAAATTGTGCTCAAGAAAATTATATCCTGATCTCATATAATGGTTTGTTGGATCCCAAAGTGTATCCACAATCATTTAGAGAAGAGTTTGGTAGTGTCCTCTGCTATGATACTCTTCTTGTAGGACACTAATATAGTCATCATAGAAAATCTTTCCACGACCAAAAATACATAGTCATTACCATGCTTGGTAGAAGGGATTCCAAACCGATACTCCATGTAGATGAATTCCCAAGGCTGGCTGGGAGTAGGAAGAAGAGCGTACAAGCCTTGATTCTGGATGGTTGGCTTAGCGATGATGTAGGAAATGCATGATCTGATATATTTCCCAACATCCTGTCAGAGTTTTGGCCAATAAAAGTACTTTGTTAGTATGACCACAATTTTCTCCACACCAAAGTGTCTCGTGACCAAACTGTAGTGTGCCTTCCAAATTATCATGGCACACTCGCTTGAAGGAACACAAAGGTAGCCCAAGTAGCATAATAATGCACCTTGGAGGTGGAAATCAAGAACTTTCTTTCCATATATTGGCATATGGTATATGGAGGTGAACTCTGGATCATTTTTGTACATTTGCGGCCATCTAGAGATATCGTGGCAAAAATAGTTGAGAACAGTAGTCGATGCTGCATCTAGGGGTAGGTTGAGGCAATCCACAACATGATTGGTGCATCACTTTTTCTATTTAATGTTCAAGTGTAATTGTTGCAAATATGTAAACCACTTCTAATGGCGATCATTATGCAACTTCCCTCATGTCTCTATAAATTGAAGAGGTTGGTGATCTAGGTGGATGACTGTCAACTTCCCAAAATGTAATGCTTCCATTGTCGAAAAGCCTGCAAGATGGAATACATCCCTTTATCATAGGTGGGGTACTTCTAATTTGTATCAGAAAGTGCCTCACTATGATAGGCCACTAGATGCCCATGTTGGGTGAGGATTGCACAAATAGCATAGTTAGAGGCATTTGTCTCAATTTTAAAAGGCTGCGGTAGGTCTGAAAATGTGTGTACTACTGCAGTGTTGAGGCAACACTTCAACTCAAAAAACACCTTATGTTGGGACTAAGACCAATAAAATTTTTCTTTCAATCTGCCCTTGGTAATCTGACTCAAAGGCCAATTGATATGGGAGAATCCCAACATGAACCTCAGATAAAAGTTTTCAACGCCCAAAAAGATGTGAATATCTATTAGAGTGGTCAGGCCTAACCAATCCCGAATGACTTGGATCTTAGTAGGATTCAAATGCATTCCTCGTTCATCTATGATGTAACCCATATAGGACCTGGATCATTCCAAAGGTGCATTTCTCTAAGTTGGCACACAGTTTGTGTTATCGCATGGTTTGAAGGATCTGTCGAAGATATTGCAATTGTTCTTCTCAACTCTTTCTCAAGATGAGGATGTCATCCAGATAAAAAACCACGAATGAGTTGGTGAAGGGTCGTAAGATGTCATCCAATAGCTTCATAAAAGTATCAAGGGAATTTTTCGACCCAAAGGGAATAACCAAACACTCAAAAATGCCTTCCTTGGATTTGAAGGTAATATTCCATACATTTGTGGGCTCTATTGGAACATGATGATAGCCAGACTTCAGATCGATCTTGTGGAAATACTTTCCCCCCTTGAGTTGGTCTAGAAGTTCATCAATCCATGGAATTAGATACATGTTGGTGATAATGATTGTGTTTAGTGCCCAATATCAATGCATAGCCTCTAGGTCTCATCCTTCTTCTGTACAAGTACAATCGGTTCCCACAAGGCAATGAACTAGATCGGATGTTCCATTTTTATAGCAAGTCCTGGATTTTCTGCTTGGTCTCTTCATTCTCTAGAATGGAGCAGTGATATATTGGCCTGTTGGGTAGAGTTGCTCAGGGAGTTAGATCGATCGATTGAATTCTGACCTGACAGTGCAAGGGTACCCATGTGGGTGATGAGAAAGTTTCATGTATTCTTCCACAACCTTATCCACCTACTTCTACTAAATGGAGGAACCCTTCCTAAGGGCCATGGATGTGGCCATGATCATCCCCTTACTTTGAGAGTGAATCATAAAGAAAAAAAATTTCTCGATATGGGAGATGATCTTACTGCCTTTCTTAATAGGGATCAAGGAGATGGCGGTAGGTGGGGCTCCCTCTAGTATCTTGTATAACTTATTTCCCAAATAAATAATAATTGTGCAAGGCTTCAAATCACTGCTAGCTGACACAAAGATCTCATCCTTGGGGAAGCCACCTCATGGTGTATGAATACAGGTTTGGTGTGGTCAATAGGCCCAATATCTTCACAAACTCTGCTGAAATGAGGTTCTTTTGGCTCCTGATGTCGACAATGAATTACAAAAGTGAACCCTTCACCCACATCTGTGAGTGGAAGAGGCATTCCCGCTCCTCCAAATCTTCAGGCTCAAACTTCTGGACCTTGGTGGTGGTGATAGTGGCACTAGGCTCCACATCAATAATATGCTTCCCTTTATCACTACCCTTGTCAAGTTCTGAATCAGAGTCAGAACATGCATCCGATTTTGAAGTCTCCAACTCGACTACCATGATTGTTTGGCTCGAAAATCACTTTTGTTGTGAGTGGTGTTCTTATGGAACTCACACCACTTTCCTGTGTCCTTCTTTATCTTTGTGGTTTTGTTCATTTCTTGCGGCTTCAAAGGGTTGTCCTGGGTCATCGCACCTTGGATTTGTCCTTTGTTCTCTGATTTGGGTGCATCGTTTCCTTACTTGGGATTCATAGATCTAAAGTATTTCTTCTTTTGTTTAAACTTCTTCTTGATCTTAAAAGCATATTGATAGGTGGTACCAAGCGAGGAGATTTTGAGGAACTCCATCTCACCCTATATGTATTTGTGGAGAAAACTGTGGTACTTGAATACCAAATTTCACTTAGAATCCTTGATACCCAACTTCGTGCGAAGGGTATGAAAAATATTTGTGAACTTTGGCACATCTTGGTCCCTTCCCTACCACAGTGTGGTCCCCTTTATGTACTTATCTTCATAGCTCTCGAAAGGGTAATACTACTCCTTGATGGAATCTCAGGAAGAGTTCCCAATGGGTGTGGCTGAAAATAGTGAGGGCTCCCTCTCGTCCTTCTTCTCATAGTAGGTTTCCCACTAGTCCTTGATGTTGGGGGCATATTTGAGCAGTGCAAAGGTAATATTTTGCCTATTGGAAAAATCATTAACCGAAAAATATCCTTCCAATAGATTTAACTATCTATCTACCACGTCTGTCTCTATCTGGCCTTCAAATATAGGAGTTTAAAAGTTGACTTGTATCTTAAAGGGAGTGATGCCTCAAGGGTGGTTGTTGGATGAAGATGTGTCACCTATGGGCATCCGCTGAAGGATTTGGGAAAATTTTTCCATCATCGTGTTCCTCTGTCACTTGAGGGCTTCTTCGAGCAATATTTTGAAGGGATCTTCTACTCCTTTGTCTTTATTTTCTTCCACCATGAGAAGTTGTTGGGGTTTGCGAGGTTGGTCTTGCAAAGGTTAACTATTTTGAGCCCTAACTCCTTATACCCTGACCTCATTGGGGACATCGAAAGAAACATAGAGAAATAGGAGGATTCTTTGATACCAATATTCTAGACTTATGCAGGAACACAACAAAATACATATATAAACATAAACACAGAGATGCAATAGGAATAAAACTTCATTTCATTAATACCAAAGAACTGAAATATGCTTACATACAAAATGGAAATGAACTAGCTCGAGCGATGGTAGCTTATCTCTGAGAAGAGATGTAGCAGCTACATGCCTCAGATGTTACAATGTGGCTCGAAGGCCTATTTATTATTGATAAATAATGTAAAACCTTAAATATCCAAGAACCTAACCCTACGAGATGAAGCGCCAAAACTATGGGCCTCGTTGGGGTAAATTGGTACATCAACTTCTAAGGTTCATAACTTTGGCATATGATCTTTGTTTGATGCGCACAATACCTCACTAGAAATATCTATCCAGGGAATATAACTTTCAACCACAAATGTTAGACATAGAGTCGTGTTTTCCCATTTTCTAAAAAATCATCGTTTAGGGCCTCAAAATGGATTTGGAAGTTCAAGACCTAAAAAATTACCAAAAATAGGAAATTGTGCTAAAATTAAGGAAAATGGAAAACTAAAAGAAACAATGGTGGGGTTCCAAGTGGAAGAGGTGGGTGGAAACCAATATCCACCTGGATAAAAATTTCCCATTGAGGATGAATCTTTAAGTAATCCTATCCCAACATGTTGATAAGGTTGTGGGGATTGAACTACAAATTGAATACTCCTAGTGATTTGGGAATCAATGGAAAAAATGGCAAGTTGATATATGACCATGATGCCCTCCTGGTGAGGGAAATAAATCATCCTAAAATAGGTTGATACCATGACTTCCATGGCATAAACCCATGTTCGACCCAATAAGAGGTTATAATATAAATATTCGTTGATGACTTCGACCTCTACTAATACTATTTTTCTAGCAACTTTTACTTCTAATGAATTCAAGATACTCTAAGGTTTAAATCCTATCCCATCTGTTATAGACATTTTTGTGCCTTGCAGCTCCAAGCATGAAATGTCCATAAACCAAGGGCTCCTAAGTCCCTAAAAGTGTTTTTCTAACCCCTAAAGGAACAAGGTCAACAAATTACAGCTTCTCCCAGAAGTTCTCCACTATAAACTACTCAGAATAAGTCAAAACAGGATCATTTCAGCTGCTACACTGGCTAGGTGCGTTGCATAGCACCTAAACACACTAGCTAGGTGCGTTGCAACGCACCTAAATGCACTATGAGGGTGCATTGGGTGAGAAATGACAAATGGAAATGCCATTCCGCGAGGTGGAAAGACAATGGAAGCTTCCAGAATCTTCTCCTATGACACTTGCCTCACTGAATTCGACCAAGGATGAGTAAGAGGCCTTCAGTCTCCAAGTGGAAGCAAGAACTGACAGAGAGAAGACACTAATCAAATCATAAGCTGACTCATCCTCCTTGCATACATCTATATATGGATCCCTCATCCCAGAGATCCAGAGGTTGGAAGTTTTCACATTGTAAGGAATTGCTGTTGGTTTTGAGACAGATATCAGAGTATTGGGTGATTTATGCTTTGTTGGAGGTGAAGAGGGGCTTCTTTGCTGGGAGGTTGATGTTGGATCAGGAATCATCGGTTGTAACTCCTCCTGGATCTTCTTGTTTATCAATAAAAGCTATTTGAGTTTTTCCTCCATGCTTTTGTATCATTGATGCTTGTTACATTTGTATGGTTAACTTAAATCTGACCCTAAGTTGTTTATGAATATAGATCCATGTCTTTGTATAGTTTTCTTCTTCTGTAATCTTACATGTACTTGGTGAAGCTGGGCAAGTAAGGGAGCAGGGAGCTGGAAGCTGTCAAAGAAGAGAGGGATTGGATCAAAGGATTAGCGCAAGACACAAGTTGGTTCTTTCTATTCCTCTCTGTCTATAGTTCATAAAGGAAATACAAAAGTAGTTTTTCTCTGTTTGTTTCTAAGGTAGTTGTCACACCTTAGTGGGATAGAGCAGTTCTAAATAGACACTTTTCCTGGTAACAAAATGGCGACTCCCGCTGGGGAGATTGTCTAATTAGTTTGTTTGTGTATCTCTTTGTTGTTTGTTTCATAAACTTATAAGTAGCATTCGAACTGCATTTTCCATAACAAATGCAAAGTAGACATCTACTGCTTCAATCCATTCACTGGATTTGTTTATGATTTGAATAGCTGATTCACAAATGATTTGATTGCCCTTCTGATAGCTCTTAGACCCTCCTTAGATATACCCCTGATTGTGCATTACTGATTGCTTTTACTCGGCCAAAAAACAAAGACTAAACTGCAAACCGTGACCCAGAACCCGGATAGATTCTCGTTCCTGGCCCAGCGCAGGTACTGTTAAGAGTTCCTGCATTTCAACGCACTTCCCGAAAGGGCAACCTGCGCTACAATCCAGTTTCTCTGTGTTACAGGTGCGCTGATCAGACTAGCCCTGTGCAGCTGAAGTTCTTGTGCTTCATTCTTTCCAGTTTTGTCTCTGAATTTTGCAGCCTGTGATCAATATATGTCTGTTTAAAAACCCCTTTTCCTTACTGTTATTCCGCCTCCTTTGTACAAAATAACTGTAGATGTTTTTGTTTGTTTGTTGAGTCGTTTACAGTTTTCCATTGCAAAAGTAGAATAGTCGTACTGTCGTCCTTTGATTTAGATCTGTCGCAAGTGTCAATTTCGATCATAAGAGAAATTTTGATTACTGTTGATAGTCGATTATACTTTTACTATTTCCTTTGGTCTGAATTTGTGACTTTCTAGTGTCAAAAATGAGTATTTATTTCAAAATCTTAAAGTGTCGTAATCGTCTCTATCTTTTGATTTCGAAAAGAAGCTTGTTTGTGTTTGTCGCTTGAAAGCAAATTCAGATTTGTACATCAACTTTCTTTTTAGCATCAATACTAAGAAAGTCAAAAACAAATACATGCATGTGCATTTGCATATTGGCAGTCTGTTTGGCTTGATTTAGGAAAGTGCATTTACAGTGTGCTATTTGCTCTTTGTGAAAAGATTGTGTCTTTCTTTTCCTCTAGTAGCTAGGATTTTCATTGCATAAAAGAGATAAAAGTTTGTTTATCATCTTTAGATTGCATTTTAGGAATTACATCTACATCTCGTGGTGAACCCAAAAGGAAAACTTCATAAGGAAGATAAACTTAAAATAAATTCAATGAATCTAACAACGCTTTGGAACTTAACGCACAACATTTAGAGGTCTAGGCTAGAGACGTATTCCGGCATCGTAAAGCCTGGTAATTGTTGTCCTCACTGATGGTTGGTTGATTCCTCCACTTTGAGAAGATAAGTGCCAGTACGGACTTGTTCTCCCACGTACCGTCAAGTATATTTTGGGAGACCCCTATAGGCTTAAATCCTTTATCCATAGGAAGCCGTGTCTGCCGCACTATCGATCGCAATGCACTGAACACAACATTCGGGAAGATTGATTGCCGTACCGTAAAAAGTATTCTGCAGTTTTGCAATTGGTTTGGTACTCCCTCTACCTAGATCTCCAGAGCAGTCCCTTTCGTTCCTTTTCAGACTCCTTAACGGAAAAGGTCCATCTGACCACTTGTCACTTCAGGCTCATTAAAAATCGAAGGAGACTAGTCATCTTTTGTTTTTTCTCGACTCTTAAAAATTGAAAAAACAAGTTGTGTCAAAGCGTATAAAAATTTATTTTAAACGGAATATTCATTACCCTTTCCTACGTTGATCTTGGGTTGAGAAAATGGAGTCTACTAACCAAGGAATTCCCCTTGGAGGAAATCCTAGTCCCTTCTCTTGGGGAGATGTTGGTGCACCCCATATGGTCACATTGTCGCTTCCAGGGCTGACAATTGGTTTTCCTGTATGGCTCTTCTCAACGTCTGTCGTTCAGAACACCACTATTCCTGAACAATCGAATCAGTAATTTGACGAGTCCAGAGTTGCCCACCAGCCTTCTACTTCCTCTAATTCTTCCTCTCCTCCTTCCTCTTCGCTTGATGGGGCTGGTAAAGCCAAAATTCAAGTTCCTAACGAGAAGAAGGAAAAGAAGAAGAAAGAGAAGAAGAAGAAGGAGCCAAAGGTGAATGGGGGAAAACAAGTGTCGTCTAATGAAAATCCACACACTGCACCGACCAGGCCTAAATTTCCATGTGTCATTTGCAAGGGAGACCACTTTCAAAGAGATTGTCCTTGCATCCCTCAGATATTAAGGGACTGGTCTCCTCATTTGCACAACCCAGTGTCGTCAACCTCTGATGACCATGTTGAAAGCACACCATCGACTAGTGAAAGTGAAGCCCCAGGACAAAAAGGAAAATATAGATTTCCTTGTAACCTGTGCGAAGGCGATCATGTCATCCACCGTTGTCCCTTCTTAGACAAATCTAAAAGAGTTTTGGATGATCGTTCGGTTTCGCCATTACGACTTCCTCCTGGATATAAAAGACTCTTGCCGAGTCCTTCACTAGTTGAAAATCTGGCTAGCCCGCTCAAGTGGTCGGCTGAAGCGCCTATCATTGAAGATAAACCATCTGGATCCATACCCAACGAAAGTCAAAAGGTCGAGGTGGCAGTTGACTCGGTCGTACCTTCAGAGGTTTCATCTTCAGATGATACAGTCACTGAGGAGAACAAGGATGACACCATCCAAATTCTTTTCATAAGCACAGACTGCAACGAACATAGGGGAAATTTACCCGTTCCTTTACCGCAGGAAGGAAGTTCGTCAGAGTCGTACCCGTCTGTCTATTTGGTCCCACCTCCAAGCAACATAGTTGTCTCCTGCGACTGGAATCAACTAGGCAGACCCCGTTTACCAGCAAGCATACCATTCCAGATTATCGTTCAAATATATAGAATGGCTATGGCCGGTACCATCATAGATGACGGGGCTTCTGTGAGTATCCTTTCCTCAACTGCTTGGAAAGCGCTTGGTTCGCCATCGCTTTTGCCTGAGATGAGAAATCTGACAGGCTTTGATAAAGGAACCAGTCGACCTTTAGGGATCCTTCCCGATGTGCCCATAACATTGAGAGGGAAGACCGTTCGCATGAACGTAATGGTAGTTCAAGGACCCCTAGATTACAATCTACTCCTTGGATGAGACTATATTTATTGCATGGGAGCTATTGTCTCCTCACTCTTTAGAGTAATGTGTTTTCCGCACGAAGGAAGAGTGGTCAAGCTCGTGGACCAGCTTTCATTTCCCGGATCATACAGAGAAAATAGTCATATACCATCCCTGAATGGTCTTTTCACGCAAGAAATGTCTCAATCTCCAGTCCGTCCTCCCGATGAGCACGAGTAATTCGGAGGGATATGGCTGAAACCCAAGGGGCATGCATCCTGGTCTGCTTCGGCAGGAAAACTTCGGGTATAGAGTAGGTTTTCGTGGGAGAATATGCCTAGTCTGTACCCCCGTCTGTGATTGGAAGAGGGGGTTATTCTAGTACAGGATTATCTTGTCAAAGTTATGTTAGGGATGGTCTCACTATATCATCCGTTCACCTTTGTTTATTTCAGTAGACATTGCCAAAGAAGTGTTTTGTTTGCGCTGTGAACAAAACAATCTTTGGGTAACTTGTAAGAGGTAGGCCTCTCTCGATAAAACAAATGTTTTAACGGACTAAAGAAGGGGTAACCTTGAAACTCTGTTTTATACCTGGGGGCATGCAAACCTTTTGGAGTGCAAGCGAAGAGCGACTATTTGTTTTTTAAATTTATTGGACCTCTAACCCTTTAAACTCGTAGGATTGGTTGTCTCCTAACTTACATAAAGAAAGGATGTGGGGCAAAACTCTAAAAATTGTCATTTTATATGAGACATTCTTATCATACGACTGGATTAATCGAGCAGTGTTACTGCAAGGTTCAAGCTCGTTAAAAAATAAACCCGCACCGAGCAAATGTTTCCACCCGCATTTAAGCTCTTTAAAAAATGAACTATTCCCCGGTAAATAACCACCGTGAATGTAGTAATTCAGCCATTAAAGCCTTGGTCGTGTTTGAACCATCACCTCCACTTTTTCATTGGCCGATCATTCACCTCCACTTGATTTTTT
Source organism: Pinus tabuliformis (assembly GCA_031772625.1). Taxonomy (NCBI): domain Eukaryota; kingdom Viridiplantae; phylum Streptophyta; class Pinopsida; order Pinales; family Pinaceae; genus Pinus; species Pinus tabuliformis. Next base: position 910,634,729 of record CM062811.1, on the reverse strand, counting down.
ACCCATTTTGAGGAACAGCTGCGAAGAGTGATTTCACTAGCCATCCTTGTGACACTGCAGTGATTGGAAAATTCTAAACCTTACCTGGAATCAGTTGCTACCCGTTTTATCACTCGTTCCTCAAAAGACGAGTCTCCTTTAAGCTCTTTTCAACTGACTCGTAAAATATGAAAAGATTGCCGAGCCATTGGCCTCTCCAGCTCGTTAAAGGGACAGGAAGTGTTATCCCTCCTCTAGATTTTAATCTTTTTGGACCTGAGGGATTATTACACAAAAAGATCGAGCGCTTGTTTTGTTAGGCTCGTTAAAACTATCAAAAATTCATCCCTTCTCTATTGTTTTATACTTTTTCGGACTTAAGGGATTAGATGACGAAAAAGGAATTTTGGAGTTACCTTTACGTACCTTTTCAGACTCTCTAAAAATGAAAACGACCGAGTTATCTTTGTCGTTAAACTCTTTAAAAAGGTTAATAGCGACAAACTTGTCTTTAGACGAGAATGAGTTTCACTATCGCTAGGCTCATTAAAACATAGCGATGGGTTTGCCCGAAGGGCAAATTATAGAACAAGCATATGTTGTCCTCCTCAAGCTTGACAAAAATAAAGAGGTACTGGTCAGCAATGACTGGGGAAAAATTGGGAAGAAAACTCAAAGAATCTTTATAGGTAGCAAGTCGCTCTTGAACATGACACTTCAACTCCGTGTCCGAGTCGGGTTGGGTTGTTTCATTCACCGGTCACATCACCATGGTCACACCATACCATCCACATTTGGGGTTAATGCTACCAATCCATCACATCAGTGTCGCCGACATGTTCAAGAGAAGTCATCCAGAGAAGTCACCTGTGTCCCGCCCACTACCATACATTATACTCCATACTTTCATGACTGCCACCCTGAACCGTATATCATCAGATCGCTTTCACCTCCATCAAAATCATTTGCTCTGTTCCGTGTCATTGATGTGGGATTCATTAAGGCCCTCCTTTGATGGATCACTTATTGTCGACATCAGCTCATTATCCAAGAAGTTGGTCTGGGAACACCCCATTCAGTACTTTGAAGCTTGCATGCCTCAATGGCAAGTTTCTCACTTCCGGCGATAGGTTTACATCAATGGCCTTCGACCGAAAGATTTTGCGTGGTGTTCGACGCCAAGTCCTTTATTCAAACCACGTGAATTGTACTGTAGTACCTTGAGGGTCATTATCATTATCGGTGATTCCTCTCGCGCTTGTTAACAGTTTACATCATTGACTGGTAATCAAGCGATGTCTTTCCATGTTCGACGCTAGAACATTTCTCACATGGATCGACTTGTACTTCGAGTGAAGATCGGATGAGATTGAAGACCCCGGATCTAGTTTCATCCATTCAGGCTGCGATATATATTCAGGGAAATAAAGACATTAAAATGTACAACATTACAGCACAGATAATCATCCTACCAAAAGGATGATGGCTCTATCAGAATCATCAGTCTAGAATCAGACGATTGTCTATTCTATGTACATGAAAATGAATTTATAAAGCTGAGCATGGGAATGCCCACCTCAGCTAGATCATGAAAAAACAGTATGAAGATAATGTATTGTATTGTATCTTATTACAGGTCTCCTCCCAGCATTGAAAGAACTTCGGATCCTCATAATAAAGCATTTCACCCGATTAACGACCTCATACTTTAGGGGGCAACTGTTATAGACATTTTTGTGCCTTGTAGCTCCAAGCATGAAATGTACATAAACCAAGGGCTCCTAAGTCCCTAAAAGTGTTGTTCTAACCCCTAAAGGAACAAGGTCAACAAATTACAGCTTCTCCCAGAAGTTCTCCACCAGAAACTGCTCAGAATAAGTCAAAACAGGATCATTTCAGCTGCTACACTGGCTAGGTGCGTTGCATAGCACCTAAACACACTAGCTAGGTGTGTTGCAACGCATCTAAATGCACTACGAGGGTGAGTTGGGCAAGAAATGACAAATGGCAGGGCCATTCCGCGAGGTGGAAAGACAATGGAAGCTTCCGGAATCTTCTCCTATGACACTTGCCTCACTGAATTCGACCAAGGATGAGTAAGAGGCCTTCAGTCTCCAAGCGGAAGCAAGAACTGACAGAGAGAAGACACTAATCAAATCATAAGCTGACTCATCCTCCTTGCATACATCTATATATGGATCCCTCATCCCAGAGATACAGAGGCTGGAATTTTGCACATTGTAAGGAATTGCTATTGGTTTTGAGACGGATATCAGAGTATTGGGTGATTTATGCTTTGTTGGAGGTGAAGAGGGGCTTCTTTGCTGGGAGGCTGATGCTGGATCAAGAATCATTGGTTGTAACTCCTCCTCGATCTTCTTGTTTATCAATAAAAACTATTTGAGTTTTTCCTCCATGCTTTTGTATCATTGATGCTTGTTACATTTGTATGGTTAACTTAAATCTGATCCTAAGTTGTTTATGAATATAGATCCATGTCTTTGTATAGTTTTCTTCTTCTGTAATCTTACAGGTACTTGGTGAAGCTGGGCAAGTAAGGGAGCAGGGAGCTGGAAGCTGTCAAATAAGAGAGGGATTGGATCAAAGGATTAGCGCAAGACACAGGTTGGTTCTTTCTATTCCTCTCTATCTATAGTTCATAAAGGAAATACAAAAGTAGTTTTTCTCTGTTTGTTTCTAAGGCAGCTGTCACACCTTAGTGGGATAGAGCGGTTCTAAATAGACACTTTTCCCGGTAACACCATCACAATATTTAAATATGGATGGTGACTGATTAAGCTATGGAGAACCAGTGGATTTCCAACACGAAAGCAACATGATGCAAGTGAAATAACCTTCATGTACAATTGTGCGGTGAATAGTTTTACCTCTAATCACAACTTAGATTGCAAATGCGAGTTGTGGCAGAAGATTAGGAGTATGGTCCTCATGATTAGATACAAAAATATTCAAAGCCAAAGGATCTACTACTCCAATCACTGCTAGTAAATACTTCTTTTGAGCAGGATGACTCTACAACACCTTGAGTGCTGAAATAGCTAAAGCGGTCTAAACTAAATCCTCAACTATGGTGTAATTTTGTGTCGCTCTGACATGAGGATTAAATGTTGACTTATGAATCATTTCTTTAGGAGGTTTGACAGTAAATTTAGTAGCCATTATAATCTCTTTAGGAAGATCCAAAGCAGGTTGAGTAGAGATAGAAGGTTGATCATTAACCTTTCGAGTTGAAGGATTCATGTTTCCATAGTCCTTACTCCTTGTAGCCACCAAGGCACCATCTTATTGCTAATTAGGGAATTAGCTTTAATGATCATTGTTTCTAGATTAACTAATTTGCTAGATAACTAACAAAACTTTCCTTTCCCATGTGTGCCTCTCTTAGGATAATACTATTACTTTCCTTCTAGAGACTCACTTTTGTCTCCCTTCTCATGAAGGCCTCCTTTTACACATTGCAATTGTGGTCTCACATTGTCAACATGCTTGCTGATTTTAAAGGTTATACGGATACTCTCTTATGTTATTCATTGCATCCAAGGAAAACGTTGAGTTATGGTGGCTAGGCTAATAATCTGGATGGGGCTCCTACTCTAAATTGTGTGAGGTCTAATTGGGAGTTCACATCAGGGAGACCCCTTATATGTTGGCAGTATCTAGCACCGTCAACAAACCCCTATACCATAATTGAATATGAATGAACATACTATATATATATATATATATAGACTACCACCATGACCATTAAAGCAATTATATGAGATTGGATGTAAGATATTTTGTATAGCTTTAAATACCTAAGGATGTTTAACACAACATAATAGAATTATCAAACGAAATATCTTATTTCCAAGCTCATGTAATTGCTTTAATGGTCATGGTGGTAGTCTATAGAAAACCCATTCTTAATTTTTCTAACAAATTATGCATTGTTAGGGCTTTAAGTTATGAAAACCTATCCATGAAATTAACAGAGTACGAATCAATAAAATAACATTCAAAAAGAATGAAATGAGGAATAAATGTTAACCTACAATAAATTAACCGGGGTTTAGTTTCAGTAAACTAAACATGTGAAATAAGAGCCTATAAAAATTAAGGGCAGGATTGGAATTAATACCTGAGTGAGCTCGAATATAAAGAAAGTGTAGTGTTGCTACCAAACATTTTAAACATTTAATTACTGATAATTTATTCTAAAGAAAACTTTGGGGAAAAGGAGCTCCAAAATAAGACAAGAAACTAGACATGAAACTTGGAAGCAAGAAGAAAAAAAAATCACTAGTTTGGTAAAAGAAAAGGAGTTACGATGAAAGAGAAGAGGTAAAAATTGTTAGGTTAAATAAAATCCCTGCAAAATGAAAAAGAATATCTTCAGTTAAACCACAAAAGCGAGGAGGTGATTTTGTAAACATTTTCCAGAACATTGAATGATCGAGCGAGTTTGATTAAAGCTAGACTCCTTTATTAGAAAAAACAAAGGGTAATGGTGAAAGGTAAAGTAAGACCGGTTGCAGAGCTAGCAGAGCTCATCCAAAAGCTAAAGGAATGATGAACTGATGAACTGGTGGATGAGGTAGTTATTACACATCATGAAAAACCATATACAATGTCAATCATTGATCAAGCAAGATTAAATCATAGCCATCAAGACTAGTGTACATGTGTATCAACATGATTCGACATGAAAATTAGGTGGAACCACCATTGTAGGCTTTGGTTAAAGTTACATTTTTACAAGTAAGACCAAAATTGTTTGAAATGCGTGTTCTCACAATAATAGTAATTTTTATTGGTGAATTCTAATGGAAAATAGATCACTACTTGGGGGGGGGGGGTTAATCAATAAAGATGGCCTTTATATCAATTTTATAACTTCTTATCATATTATCAATTTTCAACACACATCCACAATATTAGCTTATCAAAATATGAAAGCAACAATAAACTCAAAGCATAATAACTATGGAAAATATCAACACAAGCATGCACACATAAGGACACATGTATTTCTAGTGGAAACCCTTTTGAGAGAAAAACCACCTTGTTGTTATTGTGCTGCTCAATTTTACTATTAATATGTTGAAAAAAATATTTATGGATTAGCTTACAACCATAATCCAAAGGACTTGGCTTCCTTCACAGTATGTTGGAACCTATCAATTAAGAAATTTGTTTCTCTCATGGATCTACGGAAAACTATTCCTTGGAAGCTGCCACAACCAACGATCCTCACCCAACTCCCATTGGAATATCAAAATCATATTGTATGGAGAAACATGTTCCTTCTACTGAATCCAAAAAATCACTTTCTACTCTTAAGCCTCCATGCCTTCACTTCCTCCATGCGAACCACGTTTCATACTTTTTCAAATTGGGCTCTCAATTTTCTCAACATGAGCAACCCAACAACATCATCATTCTGCAACCAAAATCTGAATAAAAAAACTATTCTCAGAGGGGGGAAATTCTTCTCTTCTTCTCACACCATAAGTTCCCAATTATTCTTCTCTCTAAACACTGCCACCTGCAACATGAAAAGTCTAAATATTCTTCCCAAATATAACTCTAATTACTACATACAATACTTTGAATGCTCTCACACTCTCAGCTAGACCAACCAAATGAACTCAAAGCCTTCCTATATCTATCATTTTCTTAGATGGTTAATTCAGTAAATGTTATAGGTAATGGAGCAATCGGCAATTCTTTTCACACTTCTGAATTTGCTCAGATCTAGCTCCTTGACTTCATCAAGCCACTCTCTCCGCTAAATGATGGATATTCTCAAGTTTAACCAACTTCTAGAACCTCCCTAGCATTTTCCAACCTTTACAAGGAAAGCTCTAAACAAAACAAGCATGAAAAACACATAAGAACTTGTTTTTCATGAGGAATGCAGAGAAATTCATGCTTTAGGCCTCAACCACACCCACAAAACTAGAAAATTACAGTTGTAACCGCACTCACAAGCCTACCAAATTTTGGTTGGAACCTGTCATCCGCATGCATAAGCCTGAATCCATGCGGTTGGGATAGAGGATGGAATAAACTTAGTCAAGCTAACTTGGAACCCACCCAAACTTCTTCCAGATCTTGATAAACATTAGATAGATCTTAGGAAGCCATTACCACCTTTGAAACACTTCTCCAAGCCACTACCACACCACCAACATCATCACAAGTCAAACTAGGTTGACTTGAGTACCAACCAACAAATACACTAACACTAGGGCCATCAACCTGCTCCACAACATTTCTACGATCACTATGTTTCTCAATGACATGTCATACATCCGTCAACACCTATACAACCTTCTTCAAACCTGATGTATCATATCATCAACATGTAGACCTAATAAGGGACATGAAAACCTAATTATCAAAGCTCCTCAACTCTAATTATTGTAGCAGCAACCAACACCTTCTTGATTAGTCAACATGATCAATAAGATCATCACATCTCCAATCCAAGTCCTTCTCTACACAATTGATCATCATGGGAAGGCCTCCAAACCAATGTAACACACCACCATCCAACTCCATGCAAAAATCATGATCATAACAACATGATCCAGAGGAACATGAAATCCTCTACTCACACTCTGTATGCAACACCTACAAATCACATCTCCATGCCTGTAGACATGGTGAAACTAATGCAACACATCAACCATATACAATCCACCTATAACCAAACATACAAGTGCTAACCAACTCTTTTTCAACCCAAGCTACCAAGTTGAAATCAGTGGAAACCAACAACATATCTACAACATTGCAACACACATCAATGCCAGCAAATCCATATGTCAATTTACAAATATATGTTAAGTGACTTATGCTGTCAGAGTGCTGAGCTTATGATGTTGAGTTGAAGCTAGAGGAGTGGCACAGGATCAAACTGTATTGGGTGATACTCTTCCTTCTACATTAATAAAGAGCTTATTCCTTTCTCATATTATTGTTCATATCTATGATGCTTATGTGTTTCAATGTCTTCGATTCGATTGGATTATAGTAGATAGATCATGTATGCTTTGATCGTTTGTTGTTTCTGTTTCTCTTTATAAAGGTACCAATTGAGCGAGTTTAGTTCAAGTGGGAGTGACGGGAGTGAATCAACAAGATTAAGGAAGCCAGAGACTACAAGTAAGTTCCTTCATCTCATCCATCTACAATAGGAAAAGGTTAAACTACTTTCTTTCTGTTGTTCTAGGTGTAGCCACCTACCTTGGGAAAATGTTTTTATCTGTAGATGAAAATTCCATGTAACAAATTGGTGACTCCGCTGGGGAGAAACTGTTGTTATTGGTGGCTTACCCTAATAAAATTACACCCTAGTAGAATTTTGCTTAGATTTATTGATCTTATTTTGGTCTTTTTGAAGTGTTTTTAGTCAAAAAATCATGCTTAGGTGTCTCTTCCTCTCCAGCACCAGCGCAGTCTTGGCTTAGAGACAATGCACTACAGTGCACCCTTGGCTTAGAGACAGTGCTTTGTAGCGCAATCTCTCCCTCTCTAGACTACGCCGATTCCTCTTAGGCTAAAAAACTTACCTTTGGCTTGATTTTTCCAAAGTTGCTTCTATTTTTGTTTGCTGAAAGATCAATGATTCTTGTGGTTCTAAAATCAAGTTGTATTTCTTTTCCTAGCCCTACTTTGGTGTTGATTCCTTTATTGTTTCTTAAATTATTTCTTTATCATTATCAATTCATTTTCGAAGTTAGCTTATAGTCAATTAATCTTCTCTAAAAAGGAAGTGTCGTAAAGTCTTCATTTCTTTCAAAAAGGAATTGTCGTAAAGCCTTCGTTTCTTGCAAAAATATTGATTGATTGTATGTGCATATAGTTTCCTTTTGTTCATTTAAACATTAAGGGAATTGAAAATAAAAACTTGCATTATGAAATTAGAGGTTTGTGTGTGCTTATAGGAATAGTATAGGGAAGTTGCATTAAATGTGCTCTTTTCTCTTTGTCAAAGATATGATTGCTCTATCCCTTACTAGCTACGGTTTTCATTGTAAATTGAATGAAAGAATGTTTTTCATGTTAGTTGCATTTTAGGAATTGAAAACATACATCATGTGGTGAACCTTGTAAGGAAAATTCTTAAGTATATCAACTTAAAAGTTATCTCAATTAACCTAATGGAGCATTGTAACTTAACGCATAACATTTAGAGGTATAGGCTAGAGACATGTTACATCATCGTAAAACATAGCAGCTGTCGTTAATTGTCTACAATACATTCCGAGTGTGATACCTCATTCCACGTACGTAAGTATATCGTAGCTCGTCCACATACCTTTGGGTATATAGGGTGGTGTTATAGTATGAAAAGTATAAAGGAATGATCTGACTGTGTGGTTTCACATTAGACAGTGCTAACACAGATTGGGCTTTCACATACTTTCAGGTATATATGGGAGGACTACATTAGGTTTCTATCCATCCTTAGATAATCAAGTCAGCCACCTTGTACACTGTGATACACTAAACACGACATTCGGGGAGATTGCCTGCACGTATGTTAAGTCCTTAGTTTACTGGGGAAATATATTGCAGTTCACAGTTACTTGGTAATCCTTTTGCCTAGATTATCCCTCTTTTGTTTTGTTATGTTATTTTGATTAGAATAAATTAATTGATCATAGATAACATCCTCAACATCACTCCTTAGTTGATCTTAGGTTTAAACATATGACAACAACTTCGGAGTCCCCCGATCAAGGAATTCCTTTTGATGGGAATCCTATTCCTTTCCCCCTTTCAGAAATATTGGTGCTCCTTATATGGCTACATTGTCCCTTCTGGGACTTACCATCGGATTTCTAGTATGGTTGTTCTCAACCTCCTTGGCCCCGCAACTGAATATTCCTACAACTGGAAAAATTCAACCTCCAATTGATCCTAAAGTTGACCCTTCGCCCTCTTCATTAGTTGTTTCTTCCTCCCCTGCTTCCTCTTCACCTGGTGAAAGTATTGGCACTAGTAATCAGGTGGCTAAGAAGAAGAAGAAAGGGAAGAATAAGAAGAAGAAGCAAATCTAGCAGGGGGCAACCAAGAAACCATTGCTTCGAATGAAACTTCTGATGAGAAATCGTCTTATAAGCCTCACAAACTTTGATATCCTTGCAAACTTTTTATGGGAGACCATCTTCTTCGAAATTGTTCTGGTATTTCGCAGATCTTAGAAGAATGGTCTTCTCATTCACATCATCCTGTGCCATCAACTTCTGGAGATCATGCTCGTGAGACACTATCAACTAGTGGTAGTAAAGTTCATGGAATGGAGCGTAAAGTTAAGTTTCCCTATAGGTTTTGTGAAGGGAATCACCCCATTCACCTTTGTCCCTATCTCGTTGAAGCCAAAAAAATGTTCGATAACCATCCTGCTTCTCTGCAACGACTTCCATTTGGTTATAGGAGACTCTCCCTCAATCCTTCACTAGTTGATGAATTGACTGACCCAAATCAATCGTTGATCAAACCCACTCTCTCTGAATGTGAATCCCATGAGTTTATACCTGACCAATCACAGGTCGAGGAAACAGTTGACCGGATTTCATCTTTAGTTAATCATACCTTTCCTATAAAGAGTGAGTATGATACCACTCAGGTTCTTTTTGTTTCTTCAGATTCCAATGAGCTGGGAGCTAACCCTCCTATTCCATCAAGACAGGAGGAAAATCCTCATGTTCCTGTAACTCAAGGGGGTAATTCTCCCGTTCATACGATACCCCCTCCAAGTAGTCTGGTCACTTCATTTGATTGGAATCGACTAGCAAGATGTCATCTTCCTTCTTATGTGCCTTTCCAGATCATAGTATAGGTTTGTAATATGATTGCACCTGATACTATTATAGATGAAGGTGGATTTGTGAATATCCTTTCTTCCATTGCTTGGAAAGCACTTGGTTCATTGCCACTTGTGCTTGCTACCCAGAATCTGTCGGCTTTTAACAAAGGAACCAGTCAACCATTAGGGATCCTTCCTTAGTTGCCTATTACTTTGGGATGGAAAATTATTTATATCAATGTGATGGTAGTCCTAGGCCCTTTAGATTACAATTTACTTCTTGGGTGTGAATATGTTTATGACATGGGAGCTATTGTTTCAACACTCTTTTGAGTAATGTGTTTCCAGCATGAAGGTAGAATTGCCACCATTGACCAACTTTCATTTCCCGATCCAAATATGGCTTCCAGTCAACCATCTTCCCTAAATAGTCATTTTGTCCCAATGGTATCTTCCCTACCATGGGTAAATTATGTGGCAACCCGTTCCATGCCTACATTAACTAACGATCAATTCTGTGATGTTGTGCATTATGTACTGGGGGAATTGGAACTAAATCTCTCTAATGGATTCCTTGCTACGTATCCCTTCCAGAGCATTGTTCTCCCATCTGGTGAGAACATCTTGGAAGTCATGACCTCTTATGGGTCGTGATCAAGGGTATGAGGATAGTTCTTTGTCTTGTGTCAACCTCATTAAAAATGAAACAAAGGGCATAAGGATAGTTCTTGGTCTTGTGTCAACCTCATTAAAAAATGAAACAAAGGGTATGAGGATAGTTCCTGGTCTTGTATAAACCTCGTTAAAAAATGAAACAAAGGGTATGAGGATAGTTCCTTGTCTTGTGTCAACCTTGTCAAAAAATGAAACAAAGGGCATGAGCATAGTTCCTTGTCTTGTGTCAAGATTGTTAAAAAATGAAACAAGGAATATGATGATAGTTATTTTACTGTGTCAACCTCATTAAAAAATGAAACAGGTCCTAGAACATAGTTCTTTGTCTTGTGTCAAGCTATTTAAAAAATGAAATAAGGAATCTGAGAAGAGTTCCTTGTCTTGTGTCAAGCTCATTAAAAAATGAAACAAGGTCCCCTAGACCAAAGTTCCAATTTGAGTCTTTGATTAGATCTCGTAAAATCCAGTTGAATCTTTAACTTGAGCTTGTAAATGATCCTTCATTCCATCTATTAGAGTCCTATAATAATAGGATTCATAATTTTGAATTCGCTATGGTTAGTCTTGTAATATTGTACATACTTTTTCTTTCTGCAAAATGTTTTCCCATATTAAAAATAAAAAATGTAAAGAGGGTAAGTCCTAAAAGAATAATCAAAGGACTAAAATAAACAAAAAAGATAAAAAAGATATAAAAAATATGAACCCCAAAAAAGAGATAAGAATAGATCATGAAAGTGTGCAAATTCAAATGCCACTCCTTTTACTTTACTTTGCAAAATAATATTGTGTGCAGCTTGTCAAAAATGCCACAAATCCATGATGGTCAAAGTAGTTTAAACTTGATTCATTCATGCTTTAAATTTCATGTTAATAGATAGAGAATAAAGATCTAGACAAACTGTTTAATCTTGGCAGATCAGTAGTTAGGTAGAGAATAATAATGAGCTCATTAGTTTAATCTGAGACATTGGATGTTATAAGGTTAGAATTAGATAGTTTACTTATCAAAGAAAAAGAAATAAAGGGTAGGTAGAAGAATTTTTGCAAGTGCACAAGGTTGCTAAGTCAAAATCACCTTCATCATGCTTAATCCTATGTTTCATGTGCAGGAGGAATTGTCAAAGAGAAAGGACATTCACTAAAGCTTATTTACTAATTTCCCCTCATTTCACTAGACCCACACATATTTGTTTTATTAATTTCCCCTCATTATCCCTTAATTACTTTTCATCCCCTAATGTTGTCCCCTTCTTGGTTCCAAAGCACCCCTTCCCTCTTCATTTCCCCTTTGTAAAAACCCTTTCCCTTCATTTTGACCTTTTATCCCTTTGTTTCACACATTTCCCTAGACATTACCCTTTAAAAATCATTCCCCTTTCCCAAAACCCCTTTCCCTAGTGTGAAACCCATTCCCATTAAAAATAATACATTGCCCCCTCACTAATTTCCCTTCTTTCCCTTAGAAACCCACTAAACCCTTTATCCTAAGTTATTTCGTAAAATACTACTTTATATATTTAAACCACCACTACAATTTCTTGACCCTCACTAAACCTTAGCAAGTATTAAACCCTCCGTATTATTTAACCCCGGGCCCCGCCAACCACATCCCAACTCCATCTGTGCAACTTCACCGTGCGATAGCCCTCCAATCTCCCACCTCCAAATCCAACAACGCATATCCATATTGCACAGTTTCATCATCTGATAGTTAAAGGTCCAAAAGCACGTGAGATTCGCGGTTTTGGCCGAGCACTATTTTTCTACATGGTGGCACTAGTTTATATCCCGTGCTTGTGAAAAATACCACCCTCCACCCAAAAGCAATGCAATATGGCATAAAACCGCCTCCTCATGTAAAACAAAACTAGCCACTGTTCATTTACCAAATCTCACACCAAAATGTAACCATTGTTGGTTAAAAAGCTGAAAAAGCCCCCTTTCACTCTTTTCACTCATTTTCGCTGTAAAAAACCTATGTTAACCAATTTTGAAACATTGAACCTCTACGCAACCGTTTTAACCACCTTTTGCAACTAGAAGACACTACAAACACCAAATTGAAGCAGAAAATAGACAATTGAAGCCTTAGAAACTGATGTTGCTACCGCAGAACCCTATTTGTGCACCAAATCATCATTTTCGAGGTATTCTTGAAAGGACCAGAATGACCATATAATTTAAGCTATGCATAGTAATTATCAAAAGGTTAATTAATTAAATTAATTTAAAAACCTTGCTAGACTGAAGAAAACCTTATTGTGCATCCAAAAGCCCTCTTATACATATTGTAATTACCCTCCCCACTGTTCCAGAACTTCTAACCTTACTCCTAAAGCCAGAGAAAAATTAATTCAGTTGAATAAACCAAATTATGGCTTCCCAAAGCACTCTAGATGTAAGACCCCTGCAAACCCCTCACCTGGATATTGACCACCTCCCATTGGCCGACAGAGATTTTCAAATTAAAGACATTGTTTCCCCTAGCCATCTACTGAAACTCCACTACTGGAGTAAAGATAAATTCTTGAACCAGAATGATGACATTCACCTATGGGAATCAAATTTTCCCAAATACTTTTTCCCATAGGTATACCTATTCCCAGAAATCATCCACTTCTGCCAAGCTTGCTATGTACCAAGTCAAAGAGCCTTAGTCTCTCCTGATCAATAGATTTTATTCACCATTACTGTAGAGTCAATAAATCAAATGTTGCAGATCTAGCCAAACCCAAATGAGACCCCACTTTCCATTGAAGCCTTACTTGAACTCTACACAAAGATGGACCTTCCCAAGAGAGCTCAAATCTTTCAAACTTTCATCATAGAAGAGTGTCATACTCCTACAGATAGTCCTCCATATGATGCCACCATTTTCTCTGAGAGAGCCAGACAAATTATAACCAAGCTCTCTTGTATTCTAGGATACACCACTGATGAACATGTAGATGAGGCTATACTTTCTTTCCTTTCTACTTTTTTCCCAGACAAGCCTCCAGCTATAGTTTTTAACTTTGCTCAGTTTTTGGAAAATAGAATCCATGAAAAGTTTATTAGATTTCCAAATGAAAGAGTATTCAAATACTCTTCAATATTGTTTCACATGTTCCTATATTTTCAGTCAGAAAGGTTTCCAATCAAAATCCAAAATTTAGACATTAAGGGCTATCCAAGATCTATCATCTTTTGAACACCATTAATCCAAATATATTCCATTGTTTTTAGTTATAAAGAGTTCATTGATTCCTTTGTTCATCCAGTTGTAAACATGCTAACCAGTAGCAATCAACCCAGGATCAATGATGAGATGAAGAGAGTTTTACAATTGTCTAAAAATAGTAGAGTGGGAGACTAGTATCTATACCAAGACCACATAGAAATCAAGATATATGGATGACAGCTCACTCCCTACAAGCTGCCCAAATACCTCCCCATGACGATGTTTGCATTAGAGTATTTCAGGAATATCATAAACTCAGATGCGGTCAATTTTCTGTTAGCTAGGAAGAAAACACAGTTCAAAATCAAAAACCAATTGGGCCCTTTTATTTGTAATAACAGGGAAGTTGGGAAAGAAGCAAAGAAAATTTTACAACAAATGAAGTTCACTAGCAGTTTTGTGTGGTAGTATGACCCTAATGGAATTATAAACAAGTTAAGTCTCAAGTTCAAATTAAGCCCTTTTGTGCATGAGTCTAGGCCAGATATTAAGAGATATGCCAACCAGTCAGAGTGGTTGGAAAATACCTTAATAGATGTAGAAAATACCTTGATAGATGTGGAAAGGCAGATATATACTAGTTCCTTCCTCCATGTTCCAACCCTACATGAACAAATGGGTATTAGTCCCATTCTACAGACTCTAGCCATGCAGGACATAAATGTAAAAGGAACTAGGGAAGAAGGTTCTAGCTCTGGAATGGATACTACAGATGATAGGTTTGAAATCAATTACAGGAAGAAGCCCAAGCTTAATCCTGTAATTGAGCAAGAGGACACCATTGAGATAGTTGAAATCATTGATACTGACACAATGGTTGAAAAGAGTAAAGGTCCAACAGTTTCAGAGGAAACTCATCAACCTTCTACCTCAAATACTCAAATTATTGAAAAATAGCTTAGTATTGAAGTCTCTTCATCCAGCAAACTAGTGGATAAAGAGAAAGATATAAAAGAGAAGTACAAAGAAATCAAGTTGAATAATGAGGCATTAAAGGCTTAAACATATGACCAGTACTTCAAATAGACACCTGCCAATCAGAATAGATTAATGTCAGCCTTTGACATTAAAACTGTTAAAACGAAAAATGACCTTTATGCAGCCTATAGTCCAGCAACCTATATCGTCAGCAGACTACAGGAAGGCAGAGTTGAAGTTTTTGGCATGGATGTTCACCTTATTGATCAAATTGAATTCCATAAGTAGGCAGCTGAAATGATTTACTCTATAATGACTCATAAAGCAATGAGTGTGCACAAGCTTCAAAGTTCGCTAGACAACATCACAGCATAGTTTAAGATAGAGAAGGCATCCTCGCAGGCCAAGGATGACATAATCAAGTCACCGGAAGACTTGGTAATTGAAATTGGATATAATCCAAATGATATCAAGGCTGCAAAAAAACTAATAAAGAAGAAAAATGAGAATATTGTTGCTTTGAAGGAACAACTAAAGTTGCCTCCTTCTAAACATCCATGGACCAAGGAGGCCCTAGCGAGCCAAACCCAGCAGGAGGAAATGATGGATCTCATTCTTCAACTAAATGCTCAATTGAAAGAAATGGAGAATGAATTTTACAATTTAATATGGTTGAAACAAGCTAGCCTTGAGACAACCACTATCATTGTTATTCCTATAGTTACTATAGTGGTTCCTTCAACTTTGGTAGCTTCATTGGCCCCAACAGCTCCACTATCTACAACACTTCCCCTTGCAATGGCAACTACATTAGGAACAGGTTCAACCACAGCAGCATCTCATCCAAGTGATGAAGTAAGAAAATTGGTCAAAGCCATGGAGGACATGTCCATTCAGACCACTGGAATAAATAGACTTAAAGAACAAATAAGAAGTCTAGAGGATGAGAAGAAACTGGCTCAAATTATGCATAAAAATGAAGTACATAAGTCAAACAAGTTGACTGAGAGGATAAAGAACTTGGAAAAGGAATTAACATTAAAGGAGCCACTTGCCCAAGCAAAAGAGTAGCTATGGGTCAATATCATTGACTCTGCCAATGATATTTGGCCATCTATACAAGTTATCTTTGAACAAAATGATTTAGTCAAAGAGGCTAGTGAAGCAATTCAAAGAGTTAAGGCCGAACTTGGAAATATGCCAGAAGAAGCCTCAAGAATAATCCAATTCCTTAACTCAAAGAATAAATATGAATTGCAGGAGCTTGACATAGCTGATAAGATTGGCACTATACTAGAGGTGAAGAAAGTTATCACCAAGAGGAACTTGATGATGCAGCTTGAAGACAAATGCCAAACCATGGAGCTAGCTATAGTTAAGTTCATGGTCAAATTTGATGATTTGAGGTAGAAAGGTCTGCCAAATCCATTGGTAATAAATGATAGGTTAATGCCACATGAAGAATATAACACAAAAATCAGAGAAGTGGCAAGAGAGCAAGCCAATAGTTCCTTTATGAAAGGGATGCCTATAGGAAAGGTTCTTTACCAGACTTTTGAGAACCTATTTTACCTCCAGCATGAGGTAAAACATCCTTTTGTAAACAAGCCCACCTTTGCAAAATACACGGAAGCTAATGAAGTCTATAGAAGAATGGTAAATATTAAATTACCAAATATAGAGACTTGGGAAAAATTAAATGATTTACTGTGAAAATGCAAGGTAAACAATAGATACAGCGTAGTGAAAGAAAAGCAGCATATCAGCTAAGTCAAAGACTATCATATGAAAGAGTATCAATCAAAAGGAAAAGTTAAAGAATAGTCAACGTGGAAGACAAACATCAAAGGAGAAATAGGGACAGCTTGTAGCAGTTACATATATGTCTTTATCTTCTTGCATTGGGATTTTTCTTTTCCCTTGAATGATTCCCAAAACAGTTTGGGATATTTTGTAATAAGTTTTTGTATAAATACTTCATAATTCGAAGTATAGAGGGTGGATTGATTAAAAATTTCTATAGTTGTATTGATATGAAACCTAAGGGTTCATTGTACCATTTTTTCAAGTCAGCAGACTGGACTGAGAAATAAAGGCATTGCATTTACAGGATTCAATTATTGGGCCACTTCAGTGAATTATTTTTCATTTGTCAAATTGTTATACACTTAAGTGTTTCACATACTTGCATGTTATCTAAATTGAATGAAATAACTGGAATATTATTACAGAATATGTTTAAGTACACTCTGTCCTAAATAGTTATTCATTTTAATGTTTTCTTATGATATCTGAAGTAGGGAATTCTTCATTTCTCTCTAGTTTTGATTGGCCTCTATTATTTCCCTCATTATCCATTTTGAGGAACCCTTAACTGCTCCTTGACCCCGATTGAAAACCACTTCACCCTCCAGCCTAAAAGATCTGAATTTACTCAGCTACCTTGCCCTATAAACACTATCTTTAGAACTTGATTCAGTCCTGTTTTCTTGACACTTGACCCCATAGCCCAATGGTAAAGGACATCCCTCTATCCATCTAAGTTAGTGATTCCACCACCAAATCAAAATCAAAACCCAATCAAAATCTTAAATAACTAGCCTAAAATCAATTAACTCAACAAAGTTAAATCATAAAGAGAGAGCCCTCTCTAAGCATTAGGAAGGCTAGATCCTGATCTCAAAAGTAGGTTTGTGGTTACCTCTAATATTTATTTTGACACAAGATAACAACTCGAGGGAAATTTTGGAGTGATAACACCATCCACCTGATAGCCATGAGTAGTCTACTTAGGTGAATGTAATGAAACTTGGGGGGCATGCACCTCGAATTGATTCATCATGTTGGGGGCATGTAAACCAATTCCAAGCATATCTTTTCATTTCAAGCTTGTGTAAACATGAAACTAAATCCAAGCATAGTTACCTATGGTTCATGCTTGTGTAAAAATGAACCCATTTCCATTTTAACCCTTGTGATTTCTATTCTATTAGCCTCTTTCATCATATGAGCCTTGATTTTTCTCCTTCCATCGTCAGTATCTGCTTGGACGATCATACGCTTTCACTTGGTTGTTTTACCCTTTTTGAGGAACATATGCAATGAGTGGTCTTATTAGTAAGCCTCTTGACCATTACATGTTTTGAGAAGTTCCAACATCACAGGAACTAGTTTCTATCCTATACACCACTCGTTCCTCTAAGTGGAGTCCTTGTTAAGCTCTTTTCAGACTCTTGAAACATGAAAATAGTGTCGGGTGCTTGTCCTTTTCAGCTCGTAAACATATTGGAAACAACATCTACTCAGTAAAAGTTTAACCCTTCTCCGGACTGAGATAGATTACTTACAAAAAAGGAATACATTGATCAAACATGGTCAATAGGTTCTCTCTTGTATGATTTTATGCTTTTTCAGACTTGAGAGACAAATTTATGGGAAAGAACTTGTAGAGTTTTCTTTTTGTCCCTTTTCAAACTCTCTAAACATGAAAAGGATCAAGTTCTCTTTGTGGTTAAACTCGTTAAAACATCAAATAGCGATAAACTTGTCCACCATGACAAGACCAAGTTTCACCTTCGCTAGACTCGTTTAAACATCACATAGAAATGGATTCACCCGAAGGGTGGAATTATACTACAAACATATGTTATCCTCCTCAAGCTTGTTAAAAAATAAATAGGTACTGGTCAACAACGACTGGGAAAAATGGGAAAAGGGATAAATCACTTTATGGTAGCAAGTCGCTCTTGAACATGACACTTTCACTTCATCTCCGTGACTATTTGGGTTGGGTTATCTGCTTGATCGTTAGCATACCTATGGTCTATCACACCATCCATCACTTTTGCTTTTGGTCAATGTTGCTAATTCATTCAGTGTTGCCGACATGTTCAAGAGAAGTCACTCAGTAAAACTCATCCTTTGCAATACGCATAAACCTTCATTTTCATGACCTCCATTGTTGAACCTTGTGTCGTTAGTCACATTCTGTCTCCAAAATAATTACACTTGTTTCATGTCGTTGATGTGGGATACATCAAGTCCCTCTTGCGATGAGTCGCTTCTTGTCGACATCAGCACATTATCCAAGAAGTTGACTTAGAAACACCCTTTTAGTACCTTGGGGATTGCATGCATCAATGGAAAGTTTCTCACTTCTGGTGATAGGTTGACATCACTGGCCTTTGACCAAAAGACTTTCTATGGTGTTCAACATCAAAAAATCTATTCACACCATGTAGAATGTACTGTAGTACCTTGAGAATCATTATCATTATCGGTGATCTCTCTCGCATTTGTTAACGTCTTACATCATTGGCTAGTAATTAGACGATGTCTTCCCATGTTCGACCTTAGATCACATATTCACATGGTTATACTTGTATTTGAGCAAACGATTGAACAAGATAGAAGCCCCGGATCTAGTTTCATCCATATGGGTTGCGATTTTAGGAAAGTACTAAATCATCTATACAATGGCTTTACACTGATGGTCATCCCATCGTGGGTCTATATATGTAGACGAATATCTATGTACATGTAACGAAAAGTTTCTATGTTGAGTATGGGTATGCCTTCCCTTAGCAATTCATGAAAAAATAAAATATCATGATGTTATGTATTGTAATCGATGTAGGTCACTGTCCGCTTCAGTTCCTCTCCATCACATCGTAAAGCATATCACTTAACATTATCATTTTCGACTTCATGCTTTAGGGGGAAACTATTACAGGTCTATTTGGGCACATCACTCCCGACATTCAAATCAGTGCTTTTAGGGCTCATCAAACCCTAATTCAATTGTTACATGCCTTAAAGAAGTCAACTCATTGAATGCCTCCTTCTATGAAAATTTCATGGCCTGAAGTCCTCATCAAAAGCCTCCATGGGATACCAACGTAGCCTATGCCTTGAGACAGTGCACGACAGAGCAAGCATGCCCACTGTGGCCTACACTGCAGTGCACTTAGGCCCTCTTTAGCCTATGTTGGGTGATATTGATCGAAATTTTCATAGGGTTTTGGGAATATTCCTTCATTCTAGGTGACTCTAGAAGGTTCCCATCTCTTATCCCCTCCTATGAGCTCAGCATTGGATAGGCTAAGGATCTATTAACCTCCTATCCTCTCATCCCTTGCTCAATAGAAACTAATTCCAATACTGAAAGCCATTCAATACCCTCATTTATGACAAAACCACCTCCATTTCCTATAAATTGAGCACTCATCATAGTGATCAAGGGGCTAGAATCTGAAGTTTGTAAGGAAATTCT
Source organism: Pinus tabuliformis (assembly GCA_031772625.1). NCBI lineage: Eukaryota > Viridiplantae > Streptophyta > Pinopsida > Pinales > Pinaceae > Pinus > Pinus tabuliformis. The sequence continues at coordinate 910,614,839 of CM062811.1, read as the reverse complement.
GTTGGTTTGAGGATTGAGCTTATGTTAAGCGATGTTATGCTGTCGAAGTGTTGAGATTTTGATGTGGTGAGGGTTGAACTAAAGCTAGAGGAGAGGCACAAGATCAAACTATATTGGGTGATACTCTTCCTTCTACATTAATAAAGATCTTATTCCTTTTCTCATATTATTGTTCATATCTATGATTCTTATATGTTTCAATGTCTTTGATTCCATTGGATTATAGTAGATAGATCATGTATGCTTTGATCATTTGTTGTTTCTATTTCTCTTGATACAGGTACCAATTGAGCGGGTTTAGTTCAAGTGGGAGTGATAGGAGCGATTCAAAGGGGATTAAGGAAGCGAAAGACTACAAGTAAGTTCCTTCATCTCATCCATCTAATATAGGAAAATGTTAAACTGCTTTTTTTCTGATGTTCTAGGTGTAGCCACCCACCTAGGGAAAATGTGTTTATCCATAGATGCAAATTCCATGTAACAGCATGGGAAAAAAATTGAATTCTAGCATAGCTTATCATCCTCATACTGATGGTCAAACAGAAAGGACCAACTGGATCTTATAATACATGCTAAGAATGTATGTCATGGATAGGCCCACTGAGTGAAAAGGCTATCTCCACTTAGTTGAATTTATCTACAATAATGGATACCAAACTTCTTTGAAAATGAGTCCTTTTGAGGTGATGTATGGGAGATGATGTAAAGTACCCTTTATTTGGTATCATATTGAAGATAGGTTGGTTTTGGTTCCAAATATTTTAAATGAGATGGAAGATATATTTAAACAGGTGAAGAAAAAATTGAAAACAACATAGGATCGGTAAGAAGAGTTATGCAGATATGAAGAGAGTTTAAAAATAATTCAATATTGGTGACCATGTTTATTTGAAGGTGAAACCAAAGAAGAGCACACGTATACTTGGAGATTGCACCCAGTTATCACCCAAATACCGTGGACCTTTTGAAGGTAACTTGGGAATTGGAAAATGCTTTTAAAGAATCATATCCATCCTTATTTTGAAAGTTGGGATGAATTCCAAAGTTTAAGATAAGACATCAGGATAGTGTCAAGATCAAGTGGAGGAGAATGTGATATCCCCTAACTTGGAGTTTATATTGTAAATTTGTATATGCTTAGTGTGTTTATTGTCTTGATTTTAAAAGACTTATTTGAAAACTAGTTTATCAGTGTTGTATCACTGGTAAATATTTAATGTAATTCTATGTTATTATATATGTTAATAAAAATAAAGGAATTTGGAAATTATTGTTGAAGCTACACCTGGTTGAAAGAGATAAAGCCTCATGTATATGTTGGTATATGATTACCCATATTAATTAAGTCCTAGGAATATAATCTGAATGATTATATTATCAATGATAATGAGAATGGGAATGATTGATCAATAACTTATCTTAAAGATAGGAAGATATCTTTGAGAGTGGTGAAGTAGGGCTCATAAATGATTTATTAACTACCCACCACTTGTTGGATGAGGTGGAGGCAGTTACCAACTACATATTGTTTTGGTAAGGGGTATTTTGGTTTGTATTTTTCTAAATATAATTCAAACAGTGGAAAACTAGGTGAGAGGAAAAACTGTGACAAAATAAGTGTTGGCATTTTGGCACAGGTATGGCGCTATGGTATAGGTGTTGTCCTTGATGGCAACTCACTTTGGTGACAGATCTCAGTTCAGATGCTTAGAATGAAGGAAATCTTGTATATGCAGGTACAACTTGCAGAATACGCGTATACACGCGGTTTATACATTTCAAAGTCGCGTATGCGTATACACGCACTTTTATGCACATGAAAGCGCGTACATGGTGGGAAAATTATTTTTGGTCCGTGGTTCTTAGTCCTTGGAATTTGAACCTATGGTTGTGGACCATTGTATCTCGTCGGGAGTGTTGACCCTAGGTTTTTGGGCCCTTGGTATTGTTTATTATGGTTTTGGACCATGGTATTGTGCAAGGCCTATAACTATAAAAGAGGAAGGAGATCATGTGGCAAGGCACCATCTGAATTATTGAATATCTGATATTGTGATAGATCTGGAATACTGGTGATTGGGTTATGGTGCAGATCTAGATCTGAATAAAGGAGGAACCTGAGCGCAAGGACTATTGGTGGATCAAAATCTCAAGGCTTGAACATTGGTATCTCTGTATGATTTTGATCTGTTATATGTGGCGCACTCTTGATCTATAAATCTGGGCTAACTAATGTCTGAATGCTTAAAAGAATAAATTATCCTTTATAAGATCTGTACGCAGGTTCAGTAAATTGAAGGTGCGTATACACGCTTTTTATGTGAATGAAAGACGCGTATACGCAGGTTGGTTGTGGTACAGACGCGTATACTCGCAGGTTGATGAACAATGAAGTAGCGTATATATCTTGATTTATGTTCTAGCTGCTTCTGTTTTATTGCTACAGTGCTCTGGGTTCAGAATTGGTGTTTGATTACAGTTACTGTTTTTTGGGTACAGTGGTCAGAGAAGTGCTTATTTGTTTCGGTTTTGATTGGTGAAAAGGAGTTTGGGTTATGCAGAAATTCTTGATGTTACTTGTGGATTCAGTCTGAAAATTAATGAAACGAGGTCCCTGAAAGCAAAGAGAAGGTTGCAGCCTTCTGCATGTAGGAGTCTGCATACTAGTATCTCAAGCTAATACAAGAACTAAGGGGTTTGGAGCTCCCTTCCAGGAAAGCTGGAAAACGAGAGAGAGTTGTAGCTCTCTGCAGGTTGCAGCCTGTGTACTGGTAAAGTCTACTCCAATACAAGACATTGTAAAGAGAAGTTTCTAATTAAAAACAAGATAGAGACGAATTGCAGCAGGGGGTTTTCACCCACATTGGGTTTCCTCCTTATATCTTGTGTTCTTGTGTGTGATTGTCTTCTGCTCTATTTCACTGTCTCTGGTACTGTTTATGTGCATCTGAATCACAGATTAATAAATGACATCTGAAAGATAATTCAATTATAAGTCTGCTTTATATACGCGAGTTTCTTTATCTGTAGTTGCGTATATACGCGGTTTTTATTAACTGAAGTAGCGTATATCATCTGGAATTTAAAAAGGGAATATTTGGCTTGATAATACTGATTCACCCCCCCTCTCAGTATTATTTCCAACAATTGGTATCAAAGTAGGTCCTTCTGAAACAGCTTGATCGCTTGAAGGAAGATCTTTCATCATGAGCAACTGCGAGAGGGAAGCATCAATCAGGCCACCGGTTTTTTATGGGACAAACTTCGTATATTGGAAGGTAAGAGTTACTGCCTATCTTCAATCTTTGGGTACAGAAGTCTGGGATATCATAGATACAGGATATACTTTTCCTGCAGCAACTACAGATTCGGCTAAGAAGAAGAAATATGAAGAGCAAAACTTCAAACCCTCAGGATTCAGTATGAAAATCTCAAGATGTATAATGATGAAAGTGTGGCTAACTATTTTCTTTGTGTGGATGAGATTGTTAATTGCATGAAAAATTTGGGTGAAGAAATAAAAGAGGTTGTTGTGGTTGAAAAGGTTCTAAGATCTTTGTCACCTAGGTTTGAATCTAAAGTTTCTGCTATAGAAGAAAAGGAGAATCTACAACATCTTAAAATGTCACAACTACATGGAATTCTAACTGCTTATGAAATGAGGAAAGGAGGTCCATCTGACAGGAGAGAAGCTACCTTCAAGGCTTCAGGCAAAGGAGAGTACTATGAATTAGGACATGGGTCAAAATAAGAAGAAGAATCAAATTTTGTCAAAAATATTCAAAGGGGTGCTGTACGATTCCGAGGAAAGGAACCTGTTAGATGGAACAAGAAACAAAATCCAAACAAGAAAAGCTATTACACTCATGAAGATAGTGATGGACTCTCAAATAGTGACGAAGATGAATGACGTAATGAGTATAAAATTTTAATGGATTTTGAAGATGATGAGTACATGGATGCTATAGATGTAGAGGGTTTTTATAATGAAATGTCTGATCTCAAAGTTTGCTTAGAAGAGAAAAGTGCAATTATTGATTCTCTACAATGTCAACTGGCTGAAAGGGAAAAACATCTTGAAAAATTGGAATGTGAAATTGTTTGTCTTAGAAAGGAGATTGAGAAAACAAAAGCTATTAATCTTAAATTTGTTAAAGGATCTGAAACTCTGGATGAGATTATCAATGTGCAGCGTTCTCCACTAATCAAGACAGGTCTGGGATATAATGGAGAAACATCTCAAGCATCCACATCCAAAAGTTATCTTGATGCAGCAAGGAGGAGCGAGCAAAGGCCTAATAGAAATCATCAGGTAAATCAGGGACAGTTTACCTCAAGAACAAACAAAGACTATCAAGAAAATTGGGGGCAAGCTACCTTAAGGACAAATAAAAGCTACAATCAACCACAGGTAAAATCTTCTCAATTTTCCTCAAGAATGGATGTCAGTAGAAACTACAATCGGTTGGATGATAGATTTGATAATCGCAGGAGTTTCTTCAATGGCCAATGTTTCTCTTGCCATAATTTTGGTCACAAAGCAGCTCAATGTGTTGCCTATAAAACAATCATGACTAGAGAAGCCCAAAAACAAAGGAATATGACTGGGATCACGAAAAGGACCTATAACAACTTTTCGGCCCTTGAAAATGAAGTTGAATGTTCTATTTGTAATAACTTTGGTCATGAAGATTCTGAATGCAGGAGCAGGTTTTGGAAGACAACTCAGAAGGAACAAACCTCGAGTACTAGAAGATGGAGAATGAAGGAACCACAACCAGAAAGATGTGGGATAGCCTTTTATGCAGAAGGACAGGAAAATCTATGGTATATCGACAACGAATGTTCAAAGCATATGACAGGGGATAAAGAAAAACTTGAATCATATACTGCATTAGAAAAAGGGAAGAAGGTTTCTTTTGGAAACGATTCCCCTGCAGCCATAAAAGGAAAAGGTACTGCTCAGTTGAAAGAAAAGGTCAAAGCTGGAAATGTGTTGTATGTTGATGGATTGAAGCATAATCTTCTGAGTGTCAGTCAGATGTGCGATCAAGGAACCAAGGTAATATTTAGATCAAATGGATATCGTGTTCGTGATCTTGATACAGGTGAAACAGTGATCAAAGGTATAATAACTCCAAATAATCTATACATATTTGAAGAAGGACAACAACAATGCTATTTGAGCAAGGATGATGAACACTAGTTATGGCACTGAAGGTTGGGGCATCTAAGCTTTTCACAAATAAGGAAAGCATGCAAATACCAAGCAGTTCGTGGTCTTCCAGATATCAAAATTACAGACAACACCATATGCAAATCATGTCAGTTTGGTAAGCAAACCAGAACTAACTTTCCTGAGAAGGAAGGATCAGCTAGCAGGCCTCTTGAGCTAGTTCATACAGATGTATGTGGTCCATCTAGGAAAAGGTCACCTCAAGGAGAAGAATACTTTCTATTATTCATTGATGAATTTTCTAGGATGGTTTGGATAGGACTGATGAAGCACAAAGATGAAGCGTTCGAAAAATTCAAATCTTTCAAAGCATTGGTTGAAAACGAATCAGATCGCAAAATTAAATGCCTCAGGTCTGATAGAGGTGGGGAGTTTACCTCAAATGAGTTTTTCGATTTCTGTGAAGAACATGGAATAAAAAGGGAATTCTCTACAGCTAGGACTCCTCAACAAAATCGAGTAGTGGAAAGAATGAACATAACGGTTCAACAAATGGCTCGTGCTATGCTTGATGAGTCTGGAACTCCCGCAACCTTCTGGGGTGAAGCGGCTTATGCTGCGGTGGTTATTCTCAACAAAACAAATGTCTGGGTAAATAGCACTCAAACTCCTCATGAGCTTTGGTATGGTGAGACTCCCTCAGTAAAACATTTCAAAATTTTTGGAAGCAAATGCTGCATTAAGAATAATGATGAACATCTTGGCAAGTTTGAACCTAGAGCTGATGAAGGCATTGTTGGGCCTCACAATGGTCCCTATTTTCACTCCATTATTCACCAATATATTTACATTTTACCTTCATGTCACCTCCATTCCACCTCCACATCATTCCATTTACTTCATTATTGGGTTATAACTATGCTTTTCCAAAGTTTATTAATTCTTAACATTTTTAAGTGAATTTATGGCTAAGCTTTAGAAAATAAGATGCTTATACTTATACCTAACAATTAGAATGAGTTTGTTGACATGTGTAGGCACAAAGGAAGCTTCCAGGGCATCTTTATGTGGCCTTGAATGATCAAATTCGAATTTGATAAGATAATCCTCATGGAAAAGATCATGGAGAAGATCATGGACCTCATGGAGGAAATCATGGAGGATAGGGTTATGTGTCTAGATGGTTGAGAAATGTATGGAACTAAAGGAGAGATTAGTGGATCATAATTATGAGTTTGTTATCTCATCTCATTGTATAAATAGGAGTACCTCATCCATTCCAAAGGGAGGACTCTTAGAGCATTGTATCCAACTGATGATAGAATAGAATAAAGCTTGATTTTACATATAGTTTCATTATGTAGTTTTAGATATAGGTTTTACATATATTTCCATTATGTAGTTTTAGATTTAATTTTCCTTAATGTAGTATATGGAATAATTTGTCTTGTTCTTAAGAGAATTGAGCTCACTCTAAAAGGATGAGAGAAACATGTTATTTCATATTAGATCTTATTTCATTTAATTGCTTAGATGTTTGATGTTTGAGGATTTGTTTATGATTGATGAATGAGTTTTAAATTAGCATCTAATCAGCATATGAGAGGACAACTAAGGGTCTAAGTTAGTCTCTCTCTCTCTATTTGATTTGTATGATAATTGAAATTCATTCTTTTGCTTTTATGTTTCAAGTATCATATGAGGAGATACCAAGAGTCTAAGTTAGGCTCTCTCTCCATTGATTTATATGGTAATTGAAATTCATCCTTTTGCTTTTAAGTTTCAAGTTATTTCATTTCTTATGCTTATGGATGAATCTTAGTTTAGTTTGGATTAGTACATGAGAGGACAATCAAGAGACTAAGTTAGTCTTTCTCTCTCTTTGAATCTGAACAACAATTAAAGTTCATTCTCTTGTCTTTATTTCAAGTTTCTGGTTTTATGAATGATTTCTCTATGATACTGTAGGGAAGGACAACCAGGACCTCCTTAGTCAGGAGCCTCTTGCCTTGCATATTGTATTGAATCTTAAATAATTTAGCTAGACATAGATTTAGTTGCCTACTCCTGCATATATTTTGCTGGCATCATCACAAGCTTACGAGTTTCCCTGGTCGATAATTTAATGCAGCAATTTAAGCCCAATAAATTGCCCAACATTTTGGCGCTATTGCTGGGGATCGAACCCGGGTCACCCACGTGATAGGTGGGAATACTTACCACTATACTATAAAGTAGTTTTATACCTCTTGATATATCAAATAATTTAATCTGAGTAGTTTTATACCTCCTGATATATATGAATTAAGCGATTATCTGCATCAGTTTATACAGAAATCACCCCGAAAAATAGAGATGATCCGCATCAGAGGCCAAACATTTTGTTGAAGGCCTATCTCAGATCCAAAACAATTAACTGATGTCAAGAATTGCGAGGCATCCAATTGCAGTAGCAGACGCAGAAACTGCACGGCCCAGTGCCCTCATTTTCCTGGACAAAAGCATCTGTTAGTACCAAAACAAAAATCACTTGAAACTGCAGATTCCTACCGTTCTAACAGAGACTTTCGTCTATTCCTACGACATTTTATTCTCTGTTGTAGCCTCGACACTCTTGGGCGACACCTCTTCTTGCAAATCCACAGACTTATTTTGATTTTCAAGTCCTGAAGGTGCAGGGAAATCGTCCTTTGGAACTGCATCACTGACGTTTAGAATGTAATACCCGAGAGCTTGCACAACAAATCGAAAAGGTCATGCGCGCTCTCGGGGATTACTTGCAGGTTAAAGTTCATGTGTGCGTAGGTGGAACCAGTGTTCGCGATGATCAGTGGAGTTCATGTTGTTGTTGGAACCCCGGGCCGTGTGTTTGACATGTTACGCAGGCACTCTCTTCGCCCCGATTGCATCAAGATGTTTGTGCTGGATGAAGCCGATGAAATGCTTTCCAGGGGTTTCAAAAACCAGATCTATGATAAATGGACAAGATGACAGCTCATGACAGCTCGTGACCACACTGTCTCTGCTACTCAGGGGGACTTGGATCAAAACACCAGGGATATCATTATGAGGGAATTTCGATCTGGATCCTCACGTGTGCTGATTACAACTGATCTGCTGGCACGTAGTATTGATTGTTGGCATTATGATTCAAGTGTTGTCCTTGATGGCAACTCACTCAGAAGGTTGGTACAGGTGCTCAGAGACTGGTACAGGTGATGACAACTTAACTAGAAGACAGATCTCAGTACAGCAGGACAAGAAAGAGATATACGCAGGTTCAGCAAGGAGAATCAGCGTGTACACGCAGGTTGGCTTCAGCAAAAGCGCGTGTATGTGGAAACGTACCTTTGGTCCATGGCGGTTAGTCCTTGGAAGTTGTGCCTATGGTTTCGGACCATTGTGTCTCGACGGGCGTGTCGATCCCTAGTATTGAAGTTGATGGTATTATGTTTCTATGGTTTTGGCTCTTGGTATTGAACAAGGCCTAAAGCTATATAAGGAGAAGATCACTAGGCAAAGGAGCATGGATTGTGTGTGGCTGACGCAGTGAGAGGATCTGGTATTGTTGGTTATCTGTTCGGGACGCTTGGTAAGGGTCGGATCTGACAGAAAAGGCAGAAGTAATCATTTCTAGATCTGCACGCGGGTTGCCTTTGGAGAAAGCGCGTATACACGCGGTTTTGGTACAGTGAAGTAGCGTATGCATGATAAGGGTTGATATTTCAGGTTGTTGCTGATTCTGGTGGTTGTTGCAGAGTTCTAGATTCTGGTTGGGTTCTGTGTTCTTGATGACAGGGTTTCAGTGATTCGGTATTGGGTTGTTTAATGAATTATGATGCAAGTATAGTTGATGATTGTATTGTGATAATGTTTGCTTTGTACTCTTGGATCCAGTCTGAAAATTGATGAAACGTGGTCCCTGAAGGTTGTAGGGTCAGCACCTACGTACTAGTAAATAGATCAGCTAGTACAAGAGCTGAGGGGGTTGTAGCTCCCTTCCAAAAGTAGTTGGAAAACGAGAGAGAGGGTTGTAGCCCTCTGCAGGTTGTAGCTTGCATACTGGTAAAGGACTGCACCAGTATATTGTAAAAGAAGTTTCTCATTAAAGAAAGAAAGAGACGAATTGCAGCAGGTGGTTTTCACCCACATTGGGTTTCCACCTTATATCATGGTGTTCATGTGTGTGGCTCTTGTGTGATGATTCTGTTCTGTTATACTGCACCTGTTTACTGCTAAATTGCTTAATAATGTTCTGATGCATTTACTGAAGATAAGATTAACTGAATCATAAGATATCTGCATATACGCTAGTTGCTTTAGACACAGTCGCGTGTACACGCTGGTTCACTTAACATAAGTCGCGTATATGTTTCTGAGTAGGAAATTGAAAAGGTTTTATTAATCTGATAATACTGATTCACCCCCCCTCTCAGTATTATTTTCAACAATTGGTATCAGAGCAGGTCCTTCAGAGGAAGCTTGATCGCTTGAAGGAAAAGATCCATCAAAATGGCTAATCCAGAAAGAGAGGCACACATCAGGCCACCAGTCTTTGACGGGAACAATTTTACTCACTGGAAGATAAGAACCACTGCATATTTACAGTCTCTTGGAGCAGAAGTTTGGGGACTCATAGAAGGAGGATACAAATTCCCATCAGCAACTCCTACAGATCCAACAGAGAAAAAGCAATATGAGCTCAATGCCAAAGTAGTTAATGTCCTATTGGGTACTTTGACTCAATCAGAATTTATGAAGATCATGCATCTCAAATCAGCTAAGGAAATATGGGACAAAATCGTTACAAGCTACGAAGGAGATGATCTGGTAAAAATAGCGAAGCTTCAAACTCTCAGAATCCGGTATGAAACTCTTAAGATGCGAAGTAATGAAAGCGTAGCTAATTATTTCCTGCGTATGGATGAGATTGTGAATTGTATGAGGGATCTGGGTGAAGAATTTGAGGAAGTTGTCTTAGTTCAAAAGGTTTTGAGATCTCTGTCTACTAAATTTGATTCTAAAGTATCTGCCGTAGAAGAAAAGGAGAATGTGCGAAAACTTACCATGTCACAGCTTCACGGGATCCTAACTGCTTTTGAAATGCGACTAGAGGTACCACCAGAGGCCGCATTCGAAGTGTCAGAGGAAGAAGATGAGGTAAATTTTGTCAAGAATCTTGAACGGGGAACTGGACGGTTCAAAGATAAGTTGCCTTTCAAATGTTTTCTATGTGGAAGAGTTGGTCACTATGCTGCTAGATGTCCTCATAACAAAGGAAGGATATATGAAGAAGATGGTAGAAGCTATTATTCCCATATTAAAAGTTCATTTAATGATAGTGAAGATATTAGAAGTCTCATGGCGCACAAGAAGAAGAATGCTTCATCCAATGATAGCGAGGATATTAAAAGTCTCATGGCACATGAAGAGAAGAATGTAGAAACTGAAGAAGCTGCCAAATTAAAAGAACTATTGGAAACAGAAACCAGGGTAAGGGAGAAATTGCAGGATATAGCAAAAGATCAGAGCTCAACTATTCAGAGACTTGAATCAAAGATCCTCTCTCTAAAAGAAGATCTTGAAGATCAAGAACATGAAGTGATCAAACTAAAGCGACAAGTAGAAGAAGGGAGAAAAGTTGAAGAAGACCTAAGGAAGCAGTATCTGAAAAAGGAAGAACAACATCAAGTTGAGGTAAATATCTTGAAAGGTAAACTAGAAGAAAAGGATAAGCTTTTACGATTTCAAGATAGTTCTAAAGTCTTGGATGATATTCTTAATAGTCAAAGATCTCCTGCTATCAAGACTGGTCTTGGTTTTCATGAATATGTTGAAGGTGAATCTAGTTCACAAGGTGAGACAAGAAACTCTAATGAGAAATCTGAAATGCTCAAGGAACAACCAAGAAAAGAAATTCCTCAAGGAAGATCCTTTACTCCTAACTATGAACGTGATAGACGATTATTTCCTCCGCTGAATAAAGTTGAATGTTATGTATGTCATAATCTTGGACATGTTGCAGCCAGATGCAGAAGTAGAATGGTTCAAGAAAGATCATCTCATCCCAGGTATTTCAGAGGGTATTGCTTTGCCTGTAATGCATATGGACACAAAGCATTTGATTGTGATAGAAGGAACATGAAAAATATAAGGTGCTATACATGCAACAACTATGGGCATAAAGCAAGGGAATGCAGAAGCAGATTTCAAAATTCAAGACAAGGGGACCATACATCATCACAGTTGCAGGAATTGAAGAAAACAGAGACAGAAAGGTGTGGGATAACTCAGACAGCTGACATAACAGACACAGGGGAATCTGAAAGTGATGAAATTCAGTATTCCATCCTGCATACGCTGATAGACTGAAGACAAGTCGCGTATATACGCGAGTTACAGGCTGCAAAGTCGCGTATATGAAGAAAGGGCAGCAGAACAGACCCAGGTTCAGTCATGGTTGGCTCAGGCTCAGGGAGAGCAGAACAGACTCAGGAAATGGTTCAGACATGGTTGGCTTACACTCAGGGGGAGAATATTCTTCGAATAATGCATTGTTGGCATTATGGTTAGAAGGTGTTGATAAAGTCTATGAAGCTAAATGATACATCTTACTGTTTAGGAATGGTATTGCAGGCTGATGGTACAGATCATGATGCTGTTGGTGACTTTCATAAGTCTTGGTCTAGATATTTCATCACTATGTCAAGTATCTCTTTTATGATGTCAAGGTCATGTAACGGCCTGTGTTGGTTTCCCCACTATGCCTGGGATGAATGATGAAATGTTCATGTATTATCATGTATCTTCACATGGTTAGGTGAATGAGTCAATATTAGGATATCCCCACTAGGTTGGGTGATGAATGTATGTTGAGTCTTTTGATAGGAAGGTCTTCTATGATGTATAAGTCTTTGTTATTCTTGTAGAACATCTTTTACAGATCTTGCCTACAGTCAAGGGGAGCATGAACAGCACAATTCAGCAAGAGCAGGATGGATAGATTGGTACACTTTGGCATACACAAAGGGGGAGCACATTTGGAGATTTCAGCATGTACTCAGGGGGAGTATGGACAGCAGTATGGTCAGCAGAAGGTATACCAAGGAAGAGAATATCTTGGTCCACCCTTTGCCCTTGATGTCAAAGGGGGAGAGTGACTTGGTGTGGTGGTTGCCATCAAGTCCAAAGGGGGAGATTGTTGGCATTATGATTCAAGTGTTGTCCTTGATGGCAACTCACTCAGAAGGTTGGTACAGGTGCTCAGAGACTGGTACAGGTGATGACAACTTAACTAGAAGACAGATCTCAGTACAGCAGGACAAGAAAGAGATATACGCAGGTTCAGCAAGGAGAATTAGCGTGTACACGCAGGTTGGCTTCAGCAAAAGCGCGTGTATGTGGAAACGTACCTTTGGTCCATGGCGGTTAGTCCTTGGAAGTTGTGCCTATGGTTTCGGACCATTGTGTCTCGACGGGCGTGTCGATCCCTAGTATTGAAGTTGATGGTATTATGTTTCTATGGTTTTGGCTCTTGGTATTGAACAAGGCCTAAAGCTATATAAGGAGAAGATCACTAGGCAAAGGAGCATGGATTGTGTGTGGCTGACGCAGTGAGAGGATCTGGTATTGTTGGTTATCTGTTCGGGACGCTTGGTAAGGGTCGGATCTGACAGAAAAGGCAGAAGTAATCATTTCTAGATCTGCACGCGGGTTGCCTTTGGAGAAAGCGCGTATACACGCGGTTTTGGTACAGTGAAGTAGCGTATGCATGATAAGGGTTGATATTTCAGGTTGTTGCTGATTCTGGTGGTTGTTGCAGAGTTCTAGATTCTGGTTGGGTTCTGTGTTCTTGATGACAGGGTTTCAGTGATTCGGTATTGGGTTGTTTAATGAATTATGATGCAAGTATAGTTGATGATTGTATTGTGGTAATGTTTGCTTTGTACTCTTGGATCCAGTCTGAAAATTGATGAAACGTGGTCCCTGAAGGTTGTAGGGTCAGCACCTACGTACTAGTAAATAGATCAGCTAGTACAAGAGCTGAGGGGGTTGTAGCTCCCTTCCAAAAGTAGTTGGAAAACGAGAGAGAGGGTTGTAGCCCTCTGCAGGTTGTAGCCTGCATACTGGTAAAGGACTGCACCAGTATATTGTAAAAGAAGTTTCTCATTAAAGAAAGAAAGAGACGAATTGCAGCAGGTGGTTTTCACCCACATTGGGTTTCCACCTTATATCATGGTGTTCATGTGTGTGGCTCTTGTGTGATGATTCTGTTCTGTTATACTGCACCTGTTTACTGCTAAATTGCTTAATAATGTTCTGATGCATTTACTGAAGATAAGATTAACTGAATCATAAGATATCTGCATATACGCTAGTTGCTTTAGACACAGTCGCGTGTACACGCTGGTTCACTTAACATAAGTCGCGTATATGTTTCTGAGTAGGAAATTGAAAAGGTTTTATTAATCTGATAATACTGATTCACCCCCCCTCTCAGTATTATTTTCAACATTGATGTGCATCAACTATGACCTTCCTACCCAGCCAGAAAACTATCTCCATTGAATTGGTCATAGTGGCAGGTTTGGAAGGAAGGGTGTGGCAATTAACTTCGTTACAAGAGATGATGAGAGAATGCTACAAGACGTTCAAAGGTTCTACAATGTAGTTGTCGAGGAGTTTCCTTATCCCTTACGTGCCAATATTTAAGTTTTGTTTGGGTTTCTTTTTCTATTTTTAGTTTAATTTTGTTTTGTATTTATTGTAAAATATCCTATTTATTTATGTTTGGGATTTGTTTTGTATATATTTAGTTATAATTTATTAATCATGGATATGTTTTGATAACATTTGATTTGTATTAATATATATATATATATATATATATATATATGATTGTATCAATATATTAATTATATTAATATATTAATATGGTTGTATTAGTTATGTTAATATATTAATATGATTATATTAATTATACTAATATATTAATATAATGATAATATATTATCTTTTGTTATCATTTTACATAAAAAATAATTATAAAAAAATTAACAATTGTTGTTTAGAAGTCAACATTGGCATGTGAAGGGTACTAGAGTAAAACAAAACTTTGGGGGCATGAAAATTGAGAGAATCAGGGGAATTACAAGAACAGGATGAAAAACTTTAGAGGCATGAAAATTGAGAAAATCATAAGAACAGGATGAAAGAAAAAAAATAATAATAAATAAATAAACACAAACAAACAAACACACTTTTCACAAAATTCAAGCAGATTTGAAAATAAAGAATGGAACATTTGGAAGCAATATTTGAACGAACATTTGGTGGATTATTTAAATGCTGACTAACTTGTTTTAGAGTTGGAAAATTAATATTGTTGTATGCTTTCACAACGCACTAATCTGCAGGACACAAAAAATCTATGATGCCAAACTTTCGCCATGCACAGAAGTCAGCTGACACAAACAGGGAGTACTACTCTTCAAGGTTATTTTTACAAATGGATTGATATTAATATCATGATTAAGTCAACTTTAACACTTTTTCTGTCCTTAATTTGTTTTATATGGTATGAAATTTTTGCGTAAGAATCATGAAGCAACTGGCCATTTCTTCATGAGCACACTTATGTTTTCTTTGTACCAAGTTTTTTACAGGTTACAGGATAATCAAGTGATCATAAGGAGATTACATTGTGCGCACAATTGGTCTTCAAACGACTAATTTCATGAAAAATTCTACAGACAAATCCATGTCCACAACCATTATTTTGCACTCCCATTTTGCAAAAGATTTTCCACCCATTGTCCATGTCCATAAAGCATACAATCTCCATATCCATTTTTCACAGCAAGAGTTCTTATTCATACACCATGCATTTCCTTATTGTCATTTTCCATGTCATTACCATTCCCCTTCATTTCCGCAATAAAACTCTGCTTGAGTCAAAGTCCTAGAGTCTAAGTATCATTGAAAAAACACCTAGAGGATTGCATGCCTTAATGGCAAGTACTCTTGCCAATGAACAATGGCAGTACATTAATATCCCTTGTTCGTTGGATCTTGTAGGTGACTCAACCACGACAAATTTATTCGTACCTACAAAGATGTGTTAGGCATCCTGACTCCCATTGGAATCAATGGTGGGAGCTCTTGTGTTGGCTAGGGGCATTCATTAACGACCACTAAGTCAACAACTTCTTGCTATGTTCGACATCAACACATTTAATCACATAGTAAGATTTGTGCCATCGAGCGTTGAAGACTTGAAGACCCATATTTTGTAGCGGATGAAGCCAAATTCTTTTCATTGTTTTTCAGTTTGCCATCACTTGAGGACAAGGCAATCAATAAGGCTGGGAGGGACATGTAACTTATATATATTTTGTATACCTTCCAAGCCTTATAGATTTTCAGCCATATTCAGCAGACTCATCATATTCATCATCCAGCAGCAGATACAACTTTCAGCCATGTTCAACAGACTCCTCAGATTCATCATCTAGTAGCAGAGGATCTAACAGTCGATACAATAATACAGATCCATCTTTCATCCACAACTTGAAGAAGCAGATTCAGAGCAGAATTGTGGCAGCTGCACATTCATGATTCATGCATGATTTTCCCAACCAAGTAAAGAGGACTATGAACAACAGTCTTTTCCGCCACACGTGCATAACTCTGATCCATTTTTGGAAGGGTAAGTTAAGGTATGATATTTTCTAACTTTTAACCATTAAATTCCTTGAAAAGTTAGAATAATAATTTTTGGAAAAACTTCACTTCCTTTTTCCTTGCTTTCCCCATTTCACATAATTTCCCAAATCATCCGTTTAAGGGGAAGGATACATCCACATTCATATATCACATTCATATAACATCCACATTCATATATCACATTCTTAACCCCACTTACCTTCAAGCTATATTCACTATTACATGAGCATACAAATGGCTTTGTCAAAAGTATTTAAAAGTTAATTGGATGCCAACACACTCATGGTTGTTACACAAGAACCAACCATGATGCCTTCCAACAAAAATACTCTGCAATAAAAATCACATTATCAATATGCAAAGATCATACATTGAATGCAACAAACAAAATATGGTTGAAACACAAGAACCAACCAAGTTGTAATTCATCAAAATAACGCTTTGCAAAAGTTATGTAAATGATATCATGCAGAGTTTAAGCCAAAGCTCAAGTACCAAAAAGTAATGTAATACATTACATGAGGACATGCAATACCTTAAGTTTGGGGCAGATGTTGGGCCTCACAATGGTCCCTATTTTCACTCCATTATTCACCAATATCTTCACATTTTACCTTCATGTCACCTCCATTCCACCTCCACATCATTCCATTTACTTCATTATTGGGTTATAACTATGCTTTTACAAAGTTTATTAATTCTTAACATTTTTAAGTGAATTTATGGCTAAACTTTAGAAAATAAGATGCTTATACTTATACCTAACAATTAGAATGAGTTTGTTGACATGTGTAGGCACAAAGGAAGCTTCCAGGGCATCTTTATGTGGCCTTGAATGATCAAATTCGAATTTGATAAGATAATCCTCATGGAAAAGATCATGGAGAAGATCATGGACCTCATGGAGGAAATCATGGAGGATAGGGTTATGTGTCTAGATGGTTGAGAAATGTATGGAACTAAAGGAGAGATTAGTGGATCATAATTATGAGTTTGTTATCTCATCTCATTGTATAAATAGGAGTACCTCATCCATTCCAAACGGAGGACTCTTAGAGCATTGTATCCAACTGATGATAGAATAGAATAAAGCTTCATTTTACATATAGTTTCATTATGTAGTTTTAGATATAGGTTTTACATATATTTCCATTATGTAGTTTTAGATTTAATTTTCCTTAATGTAGTATATGGAATAATTTGTCTTGTTCTTAAGAGAATTGAGCTCACTCTAAAAGGATGAGAGAAACATGTTATTTCATATTAGATCTTATTTCATTTAATTGCTTAGATGTTTGATGTTTGAGGATTTGTTTATGATTGATGAATGAGTTTTAAATTAGCATCTAATTAGCATATGAGAGGACAACTAAGGGTCTAAGTTAGGCTCTCTCTCTCTATTTGATTTGTATGATAATTGAAATTCATTCTTTTGCTTTTATGTTTCAAGTATCATATGAGGAGATACCAAGAGTCTAAGTTAGGCTCTCTCTCCATTGATTTATATGGTAATTGAAATTCACCCTTTTGCTTTTAAGTTTCAAGTTATTTCATTTCTTACGCTTATGGATGAATCTTAGTTTAGTTTGGATTAGTACACGAGAGGACAATCAAGAGACTAAGTTAGTCTTTCTCTCTCTTTGAATCTGAACAACAATTAAGGTTCATTCTCTTGTCTTTATTTCAAGTTTCTGGTTTTATGAATGATTTCTATATGATACTGTAGGGAAGGAAAACCAGGACCTCCTTAGTCAAGAGCCTCTTCCCTTCCATATTGTATTGAATCTTAAATAATTTAGCTAGACATAGAGTTAGTTGCCTACTCCTGCATATATTTTGCTGGCATCATCACAAGCTTACGAGTTTCCCTGGTCGATAATTTAATGCAGCAATTTAAGCCCAATAAATTGCCCAACAGGCATTCTTCTTGGTTTTTCTCCCCACAGCAAAGCATATATATGTTACAATAAAAGACTTGGAAGAATTGTTGACAACATTGATGTTGTGGTTGATGAAAAAGGAAGCGTTCCTAGGCAAGTAAATTATGAAAATATAGAAGAAGATGAAGACTACCCTCCAAATCAAACTGATGATGAAGAAGAACCTCAAGGGGCACCAGTGGAACAGATAAGGATAGAAGAGAAGACTCCATCCAGGTATGTGCAGAAGAATCATACAAAATCTCAGATTTTGGGGCAGAAAGAAGCAGGTGTACAAACTAGAAGAACAATTGCAGAAGCCTCAAGCTATTTGGCATTGCTCTCATCCACTGAACCACAAAATGTAAAAGAAGCATGCGAGGATGAATGCTGGGTCAAGGCAATGGATGAAGAACTCGAGCAGATCGAAAAGAACAACACTTGGGAATTGGTCCCAAGACCAAAAGATAAGAATGTCATAGGAACAAAATGGATCTTCAAGAACAAGTTGAATGAAAATGGGGAAGTTATTAGAAACAAGGCCATGCTTGTTTGCAAAGGGTATGCTCAACAGGAAGGAATAGACTTTGAAGAAACTTTTTTTCCCGTAGCTAGACTTGAGGCCATCAGAATGTTCCTTGTCCTCTCTAGCTTTCAAAAATTCAAAGTATTTCAAATGGACGTGAAATCAACCTTTTTGAATGGAGACTTAGAAGAATAAGTGTACATTGAGCAACCAGATGGCTTTATCCTTGGAAATGATCCAAATCTTGTATGCAGACTTAAAAAGGCTCTCTATGGGCTTAAACAAGCTCCAAGGGCTTGGTACTATCGGTTGGAAAAATACCTTCATCATCAAGGTTTTTCAAAAGGATCAGCAGATAGCAATCTCTATACAAAAATTGAAAATAACAAATTGCTAATACTTGTTGTGTATGTAGATGATATTATCTTTGGAAGCAATGAAGAAGCTATGAGTCAAAGCTTTTCCTTGGTAATGCAGTAAGAATTTGAAATGTCCTTGCTTGGAGAACTGACATACTTTCTTGGATTGCAAATCCAACAAAATGAAGGCGGTATCTTCTTGTCTCAAACCAAGTACCTTAAGCAGATTCTGAAGAAGTATGGCATGGAAGATTCAAAACCTGTATGTACCCCCATGATTACAGGATGCAGCCTCAGTGCAAATGATGAATCAGCAGCAGTGCATCAACCAACCTACAGATCCATGATTGGGAGTTTTCTTTATTTGACAGGTACCCGACAAGATATTATGCATGTAGTGGGAATAGTTGGAAGGTTTCAAGCCAGCCCAAAGGAAACTCATCTTCAGGCAGTCAAAAGAATCTTCAAGTACCTTCAAGGAACTCAAAACTATGGGTTATGGTATCCTAGAGATACAAATCTCACTCTTCATGCTTACACAGATGTAGATTGGGCCGGAAGCGTGGATGACAGGAAGAGCACAAGTGGCAGTGCATTCTTTATGGGTTCCATATTAGTATCTTGGTTCAGCAAGAAACAGAGTTCGATTGCTTTATCTACAGCTGAAGCAGAATATGTGGCTGCTGCATCTTGTTGCACTCAACTCCTTTGGATGATGCAAACCTTGCAGGATTTTCAAATCACTTGTACTCCACCTGTCTCTATCTTATGTGATAATACAAGTGCAATAAGCATTTCAAAGAACCCAGTCATGCATTCAAAAACCAAGCACATACCAATCAAGTATCACTTTCTCCGGGAACAAGTGTTGGAACAAAAGGTCAAATTGGAGTATGTTCCTTCTAAGGAACAAGTTGCTGATATTCTCACCAAACCACTGCCCAGGGAAACTTTTGAATATCTCAGACAGAAGCTGGGAGTCGTTGATGCTTCATCCTGCTGTTGAAGCTTTTCTGTCCCAAAGAAAAGTTGGTGTACGTGAGTTGGATGAGGGGTATCCACGTACATACGCCGATTTATGCAGGTTCAGTCGCGCATATGGAGTTCTGAAGAAAATCAGCAAGGGCAGACTCTCGTTGGAGAGAGTCTGAGATGGGTCTGTCAGAGACCATCAGGCACAGGTTCAGGGGGAGCAGTTAATCTTCTCATAATGCATTGTTGGCATTACCTTAGAAGTTCTTGGTTCTCGTACTCAAGCTGTTTTGGTTTAGGTGTATCAGCTGCAGAAAGGAGATCAGAAGGAGAACATGATTGCTGATATGTACAGTGATTGACAGATGCTACTGATAGTAGTTATTGATGATTTGCATAGTCTTGATATCTCATCTCTATGTCATATATCTCTTTTGTGGTATCTATTTCATGGTGTCAAGGTCATGTAACGACCTATATTGGTTTCCCCACTATGCCTGGGATGAAGATGAAATGTTTGGTTGTTATGTGTAAATTTCTGATGTATCCCCACTTGGTTGGGTAATGGTTGTATGTATTGAGTCTTTTGGTGCTAGGAAGGTCTTTTATGATGTATAAGTCATAGTTCTTCTTGAAGAACATATTTTGTAGATTGTTGTTGGGAAAAGTATCCAATACGGAATGACCCTATCCCACTCTAAGGGTGATAGTACCTCAGCAACAATCAAAGCAAAGCTATTCGAGATTACTTCTTTATGAGATGTAAGAGAGGAGAGGAAGAGATCCACTAACCGTTGTCTTCCGCTAATGATTGATCCAATCTTCTCTCTTTGCTGCTTGCTTCCAGCTCCTTGCTCTTTCACTGGCTCAGCTACACCAAGATCCTGCAAAATGGCAAGAGAGGGAAACTACAAGAAGCATACATTCATAATTGATTCAAGGATTAGAATAAATCAAATACACAAGTATAGCAATACACCATTGAGACACATGCATATAGAAGAACCTCAAATGCTTTATTAATGGAAGAAGTAAATTTCAGGAAGTGATACAACCATAAAAGGCCCAATCTAGCACCACCTCCCAGCAGAAAGAAATCTCCTCTTCACCTCCTTCAAGCAAATCACCCAATATTTCTATACTCAAACCAACAGAACTTCCTTACATTCACAATATTCCAGCCTCCATAGACCTCATGAGAGAGCTCTATATATAGGAGTTTTGGAGAAAGGATGAGTCAGCTTGTAGCTGGCATGAAGCTGACTAGTGTCCTCTCCCACTTCAATTATTCTTCAGTTCTTGAGTCCACTTGGAGGTTCTTGCTTCCACTTGGAGATCTAGACCCTCTTACTCATCACCAGTCGAATTCCTTGATCCAAGTGTCATTTTGGAAGCTTCTTGGGCTCTGACACCTTGAGGAATGAGTCTGCCACATGTCCAAACTCGTTCAGCGCAGGTAGCTAGTGTTGGAGTTGACATTCAGTGCAGGTAGCCAGTGTAGCAGTTGACATTCAGTGCAGGTAGCCAGTGTAGCAGTTGACATGATCCAGAATTGCCTTATTTTTGAGTAATTTTCAGTGGAGAACTTATTTGGATTGCTGTGGTTACTTGGCCTTGTTCCTCTAGGGGTAGGAACAACATGTTTAGGGACTTTGGATCCCTTGAGTATTGACATTTCATGCTCAGTGATGCAAGGCACAAAAATGTCTATAACAGTTGCCCCTTAAAGTATGAGGTCGTTTATCGGGTGAAATGCTTTATCAGGAGGATCCGAAGTTCATTCAATCGCTGAGAGGTGACCTGTAATAAAATACAATACAATACATTATTTTTCATTCTACTTTCATGATCTAGCTGAGGCGGGCATTCCCATGCTCAGTTTTATAAATTCATTTTGGTACATATAACAGACGATCGTCTGATGGTAGACTGATAATTCTCTGCTGAAATTATCATCCTTTCAGTAGGATGATCATCTGTTGCAATGATGTACACATCAAATGTCTTTATATTTCCTGAATATATATCGCAGCCCGGATGGATGAAACTAGATCCGGGGTCTTCAAACTCATTCGATCTTCACTCTAAGTACAAGTCGATCCATGTGAGAATTGCGCTGAAGTCGAACATGGAAAGACATCGCTTGATTACCGGTCAATAATGTAAACCGTTAACAAGCGCGAGAGGAATCACCGATAATGATAATGACCCTCAAGGTACTGCAGTACAATCCACGTGGTGTGAATAAAGGACTTGGCGTCGAACACCACGCAAAATCTTCCAGTCGAAGGTCATTGATGTATACCTGTCACCGGAAGTGAGAAACTTTCCATTGAGGCATGCAAGCTTCAAAGTACTGAGGGGGGTGTTCCTAGATCAACTTCTTGGATAATGAGCTGAAGTCGACAAGAAGCGATCCGTCAGAGGAGGGCCTTAATGAATCCCACATCAGTGACACGGAACGGAGCTAATGATTTTAGTGGAGGTGAAAACAATCTGTGAAATATGATTCAGGGTGGCGATCATGGGTGGATGAAGGATAATGTATGGCAGTGGATGGGACACAGTTGACTCTTTCTGAACAACATCTCTTGAACATATAACGACACTAATGCGATGGATCGGTAGCATTACCCCAAATGTGGATGGTTTGGCGAAGACCATGGTGATGAGACCGGTGAATGAAACAACCCAACCCGATGTGATACGGAGGAAAAGTGTCATGTTCAAGAGTGACTTGCTACCATTAAAGCTTTGAGGTTCTCCCAATTTTTCCCCAGTCATTTCTGACCAGTACCTCTTTATTTTTGTCAAGCTTGAGGAGGATAACATATGCTTGTTCTATAACCTGCCCTTCGGGCAAGCCCATCGCTATGTTTTAACGAGCCTAGCGATAGGGAAACTTGTTCTCGTCTAAAGACAAGTTTGTCGCTATTTAATCATTTTAACGAGTCTAACGACAAGGAAAACTCGGTCCTTTTCATGTTTAGAGAGTCTGAAAAGGTACAGAAAGTTAACTCCAAAATTCCTTTTTCGTCATCTAATCCCTTAAGTCCGAAAAAGTATAAAACAATACAGAAGGGATGAGTTTTCGATAACTTTAACGAGCCGAATAAAACAAGCGCTCGACCTTTTTGTGCAATAATCCCTCAGGTCCAAAAAGATTAAAATCTAGAGGAGGGATAGCTCTTCCGGTCCTTTTAACGAGCTGGAAGGCCAAAACTCGGCAAACTTTTCATATTTTATGAGTCAAATGAAAAGAGCTTAAAGAAGACTCGTCTTTTGAGGAACGAGTGATAAACAGGGATAGCAACTGATTCCAGGTAAAGGTTGGAATTTTCCAATCACGGCAGTGTCACAAGGATGGCTAGGTGAAATCACTCTTCGCAGCTGTTCCTCAAAATGGGTAAACAATCATATGGAGGTGAACGATTGGCCAAATGACGGTGGAGGTGGTAGGTGCAAAACACGACCAAGGATTTTTATGGCTGATAAATTTACGATCACAGCGGTTATTTACCGAGATAGGTTCATTTTTTATTTAAAAATGAGCTTAAACACTGGAGGAAACATTGCTCACTGCTTTTATTTATTTTTTAACGAGCATGAAGACCACGTTAAAACTGCTCGGATCTTGCGTTTATTTTTTAACGAGCATGAACTTTATGCTAAAACTGCTCGATGATAAGTTTGCATGCCCCCAGCATAATAATGCAAATCGAGGTGCATGCCCCCCAAGCTTCATTGCATTCAACTCGGTGGTTGGAATGAAGGTTTACCTTTGAGATTTGGAAAGGGGGTTTGTTTCATTTTTTAATGAGGTTGACACAGTAAAAGAACTATCCTCATGACTCCTTGTTTCATTTTTTAACGAGGTTGACACGAGATAAGAACCATCCTCGGAGTCCAAATCCATTAGATATAGAAGGTTTCATATTCCACTGTGGCCATTTCCGCCAGATTACTCGGAGGCGGTAGGGCAAAAGTACCCATTAAGGCAGGGTCTTTTAGGAGATCTACTCCGATATTTTGGAGCGAATAATTGCTTCCATGGATCTTTGGAATGCTTCCCGTAACTTGTGAACTGTTGGGGAGAAAAGTTTGTTGGTCGACGATTGTAATTCCTCCTTGGAAGGGAAATGCAATCTTCCTGAAGTAGGTCGACACAACTGCGGCCATGGCATAGATCCATGGTCTTCCGAGTAGGATGTTGTAATCGAGGTTTGCATCAATTACTTCAACATCAATTCCTACTGTTTTGCCCCCCAGTTCAACTTGCAAGTTACTTAAAATCCTGTATGGAGTGTATGATCATCCATCAAATGCTTTTAACGTCGTTGACGATTTCGACAAGGGTGGTGAGCCTAAATCTTTCTAGCAACTCATTGACATAAGACATGTAGATGCCCCCTCATCAATAATTGTTCGATGAATAGTTTTGTTGAGGGCTTTCACTTGAATAAGGAAAGCTAGTTGAGCTGGTAACTGAGGGTCATATCCTTTATGAGAAAAGGCGACAAGATTGGAATCCATTGGGTCAATTCCACCTATTGCTAATAATAAAGCTTGTTCTTGGGAGAAGCAATTTTGCGGTACCTCAAGTGTCGACATAACGGACGATGATTGGGCCAGGTCCTCTATCTGTGCTATTTTCGCACAAGGATTAAATGTTGATTTGTGTACTACTCCCTTTTGCGACTTTATTATTGGCTTAGGGACGATGGGTGGCACAACTTCGGTCAAAGTTGTTGTCGAACTACTAGGTTGTTCATTAGCCTTGTTGTTCGACATCTTTGGATTCCTGTAATCCTTATTCCTCGTCAAAGCATTATTTTGCTGCTTTGAGGTAGACAACATAAGCACTTGGGATCGGGAAGCATTTTGATTAGCAACCAGATTTTGACCTGGATTAGGAAACGGATCAGTCAATACTGCTGGGGTTTTTGAACTCTTAAAGAGTTTCTTAACTTCAGCTATATGTGGACAATCTTTCGTCCAATGATCCTCATCACATATATGACACCCTACTGGGGGTTTCCTTTTTCTCCCTTTCTTTTTCTTCTTGCCCCCTGGTTGCTTCAGTTGTTTGCCCTTGTCGGTCGACATGGCATTTACTTCTGAGGCAAGAAGTTCTTCATTTGCATTTTGACTATAAATTTTGTGCTTGCCAATCACGCCATCGCCAGCGTGAGAGTCATTGTTTGATTTAGGAGGAGGAGGAATTGAGAATTCCAGTCTAGGGGCGTCAGGTATTTTGTCGTAGAGCGTGCCGGACTGAATATAGACCAAGTCCAGATATTGCGCACGAGCGATAACCTGCTCTTCCGTTACGACCCCCCCCCCCCTTTGCCACATCTTTCGTGATGGCAGGAAGTAATGACTTGATAAACCATTCAGCTAATAGCTGATCGGGAACGTACATTTTTACCATCCTACGACGACGTCGCCACTCATGTATATGATCAGATATGTGGGTGGCAGTCGTCTGTTTGAAGTTGGTAAGGAGTTCTGTTCCCGTTTCATACCTTATTGGTAATTGAAAATGAGTTAAAAAGGTTGTGGCTAAGGTACTGAAGTTGTCAAACGAAGCTCTACGCAATTCAATGTACCATTTTGCCGCTGGACCCGTTAACGTCCTCTGAAAGAGGCGAAGTCTTATCGAATCATCATTCAGAGTGTTCGATGAACACCATAGATGGAATGTCATCACATGATTCGACGGATCTTCACCCGGATTTCCATTAAATTTAGGAATATCTGACGGAAGTTTATGCGGAATCGCTGGCCACCAAGGGGCATAAGCAATTGGATCATTCGTCAGCCGGTTTAGATCTGGTAATTCTAGAGTTGCTACAAAGGGCAACTGTTGGTTCAGGTTAGGCGAAGCATATCTAGGATAAGATGGTATCGCCTGAGCAATGGGTCTTTGCAGACCAGCATAATGTTGGCAACTTTGACAAGGTTGATGGGCATAACCATTATAGCATGGTTGCCCATTACTTACAAAGACTTGTTGCTCAGGTCCTTGATATGATTGTTCGAATGGCGGTTGTTGAGATTGAACCAGCTCTGGTTGTTGGACCATTTGCTGTTGACCAATACTGGATGATTGACCAAGATGAGGAGTCACAGTAATTTTTTGAGCCTGAGTCGCTCCACATAAGGAGGCACTACCCTGAGATTGTGATTGAGTCGTTGAGACAAGAGGCTGTTGTATTGCAACCTGAGAAACTTGGGGTTGACATACAACAGGTAGCGCTTGTACTAGCGACGCATTCACCATAGCAGGTGTGGTGGGAATATCCGACACAGGGTGCACTGGTTGCATCGAATATACAACCCCTGGTTGTCGAGGCAGTATTGGTACCCAACCGCTGGATGTAATTCCAGTTTGACCTGAACTTTGTTGTAAACTCCCATATGGTTGTTCTCTAGGAGGGAACAATGAAAGAGCATACTGCCCTCCATACGGTGGAAACCCAGTACTTAAAGGGTAAATTGGCCTTTGAAGACACATTGGATCAATTTTTTGAGTTTCAACATAAGAAATACCAGATGATAATCTGGATGAAGAAATAGGAACTAACCATGTCGTCGTCCCTAATGGGACTCCGGCTTGTTGTTGAGGACAATTTGCTGGGACAGATGGTATACCAGTGAACATCGTTGGAGTAGCGGCAGTAGGCTCTGCCGCTGTTGTGTCGGGCGACACAGTCCTAGACGTCGACGGTTGTTCAGACATATTGAGTCTATCCAATAGATTGCCTAGCGATTCTACAGGAACTTCACTGGTGATAGACTAACTTCGAAGATCAACGAGGGAAAGGTGATGATTATTCCGCTTAAAATAAATTTTATAACGACGCTTTAGACACAACTTGCTTTTTCACTTTTAAAGAGTCGAGAAAAAGCTAAAGATGACTCTAGTCTCCTTCGATGTTTTAACGAGCCCGAAGTGACAAATGCTCAGATGGACTTTTTCAGTTATAGAGTTTGAAAAAGGCCAAAAGAAACTGCTCTAGAGATCTAGGCAGAGGGTGTGCCAAACCTTTCGCAAAACCACAGAATACGTTTTACGGTACGGGTGGTCGATCTTCGTGAATGCTGTGTTCATTGCATTGCGATCAGTAGGGCGGCCGACACAGCTTCCTAAGGATAAAAGGTATATGCCTATAGGGGTCTCCCAATATATACACAACGGTACGTGGGAGCAAAAGTCCGTATTAGTGCCACCAACTCTCAGGAGGAATCACCCACCTTCGTCGAGATCGACAGTCACTACGTTTAACGACGCCGGAACACGTCTCTAGCTTAGACCTCTATGTGTTTGCGTTATGTTTCAAAGCGTTGTTAGGTTCATTCAATATATTTTAAGTTGATCTTTTTAAAGTTTGCCTTTCAGGGTTCACCACGAGATGTATAGTAACACTCCTAAATGCAGTCTAAGATGATAAGCAAGCTTTTTCAATCTTTTCGACTTATGAAAATCTTAACTACTGAGGGAAAAGAAAGACATCATCTTTTCACACAGATCATAAAGCACACACTAATGCACTTTTTCCTAAATCAACATGCAAGCTGTCAAAATGCACATGCATAATGCAGGTATTTCTTTTCTCTTTCTTAATGTTGGTGCAATACAAAAAGAAAGCTGTTGTATAATTTTGAATTCAATTTCAAGTGAAAGCAAACAAGTTTGTCCAAAATCAAAAGACACCTTAAGATTTACTTGTTTCGACACTAGAAATATATAAATTCAAACCATATGACGAAAGAAAAAGCTCAATCAGCTATGAACAGCAAACAAACTAACTCTTAAGATCAAAACGACACTTATCATAGGTCTAGATCTAAGAGGCCACAGCAAGACTAGTTCACTTTCGTTATGGGAAACTGCAAATGATATAAGAAATACACAAAGAACAAACACAGTTTCTTTATACAACCGAGGCGGAATAGTGGCAAGGAAAGTTGGTTTCAGATAGGTACATTGACTGGCAACAGGCTGCAAAAACAAGGATGAAAACAGGGCAA
This sequence comes from Pinus tabuliformis, assembly GCA_031772625.1. NCBI lineage: Eukaryota > Viridiplantae > Streptophyta > Pinopsida > Pinales > Pinaceae > Pinus > Pinus tabuliformis. The sequence continues at coordinate 910,587,128 of CM062811.1, read as the reverse complement.
TAAACAGGAGGGAACCCCAGTAGCACTAGGCAAAACTGGTTCAGCGCAGGTAGTACACTGGCAGTTTGACCTTCAGCGTAGGTAGCCCCTTCGGGAACTGCGCTGAAATGCAGACTGCCTTCACAGTGCCTGCACTGAAGAGACAAACTTTTGTTTTTCTCAGTTTCCGGGTCACAGATTGCTCAAAAATTCACAGTTTTTGGCCAAATCAGAAGCTATCAGTCAAGTACACACTAAGGGATGAAAAGGAGGATGAAAAGCTATCACTAAGATCTGTTCAGAGTCCTTGTGGATCAGCTCTTCAAATCATAAACATGCCCAGAAACTGATCTAGAGTAGCTGCCCTCTACTTTGCATTTGAAAGATCCAAATGCAGTTCGATTCGGTACTCCCTGTGTTTATGAAATGAATAGCAAAAACACAAACAACCAACAAGATACGGTCCCCAGTGGAGTCGCCAATTTGTTGTTGGGAAAAGTATCCAATACGGAATGACCCTATCCCACTCTAAGGGTGATAGTACCTCAGCAACAATCAAAGCAAAGCTATTCGAGATTACTTCTTTATGAGATGTAAGAGAGGAGAGGAAGAGATCCACTAACCGTTGTCTTCCGCTAATGATTGATCCAATCTTCTCTCTTTGCTGCTTGCTTCCAGCTCCTTGCTCTTTCACTGGCTCAACTACACCAAGATCCTGCAAAATGGCAAGAGAGGGAAACTACAAGAAGCATACATTCATAATTGATTCAAGGATTAGAATAAATCAAATACACAAGTATAGCAATACACCATTGAGACACATGCATATAGAAGAACCTCAAATTCTTTATTAATGGAAGAAGTAAAGTTCGGGAAGTGATACAACCATAAAAGGCCCAATCCAGCACCACCTCCCAGCAGAAAGAAATCTCCTCTTCACCTCCTTCAAGCAAATCACCCAATAGTTCTATACTCAAACCAACAACACTTCCTTACATTCACATGATTCCAGCCTCCATAGACCTCATGAGAGAGCTCTATATATAGGAGTTTTGGAGAAAGGATGAGTCATCTTGTAGCTGGCATGAAGCTGACTAGTGTCCTCTCCCACTTCAGTTATTCTTTAGTTCTTGAGTCCACTTGGAGGTTCTTGCTTCCACTTGGAGATCTAGACCCTCTTACTCATCACCAGTCGAATTCCTTGATCCAAGTGTCATTTTGGAAGCTTCTTGGGCTCTGACACCTTGAGGAATGAGTCTGCCACATGTCCAAACTCATTCAGCGCAGGTAGCTAGTGTTGGAGTTGACATTCAGTGCAGGTAGCCAGTGTAGCAGTTGACATTCAGTGCAGGTAGCCAGTGTAGCAGTTGACATGATCCAGAATTGCCTTGTTTTTGAGTAATTTTCAGTGGAGAACTTATTTGGATTGCTGTGGTTACTTGGCCTTGTTCCTCTAGGGGTAGGAACAACATGTTTAGGGACTTTGGATCCCTTGATTATTGACATTTCATGCTCAGTGATGCAAGGCACAAAAATGTCTATAACACAGATCTTGCCTACTATCAGGGGGATCATGTTCAGCACAGCAGAGCAGAGATATCAGCATGTACTCAGGGGGAGCACAGCCCTTTGCCCTTGATAACAAAAGGGGAGAAGGACTTTGAGGATCTTGGGGTTGCCATCAAGTCCAAAGGGGGAGATTGTTGGCATTTTGGCACAGGTATGGCGCTATGGTACAGGTGTTGTCCTTGATGGAAACTCACTTTGGTGACAGATCTCAGTTCAGATGCTTAGAATGAAGGAAATCTTGTATACGCAGGTACAACTTACAGAGTACGCGTATACACGTGGTTTATACGTTCCGAAGTCGCGTATGCGTATACATTCACTTTTATGAACATAAAAGCGCGTACATGGCGGGAAACTTATTTTTGGTCCGTGGTTGTTAGTCCTTGGAATTTTAACCTATGGTTGTGGACCATTGTATCTCATCGGAAGTGTTGACCCCAAGTTTTTGGGCCCTTGGTATTGTTTATTATGGTTTTGGACCATGGTATTGTGCAAGGCCTATAACTATAAAAGAGGAAGGAGATCATGTGGCAAGGCACCATCTGAATTATTGAATATCTGATATTGTGATAGATATGGAATACTGGTGATTGGGTTATGGTGCAGATCTAGATCTGAATAAAGAGGAACCTGAGCGCAAGGACTATTGGTGGATCAAAATCTCAAGGCTTGAACATTGGTATCTCTATATGATTTTGATCTGTTATATGTGGTGCACTCTTGATCTATAAATCTGGGCTAACTAATGTCTGAATTCTTAAAAGAATAAATTGTCCTTTATAAGATATGTACGCAGGTTCAGTAAATTGAAGGTGCGTATACACGCTTTTTATGTGAATGAAAGACGCGTATACGCAGGTTGGTTGTGGTACAGACGCGTATACTCGCAGGTTGATGAATAGTGAAGTAGCGTATATATCTTGATTTATGTTCTAGCTGCTTATGTTTTATTGCTACAGTGCTCTGGGTTCGGAATTGGTGTTTGATTACAGTTACTGTGTTCTGGGTACAGTGGTCAGAGAAGTGCTTATTTGTTTCGGTTTTGATTGGTGAAAAGGAGTTTGGGTTATGCAGAAATTCTTGATGTTACTTGTGGATCCAGTCTGAAAATTAATGAAACGAGGTCCTTGAAAGAAAAGAGAAGGTTGCAGCCTTCTGCAGGTAGGAGCCTGCGTACTAGTATCTCAAGCTAGTACAAGAACTAAGGGGGTTGGAGCACCCTTCCAGGAAAGCTGGAAAACGAGAGAGAGTTGTAGCTCTCTGCAGGTTGCAGCCTGCATACTGGTAAAGTCTGATCCAGTACAAGACATTGTAAAGAGAAGTTTCTAATTAAAAAGAAGATAGAAACGAATTGCAGCAGGGGGTTTTCACCCAAATTGGGTTTCCTCCTTATATCTTGTGTTCTTGTGTGTGACTGTCTTCTGCTATGTTTCACTGTTTCTGGTACTGTTTATGTGCATCTGATTCACAGATCAATAACTAACATCTGAAAGATAATTCAATTATAAGTTTGCTTTATATATGCGATTTTCTTTATCTGTACTTGCGTATATACGCGGTTTTTATTAACTGAAGTAGCGTATATCATCTGGAATTTAAAAAGGAAATATTTGGCTTGATAATACTGATTCACCCCCCCTCTCAGTATTATTTCCAACAATAAGACAAAAAACAAAAACTTGTAGACTTGAGTGCTGGAGGGACCCTTTTGGAGAAAGGAGTCAAGGTTGGGTGGAGCTAGTTAGCTCCAATCTTAATTTGTAGACTAATAATTTCAAGTCAGTATCTCAAACTCTCTAAATTTTTAGAAGTTAAATTTTTTATAATGTATTTTTTTGTTATGCAAGTACATGACTTTGAAATAGAATGTTAGGAAAAAAAAGAGAGTTGAAAACTTTTATTGTAAAATATTGAATTTACTTGGAATATTTCATGTATTTGGTACAGTGAAAGAATACAGTGAATGATGAAGTGAAAGAATAAATTTCAATTATTTAATATTCAATGTATAAGCATGTAAATATACTCAAATCTTGTAAACAAGTATACTCTAGTATCTAAGAGCAAAGTATGTAACTTAGAGTGTAAGTTTTACAGAAGGGTTGGTAGTTAGAAATGGCTAGCTTCTTTATTAATCATTCTTTTATTAATATGTTGGGTGTATATGTATATGTATATGTATATGTATATGTATATGTATATATATATGTATATATATATATATATATATATGTATATATATATATATATATATATATATATATATATAGAATTTGGAAGTAAGATATAATAGGTAGGGAAAAAATATAATTATTTTGAGATCAAAAAGACATTTAGTGCTAGTGGTAAAAATAAACAAAAGTTAATTTGCCAAGGCTATAATCTCTAATAAAAGAGATTATGTAAAATTTATTGCCCAAGTTAATCTCTGTGAAGAGTAACTACGTGTTATGGAAAGGACCAAGAATAAAACAATTTAGTGCATAAGAGGGAATGAAAGAACAATTATAAATAATCTTTGTATAGATCTCACAAGATAAAGAGTATTTAAAGTAGACTAGTCCTAAAACTCTTAGTCCAAAAAGAGCATCTGAAGGATACATTAATTATATATATTTATTTTTCATGAAAATACAATAGTTCATTTCTTCAAAAAATAAAAACAGTGAGGTATAAGATTAATGGAGAACACAAGGAGTAGCATATAATGAGTTTGATCAAATATGTTAGATTGTTAAAGTCACAATAATTGTTTGAAAGTGACCTTGGTATTTATTAAAGCAATTGTACAATATTAATGTCGTTAGGTTATAGTAACCCTTTCATAAACATATTACATATTAGGTATAGGCACTTATGGAATACAAAATTCCATTTAGGAAGTATTTCCTAAGAATTAACCTAGTAATCAAACTAAAAAAAATATTGGAAGCTTATTTTTTCATATTCGACAAAAAAGTCATGCACATGTAGATAATGAACCAGGGGTTTTAGGATAATTTGACCTAGAAAGAAGAACTCAAAGTTTCCATGAGAAATAGGAAGCCTCCAAATTATATCCTTGAAGGAAAAAATTTCAAAATTATCCTCAGGATGTATTTACATGTGAAGATACACAAAAAAATAGATTTCACTAATATTTATTAAAGGAATAGTACATTAAATTACTATGTGAATTAAAGAGATATACCTTAAGGATAATCACTTTAAAGAGATCCTTATAAACAAAATTCTATGCCGTAACCCTGCAAGAAAAGTATTTATATATGATTAGGATTCAATTTTATAATTCCTTCTAAATTTAGAAAATATGGAAACCCTTTGAAAAATCAATTGAAAATTTGTTAAGGATTATAACCCTATAAAAACCTTAGGCCATAATTGAAGAAGAATGAAGAGAATTGGTGTGTGTGTGTGTGTGTTATATACATATATATGTTTCTATAGGGTTAAAACCCTAAGGATCTTTAACAGAACTCTATACAATAGAATTATCAAAAATTAAAAAAAACTAGGACCAAGCTTATGTAATTTTTTTAATGTACATGATGGCAGTCTAGCGCAAACCCATTCTTAATTTTATTAACAACTCATGTAGGGTTAGGTTTTCAGTTATGAAAACCTAGCCATGACATTGACAGAGTGTTGGGAATGGGTCCCCTAGGGTCAATTTTGCGGTTAAAAGCACAAGTTTTCGGGCGAAAGGCCCAAGTTTTGTGTAAAGGAATGTAAAGTCTCTACATTTTGTGGTCGCGGAGCGTGAAGATGTCAAGAGTCAATAAAGGGTTTTCGCCCTTCTTTTGTGTAAAATCATGTCGGCTTTAGAGATCTACCCATGGTCCGTGAACAATGGAATTATATATAAAGGAGGTATTAGAGGAGTCTAAGATAGTTTAGTTCATAGTGGAGTCTTGTTATGTTTTATGCATGGGTTTGTGAGATCTAAGAGCGAAGAGTCTTAGCATAGGAAGAGGATCTGCAATTGAGTGCGCAGAGGCCTAGGGTAGAAGTCCGCAACTGAGTGCATGAACCCCTGTAGTTGTGTGCACAGGGTAGTCAGAGTCTGTACTGGATATTTGAATAAATAATAAAGAAGAGTACTTTGAAATTACTTGTGTATTTTACTTTTGTTCCTTGCATGCGATTATGTTATGTTGAATACTGGGCTTGTGTTTTAATGCTACTTTGATGTGCAAATCTATATGTTTCTCTATTTTATATGACTACAAGTACATATATTTATTTACGCGAAGATAACCATAAATGCATTTTAAAGTAACTAATACGTAAGTGAATATGGGTAGATGCATAAGTAGGAGTAGTTACAAGGGCGCGTAAGTACTTGAACTATCTATTTAGGGCCCATGAAGGACGAAAGGGTACTTTCACGAAGGCTTCGAGGATGAATAAGAGAAGTACTTGGATAAGCCTTAAAGGGCTTATTGATCTGCATGAAGGAAGGTTAGGGAAAGTAACCGACATCACAACCATCTCAGGGTGCGGAAACTTGGTTCCTGCATCGCCCCATACTACTTCGGCTAAGACTTCAGCCCGCCCTCCATGGATTGATGCCAAAAGGGCTAGTAGTGTAGGGATTTGCTTGGCTGCTTAACCACTGAACCTGGATCCGGGCCCATCAAGCCAACAAATGGTTATGTTACGGGGAACAGGATTTGCATAACAAGATGTGTGATGTCGCATCATTGGAATCCAACTAAGAAGGAGATTGAAGACTGGTTGGATAGAAAGATCCATGAATTTGCAGCGCAAGAAAATAGGAATCTGTGATTGATGAAAGAATAGTGGTTGGATAGATATCTATACACAGAGATACATGAAATCTTCTTTTGTTCCTTCCCAATTGAATTATATGAGTGGATCGTGAAGTTGGCAGACGACCAAGGGAGGTGGAGGCTTGACGGTCTGATTGTCTGGACCCCAGAGTTAGTGCGGAAATTGGAAGCCTCTAAGGATAAGATCATGCGCGCTATCGATCATTGGCTTGACCATATCATAGGAGGGTTTTTGATAGATTTCGCAGTCAATACTTCGGTCAGTTACAACGAAGCAGAGCGCTGCTTCTTTAAGGTGCCACAATGTAAGTATTTGAAATCATTAAATACTTGGATTAAGATGATCTTGTGTGAGAAACGAGTTATGAAGTTACCTTGGTATTTGGGGCTACGTGAAGTGGAAGTATTTTCAGGGATTGGGAAAGAAAAGGCCCTCAATATAGCCCGCTGATTGAGCCTCCTCTAAGTGACGAAGAAGGAGTAGCATAGGCTTCTCTGCTGAGTGCTATTCAGTTGATAAGCCAGGGGTTCCCACGAATACCTACAATGCCTCCATCTTCACCTCATCCATCCACACTGCCTCCATCCTCACCTCCACTGCTTACCCCCTCACCCACACTGCTGCCACCTCCACCACCGTTCAACATGGCAAACATTGTAAAGCTACCTGTGTTCAACGACATAGGAAATGAAGATCCAGACTAGTTTTGGTTCATCATGAAGGCTGTATGGGAAGCTCAGGGTATCATGGATGATCAAATGAAGAAAAAAACATTGATTATTTCTTTGCAAGACCACGCACTAACTTTTTACATTAAGTACTGCACTGATAATCTGACGTCCGCATTGGTCGATATCCAGACCGTGCTGAATAGGGACTTTAGTAGATCTAATCTAAGGCACAATCAATTGTGGGATTCAAGGAGATCATGATGAAGCCTAGAGAGATGCCCTGGGAATTGGATCAAAGATTGAAGTGTACGATCCGTGAAGGCAACATGAATCAGACTGATAGGTAGCACCGGGAATGATTTGTGGCCTGACTCATGCCTCACCTAATGGTTGCGCTATCACAATATAAGATCAACACCTAGGCAAAAGCTCTGGAAATCGAAATAAGGTGGCATGAGATACCAATTCAGGATGCTAATCTGGGCATTTAGTAGATTCACACGCAGTTGTAGAACTTCTTCCTCGAAATGGAAAGTCTGGAGAAAGACAGAACAACTCAGTCAGAGGCGCGCGAAGAACTGTGGTGCCTAAAGTGAAAAAGCTAGGGGCATGACAAAGATCACTGTCCTGTTTTTGAAAATTATGTTGCATCAGTGGGACCAATGCCTCTGAGGTCGGAAGCTGTAGTAGGGCCAAGTGCAGGGCCGCGCTTTGGTGTGCTATCTGTCAAGTAACTAGGAAACATGTGGTAGACAATTGTCATTTGTTGCAGAAATTTGTACAGACACCGCAACAGTGCTTCTACAACTTTTTTCAATCTGTGGGTCATGATGAGTGCGATTTCTGAAGTTACGAATTAATAATGGATAGGACACTTGCATACAGGGTGCAGGTAGAAACGTGGCCTATGGAACAAGGTGCTGGAGGAGCGCGAGGTGAGTATCAAGGGTGCGGTCGAGGCCAAGGTGGAGGAGGACCTAGTAGAAGTTGATGATAACTTATTTTGTACAATTGTGGAGGACCAAGACACTACGCATGAGACTGCCCAAATCCGATGCAGCTATCATGTCGCTATTGTACTCAGTTTGACCATGCGATGGAGGATTGCCCTATATTATTAGCCAAATACGTGAGAAGGGGGTGCAACCTCAACAACAGACTCAAAAGTTGTAGATGATGAGGGTTGAACCTCACAAAGAAGACCCCAAGGTAAATATTGTGTTGCGGAGTGGAGTGACGATTGGTGAGGATAAGGAGAAGCAACCAGAGGAAGGTGAGTGGGTACACAAAGCACCAGAAAATGAGACCAAGTTTGATCTAGAATACACAAAAGAAACATTTATGGAAGCAAAGAAAAATTTTGCTGAGGCCTCTACCTCAAGGAGTCAGGAGAAACTAGTTGAAGAAATGGACCGGTCCATGCTTACCACATTCTTGGAGACCTGCAAGAAACTGCTATGTGATAGTAAGGTTGTGAAGGGACTGCAAGAACTTATCAATAGGTGTTCTGGCAAGGAAAATGTTACTAATGAACTACGTGTAGTCAAAAATCTTGGTAAGCATAAGGCAAGGAGTGGACATGAGATGAGACTCACCATGTAGATAGGAGAATATGAAATGTACCAAGTTATCTTGGCACTAGGGTCCAAAGCGAATGTTTTTCTGAAAAGGACATGCGAAAGAATGGGAAGACCTGTGCTACAATGGTCTCTGATTTAGTTAAGGATGAAAAATCAATAGAAAATCATCCCAATGGGGAGTTGGCAGGGGGTAACAGTTGATATCGAAGACGCGAGTGCACTAGCAGATTTTGAAGTGATAGAGATTGTGGATGACAACAATCCCTACCATGCGCTCCTTGGGATCAATTGGGCCACTAACATCAATGGGGTAATCAACCTGAAGAAACAAAAGATGATATTTGAGAAGAAATCACTCCATGTAGTAGTGCCACTGGGCCCTGCAGAAGGACTACACTATACTGAATCGGTCCGTGATTATGAAAGTGATTACGATTTGGACCAAATTTACAAGATAATAATGCGAGATCAGGATTGGGTGAATCTGTTAGGGTCCAAACCTAACCCCATTATTTATGTAATAGGGTCGAGTCATAGTTATAGTTAGTTAAAGAGTCAATAAAGCCCATATTAATAATTGTAAGTGGTTGACCTCCATTTAAAGAAAGGGACCATAGTTAGTTGCAAATGTGCCATGGTATTACGATAACCATGGTACTGACCCATGGTATTGCATGTATGAATCCTATATAAAGGATAGAGACTCCCCATTGAGGAGTCGTGTCTTATTTTGTAATCAAGCCTTACTCTATTGGAGGTTGCCCCCTCGAAGAGGCAAGTGAACATTACTTTCATCCATGAATAATAAAATACATTCTATTATTTCTCATTTTGTTATGTGTTTTGGGTTGTATTTCTTTGTATATTTCATATTCTAGCATCTTCTCATAGGTCAAGAGCATAACAAGTGGTATCAGAGTGCTTTCCAGGGCCGGTGGTATCTCCATTTTTAGCAGAATTTTGTTTTGGCTAGAGATGAGTTCCGATGTCTTTAAACCATGGGACCTGTCATTGAGCACATAAACCTATGGATTTGGGGAGGCATGCACGCATGAAATACAAGATGTGGTCATGCTTGTTGCACTTCCTTGTAACCAATGTGGGTACCCCTTTAAGTAGTAGCACATTAGACAGAACCGTGCATGGACTGTCTTCTACGTACCCTCTGGGTATATCAGAAGCCCCCTAGGCTCACCTGAAACCTCGCCATAGATAAACTGTCAGCCGTATTGCTACTATAGTACACCAAGAACAACACTTGGGGAGATTACTCGTGTGTACGATAGGGTAGTCAGGTAGTACGACTAAGGGTACAATTGATCTTCCTTAGTTAGTGCCCTGAAATATTGGGTCGAGTACTACTATTGGACCCTTATGTATATTGTGATCTATAGCACCTGACACCCCTTGAGACCATAGTTCCCTCATCTCTTTGAATATTTCCCATTATCTTCTTTGTAAGATCAAGCTGTTGGGGTTATGTTGCCGCCGTAATAATTAAATCCACCAGTTCAGGGTTTACTACCACAATACCATTCAGATCTAGCAGTTGGGGTTATGTCGTCGTCGTAGTCCAACTCACATTCAGCAGTTGAGGGTTACACAAACAAATCTAACCATTTGTGTAGGGAGGCTTGTGTCTCCTATACGCTGGGGCGATTCTTGCAAGACATTGGGCAGGATTAACTTTTCGAGAAATTGGTCACTGCAATATTGATAGGCGGGGAGTAATACTCCTTTCGAAGTAAAAAGAAAACACTTATAAGAGACTTATCCCATAAGAATTAGGATGATGATCTGAGTGACGGGGTACCATTCACTTGTTAGCTTCAATTTTTGGTTGATCCCAAATTTTTTGACAGTGACGAAAAGTGACTCAGATCTATTTATGGTAGAAGCCAAAGCTCAAGCCATGGCCAATGAGAATATGGAGACCATTGAAAAATGGTTGGAGGCTTTAACATTGCAGATCTAGACATTACAATACATAATCACAAAGGGAAAGTTTACATTACAATCAGAACCATATGCTTTTAATGAAGACCATGAAGGAGAATCTAGCCATCATCTTCACTTCCATGAAAATCGCCAACATTCCCACCCTCGACCACCCAAGCTGGACATGTACAAATTTGATGGCTCTAATTCATCAATATGGGTATCAAAAATCGACCAATATTTCACTCTAAATCACATCGTAGATTATGATACTAAGCTACATTTTGGAGGCCTTTACTTGGACCAAGAAAGATGGCAATTGTGGAAGTGGCATTAGAAATTATATCCAAGGACAATTACTTGGTAGGTGTTCACAAAATCCATTTGTGACTGCTTTCACCATGAATATAATTTTTTGGGTCATCTTACTAAGCTTAGAGAAATAGGCACAGTCAATGACTATATTAAAGCCTTTGAGGCATTAGCCTTCTGCATAGTAGGTCTGGGAGATGAATTCTACTTGGAATGTTTTATAAGTGGTCTCAAAGACACCATCCAAGCCCACGTCTGGATGCACCACCCAGCCACATGGATGGAAGCTTGCATAAAGGCTATCGAAGTGGAACTTGCTTTAACGGTCTAGTCGCCTCGTCTAAATTTCATAGCCAAGGGAAGCCTCACCCAGGCTCGGGGCACTACCCAAACACTTAAGGTTCAAAATGTGTCCCTCGCAAAAATGGCTGAAAGAAGAAAGCAAGGATTGTGTTACTAATATCATGACAAATACTCCCCAGGGCATCAATGCAAGGAACCCAAATTCTTTCAAATTTATGCTACTGATCACAGTTCATTTGAGGAATCCCCACCCTTTGAGGGACTAGAGGAGGAAGATGAGGACAACTAGCAGAACAATGAGCTCCTAGCGACACCAGAAGAACCAGTTATCTCGCTCCATGCTTTGGCAGACATTTCTTCTCCCCAAACTCTCAAAATCAAAGGTTTTATTAAACATTGCCATGTAGTAGTATTGATTGATAGTGGCAACACGCATAACTTTATCCATCAGAGTCACAGAAGTTGTGCATTGTTTTGTCAGAGCAGTCTCTAATTTCCAGGTCCATATTTATGATGGGGGGAAAATGAAATGTAAAGGATGCTATGAAAATATCAAACTTTTGATGGGATATTACCACCTAAAGACCCACATGTTTGCCATCAACATGGGTGGTTGTGACATTGTTTTGGGTGTTGAATGGCTCTGCACACTAGGCCCAATCACAATGGATTTCTAGGAGTTATATATGAGCTTTAAGTAGAAGCACCACACACATACCCTCCGCGGACTCGATGCAGGTACTCCTTCTATCATCAACTCGCATTGAATAGAAAAGTTCTTAAAAAGGGGCCATCATGGAGTTATCGCCCAATTTAATGCCATCTAGGACATCAAGCCCACTACTCTTCATATTCATCTTGAGATGCAACACGTCTTAAACGGCCACCCGCAGGTCTTTGACAAACCTCATGAGCTTCCACCATCTAGAGGGGAACATGATCATAGCATCACTTTGGTCCCAGGGTCACAACCACCAAATGTGCACCCATATAGATACCCTTTTGCCCAAAAGAATGAAATTGAAAAAATCATCAAGGAACTTCTGGAAGCCAGTGTCATTCATCCTAACATCAGTCCTTATTCATCCCCTGTGGTCATGGTGCTCAAGAAATATGGGGAATGGCGCATATGTCCAGACTTCAGGGCCCACAACAAGCTTACAGTCAAAGATAAATTCTCCATTCCAGTTGTTGATGATTTGCTGGATGAAATAAATGGTGCTAAATTCTTTACTAAGCTAGATCTTCGCTCAGGCTATCACCAAATATGCATGAAAGAAGTAGACATTCCCAAGACTACTTTCCGAACTCATGAAGGCCTTTATGAATTCTTGGTCATGCCATTTGGTCTCTGTAATGAACCATCGATTTTTCAGAGCCTCATGAATCACTTGCTCAAACCATATCTCAGAAAATTTGTCCTTGTTTTATTTTATGACATTCTCATTTATAGCATCACCTGGGAAAAAAATCTTCAGCATGTAGACCTGCTTTTGCAACTACTCGGGAAGCATAAATTATTTTTCAATTTGTCCAAGTGCTCTTTTGGCATGGAAGAAGTCGAGTATTTATGCCACATTGTGGGGCATGAAGGTGTCAAGGTGGGTCCCAAAAATATCCAAGCAATGCAGGACTGGCCCCAACCAAATACCTTGAAGAGTTTGAGAGGACTCTTGTGTCTCACTAGCTACTATCACAAATTTGTCCACAATTATGGTCGAATTACTAGACCCCTCACTCACCTTCTCAAGAAAAATTCATTCCTCTAGAGTGATGAAGCACAACGGGCATTTATAGCTCTCAAACAAGCCATGTGTTCCACTCCCATATTGGCATACCCTGACTTCAGCAAATATTTTGTGATTGAATGTGATGCTTCAAGTATGGGTATTGGGGTTGTCTTAATGTAGGAAGGTTGACCCTTGGCCTTCACTAGCCAACAACTAAGTGGCAAACATCTGGGACAATCTACCTATGAGAAGGAGATGATTGTCATCTTACATGTAGTGGATACCTGGCAACCATACTCATTGGGCGACGTTTCCAAATCCGCACAGACCATCAGAGCCTTAAATATTTTTTGGAGCAATGGCTATCCTCACTATAGCAAAATAAATGGGTAGCCAAAATGCTGGGATATGATTATGAGATATTTTACAAGAAAGGGTGAGAAAACGTCATGGCGGATACTTTATCACACCAATTTGAGGAGGACATCACCCTGCTAGCAATTTCTCTTCCCATTCCAGATTGGATTGAAGAAGCCTGCAAGGAATGGTTTTCACATCCTTTTCTCTCCCAACTCATTAATAACTAGCAAGAAGATCCTAATTCCATGGTGGGCTACTCTTGGAAGGAAGAGATTCTTTGCTACAAGCATAGAGTAGTGATATCACTAACATCCACCCTCAAAAAGCACATTTTGGTAGAGTTGCACTCATCTCCCACTGTAGACCATGCAGGCTTTCAGAAGACTTATGCTCGCACTCATCGTTCCTTCTTTTGGAAAGGCATTAAAACTGGCATTCTTACTTTTGTAGTTGAAAGTGATTTGTGTCAATGCCACAAAGGAGAAACAGTTAAGTCCCCAGGCACTTTACAACCATTTCCCATCCCTGCCTCAATCTGGACGGATGTTTCTATAGATTTCATTCTTGGTCTTCCAAAGTCAGGCAACAAGTTAGTCATCATGGTGGTTGTGTAAAAACTTTCTAAGTATGCTAATTTTTGCGCCCTACCCCACCCTTTTATCCCCACTTTGGTGGCTCCATTTTTCATGGACCAGATCTTCAAATTGCATGACATGCCCACTTCCATTATGTCTGATCATGACCTGATATTCACCAGTAACTTTTGGTAGGAACTTTTCAAGCTACAAGGCACCCAACTCCAACTAAGTACTTCCTATGATCCCCAAATAGATGGTCAAACTGAAGCAGTCAACAAATGTCTGGAGACCTACCTCAGGTGCTTCACTTCAAGAAAGCAACATCAATGGGTACAATGGTTACCTTTAGTTGAATGGTGGTATAATAATCACTATCATGCTACCAGCAAGATGACTCCATATGAAGAAGTTTATGGTCAACTCCCCCCTTCACCTACTTCTTATATCCGTGGATGCTCTAAGGTTCAAGCAATGAATCAAATCCTATAGAACTGTGAAACCATGCTATCCCATCTGAAAGGTAATCTCCATCAAGCTCAGAATAGCATGAAGCAATAGCCAGACCAACATCGTTCAGAGCACACATTTCAAGAAGGGGATCAAGTATTCTTGAGGCTACAACCATAAAAGAAAACATCACTCAAAGACAAAGGCTGTCAGAAATTATCTCCAAAATTCTATGGACCTTATCAAATACTTCAACATATTGGAGAAGTAGCCTACATTCTAGCATTGCCACCCACTACAAAAATCCATTATGTCTTCATGATCCAAAATGGATCCTAAAAACCCTCTAAGTCTTCAAAACTCAAAAACTATCGCATGAGAAAAACCTTTACAAAAGGTGGATTACACTATCGCAAAGGAAAAACAAGAAGAAATGGTGAAAACAGAGTCTATCGGAGGCTTAAGCAATTTCACACAAGAGCTGTCGGATCTGGCCAATCAATGTATTGCAGTTGAAGGTGGCAATTGGATTCCATCAGAAGTGTCCTTATGGGAAATCACGATAGCGATTGGTGTGATTAAATGAGAGCCGTTTATCTATGCACGCAGATCAATGGTCCAGATCTACTCACACCATCGCATCGCTAATACACACAAAGAGGACTTATCGGGGCCCGAGGACTATGCAATATGCGATTGCGATATATCGCATTGCAAAATCGTAGTGCGACAATACAAAGGAGTGAGGTCAATGCATATGTGGCTTGTGATAAAGTCGAAACTGATAGGTCTTATGGGTACAAATATATATATTTTGAGTTTCGGAAGAAAAGGGTTTTCCTATGTAATTCACATTTTTGCTAAATAAACGAAAAACAAAGGAAATGTGAATGGAGCGATAAACCGAACCCGAAAGGGTTTATACATCTAGCGATATATATTTTGAGTTTCATAATGAGCAAGATTTCAAGCGGGACTTAGGTGGTAAGCGGTATTGGACGGGCTTCACCCAAGCCCATACACTAGCTGCCACATGGCTTGGCGTTGAAGAGAGAAAACTTCCCTTTCGAGTGGGTAATCTCCATGCGCATCGACCACCAGAAATCAATAGAAATCATTGGATCCACGATCACATAGATCAACGGTGGACATTTGATAGTGCCCAAAGACGGATCCGAAAGGATTATAGGGCAGAATTGATAATAGTTCAGGTCTGATAAAAGGTGTTTGGGTGGATTTTTACAGTGTTTCTGTGTATTTCTCTTTGTAAATAGAGAACAAATGTTTTGGGATTTCTAATGCAATGATGGTCCCTTCTGTTACAAGATAGGTGGCCACCATCCTCGAACACGTTTAACAATGATTGTTTAACGCTTAGAGGGGATTTGAGTAGATAGAGTTCAGGAGCCAGAGAGCTCGAAAGAGAAGACGAACAGACAAGTGCCGATTGGCTTAAAAGCCACTGAATGACAGAGACAGGGGCAGGCAGTGTTGAGACAGAGAGAAAACTGAGGCAGAGAGCGAGAGGGGGAGTCTGTGTACTCAAAAAGACTTGGGGGATCCAAGTAAAGCCCTGTCGTTTTATTCCTGTTGTGTTGAGACTCAATTTGAGCTCACACTTGTAAAAACTCTGCTCTTGAAGACATAATAGAGAGGTCACCACTGAAGGCTAGACCATGAGACATCCTAGGAGTTTTGGGTGAACTCCTTGATTATTTATTTTGTTATGTGTGTGTCTGTTATGTTTCTCTAAATGCTTCATTATCTATATTATTTGAAATCTTTTCTATCCCTTGCACTAAGTAATATAGGCTAATCCTAAACATGAGTCTCTAATACCTTAATATTATTCTAATATCTTCATTTTTAGATCAAGTGGTATCAGAGCTTTAGGTTTGCTCAAGTTAAACAAGCTTGTGGTGGATTTTTGAATGCTAACTAGGTCAAAGCTCAAACTAGGAGAAGGAGAACTCATTAAGACTAATCCAAAGATTGGAAGAGTCTATTCTCAAAGGAGAATGGCCGGAGAAGTCAGCTTGGAATCAAAATCTTAGTTCATGGATAGTTTTATGGCCATGCGAACCATGGTGGAAGAAATGTATCAAGAATTTAAGAAGGGTCGAGGTGAAAGCACTTCAACACCTAAACAAGACAAAGGAGCAGAGGAACCTTCTCTAGATGACCCAAAGGGTAAAGGGAAAGGGGAAAATCCTCCTCCCTCATCTCCTCCACCATCACCTCCATCATCCTCATCTCCTAGCTCTGAAAAGAAAAAGAAGAAAATATCTTTGATTAAATTAGATGTAAAGTTTGATTTGCCAAATTATGAAGGAGAATTAAATGCAGGAAAGCTATATAACTGGATTAGACAGATTGATGTATATTGTAGGGTGTAGAACATTGATTCAGAAAGGAGAAAAATTCAGCTAGCTAGCCTTCGCCTGGGAGGAATTTCACTAGTGTGGTGGGAAGGCAAGACCCAAGCTAATCTGAAGAGACATGGTAAAATTCTTTCTACTTGGAATGAATTTGTTTCTTCCATTAAAAAAAAATTCTATCCACTAGCTTATATGCAACAAGCAATGATGAGTTGGCAAACTTTTTGCCAATTAAAGGGCCAAAGTGTACAAAGTTATACCCAGGGAATTTAGAAAAAGAGCTTTAACTCTAGGCATATCTCTAGACTCACCTGAAAAGTTGCTAAAGTATATAGGTGGTCTGCATAGCTATTTGAAGCACACCATTCTCATGTTTAATCCAACTAGCCTAGATGATGTATCAGTTTAGGCTACACATCTAGAAGCTAGAGGCAAGAATGTGAACCCATAGATTGGGGGATCATCAAAACCCTCTACAAGCAAGAATATGGAAAAGAAGAAGCTGAAATGGAAAGAGAGGAAGACAAATGCTGTACAGAAAGACAAAACTTCATGCACTCACTACAAGAAGGATGGACATGATGATGAACACTGCTGGTCTTTGCATCTAGAGCAGAAGCCTAAGAAGTTTGGTGGTAAGAACAAGAGTACTGTTGCTGCTATTCAGAAAGACTTGGGGTTAGAATCAGGTGATGAAACAACAGTCACAACCACAACTATAAAAGGTAAAAATTCTGAAGCATCTACAAGTAACTCTGCACAATCTATTGATAACGAGGATAATGAGAAGAAAAGACATGATCTTTTTCATATTACAGTTATTTCCAAGCACCAAAAGATTGATACTTTATTTGATAGTGGATCACAAGTAAACTTGATTTTTGAAACAATTGCAAAGAAGTTTGGCTTACTAACAACAGCTCACAAGAATCCATATCCATTAGGTTGGGTATGTGATAAAGCAAAGCTACAGTAACTAGACAATGTAAACTTAGGTTTGCTATTGGGTCAACATTTGTAGATGAGGTTGAGTTAGATATAGTTCCCTTGGATATATGTAGTATTGTTTTAGGAAGTCCTTACTTGTATGATAGAAAAGCCATTTTCTATAGAGCTGAAAATAAGTATCAACTCACTAAAGATGGAATAGAATATATTGTAAAAGCTCATAAAATAAAAAATAACTATTCTCTCATAAACTCAGGGTGGATGAAAAGAATTGTAAATTCATGCAAACAATTATTACTAATGGTTGTAAAGGAAAAGAACCCTGATAAAACCCATGCATTTTAAGGCTGTGATGCTAAATAGAAAGCTGATTTAGTTAAATTTGTTTCAGAATATGATATCCTATTTCAAGAACCTAAAGTTCTGCCACCCAAAATGGAAATAGTACATGATATTCATTTTTAGCAAGATGCCCCATTGCCTAACATCAGAATGTACAAGTTATCTTCTTTAGAGATTGAAGAGATCAAGAAGCAGGTACAAGAGCTGCTCGATAAAGGGTTTATAAGAACAAGCACATCACCATGTGGATCTCCAATCGTACTGGTGAGAAAGAAATATGGTTCATGGAGGATGTGCATTGATTATAGAGCACTGAATAAAATAACGATCAAGAATCATTATCCTCTTCCTCACATTGATGATTTATTAGATCAGTTGAATGAAGCAGTTTATTTTTCCAAGTTAGATTTGTGTAGTGGCTATCATCAGGTCAGAGTTGTAGAACAAGATGCATGGAAGACTGCTTTCAAGACAAAGCAAGGGCTATATGAATGGTTGGTTATGCCTTTTGGCTTAACTAATGCTCCTGCCACTTTCATGAGAGTTATGAATGATGTACTCTGTCCTTTTATTGATGATTTTGTAATTGTATATTTAGATGACATTCTTGTTTTCAGTAAAACATGGGAAGAACATTTGAAGCAGACTTCAGATGTTTTGAAAAGATAAAATATCTATGTGAAGTTATCAAAATGTGAATTTGGCAAAACATTTTTAAATTATTTTGGTCATATTGTATGGGGTGGTGAATTGAAGATAGATCCCTCTAAGGTCGAAGTCATTGTGAACTGGCCTAAACCCAAATATGCTACAGAAGTTAGGAGTTTCCTAGGAGCAGCACAATATTGGAGAAATTTTATTGCTAACTTTTCCTTGATTGCAGCTCCCTTACATGCTTTAATGAGATTGAACAAGCTGTTTCGGTGGGGAGGCAAACAACAAAAAGCCTTAGACACCTTAAAATAAAAAATTAGTACAACACCAGTACTAGCACTGCCAGATCTTCAATGACCATTTGAGATTGAAACAGATTCCAGTGACTATGCCATGGGAGCAGTGTTGATGCAACACGGTAAACCCATATGCTATCATTCTGAGACATTTAATTATGCAGTAGTTAATTATCCCACATATGATAAAGAATTGTATGCATTAGTGCAGAGTGTGAAAAAGTGGAAACATTACCTATTGGACAAAGAAACAATTATACATACAAACCATCAACCACTTCAATATTTACACTCACAAACTAAATTGTAGCAATCAAGACATTATAGGTGGATGGGTTCTCTACAACAATTTCATCTTGTCATCAGATATAAGAAAGGCATACACAATAAGGTTGTAGATACGCTATCAAGACCAATAATAAATGCATCTACTATACTTAAGCATAACTCAGTATTGCATGAAAGCTACATTGAACAATATTCTCAAGATGTAGATTTTAAAGATGTATATGCAACTTTATGTCAGGGAAAACAAGTAGAAGAATTGGATTATCATGTTAAGGACCAACTCTTATATCATTTTGGATAGTTATGCATTCCTCAAACTGAAAGATTTAACATAATTCAAGAAGCACATACTTCTCTAATATCAGGTCATTTTGGTGTAAGTAAAATAGTTGCATAGTTGCAAAGGTTTTGTTATTGGCCAAGAATGCATGAAATAGTTTCTAGGTATATTAAAGGGTGTACCATGTGTGCTACAAGCAAGCCCAGTAATAGAAAATTAGGCTTGTACACTCCACTTCTAGTTCCTTCTTATCCTTGGGAAAGTGTTTCCATGGACTTTGTTGGGGGATTGCCAAAATCTAGAAAAGGTCATGATTATTTATATGTTATTGTGGATAGGTTCAGCAAAATGTGTATTTTGATACCTTGTAACAAGTAGGTTATAGCTGAACAAACAACGAAGTTGTTCTTTCAGCATGTATGGGTTCATTTTGGGTTACCCACTTCTATTATATCTGATCGAGATTCCCGATTTGTTGGGAAGTTTTGGTCAAGTCTATGGGAGTTGATGGACACCAGATTGAAGAAGAGCACAACATTTCATCCACAAACAGATGGTCAAATAGAGGTGGTCAATAGGATAGTGATCCAGTTGCTCAGAGGCTATTACAGCAAGCATCCCAAGCTTTGGGATGAACATTTGTGTTATGTGCAACATGCTTACAACCATGCCAAGCACTCTTCTACTCAGAGATCTCCTTTTGAGACTTGTTTTGGTTTTATACCAAAGTCTCCCTTGGATTTTGTCTTTAGTAAAGACATAGCAGTTGATGGACACAATGATGTGGACAAAGCAAGCATGTTCATTGAACAGATCCAAGAAATTCATCAGGCAGTGCAGGAATAGCTGGAAAGAAGTCGGGCCAAGTATAAGGCAAGGCATGACAAGCATCGAATTGAGCATAGCTTCCTAGTTTGTGATCAAGTCTGGCTATACATCTGCAAAGACAAAAGGCAAGGTGAAGGTAAGAAGCTGAAACCAATAAGGTATGGGCCTTTCAGGATACTCGAGAAAATTGGTGAAAACGCTTTTCACCTTGATTTGCCAGCTTATATGCATATCTATTCAGTCGTTAATGCAGAGAACTTGAGACTATATGAACCTTCATTGATTGAAGATCGTGAAGAGCAAAGTTAGTTGCCTTCTATTGATGATCTGTTTCCTGAATATCTCAATGAGTGGCAGGAAGACACAATTCTAGACAGGAAGGTGAGAACTACGCGCAGAGGGGATGTTGAGTACCTGAGAATTAGAATTAAAGGTTCAAAACCAAGCAGTTCAATATGGATAAAGATTGGACAAGTGAGGAATTTGTTTCCTCACTTGATCGATGCTTAAAAACCAAATTTTAGTGGTCCAAAAGTTTTTTCAGTGGGAAGGTGTGATCCAAAATGGATCCTAAAAACCCTCTAAGTCTTCAAAAATAAAAAATTATCGCATGAGAAAAACCTTTACAAAAGGCAGATTACACTATCACAAAGGAAAAAAAAGAAGAAATGGTGAAAACAGAGTCTTTCGGAGGCTTAAGAAACTTCACACAGGAGCCGTGGATCTAGCTGATGAACAGTCCAGATCTAATCGGCATATCGCAATTGGAGGTGGTAAGTGGATTCGATCGGAAGCGGCCTTATGGGAAATCGCAATAACAATCGACGCGATTAAATGAGATCCATTGATCTATGTGCATAGATCAATGGTCTAGATCTACTCACACCATCGCATCACCAATACACACATAGAAGAACTTATCGGGGCCCAAGGACTATGCAATATGCGATTGCGATATATCGCATCACAAAAATGAATCACGACAATACAAAGGAGTGGGGAAAATGCATATGCGACTTGTGATAAAGTCAGGCCTGACGGGACTTATGGGTACAAATATATATATTTTGAGTTCTGGAAGAAAAGGATTTTCCTTTGTAAATTTGCATTTTCGTTAAATAAACGAAAAACAAAGGAAATGTGAATGGAGCAATAAATCGGACCCAAAAGGGTTTATACATGCAGCGATATATATTTTGGGTTTCATAATGAGCAGGATTTCGAGTGGGCTTTAGGTGGTAAGTGGTATTGGACGGGCTCTACCAGAGCCCATACACTAGTCGCCACGTGCCTCAGTGCCGGAGAGAGAAAACTGCCATTTCGGGTGGGTAATCTCCGTGTGTATCAGCCACCTGAAATCAATAGTAACCATTGGATCCACGATCACATAGATCAATGGTGGACTTGCGATAGTGCCCAAAGATAGATCTAAAAGGATTATAGGGTGGAATTAATAATATTTCATGTCCGATAAAAGGCGTTTTAGCAGTTTCAACAATGTTTCTGTATATTTCTCTGTGTAAAGAGAGAATGACTGTTTTTGGATTTTTAATGCGTCAATGGTCCCTTCCGTTACAAAATAGGTGGCCACCATCCCCGAAGACGATTAACAATTATTGTTTAATGCTCAGAGGGGATTTGAGCAAACAAAGGTCGAGAGCCAGAGAGCCCGAAAGGGAAGATGAACAGACAAGCACTAATTGGCTTAAAAGCCACTGAATGACAAAGATAGGGTAGGTAGTGCCGAGACAGGGAGAAAAAAAAGACAGAGAGTGAGAGGGGGAGTCTGTGTACTCAAAAAGACTTGGGAGATCCAAGTAAAGCCTTTTTGTTTTATTCTTGTTGTGTTGAGACTCAATTTGAGCTCACACTTGTAAAAAATATGATCATGATTACATAATAGAGAGGTCACCAATGAAGGCTGGACCAGGAGACGTAGCCCAAGAGTTTTGGGTGAACTCCTTGATTATTTGTTGTGTTATGTGTGTGTCTGTCATGTTTCTCTAACTGCTTCATTGTTTATATTATTCGCAATCTTTTTGATCCATTGCACTAAGTAATATAGGCTAATCTTTCGCATGAGTCTGTAATACCTTAATATTAGTCTAAGATCTTCATTTTCAGATCATTCCATGTATCATGCCTCAAGAAAGTGGTGGGGAACAGTTGCAGAATTCAAACCAGTCTACCTGAATTGGATGAAGAAGGTTCAATTTGGCTCCAACCTGCACAAGTCCTTGCCAAGCAAGAATGAAATTTGCGTGGCCGCACGACCAAGGAAGTCCTTGTCAAGTGGAAAGACACCTCTCCAGAAGATGCGACCTAGGAACCAGCCACTATTCTTTAGCAGTTTCCGCATCATCAGCCTTGAGGACAAGGTTGTTTTTATGGGGGAGGGCATGTTAGGTCCAACCCTAATCCCCTTATTTATGTAATAGGGTCAATTCATAGTTATAGTTAGTTAAATATTCAATAAAGCCCATATTAATAATTGTAAGTGGTTGACCCGCATTTAAAGAAAGGGACCACAATTAATTGCAAATGGGAAATGGTATTAGATAGATGGTATTATGAGAACCATGGTACTGACCCATGGTATTGCATGTATGAATCCTATATAAAGGATACAGACTCCCCATTAAGGAGCGTCATGTCTTATTTTGCAATTGAGCCTTGCTCTATTAGAGGTTTCCCCCTCGAAGAGGCAAGTGAACATTGCTTTCATCTTTGAATAATAAAATACATGCTGTTATTTCTCATTTTGTTCTATGTTCTGGGTTGTATTTCTTTGTATATTTGGTATTCTGGCATCTTCTCACAGGTCAAGAGCATAATAGAATCCAACTGTAGACGAACATATTGCATGGGACCACGAGATCTCCTACACATCAGATTCAGACAAAGAACTAGAGCACTAGCAGAATCAACTGCATGCAGTATCTACGTTGCACTGTAATATGATGACCAAGTCATTGCATTGTGTATCATCAGAGGTAATAAATCTGCCTTATTATGATGGGTTAATTGATGTTGATCACTTTTTGGATGCATTTGAAAGGGAAGGGATAGAGAAGCACCACTTTTAGGCATTAGATTGGGCATTGCGCACTATGTTCGCAAGATGGTGGGGTACACACAAACATAGTTTTGATGATTGGCACGAATATAGGGGGACAATGAGGGTACACTTTGGTCATCCAAAGGTATGATTAATAGAAAAATATGATGGGAGAAATGATCCACGCGACCATTTGGCCAAATGGACTGAAGTGTATGAAGCAAAGCCTTAACCGAAATGGGTCTATCTATTTTTTCATACCTTGGATGTTATACCAATGAATTGGTACTTGGAGACGAAACTCCTCCATGGCCCTGAAGAATGGGATATTTTGCACCAAGAAATTTTTAAGACATTCAGTTTTGAGGATGGATTTGAATCTATCGACGAAGGATTACAGGAGATTAAGACTACAATTTTTAGGATACCGTAGGATCCTCTAGATTTGATTCAACCTGATTGGACCACCCACTTGAGCCACGCGTTGGAGTGCTGAAATGTCATAGCGGAAGAAGAAGACAAAGACCCGAGGAAGATTAATATTCTAGAGACTGAAGGACACCGCGAAGTTGAAGGACCATAGCTAGAGAACCCAGACATAACTAAGCTGCTCAAAACCAGGCAGGTAAACATTAGCACAGAGGAAGAGCTGAAGTTAGCAAGGATTGGGGACTACTGGGACGACACAATAATAGATAAGGTCACCGAACTACTCCTCGAATATCAGGATCTATTTCCCACAAAGTTTTCAGATCTGAAAGGGATAATAGGGGACTTGGGTGTCATGAAGATCACCCTAAAAGCAAATGCAAAACGTTTGAAGCAAATACCTTACCACCTCAATTTGAAGTATAAATAAAGGGTCCGCTTAGAGTTAGACAAGATGCTCGCGGTAGGTATTATTGAACCGGTGGAAGGATCTGATTGGGTAAGCCCAATAGTGGCTCAGGAAAAGAAGCAAAAGGAAGAAATAAGGATATGCGTAGATCTTAGGAAGTTGAATGATGGCTACGTGCATGATCCATTCCCAACCCCATTCACCGATGAGGTCCTGGATAATATTGGTGGCTAAGAAGCATATTCGTTCACTGATGGGTTCTCTAGGTACCATCAGATCAAGATTGCGCCAGAGGATAGAAGTAAGACAACCTTTGTGACTAAATGGGGATGGTTCTAGTATATAATGATGCCTTTTGGGCTGAAGAATGCACCGATGATCTTTTCGCGCGTAGTGATCACGACGTTCAAGGATTTCATTCATAAATTTCTGGAAGTATACTTTGACGATTGGACATTGTTTGGACTATGGAAGTGCCATGTGGTCAGTCTGTGCTTGATGCTAGATACATGTTGGATGTACCAGATCACTCTCAATCTGAAGAAATGTTTGTTTTGTGTCCCTTTTGGGATATTGATGGGCCATTTGATATGCAGGCAAGGCTTGATGGTAGATCGATCAAAGATCACGGTCATAGCCAATTTGGACACGCCAAGGAGTGTGAAACAACTGCGTGCAACGTTGGGGCATACGACATACTATAGGAAATTCATCAAGAGATATGCCTAGATCACCTCACCGATGGAAAAATTGTTAAAGAAGGATGTTACGTTCTGTTTGAATGAAGAATGCCAGAAGAGCTTGGATGTGTTAAAGGAGAAAATGGTCACCGCACTAATCCTAGTCTTCCTTGATTGGAAGAAGTAATTTCATGTGCACGTGGAGATGTCATGTATTGTGCTGGGGACAGTACTAACATAGGCTGGTGAAGGGGACTTGGATCACCCTATAGTGTTCGCAAGTAGGAAGCTGTCCAAAGCTAAGAAAAATTATTCCACGACAGAGTGCGAAGGACTAGCTATGGTGTATGCGCTCCAAAAGATCAGGCATTATTTGTTGGGTGGACATTTTAAGATGTATACAAACCATTTGACATTAAAATTCTTGGTTGACAATCTTTTGTTGGGGAAGAAGATATGCAGGTTGCTGTTGTTGTTCCAAGAGTATGATTTTGAAGTTATTGTGAAACCAAGACACTTGAATGCTAGACCGGATTATCTGTCGCAAATTGAAATAGGAGAGCAACCTATGAATTTGGAAGAAGGACTACCCGATGTGTAGCTCTTTACAGTACAAATTGCAAGCAACCACTTTGAAGATATTATACACTTCCTGTCGATAGGTATGACTTCGGAAGGATATACAAGCCAACAGAAGGAGGAATTGGTGGTGTGCGGGGAAGACTTTTTTGTCATTACAAGGCACTTCTACAAAATTGTATTAGATGAAATATTGTGACGTTATGTGCTAGAGTTTCAATGAAACAACATCCTTGATAAGGCTCATGGCAGAGCCGTGGGAGGTCATTATGTAGGAAAAGCAACAACGCAAAGGATTCTACGCGCTGGGTTATGATGACCGACCTTCCATAAGGATTCAAAAGCATATTGTAGGGTATGTGACACATGGCAAAGGATGGGAATACCCTCACATAGGAATGAGCTACCATTGAATCTGAAAATATCATTACAGCCCTTTGAGAAGTGGGCGATTGACTTGTAGGACCAATTCAGCCTCTCAGGAAGAAGATGGGTGCGCGGTACATCATCACCGCAACAAAGTATTTAACCAGATGGGCAGAGGTGCAGCCTGTGAAGGACTGTACAAGTGTGACATCAGCCAAATTTATCTTTGATTATGTAGTACTGACATGATTTCATTGGCCAAAATTTCTAATGAGCGACTACGTTACACACTTTCTCATTGAGACAATCAGCATGATGATAGAAGAATTTCAGGTTTCGATTAGAAGAGCACACCCTATCACCCATAGGCTAATGGAACGGTAGAAGAAATTAATAAAATATTGGAGAGTGAACTCACAAAGGTTTTCAATGCTCAAAGAAATGACTGGGATGTTTGCGTGCCCACGGTGCTTTGGGCTTACAAGACAACTTGCAAGAAGTTGACTAGACAAACGCCATTCAGACTAGTTTATGGCGTGGAAGATGTGATACTGATGGATTACATTGTACCTAGTTTGCGCATAGTGGCATTCATGGGAACGGTGGATCATAGAGCCTTGGAGGAGATGCTCACGTAGCTAACAGAGCTTAAAGAAGATAGATTCCTAGCTGGATTCCATCAACAAGTTCAAAAGGAGCGTGAAAAGGCATGGCACGATCAACACATCAAACTACGCACCTTCAAGGTAAATGATTTAGTTCTATTATATGACAACAAGTTTGATAAATTTACAGGAAAATTTTGGATGCATTGGTTGGGGCCCTATGTCATCAAGGAGATTACCGATGGTGGAGAAATTCAGTTAGAAAAGTTGAATGGAGAACCATTCCCAGGGAAGGTGAATGGAAATTGATTGAATCCATACACTGGTGATCTGGCTAGATGAATACATGGTGGAAGAGCAATCTTAGCACTCTAGGCAGTTGAAAGGAGGCACGGGACTATAAACTACATTGCCTAGGTTGGGGAGTTGCGAGATTGGGGAACTACGTGGAATGAAGGAATGTCACAGTGTCAATAGAAACGCGTAGGGATTTGCGTTATCCAAGAATGGACCACGCAAGGTAGATGGAAAGTGACCATTATAGTCAATGTTCATGACTTGATATTGGGAAAACGACCAAATAGGGGGGGGCGGCATTTAAGTTGGAATTTAAGGGCAAGATCTATGAAAATCTGCCGCCAATCTAGCATTTATGAACGAATTATGGGGGAATGGTCGAATTTGAATTTGAAAATGCCTATAAATTACAGGTGGCTGCCCAATGAAAAACACTTGGCATTTTGAGAATTTAGGTGTTGAGCTCTCAGGCGCACATGAACCATGAGAAATTTGAAGCTTTGATAACGAGTTCAGTGTTTGAGAGATTGCCAAAAGAGACGAAAAAGTTGTATTCTTGTATTATGTCGGTACCTGTAGAAACCGTGAGCGTAAGAAAAGCAATGGCAGCTGAGAAAACTACCCCAGAAGTAGCAATAGCAGCTAAGGGTGTTGACCCAGAGGTTGAGAGTGTCGAAGTACCATCCAAAGTTCCTAAATCACTAAGGACACCTAGGGCAAGTCCTACGCCGACCAAGAGGGTCCAAAATCAAATAAATACAAGCAGAAAGTGCCGTAGCTGGTGTGTGCATCACCCAGAAGGCACTTGCAGAAGGAAAAGCCCGCCATACAAGAGAAGGGAAAGCTAATTGACCTTGAACCTAAAGAGGATGTTGAAGAGATCCCTATGGATGAGGAAGACATTGACATAGGGGTGGAGGATGTTTTTGTTGAGGGGTTTGACCCTATCTCTAAGCTGCTCAAGTACATTCCTCCACGCAGAGGCAAGACAAACATCTCAAAGGACATTGATGAAAACAGGGTCACTGCATACACCCTTGCTACCAGACAAACTCACCTTTGAAGGACCACGCCTGGGACACATTCCCTTGTTGAAATTGGAGGATTGGGATTTGGCTAATATGGAAAGGTTTCCCCACTTACCCACATATCAAATCATGCATAGTGTCATCTACAAAGACTCTGGTGTGATCACGCTGGAGCCAAGAATGTGGGAAAAAGAGGTGGATAAGGCTGGTCTGTTAAACATGTTGTGGGTATTGCATTACAACTGCACGCCCATTACCATGATATTGATCAAGCAACTACTATTCTTGGTGCATGATGGGTGCCTATGGCTAGAGGAGTCAATACTGGTCACTGACTTTCTAATCTGTAGGATCACTCGACTGTCACATGCAGGGGAAAATCCAGCCATGGTGTTTGGAGGAAAGGCAGGAGAGCGCAACCTCACCGAAGCAATGAAGGATAAATTTAATCTCGCAAAGAAGTCACATGGCTACTCAATCACTAGCATAGCCATCCTCGTAGTCAAGGTAGCGCTCAGATCCTCATAGGCAAGATTATGTGGAAGTGTCACACAGATGAAGTGCTGGCACTAGTAGTGTCTTTAGTGACCCAGTGTTCGAAGGGTGTATAGTTCAACTGGGCAAGCTACCTTTGCAATGAGTTTATTGCTAATTGTAGAGAGGCGTAGGACCAAAGCAAGATGTTTTGCTATGCATGGCTATTTCTGTTCATAGTGCTGGTCGCATGGGAGTTACCAGAGGATAGTCAATTTCCTCTAGTTGAGTAGGACCTACCAGAAGTAATGAAGTTCGCTTCGCTTTGGACTTTAAAGGACCCCCAAAGGGTCAGGGACAAAAAGGTCTTTTGGATCTTGATGGAGATGAATATTCACATGGCCATCAACTGCAAGCCAAGGTTGTCACCGACTATTTACGATAAGCTGGAAGAGTATGTGGAGTTCAAGGTAGACTTCCATCTGGTCTCAATGCATGTGTGGAAGGATCCTAAACAAAAGTGGTATCACCTTCCATACCTGGCCACAGACGACGCGATCACAATGGTCCTTGACCGCTGGCTGGCAGATTGGCACATCTCTTCAGACTTGACAGCTGGGTCTCACAATTCTGCAGCACAACAAAAGAAGGAAGAGGCCAAGCGAAAGATGGAACAACTAGCAGGAAAAAGGAAGAAGGACGCTGAGGACAAAGCTAGGGCAGAGCGCGTTGAAAAAAAGATGGAGGAAGAAGAGGAGCATGACTTTGACAAGAGTCAGAAGTCTTCTTCCCCAGAAATAGAAGAGGAGGAGGAACAACATATATGGTAGGGAGGAGAGGACCCGAAGACTACTTGTTCCAAGTTAAGCGCAATAGGGAATCAGAGAAAGTAGGGCCATGGAATAAATCCAAGGCCAGCAAGACTTCCCTTGACCTAGTCACCTTGAAAGAAGGTGATCTATATGAAATCGGTGATATAGTGAGGGATGCCACTACAAAACTCCTACAATAGTTTGAGCTGCAATAGAAGCATGCCTTGGGTTACATTCAGATGGGTCTGTGCAAGCTACACATCTAGGCGTCAAGAGTGTAGACTAGTGTGAGTCGAAGTAGTGTGACGTCAACCAGATTGGCACCTGGGAAAATTTAAGTAGTAGAAATGGTTCACCCCTTGAACCCCATGTTTATTGCATTTCCAGATGGAGTGCTAACTGAGGAAGCAGAAGATGATTGGGCCATTGTCTGCACCCTCAAGAAGGTCAGGCTAGACTTGGACGCACTTCCAAGAGAAGCCCTTCAAAGCCTGCATGATGGTGTGTGTTATCACAAAATCACTACTAAGGGCTGCAACCAAGTGAGATTTTATGTAACTCTTTCAACCAGACTTTAGACTAGGAATTAGCCTTCTTAATCAGAGAGGGCTCTCTCACAGATTTATAATAGAAATCAATTAGAACAAAAGATGGCTAACTCTTCACTCATTCATGAAAACAACAGCTGGTTGAACACATATCAAATTGGTCTTCATTGGGCTATGGAGTCTTACACATTTAATAGACAAAGGCACAGTCATTTCATGGAAGTCAAGGCTCTTTGCATTAGATGTCCAAACATATTTCACAAAAACCACAGCTTGCCAAACACACAGGAAGTCAGAGCATAAGATATGAATTCTGAGTGATTGTGCTATAACAAGGCTGTAAAAGAACAAATAAGATAAAACACCATCATTATATTTGAACAAAACAATCCATTGAGAATCTTGAGAAGAAATAACCACTGTTTTACTATTACTGTAACAAGTCTTACATTGGCCCAAATAACTCTGTTTTTGTATAAAATGTCCAACCTTTTTTACATCAGAGTCATTTCTATATATAGCAAACCAAAATACTACTACCTGAGACTCCTCAAAAAGCATGAAGGGAGCTCAGAATTCTATCATTAATTATCTTATCTATATCTTAAACAAACTAATTAATTACAAAGGTATTGTGCTGCGAAAACAGAGGGTTCCATTCCCATTGAAACTTCAAGTCTATCTCCTCGTGTGCATTGATGCGTTCTTGAAATTTGACACCTGTAGCACTTCAATAATAGCCAAGCCAAGCTGGAAGAACATTCACTGAATGAGCAGCTTCGGATGCCTGATATATGGATGATTCATCAACTGATAAGAATCTGTGCCCTATGTTCACGGTCTCTGCCTCCCATTAGTGTTCATGCATTTAAGATGATGCTTCAAGCCATTTAATCCTCTAATAGTCACGTATGATGGAAGAAACCTTATGATCTGGCCATCTCATAAACTGAACAGGTGTACCACTCAACACCTCGGCAACCCTACCAAAACCCTAAAAATTCGGATATAAAGTGAAAACTTTAACAAAAGACAAAATTTCACCTTTTCCTTAAATACTTACACCTGGCACCTTTTTAAACATCTGAATGGCTTTATATAATCTCCATGCTAGCCTCGAGTCATCCCTTTAAGATTCGCTGACCTCAACATAAATCTCAAATTTTTCATATAAACAGTCATCTACAGCAGTTTCGTAGCGCGCTACGAAACTGCTGTAGGTAATCAAAATTAAGCATATGAACCTTAAAGCAACAGTGACTTAACTCTGTGATCTCTTCAGCTATTTTACACAGGTGTAAGGACTTCAAAAAGTTTCAAAAAGTTTCAAAATGATGACAGCCAAAATTTACCAAAATTTGGAAGGCAAATTTCCCCTTGGATCAATTAGCTAGTTTGCCTAGCTTCCTTTTCAAGCTGCTAACTTCTTCCTTTAACACCTTGTTTTCTGCTCTTAAGCTTGTATTCATTTGTTTCATGATTTTTGCCTGCTTCAGAGCTGGCACTGTCCACACATATGCATCAGATACTGAGTCAGTTTGGCTAATCAAACTTGTTCTGCCTTTCATTACAGCCTTTTTATAATTTGTATATCTTACTGCCCTTTCCTTAGAAACATTTTTAATCTGAGGTATTTCTTCCTTTGTTGCTCCAGCTTGTTTCTTGATAGCAATAACATTTCCACTTTGACTGATGATAACCTTATTATTCTTGTTCTTGCTTTTGGCTGCTTGAACTATTCCGGTGAAAACCTCAAGTACCTCTGTCCTAGGCACTTCTAATGGTGCCTTCTCTTTCTGTGCTTTCTCCACTTCTTTGATTTTCCTTCTTGTAACTGGTCTGCGTGGCTTAAAAGCATATTCTTTACTTGGCTCTTCAAATTTCAACCTTTTAGAAGCCCTTGATTTTTTAGAATTTTCAGGTGAGGACTGAGTGAGGTCAATATGCATTGGCTGCACCGAGTGATCTTGCTCAAATTCTAGTGGTTCAATTTGTATTGGCTGATCTTGCTCTAGTTCAATGGCTTCAAGTAAGTCATTTAAACTACCTTTTGAAATAGGACTTTCTTCCACAGTAACTGACTTTCCTTTCTCCTTGTTTAATTGACCTCTGGTTCTCACCCTTGAAATCTTTTCAACTTCACTTGATTTAGCTTCATCCTTCTTTTTCTGAATCTTCTGCTTTGATGACTGAGGTGTTTCCTTAGATGATGACTTAGGAGTTTCCTTTTCTGATACTCTAGATGGCTTAGGAGTTTTCTTCACTGATGTTTCAGGTGTCTCTTTAGCTGCCACAGACTTCCCTGACTTCCTTGATTTAGTTTTAGGCTTCTTATGGTCTGTCACTTCTCTTCTAAGTTCAGCCAAAGTGGGTTCTTCACTCCTTTCTTCCCTTTCTCTCACAGGCAATGGAGTGAGGCCTGTTTTGCTTGGGAAGCCGGCCATAAACACAAATGAATCCCAATCTCTGCCAATTTTTTGTAAACTATCCAACACCAGCAATTTTATGAGACCATGATGAAAAAGGGATGTTTCACAACCATCTTTCTTTAACTGAATTTTATCACACATTTTGCTAATGCTCCTGAACAAATAGAAAGGTATGTCTATTGAAACCTTACCTGTGAAATGTAACAGAAGTTTGAAGTGGTAGGAGTAAACTTTATTGTACCTACCCTCGCATGTCAGGTATTTCTGGATGCATGTGAGGAGCATAGCATAATTCTCTTTTATATAACTCCTTGGCACCGCTTTGGTGAGATCTTTATCTACATAAGGTTCCTTCAAAAACTCTTTACAGGGACTCATGTCGAACTTGAAGTTTTTGAACCATTCTTGGCCACCCCTCGGAATTTCAGTGACAGTGGAAATAACTTCAGGAGACACCGGAAACTCTAACATTGCCACCTTCGAATTCAGTCCAGTGAAATTTAATGCGAAAGCCTTCGTCACCTCTGCATGTCCTCCTTTCAATTTTTCGCAAAACCTCCAGCAACCAGCATTTCGAAAGGCTCTTGCTACACCTTCATCCCTGAGAGTAACATCTAACCCCTCCGGCTCTGTCCTCACACACTTACCAGATCGGTGTTCCCTCCTTTCCATCCTGCTTTGAATATTTTCACACAGGAAACTAATGGTAGCTTGTAGCACGAAAACAAACTTCGACTTTGGAGTGCAGGCTCGCTTGCAGTAGTCCTTTTAAATAAGAACTTGGGCTTCTCATACAGCAAACATGTTTACATATTATGAAAAACCCATTATGATATAACGATTCCTTGTAAAATCCCTTAAACTAACACTCAAATGCATGACTCTGGACTTTATGGCGGAATAATGGTTTATCATGACATGGAGAGGACGTAAACTGACAATCATGAACGGACCTATGACTCACTTCTCTCGGATTTGACATTCAAAGGAAGAGCGCTACAAAAAACCCTGAAACCCCGATTTCGTAGCGCGGGCAGTTCAAACTTAACAAGATGCGCTACTAAATCGCTGACAAACAGAACGCTGCGAAAAAATGAAAACATCATTTCGCAGCTAAACTGACCAATCAAACCTGCGCTGCAAAACTGCGCAAAGTACTAATGACATGACATGCTTTAACTAACAATGATGGAGGGTGTCTAATGATTTTTCCTTTACACGAATTCACATCAATACCTTTTGAAATTCAAATTTCAAATTGACATACACCAATAAACCTATTCACAAGACTTAAAACCTTTATATAAAACTTATGGACAACCTTATATACATGAACTATAGTTCTAAGTGATAACAGTGTGATTGCATAACTTCGGGCTCGGGAATAACGAGAATTAAACATCATCAATGAGCAAAAGATGAACAACGCCCAAATGTTTGCCAAGAATAATTCTGCCATTGAGCTCTTTAAGGCTATCACTGTGAAGAATGAGCACACTACCAAGGTAGTGGTGGAGGCATGCAGGTCTGTCCCCAAGCTGGATATTCCTAAAGATATGCCAGTGGACGAGAAAATTTAGAAGGTCACTGCCAGAGTGCACGAAGCGAGATCAGAGCTGGCCAAGTTTTAGTTTGAACTAAACCTTAAGATCACAGAACTTTTGTTGAGGGACCAACCGTCGACTCTGCCAAAGGTAAAGGAGCACCGTGATGCTGCTGTTAAAGATGTAGTAGCCACAATAGATAGCGTAGTGAAGGAGTACACAATGCTTTTCAAGCTGGCATTCCAAGTGGTTACCAATTTACAAGAGGATCCCACCTTGCAAAGGTTGGAAATAGAGGCCCGAGAGCTGCAGCGGAAATATGATGAAGTCAAAGCGACAGTGTGCACAGTCTCCCTTACGCAGAGGCTAGTAAAACTGCAGGAACAAAAGGTGCTAAAGGATCAGGTGAATGTAGCATAGTGCAAAGAGAGCATCCTTAAGGCTAGAATAGGGCCTTGGCTTGATGAATCCTATGCACTCACAACCATCATCAAAGAAAAACTGGCTAGTCTGCAGGGAACACAGTAGAAGGTACAAGCAGATGGCGCAGGGCCAGTGACGGAGCAGGTAGTCGAACAAATGAAGCAGGTGACAACACAGTGCATTGCCAAAGTTGTAGTCATACTGGTGGAGCTAGAAAGTCTTCACGACAAGATCTTCACGCCAACGGAGTGACTCGAGGGCGAGTCACCAGATTTGTGTTGGGGGCCTTTTGGGAATGGGTCCCCTGGCGTCAATTTTGTGGTTAAAAGCCCACGTTTTGGGGCTAAAGGCCCAAGTCCTGTTTAAAGTAATGTAAAGTATCTGAATTTTGTGGTCATGGAGCACGAAGATGTCAAGATTCAATAAAGGATATTCGCCCTTCTTTTTTGTAAAATAATGTTCACTTTAGAGATCTACCCATGGTCCGCAGACCATGGGATTGTATAAAAAGGAGGTCTTAGAGGAGTCTAATATAGTTCAGTTCATACTGGAACCGTGTTATGTTTTATGCATGGGTCTGTGAGAGCTAAGAGCGAAGATTCTTAGCATAGGAAAAGGCTATGCAGTTGAGTCCGTAGAGGCCTAGGATAGAAGTCCATAACTATTTTAGTGCGCGGACCCTTGGAACTGTGTGCATAGGTGTTGGGTCCCTATAATACTAGTGATTACCCCATTACTATTGTAGTTATACCCCTTATTTATATTGTTGTGCCCCTATTACCCCCATATTGTTATTTCTGTGCCCCATAAAATCCCTCTATTGTTATTTTTGTCGCTTTATATTATTATTGTTAGGTCGGCTGGATTATATTGTGACTCCTTAGACTCCTCTATATAGAAAGGAGGTTTTGTCATTTGTATCATCCAAGAATTGTTCATTTATGTAATGTAAAGGAGGTTGCCCCCTCGAAGAGGCTGAATTATAAGGCGTTGATCTTTCTTTTCTATCTTTTCTTGAGCTTGTTTCATAACATTTGGTATCAGAGCTTTCGATTCTAGGGTTTCGCTGCTCCAAAAAAGTCATCGTGGCATTTTCACTATAACTTGTTTTCTGTGACGTTTCAGAAGTCACAAAAAAAACCCATTTGAGAAGCAATCACGTTGAACCTTGGGTTCAAATTTCAGATCTTTTCGCGCGACATTTGCTGAGATATGCTCTGAGGAAGTTGGTCTTTTTGCAGACTCCTGAATTACATTCAAAACAGGTGACCTAGGGACAATCGTCATAACTTTCTCTCTGGGGATCAGATTGAAATTTTGTAAGAAGGTACAGAAAGAGGACGGACTGTAGTTTCTTGTATATCGTTTTCAGAACCAAAGGTCAAAAAATGTACACGTGGCACTTCATACAAGTTCACTCTTCTGGAAAGGTCAAAATCAGGTCATCTTGGGAGATTGTGCATAACTATTTCTTGGAGAATCCAATTTGGATCAGACTGGTGGCATTGGAAAGAGGACACAGGGAGCTACTACAGGTCACAATTTTAGAACTAGAGGATTGGAAAGTATAGAGATACATCAGAGGCAATATCAAGCTCCTACAAAGTGAAAAAAGGTGTGTAGATTTTTTTAAATTTTTGCTTAAGCTTGGTTTGAAAATTTATTTTGAAGGAATTCAAAGGGCATAGTAGAGCATTATTATTGGTAACTGATGCCCCGAGGAAAGAAAATGCAAACACCTAGTAAGGAACCTGAAAGCTCTAGCATGACTCATGAAGAAGAGGAAGAAATGCAACATGATATATCAAAATTACAAGACCAAGTGCAACAACTGTCCCTTGCACAAAAAGGAACAGAATCTAAGATGGATGGTTTAAAGAAAGATGTAGAAGCTAAGATGGATGGTTTAAAGAAAGGTGTAGAAGCTAAGATGGACTGTTTAAAGAAAGGCGTAGAAGCTAAGATGGATGGCATGGAAGCTAAGGTGAATGGCATGGACGCTAAAATTGATGGCATGGATGATAAGATGGAAGAATTGAAGATAAATATGAATAAGTTGCTACAAGAAATGGTCACTAAGGGTGAAAGAGTACTAAAGGAAACTCATGATGAGAACAAAAGAAATGTTAATCATGATTCCATAGACTCTAATGTTGGATCGAAGACTCACCATGTTCCAAAAATTGATATGAGGAAGTTTGATGGCAAGGATCCCGCCACATGGATATTACAGATGGAGCAATTCTTCGATCTCAACAATGTGAAAAACACACAAAAGGTACGCATGGCAACTAGGAATCATACCATTCACAACTATAAAGACAGAAGTGTTGTTGCCCATAGTCTTCCACAACCTACAAGGTTGACACCACAACAATTGGAAGAAAAAAGAGCAAAAGGGCTTTGTTACAATTGTGATAGCAAATACACAAAAGGTCATAAGTGTGCTGAGAAGAAATTATTCTACATAGATTGTGAAGAGGAAGAAGAAAAGGAGCAAGAAAGGTCAAAAGAAGAGGATATATTCCAGAAATAAAGCCTAGATGAAGAACAAATAAATCCGACCATATCTTGTAATACATTGGCGGGAATTATCACTCCTCAAACCATCAAGATAGAAGGACAAATCAAGAAGAAAAAGGTAATAGTGTTGATTGATTCAGGAAGCACCCACAATTTTATTCATTGTAGGGTAGCAAAAGAATTGAATTTCTTCATATACCCAGCACCAGAGTGTCAAGTGATGATTGCGAATGGAGGAACAATAAATTGTTCTGGAAAGTGCCATAATATCAAGATATCCATGGGAGAATATGTATTGACTAGCCCAATGCTTTCCATTCCAATGGGAGGTGTTGATGTTGTACTAGGAGTCCAATGGCTACAATCCTTGGGTACAATAGCTTTTAATTTTCAAGAACTTTTCATGAAATTTTCTGTGGAAGGAAAGGAAGTTGAATTAAGGGGTATTGCAGGGAAACCAGGAAAGATAATCAACTCTATTGGCATGACAAAGCTTCTAAAAAAGGAGCAAAGAGGTGTAATTGCACAATTATGTTCGCTAGATGTTTCCACATTGGAATCATCTATTTCTCCAGATCTCCAAAAAGTCCTGGACAATCATTCCAAGGTATTTGAGACTCCCAAAGGTCTCCCACCTATGCATAATCATGATCATGTTATTCATCTGATTCCAAGAAGTGTTCCTCCAAACATCAGGCCGTACAGATATCCATATGTACAAAAAAGTGAAATTGAACGTATGGTTGCAGAAATGCTAGAGGCTGGTATAATTCAACCGAGTCAAAGTTCTTTCTCAGCTCCAGTAGTATTGGTGCACAAGAAGGATGGATCATGGCGCATGTGTCCAGATTATAGGGAGCTCAACAAGCTCACTATTAAAGATAAGTTCCCCATTCCTGTCATTGATGAATTACTGGATGAATTGCATGGATCAATTTACTTCACCAAGTTGGATCTTTGTTCGGGATATCATCAAATCAGAATGAAGATTGAAGACATTCCAGAAACGACATTTATAACTCATGAGGGTCATTATGAATTTTTGGTCATGCCTTTTGGCCTTACCAATGCACCTTCAACATTTCAAGGTTTGATGAATTCAATTTTCAAACCATTCCTTAGAAAATTTGTGTTGGTATTTTTTGATGATATACTAATCTACAACAAGTCTTGGAAGGATCATGTTGAACATGTTGACAAGGTGCTACAACTATTGGAGGAGAAAAAATTATATGCAAAAAGATCCAAATGTTTCTTTGGAGTCCAGGAGGTGGAATATTTGGGTCATATTGTATCTCATGAAGGAGTTAAGGTAGACCCTAGCAAAATTAAAGCCATTAAGGAATGGAAAATCCCCACATCCATAAAGCATCTGCGAGGATTTCTTGGGTTGACAGGGTATTATCACAAGTTCGTTAAGAATTATGGGAGAATAGCAACACCTCTAACAACATTATTGAAGAAAGATTCATTTTCATGGACTCCAGAAGCTGAAGAAAGATTCATTTTCATGGACTCCAGAAGCAACAAAGGCCTTTAAACATCTTAAAGAGGCAATGTGCCAAGCACCGGTCTTAGCTACACCGGACTTCACAAAAACCTTTATTGTGGAATGTGATGCTTCAGGAAATGGAATTGGTGTTGTTCTAATGCAAGATGAAAGACCCATTGCTTTTGAAAGTCGTCCAATCAAGGGAAAGTTTTTAAGCAAAGCTATTTATGAGAAGGAAATGTTGGCAATACTCCATGCACTTAAGAAATGGCGACCCTACCTAATGGGAAGACACTTCAAGGTAAAAACGGATCATGATAGCCTTAAATACTTTTTAGAACAAAGATTATCCTCTGAAGAGCAACAAAAGTGGGTCACAAAGATGTTGGGTTATGACTTTGAAATCATCTACAAAAAAGGGAAGCAAAATGTGGTGGCAGATGCACTCTCAAGAAAGGATGAGGATATGGAAGCATTGTTGTGTGCCATTTCTATTATCCAACCAGATTGGATAAACGAAGCAAAGGAGGAATGGAAGAATGACGAAGAAGTGTGGGCACTTATTCGAAAGCTACAACAAGATTCCAGTACTTCTGATACATTTAGCTGGTAAAATGATTCGTTATGGTACAAAGATCGCTTATACCTCTGTAAGAATTCCCAGCTAAAACAAAAGATTCTTATGGAATTGCACACTTCTCCCTTAGGAGGGCACTCAGGATTTTTAAAAACTTACCACAGGGTTAAGAAGGAATTTTTTTGGGATGGCCTTAAATAACCCTGTGATTCGCAGCCGAAAATCTGAGTTTGAAGCAAAGTTGAAGGGTTTGACTTTGTTAACTTTAGATAACAAGTTTGTGGTGGAATGTTTGGTTTGCCAACAAAATAAAGTTGAAACAATTAAGACACCGGGTCTATTACAACCTTTATCCATTCCAAGCCAACGTTGGGAGGAGGTTTCAATGGATTTTATCACAGGTTTACCCAAGTATGAGGGAAAGAGTGTCATCATGGTGGTAGTTGACAGACTTACCAAGTATGCACACTTTTGTGCATTATCACATCCATTTAAAGCCAGTATAGTTTCTACTGCATTTATGGAAACAGTTCAAAAGCTACATGGAAACCCAAAGATTATTGTAAGTGACAGAGATCCCATTTTCACTGGAAATTTTTGGACAGAATTATTTTCTTGTCTTGGTACTCAGTTAGCTCATAGCTCATCTTATCATCCTCAATCTGATGGGCAAACTGAGATAGTAAACAAATGTTTGGAAGGATATCTTCGTTGCTTTGTATCTGATAAACAGACACAATGGGTCAAATGGTTGCCTCTGGCTGAATGGTGGTATAACACTTCCTTCCATACAACAACAAAAATGACCCCATTTATGGCACTTTATGGGTATCAACCACCATCAATCACATCATATTTAAGAGAAAATTCTAAGGTTCAGGCAGTGGAACATCACATCGAACATCAACAACAAGTCCTCCAACTCTTAAAGGATAACCTCGTGTTGGCACAAAATAGAATGAAACAACAGGCAGATCAACATCGCAGTGAAAGAAGTTTTGATGTAGGTGATTGGGTATTCCTACGGCTACAACCATATAAGCAAATGTCCCTAAAGCAAGCTAAGAAGGATAATAAATTATCACCAAAGTATTATGGTCCGTACAAGGTGTTGGAAAAGATTGGTACTATGGCATACAAATTGGAGCTTCCTGCAGCTTCTCGATTGCACCCAGTTTTCCATGTTTCATGTTTAAAGAAGGTTATAGGTGACAAGCTCCCAGTTCAAACAATATTGCCAGAACTTGACGAGGAAGGAAAAATTATATTGAATCGGAAGCAGTCACAGAAACAAGAACTCGACAGCTACGAAATCGATCAATTTCAGAGTATCTTATCAAGTGGAAGAACTTATCCGTTGAAGATTCCACATGGGAGGATGAGAATTTTATGCAGAAGTATCCAGAACTGCTCAAGCGTTGAGGAAAACATTTTTTTGAAGGAGAGGGGCATGTTGGGTCCCTATAATACTAGTGATTACGCCATTACTATTGTAGTTATACCCCTTATTTATATTGTTGTGCCCCTATTACCCCCATATTGTTATTTCCGTGCCCCATGGTGTTGTTGGGAAAAGTATCTATTTAGAACGCCCCTATCCCACTCTAAGATTTGACAGTGCCTTAGCAACAAACAAGGAAAAACTACTTGAGTATTCTTCTTTATGAAATGTAAATGAAGAGGAAGGATAAACTAACCTGTGTCTTGCCCTAGTTTGTTGATCCAATCGTTCCTCTCTTCAATAGCTCCCTGCTCCCTTACCGGCCCAGCTTTACCAAATTCCTGCAAGATCACAGAAGAGAGAAACTACACGAAGATATAGATTTACATTCATAAAAAGCTTAGGATCAGATTAAGCTAAACATGCAAATATAACAAAACATCATTGATACACAACATGTAGGAGAAACTCAAATAGTTTTATTGATATGATAAGAAAGTCCAAGAGGAGATACAACCAAGTGAGTCCCGATCCAGCATCTACCTCCCAGCAAAGGAATCCCTTCCTCGCCTCCAACAAAGCATAAATCACCCAATGCACTAATCTCAATCTCAAACCAACAACAATTCTCTGCAAAGTACAAAATTCCAGCCTCTGGATCTCTGGGATGAGGGATCCATATATAGATGTAAGCAGAGAGGATGAGTCAGCTTATGTTTTGACTTGTGGCTTCTCTCTGTCAGTTCTTGCTTCCACTTGGAGACTGAGAGCCTCTTACTCGTCACTAGTCGAATTCAGTGAGGCTAGTGTCATTGGAGAAGATTCTGGAAGCTTCCATTGTCTCTCCACCTCGTTGAATGACTCTGCGACTTGTCATTTCCCGCTCAACGCACCTGGGTAGAGCATTCAAGTGCGTTGCAATGCACCCAGCCAGTGTATTTGGGTGCTTTGCAACGCAGGCAGCTAGTGGAGCATTTGAATTGATCCTGATTTGACTAGTTCTGAGTGGTTTTTGGTGGAGAACTTCTGGGAGAAGCTGTCATTGGTTGACCTTGTTCCTTTAGGGGCAGGAACAACACTTTTAGGGACTTTGGATCCCTTGGATTATGGACTTTTCATGCTCAAAGTTGTAAGGCACAAAAATGTCTATAACAGTTGCCCCCTAAAGTATGAGGCCGTTTATCGGGTGAAATGCTTTATTAGGAGGATCCGAAGTTGTTTCAATGCTGGGAGGAGACCTGTAATAAGATACAATACAATACATTATTTTTCATACTGTTTTCATGATCTAGCTGAGGCGGGCATTCCCATGCTCAGCTTTATAAATTCATTTTTTATGTACATAGGACAAACAATCGTCTGATGGTAGACTGATGATTCTGATGAAATCATCATCCTTTTGGTAGGATGATTATCTGTTCTGCAATGCTGTACATGTCAATGTATTTATTTTTCCTAAATATATATCGCAGCCCGGATGGATGAAACTAGATCCGGGGTCTTCAATCTCGTCCGATCTTCACTCTAAGTACAAGTTGATCCATGTGAGAAATGTTTTGAAGTTGAACATGGAAAGACATCGCTTGATTACCAGTCAATGATGTAAACTGTTAACAAGCGCGAGAGGAATCACCGATAAGGATGATGAACCTCAAGGTACTGCAGTAAAATTCACGTGGTGTGAATAAAGGACTTGGCGTCGAACACCACGCAAAATCTTTCGGTCGAAGGTCATTGATGTATACCTGTCGCCGAAAGTGAGAAACTTGCCATTGAGGCATGCAAGCTTCAAAGTACTGAAGGGGGTGTTCCTAGATCAACTTCTTGGATAATGAGCTGATGTCGACAAGAAGCGATCCATCAAAGGAGGGCCTTAATGTATCCCACATCAGTGACACGGAACGGAGCAAATGATTTTGATGGAGGTGAAAATGATCTGATGCTATATGGTTCAGGGTGGCGGTCATGAAAGAATGAAGTATAATGTATGGCAGTGGATGGGACACGGGTGACTTCTCTGGATGACTTCTCTTGAACATATCGGCGACACTTATATGATGGATTGGTAGCATTTACCCCAAAGGTGGATGGTATGGCGAGACCATGGTGATGTGACCGGTGAATGAAACAACCCAACCCGACTCAGGCATGGAGTGGAAGTGTCATGTTCAAGAGCGACTTGCTACCAATAAAGGTTCTTTGAGTTTCTTCCCAATTTTTTCCCCAGTCATTTCTGACCAGTACCTCTTTATTTTTGTCAAGCTTGAGGAGGATAACATATGCTTGTTCTATAATTTTCCCTTCGGGCAAACCCATCGCTATGTTTTAATGAGCCTAGCGATAGTGAAACTCGTTCTCGTCTAAAGACAAGTTTGTCGCTATTAATATTTTTAACGAGTCTAACAACAAAGATAACTCGGTCCTTTTCATTTTTAGAGAGTCTGAAAAGGTACGTAAAGTTAACTCTGAAATTCCTTTTTCGTCATCTAATCCCTTAAGTCCGAAAAAGTATAAAACAATACAGAAGGGATGCATTTTCGATAGTTTTAACGAGCCGAAAAAAACAAGCGCTCGATCTTTTTGTGCAATAATCCCTCAGGTCCAAAAAGATTAAAATCTAGAGGGATAGCTCTTCCTGTCGCTTTAACGAGCTGGAAGGCCAAAACTCGGAAATCTTTTCATTTTTTTTACGAGTCAGATGAAAAGAGCTTAAAGAAGACTCGTCTTTTGAGGAACGAGTGATAAAATGGGTAGCAGTTGATTCCAGGTAAGGGTTGGAATTTTCCAATCACGGTAGTGTCACAAGGATGGCTAGTGAAATCACTCTTCGCAGCTGTTCCTCAAAATGGGTAAACAATCAAATGGAGGTGAATGATCGGCCAATGGAAAAGTGGAGGTGACGGTGCAAACACGACCAAGGCTTTAATGGCTGATAATGTTACATTACCGGTGGTTATTTACCGGAGGATAGTTCATTTTTTAACGAGCTTAAATGCGGGTTGAAACACTTGCTCGATCTTATGTTTATTTTTTAACGAGCATGAACTATGTGCTAAAACTGCTCGATAATCCAGTCATATGATAAGAATGTCTCATATAAAATGGCAACATTTAGATTTTTGCCCCACTTCCTTTCTTTATGCAAGTTAGGAAACGACTAATCCAAAAAACAGATAAATAATCGCTCTTTTCTTGCACTCCAAAAGGTTTGCATGCCCCCAGGTATAAAATAGAGTTTCGAGGTCTACCTCTATTCGAGCTGACAAAAAATTTTTTTTATCAGGAAGGGTCACCCTTTATTCGAGTTGACAAAACATTTGTTCTATCAGGAAGGGTACTACCTCTTACAGGCTACCCAAAGATTTTGCTATTTACAGTGTAAACAAAACACTTCTCTGGCGATGTCTACCAAGATAAACAAAGGTGAGTGACAATGAGCGCCACACACATAACTTTGACGAGAGAATCTTACTCTAGAATAACCCTTCTTCCAAGCATGGACGGGGTACAGACTAGTCATATTCTCCCGCGGAAACCTGCCCTATACCCAAAGTTTTCCTACCGAAGCAGACTAGGACGCATGCCCCCTAGGTTCCAGTCATATCCCTCCGAATTACTCGTGCTCATCGGGAGGACGGACTGTGGGTTAAGACATTTCTTACGTGAAGAGACCATTTAGGGATGGTATATGACTATTTGCGATGCATGATCCGGGAAATGAAAGCTGGTCCACGAGCTTGACCACTCTTCCTTCGTGCAGAAAACACATTACTCTAAAGAGTGAGGAGACGATGGCTCCCATGCAATAAATATAGTCTCGTCCAAGGAGTAGGTTATAATCCAAGGGTCCTTGAACGACCATCACATTCATTTGAACGGTCTTCCCTTTCAATGTTATGGGCACATTGGGAGGATCCCTAAAGGTCGACTGGTTCCTTTATCAAAGCCTATCAGATTTCTCATCTCAGGCAAAAGCGATGGCGAACCAAGCGCTTTCCAAGCAGTAGAGGAAAGGATACTCACAGAAGCCCCCTCATCTATGATGGTACTAGACATGACCATTCTATATATTTGGACAATAATTCTGAATGGTATGCTTGCTGGTAAACGGGGTCTGCCTAGTTGATTCCAGTCGAAGGAGACAACTAGGTTGCTTGGAGGTGGGACCGAGTAGACGGTTGGGTACGGCTCTGACAAACTTCCTTCCTGCGATAAAGGAATGGGTAGGTTGCCCCCGTGTTCGTCGGACTCTGTGTTGATGAAGAGAATTTGGACGGTGTCATCCTTATTCTCCTCAGTGACTGTATCATTCGAAGATAAAACCTCTGAAGGCAAGACCGGGTCAACTGCCACCTCGACCTTTTGACTTTCGTTGGGTATGGATTCAGCTGGTTCATCTTCAATGACCGGCGCTTCAACTGACCACTTGAGCGGGCCAGCTGGATTTTCAACTAACGAAGGACTCGGCAAGAGTTTTTTATATCCATGAGGAAGTCGTAACGGTGAAACCGGACGATCATCCAAAACTCTTTTAGCTTCGTCTAAGAAGGGACAACGGTGGATGGCGTGATTGCCTTCGCACAGTTTACAAGGA
This sequence comes from Pinus tabuliformis, assembly GCA_031772625.1. Classification (NCBI taxonomy): domain Eukaryota; kingdom Viridiplantae; phylum Streptophyta; class Pinopsida; order Pinales; family Pinaceae; genus Pinus; species Pinus tabuliformis. The sequence goes on along the minus strand of CM062811.1, from coordinate 910,542,545 downwards.
GATCTAGCTCTCCCTTTTTGTCCTGGGACTTCACTTTTGCTACTTGACGGTGTGCTTTCAACATGGCTATCAGAGGTTGACGACACCGGATTGTGCAAACGAGGAGACCAGTCCCTTAGTATCCGAGGGATGCAAGGACAATCTCTGTGAAAGTGGTCTCCTCTACAAATGACACATGGCGATTTAGGCCTGGTTGGTGCTGTGTGTGGATTTTCATCAGACGAAACTTGTTTTCCCTTATTTGCCTTTGGCTCCTTCTTCTTTTCCTCTTTCTTCTTCTTTTCCTTTTTCTCCTTAGGAACTTGGTTTTTAGCTTTACCAGTCCCGTCACGCGAAGAGGAAGGAAGAGAGGAAGAATTAGAGGAATTAGAAGGTTGGTGGGAAATTCTGGACTCGTCTAACTACTGATTCGACTGTTCAGGAATAGTGGTGTTTTGAACGACATTGGTCGAGAAGAGCCAGACTGGCAAGCCAATTGTCAGTCTTGGAAGCAACAATGTGGCCATATGGGGTGCACCAACATCTCCCCAAGAGGAGAAGGGACTAGGATTTCCACCAAGGGGAATTCCTTGGTTGGTAGGCTCCATTTTCTCAACCTAAAGATCAACGCAGGGAAAAGGGTATGAATATTTCGTTTAAAATAAATTTTAACGACGCTTGGACACAACTTGTTTTTTCAATTTTAAAGAGTCGAGAAAAAGCAAAAGATGACTCTAGTCTCCTTCAATTTTTAATGAGCCTGAAGTGACAAGTGCTCAGATGGACCTTTTCCGTTAAGGAGTCTGAAAAGGAACGAAAGGGACTGCTCTGGAGTTCTAGGTAGAGGGTGTGCCAAACCAATCGCAAAATCGCAGAATACTTTTTAAGGTACGGGCGGTCAAACTTCCTGAATGCTGTGTTCAGTGCATTGCGATTAGTAGGGCGGCCGACACGGCTTCCTATGGATAAAGGTTTTATGCCTATAGGGGTCTCCCAATATATACTCGATGGTACGTGGGAGCACAATCCGTACTGGCACTTATCGTCTCACAGTGGAGGAATCACCCAACCAACAGTGAGGACAACAGTTACCAGGCTTTACGACGTCGGAACACATCTCTAGCCTAGACCACTATGTTGTGTGTTAAGTTACAAAGCGTTGTTAAGTTCATTCAATTTATTTTAGGTTGATCTTTCTTAGAAGTTTGCCTTTTTGGATCACCACGAGATGTAGATATAATTCCTAAATGCAGTATAAAGATGATAAGAAAGATTTTATCTCTTTCCAACAATGAAAATCCTAGCTACAAGGGGAAAAGAAAGACACAATCTTTTCTCAAAGAGCATAGAGCACACTGTAAATGCACTTTTCCTAAATCAAAGCATACAAACTGTCAAAATGCAAATGCACATATGCATTTATTTGTTTTCACTTTCTTAATATTGATTCATAAAAAGAAAGTTGTTGTACAAATTTGAATTCGATTTCAAGTGAAAAACACAAACAAGCTTCTTTTCGAAATCAAAAAGACGATTACGACACTTTATGATTTTGAAGTAAACACTTGTTTCGACACTAGAAATTCACAAATTCAAACCAAAAGACAAAAGTAAAAGCGCAATCAACTGTCAACAACAAACAAACTTTCTCCTAAGATCAAAACGACACTTACGACAGGTCTAGATCTAAGGGCGACAGTATGACTAGTTTACTTTTGTAATGGGAAACTGCAAATGATGTAACAAATACACAAAAACAAATACAGTTTCTTTTATACAACTGAGGCGGAATTAAGGCAAAGAAAAGGGGTTTTTAGATAGGTACACACACTGATAACAAGCTGCAAAAATCAGAGATAAAACGGAACAAAATGAAGCAAAGAACCACAGCTGCACAGGGCAAAGGCTGATCAGCGCACATGTTGCACAGAGAAACTGAATTGCAGCGCAGGTATCCCTCTCAGGACCTGCGTTGAAATGCATAACCTCTTCACAGAGCCTGCGCTGAAGGAGAAACGAGAATTTTCTCTGGGTTCTGGGTCACGGTTTGCAGTTTAATCTATGGTTTTTGGCCGGATAAAAGCTATCAGTAAGGTACAATTAGAGGGATGATTTAAAGGAGGACTAAGAGCTATCATAAAGGGAAATTAGAGCATTTGTGGATCAGATGTTCAGATCATAAACAGGCCCAGTGAATGGACTAGAGTAGCAGATCTCTACTTTGCATTTGTAAATGGCAAATGCAGTTCGATTCGCCACTCCTAAGTTTATGAGAAGAATAACAATAGAAACACAAATAAACTAACTAGATACGATCCCCAGTATGGTCGCCATTCTGTTGTTGGGAAAAGTATCTATTCAGAACGCCCCTATCCCACTCTAAGGTGTGATAGTGCCTTAGCAACAAAGAAGGAAAACTACTTGAGTATTCTTCTTTATGAAATGTAAACGAAGAGGAAGGATAAACTAACCTGTGTCTTGCGCTAGTTTGTTGATCCAATCGCTCCTCTCTTCAATAGCTCCCAGCTCCCTGCTCCCTTACTGGCCCAGCTTCACTGAATTCCTGCAAGATCATAGAAGAGAGAAACTACATGAAGATATAGATTTACATTCATAAAAAGCTTAGGATCAGATTAAGCTAAACATGCAAATATAACAAAACATCATTGATACACATCATGTAGGAGAAACTCAAATAGTTTTATTGATATGATAAGAAAGTACAAGAGGAGATACAACCAAGTGAGCCCCAATCCAGCATCTACCTCCCAGCAAAGGAATCCCTTCCTCACCTCCAACAAAGCATAAGTCACCCAATGCACTAATCTCAATCTCAAACCAACAGCAATTCTTTGCAAAGTACAAAATTCCAGCCTCTGGATCTCTGGGATGAGAGATCCATATATAGATGTAAGCAGAGAGGATGAGTCAGCTTATTTTTTGACTTGTGGCTTCTCTCTGTCAGTTCTTGCTTCCACTTGGAGACTGAGAGCCTCTTACTCATCACTGGTCGAATTCAATGAGGCAAGTGTCATTGGAGAAGATTCTGGAAGCTTCCATTGTCTCTCCACCTCGTTGAATGACTTTGCCACTTGTCATTTCCCACTCAACACACCTGGGTAGTGCATTCAAGTGCGTTGCAACGCACCCAGCCAGTGTATTTGGGTGCTTTGCAACGCAGGCAGCTAGTGGAGCATCTGAATTGATCCTGATTTGACTAGTTCTGAGTGGTTTTTGGTGGAGAACTTCTGGGAGAAGCTGTCATTGGTTGACCTTATTCCTTTAGGGGCAGGAACAACACTTTTAGGGACTTTGGATCCTTTGGATTACGGACTTTTAATGCTCAAAGCTGTAAGGCACAAAAATGTCTATAACACATGGAATCCCTCTTTTGTTATTTTTGTCCCTTTATATTATTATTGTTAGGTTGGCTGGATTATATTGTGACTCCTTAGACTCCTATATATAGAAAGGAGGTTTTGTCATTTGTATCATCCAAGAATTGTTCATTTATGTAATGTATAGGAGGTTTCCCCCTCGAATAGGTTGAATTCTAAGGCGTTGATCTTTCTTTTCTATCTTTTCTTGAGCTGGTTTCATAACAATAGGGTAGTCAGAGTTTGTACTAGATATTTGAATCAATAATAAAGAAGAGTATTCTGAAATTCCCTGTGCATTTTACTTTTGTTCCTTGCATGTGATTATGTTATTTTGAATACTAGGCTTATGTTTTAATGCTACTTTGATGTGCAAATCTGTATGTTTCCCTGTTTTATATGACTGCAAGGAGAGATATATGTTTACGTGAAGGTAACAATAAATGCATGTTAAAGTAACCAATACTTAAGCGAATCTAGGTAGATAGAGAAGTAAGAGTAGTGACAAGGGCGCATAAGTGCCTGATCTATATATTTAGGGCCTGTAAAGGACAAACAGATACTTTCATGGAGGCTATGAGGATGAATAAGACAAGTACTTGGATAAGCCCTATAGGGATTATAGATCTGCGCAAAGGAAGGTTAGGGCAAATAATCGACATCACAACCATCTTAGGGTGCAGATACCTGGTTCCTGCATCCCCCCATACTGCTTCGGGTGAGAATTTAGTTCGCGCTGCATGGATTGATGTCGAAAGGGCCAGTAGGGTAGGGATTTGCTTGAATACTTAACCATTCAACCTGGGTAAGGGCCCATCAAGCCAACACAGAGTAAAAAGTAATGAAATAATATTTGAAAAGAAGGAAAGGAGGAATAAATGTTCGCCTGTACACAAAAAGAGAATGTTTATGCATTGGAATTGCTCCAAATAAATTTTCAATAAGAGAAAATTAAAATACTAGATAGAAAAATGGGTAGTAAACCCTTATGATCTTGTAATGAATTGGTTAGGGTTTAGTTTTTAGTAAACTAAACATGTGAAAGAAGAACCTATAAAAATTAAGGGTAGTATTTGAATCAATACCTGAATGAGCTCGAATATAAAGCAGACATAGTGTTTCTACCAAACATCTAAAACATTTAATTGCTAGCAATCTATTGGTGGGCTCCAGTATTGCATCAATAATGCTACAACTCCTGGGGCTCCCTTTTTTACTTTTAACAACCTGGTAGTTCGAAACAACCTTAGAAGCGATGGTGCTATATGCACAAGTACTATCTCTTACTGTAGGCTGTCACTTGATCAGCTGGCACAAGTCCGCTAGGAGCTTAAGCCAACTTCTATGAGCTCTTAGAAGAAGCTTTTAACTGTGATGGATGAAAGCTAACTCAAAGGAGGCTAGTCTACTTGCAGAAAGAAGCTGAAAGCTGAAAAGAAACACAAACCCTAGCAAACCCTAGTTTTACCGACTAGCCCTACTGGTGCAAGAAAAGAGATGAAAGTGGTGGAAATGGATGCCATTGACTCTTGGAAAGGTAAAATGCATGTGACTGGGCTACTTCTAAAGTAAAATCTAGAAAAAACATCTTTTTTTTATTTTTGAGTAATCTTGTAGAATTATTATGCATGCGCTTTAATTGTTTTTTATTGTGTAGAGGTTGATTGGCGAAAAGAAATGGAGTGGGCACTTGCAGGAGGTTGGGAAGGTGAGAAGAGGGCCTAAGGGGTCCCTAGCACCCTTCCATAGAGTTTCACAATGATCATATCTCGAAAAACTATTCATGTGAACTTCTACATGAAGTCTGTAGGGGTTCTATAGGATGTTCTATAGGAAGTTCTACAGGAAGATCCGAAAGAGGATTTTGGAGGGTTGATAGTGGAAAAACGGTGGGAAAGTGGAAATGGAGGTTGGATAAGGATGTTAAGGGGTCTAGGACCTGGTGAATGAGGCTAAGGAGTGATTAAGGTGATTGGATTTGTTCAAGGATGGAGGGAGCAATGATGCACAAGAATGTAGAAATTAGGGCAAAGTGGGGAAATGTGAAAATGAAGGGAAGGAATCTTAGATTAGGGGTTGGAGTAGGTTGTATGATGGAGGAAGGATAGTTAGGGAGGTATTACAGATGCTCTACACACTATTTCTCAGAATTGATCGAAGAAGGACTAGAAAAACCCGAAATCTATCTACTTTGACCTACTTTGACCTACAAACCAGAAATATGATGAAAAAAAGTTTATTGGCAGAAAATCATGCAAGATAACTATGGAAAATAAGCAAGAACAGATTCTAAACATGCAAGTACAACTGGTATCAACTTTCCTAACTAAAAATCTAACACTAGCAATTGCATTGAAAGGCAAAATCAGTGTTTTTGTGGCAGCAAGAATGCCTTGGTCTCAGCTCATGGTCCCAAGGAGGGAGAGATGAGATCAAGGATTTCTTGATGGCCTTTTTGCAGATCTTTTCTATTACCAAGCTTTCAAATCAACCTAAAGCATGAAAATCTATCTTAATCATCAAAAACAACCTAAGTAACAAAGCAATATTTAAACCTAAATAACATAAATTATTCTATGAATGTAGAAAAAACACATAAAAGTACACAAAGGAGGTACTGGAAGTTGGGTTGGGCCCAGCCCCAAGAGCTACAGCCTCCTAAGAAAGATCAGATATAGTGCAAAGCCGGATTCATCTTTATTGATCACTACAATCTGACTAACTGACTAACTGAAATGAGGCCCTAAGCCTTCTTATTTATACAAATGGGGACCTCCAACAGTCCTCCTAAAATCAAGCAACTCGGCTTCCTGGAACTGAAGATAATTAGCAGTCCTACTTGACTTGCTTGGTTGCCGCTTGTGCAACGAATTTTTGATGGAGAATTCGAGGTAAGGGCTCATAAATGAAGGGGACACCTTCCTACAAATCCTCTCCCTTGTTCCTCTGTGAATTTGGCTGCCAAGTTCTCATTAAACCTTTGATTTTGTCTAAAAATTGACCAAAAATCCGCATAAAGCACACATTAGACTTTTTGGCATAATGAATAACCCAATTCACTCTATTAGCATAAATCTAATCAAAAGCATGCAATAAACTAATGAGGATGGTGTATTAAGTTGAATTAGGAGGCTAAATGAGCCCATATAATTACCTATTTCTGGGGCTCATCATCTATTATGAATAGAGCCATGGCCAAAAGGAGCTCCAATATAAGACAAGAAAATGTACATGAAATCTGGAAGCGAGAAGAAACAAAAATAGTTAGTTTCGTAAATCGAAAAAGGAGTTACTATGAATGAAAAGATGTAACATTTGTTGGTTTAAATAAAATCCTTGTAAAAATAAAAAGAATACCTTCCTCCAAACCACCAGAGTGAGGAGGTTACATTGCAAACATTTTCCATACCATTGAAATTCCAAGTGAGATCAATAAAAGTTAGACTCCTCTCTTAGAAAAATGAAGGGTAATGGCGAAGGGTAAAGTAAGACTAGTTGCAGAGTGAATGGAGATCTATCCAAAAGCTAAAGGAATGAATAAACTAATGATCTAATGGATGGGGTATCATTAAAAATTATGAAAAACAATAAACAATGTCAACCATTGATGAGGAAAGATTAAATCACATCCCTCGAGATTAGGGTACACACATATACACATGATTCCATGTGAAGAGCAGGTCTAATAACCATCATGGCCTTTGGTTAAAGCTCCACATTTGCAATAGGGACAACACACATTTGAAACACGTGCTCTCACATTAATTGTGATGTTTATTGGAAAAGATATATGTAAGTTACATATATAGATACAAATATAAACAGAGTTAGAAGTGGGCCAAAGTTTATTACTAGCAACCAATATATTAACCAAACATAAAAACTATATGTATCACATGCATGTACCTTTAGATATGTAAATATTGATTTCATAGTGTCAGGCTAGGAATTGGTAACTCCATGAATGTTTCATTCTATTAGGAAAATGATAATATATACAAGGAGAAGGAGACTATTGGAATTAGTATTCCAATGTCTTTTCATCTTCTCATTTTTTGTATTTACAATATTTTCCTAATCCCTAAATATTAGCTTGCAAAATTCCCACCTTAATTTGAAGGGATGTTGGTGATTCCAAACATCACTTTAAATCTTTCAAACTTTTATCTTCTAGGTGCTTTGGTGAATAGGTGAATAGTCTTGGCCTCAACATGATGTCAAATGAAATGATACTTTGCGTTGATATGCTTAGCTCAATCATGGAACTTTGGATTCTTGGCCAATTTTATTGCAGAAGTATTGTTAATCAAAACAGGAGTAGAATGCACTTGTTTCTCCTAAAAATATTCAAGAAATTTCCTGAGACTCACAATTTCCTTCATTGCTTCTACAACTACCACATATTCTACCTCTATTTTGGAATCTATTGGAATTGATTGTTAGCATTACCTCCAAGAGATAGCTCTTGATTTATGACTCATAACATAACCTGACGTAGATACTCCATTTTATTTATCTCCATCAAAATTTCAATCAAAGTATCCAATCAAGTTGAATTCATCAACTCGTGTATACTTGACACCAAAGTCTTGAGTTCCTTTCAAATAACTTAGTGTTGGAAATAATACTGAGAGGGGGGGGGGGTGAATCAGTATTATCAGATCAATAATACTTTTCAAATTTCATGCTCAGAAACATATACGCTACTTCAGTTAAGTGAACCTGCATGTACACGCTACTGTGTCTAAAGCAACTAGCGTATATCCAGAAATCTTATGATTCAGTTAGCTTATCTTTAGTAAATGCATCAGAACATTATTAACCACATTAACAGTAAACAGGTGCAGTATAACAGAACAGGTCATCACATAAAAGCCACACACATGAACACCATGATATAAGGTGGAAACCCAATGTGGGTGAAAACCACCTGCTGCAATTCGTCTCTTTCTTCTTTAATAAGAAACTTCTTTTACAATGTACTAGTGCAGTCCTTTACCAGTACGCAGGCTACAACCTGCAGAGGGCTACAACCCTCTCTCGTTTTCCAACTACTTCTGGAAGGGAGCTACAACCCCCTCAGCTCTTGTACTAGCTGATCCATTTACTAGTACGTAGGTGCTGACCCTACAGAAGGCTACAAACTTCTTTCGTACAGGGACCATGTTTCATCAATTTTCAGACTGGATCCATGAGTACAAAACAAACACTGCTGCAATACAATCATCAACTTATACTTGCATCATAATTCTCTAAATCACCCAATACTGAATCACTGAAACCCTGTCATCAAGAACACAGAACACAAACCAGAGCCCAGAACTGTGCAACAACCACCAGAATCAACAGCAACCTGAAATATCAAATCTTATTATGCATACGCTACTTCGCTATACCAAAACCGCGTGTATATGCGCTTTCTCCAAAGGCAACCCGCGTGCAGATCTAGAAATAATTACTTATACCTTCGCGGTCAAATCCGACCCTTGCCAAGCATCCCGAACAGATAACCAGCAATACCAGATCTTCTCACTTCGTCAGACACTCCTTGCTTGCACCCCTTTGCCTAATGATCTTCTCCTTATATAGCCTTAGGCCCTTCACAATACCACGGTCCAAAACCATAGTAACACAATACCATCAACTTCAAAACTAGGGATCGACATGTCTGTCGAGACACCATGGTCCAAAACCATAGGCACAACTTCCAAGGACTAACCGCCACGGACCAAAGGTACGTTTTCACATGTACGCGCTTTTACTGAAACCAACCTGCGCGTATACGCTGATTTTCCTTAATGAACCTGTGTATATCTCTTTCTTGTTCTGTTGTACTAAGATCTGTCCTCTGATTAAGTTGCCATCACTTGTACCTGCTTCTGAGTGAGTTGCCATCAAGGACAACACTTGTATCATAATGCCAACACTTAGAACTATTTTTACAACAAACCAATGCACCTCACAAGGATTTTTCATAAACCTAGACAGGATTCCAACAACAAATGAAATGTTTGGTTTGGTAGTAGTTAGGTAGTTAAGAGTTCCTACTAGTTGTTTGTACTTTGTTTTATCCTCAAATTCATTTCCTTATTTGCATGTGAGCTTTAAATTTTGTTCCATTGGAGTGGTCAAAGGATTGCACTCAACCATGCCAATGTTTTTCAAAAAATATCCAATGTACTTCTTTCAAGAGATGAATATAAACTTCAGATGTTGGGTTACTTCAATACCTAGATAATGGTGAAAATATCCCAAATATTTCATCTCAAAACTTTTCGTCAATCCTTTCTTTATAAATGAAATGTAATTTTCGTTGTTATCTGTCATCAGTAGATCATCTACATACAACAAAATATATATAACAATTTTTCCAACTTTCTTGACAAATAATTTTTCATCATCAAGATCATAGTGTTTGAAATTTAGTTTCAGAAGATGTTGAGTCAATTTCTCATACATGGCTCGTGGTGCTTGCTTGAGGCCATACAAGTATTTGACAAGCTTGCATACTTTTTGCTCATGTACCTTCACAACAAATCCTTCTCGTTGAAATATACTAAACATTCTCTTCCATATCTCCATTCAAGAAAGTAGTTTTTACATCCATTTAAAGGACTTTCCAACCATTTTGTGCTACCAAGGAAAAGTGAGATTTTATGGTAGCTCATTTTGTTGTGGGGGGGGGTGATTATCCTCAAAATAAACCCATTATTTTTGTGCAAAACCTTTAGTCATGAGCCTAGATTTATGCTTATGAAGTGAGCCATCTACTTTATACTTTTTCTTGAAGACCCACTTGCAACCAAACAGTTTGGTTCCCAATGGAGGGTCCACCAGCTTTTAGGTTCCATTCTTTATCAAAGAATAATACTCTTTCTACATTGATTCTTTCGATTCATCATGAGAAGAAACTTCTTTGAAATAAGCTGGTTCAAAATATGTAGACAAATTTAATTCACAATCATAAGAAACATCCATATCAACAGTTGAATCATAATCGCCTACATCACTTCCATTCTATGTAGTAGAACTACTCATTCTTGTCTCTCCAACCTCATCAAGGCGAACACTTTCAAACGTCTTAGTGATCCATTTTGGAGGAACTTTCTAAGATGGTCCAAGTTATTTAGTTGACTAAGATGGGGTTGAATCAATATCTAGCCTTTCAATTCTCTCAATCACATCACTCAAAGTGTATTCTTGATCAGTTGTTGGAGCTTCATGAGGGGGAGATAGTGATTTAGAAGGAGATTCCATAAATTTATCTATGATAGATATCCCCCCTTCAATATGTGGAATCTCATTATCAAATTCTTGAAAATAATTTTCATGCCTAAATTTGTCCAAGTGATCAAGTTGTTGCTCTTGTTAGTTTCAGTCTTTCCAGCCTTCCTCCAGTGATCAAATATGCTCTTACAAAGTGGTCTCAGAGTGTCAAGGTCAAATTTTGTCATTTCAGTGAGTCTTCAAGCAAAATTTGGTCACTAGGCATTAGGTCTAGGGTTTGCTTTCACTCCTTCTAAAGTTTTCCAAATGTTGGTCCATGTCATCATTCAGCTGAGTGTACCATCATTCAAAGGGTTTTCATTATCATGTCAGGTTCCATTGGGTCATTTTACTCCTTGTTCATGCTTCAGTTGCGCCTAGGCAAGGTTCATTTGCCTCTCCTAGGGTTTTGAAGGCAGTTTCTCTTGGATGGTCAAATCATTAGAAAAAATTGTATCCAGATGTTCATACACCTTCCCCTATCATTAAAGTACCTTATCAAACACTTCCCATCACCGAGATCCCCCAAATTCCTCATTTTCGCACAAACCCTAGTTTCTTGCTACAACCTGACAATTTTCTAGGTTTGGCCTGTGTTTTTCCCTTTTGGACCCCTTCCCCTCACTCAATCTTTGATATTCCAATTTCCCCTGCTTCCTAACATCCCTCCCTACTTCCAAAAATTTTCTCAAGAATTTAGAAGCCCCTCATCCCCTTCATTTCGCTTCATTTCGACAAAATCCCTTGTTCCACACATCGGGATAAGTTTCACTCAAATGATGTTTCAAAGCAATAAAAGATGAATTTTGGAAACCTGAGAGAGGTTTTTGTTCAAAAAATTCCAAGGAAGAAAAAACTCCTTCACGTTTTACACAGGTATAATGGTTTTGGAGAAATGTCAAAAATACAATCGCCTCGGGAGAATTGATGCACCTATAAAGTGACCTTGGGAAAATCTGGTTTTCTCCTAGCTTGGTTGGCCAAATAACTTTCTTGGTGATTCAAAGGATAACTAGACAAAAATATCTTTCCAATGAGCTATCATGAACTCAATTTGGAGTTGAGGAAGGCATTCAAAAGTTGACTGCAACAGCACTCTGCCTTGAGGCAGCCTCATTTGGCACATTTTGACCAGTCTTGGGAGATTTGATTTTTGATAAGGAAAATGAACTCTAAATTGAGAAATTATAGCTGGGTTGGAAAGTAGACTCAAATAACCTTCCAACGAGCTATCCTTCGCCCGATTTCGACACCGGGAAGGCCTCCAAAATCCTCCTGCAAAAGGCACTACGCACTGGGCCTCACTGGCCAGTGTAAAAATACACAGGCGCTACGCATTCAGGTGTGCGCTACGCATTGGGTAAAATATTTTGCTCCTTCATCCAGATTCATGCCAAGTTGCCTCCAACTGCTTGCAAGTAGGTTCTTTATGTTTTCTCAGTGAATTTTAGACATGATTATGGTGTTTTGAAGTGGAGAAACAAGTGTGAAATGTAAAACCCTATGTTTATTTCCAAATTCACTTCTTAGGGTTTGAAACAAATATTAGGGACTATGTGTGTTAATATATGCCTATGTCATCTATTTTTAGTGGTGTCCATGCTCATTGTTAACCTTAGCCTCACACTCTCTTTTTCCCATTACATCCCTGCTGTCAGTGTTATGGCCATTGTCATTTCCACCTCTTTTCTACACACTTGTCAAATTCCTTCATAATCAAAGCAATGACTGTTTTTTCATGCAAACTCATTTGACAAAACTATTCTCATTGTGTATTTCCTATGATACTTGGATACACATGTGACATATTTTGAAATTGCACCAAACTCTCATTCTTCATCTCATTGAAAGTCAAACAGACTTTGAAACACCATGAAGGCGGATAGACAGTGACTTTACAACTGAAACTGCATGCACCAAAAGGGCACTAAAATGTCGAAAAAGGGAGGATAGACTTTGGATTTTGGCCGAAGCCTCTTTGATTGAGCATAGTACTTGATTGGGGACCCCCAGCCCAAATTTCAACAAGTTTGGGGAAAATTTTGTCAATTTTGAAATTTTTGTGTAAAAAACAGGTTTTTGGGCTCAACGCGTAGCGCACCGCGCGCTACCCTTAAAATTGGGAGGTCCAAATCACGAAAGGTTTGCATTTTTGGATTTTTCATGATGAAATACACCTTCTCAGCCACTACCAAGGCATTTCATCAAGGTTTGGGTCCCCAAAAGGTCAAAAAACATGCAAAAAATGACCTCACTGCCCCTTTTTGGACACACAGGAAGCAACCTTGGCAGAATGCACTTTTGGAGGAGAAAATGGATATCAAATTGGAAAATTCCACTTGGGTTGGAAATTAGACATCCAAGGCTTTCCAAAAAGCTAACCTGAGCTCAATTTGGATGTCGGGAAGTGCCCCAAAAGCAGGTGGAAAGGCGCACTACGCATAGGGCTCACGCACGCTACGCATCAGGATTTTTTGCACAGTTTTCATCTTCAGCTCAGGAAACGAAGCCAGTTTGACCAGTTTTGAATTGTGATAGGATTTTTCACCCTCCTTGATGTAATTAGTGTAAATTTATTTTGACTTGACACTTATTTACCTATTCTAGATGATTCATTCATAAAATAGCAAAAATTTAATGAATGAATTGGTTTCCTAGCTTATAGAGGCAAGTTGTTTTGACTGCCTAGATTGTAGTGCTTTGTTTAGAATTGGTTGAAACAGCTCCTAGGATGATGAGCTCGACCCCTAGAGGCAAGGGAATGTGTTATCTTGCCTATATTATGTATTTTCTTAGTCATTTTTAGGGTTGGACTCTTGGGAAGAGCTTGATACACTATTGTACATATTTTATTTGCAATTTTGGCAAAGGATAGACCAGGGATTTGCAGCACTATTTGGGATTCATGTGTCCTTATGTGTTGATGGTGTGTTTCTCTCAGTACTTGTAAGTTGTGTATGTGTACCACTTTCCTTATTTAATCTTCTATAATTAAACAAATGAAGTGTTAAGGTAGAATCCATAAATTTGCTATGCTCTGCCTTTAAATTTGTTTAATTTTCCATGTTTTCTTCAGTTTAAGGAGAATCCTTGAGACTTCCTTGCTCTCCTTAGCTTCTCACCTATCAGTACTATTCATTCTATCACTTTAAAGGCATCAAAACAATTTCCTATCTTGCCCCAAGTAGACCTCTGCAAAAGCTGTGCCTCATCCCCGCACCCAAAATTGCTTTTCCCTTGAATTCAACAAAACTTCAAAAAATAAATTCCATAATCCTTGTACTTCATACCTAGCCTAAAATTAGTCATCAATTCAGTCATCTCGAGCCTCTTCGATTACCTTTTGCCGAGATTGACCGGAGAGAGCCCTCTCCTGTCCTCGTAGGGCTAGCTACGAGGCTGAGCTTGGTTTGATGTTGCCTCGAGTTTTGCCTTCCTCAGCCTGAGGCAAATTCGAACGCTAACAACTCTAAAACATTATCAGTCTTGGAATATTAAAGAAATATTACATCTTTAGAGAATATAAACTTCTTATTTATTTCATCATAGAGATGATATGCTTTGGAGGTATCTGGGTACCTGAAGAAGACACAATTTTAACTCCTTGCACCAAGTTTATTTCTTTTTTCCTTAGGTATCAAGGCATAATAGGTGGAACCAAAAACCCTGAGATGCCTCATTGAAGTACTATGGCCATACCACATTTGATAAGGAGTATTTTTTTTATAGCATGATATGGAGACTTGTTCTTAGTATACATTTAACATATAAATGCATCAACCCAGAACATTAACTTAACATTTTTGAAAAACATCATTGAACGTATCATATTTAATATTGTCATGTTCATTATTTCAGCTACATTACTCTATTGAGGATTATAAGTTAAAAAATTTTGATGTTGGATCCCATGCTAGCAAAGACAGTTTTTAAATTCTTTTAAAGTATATTATTTTCCATTACCAGTAAAAATAGAGCCAATATGAAATTGTGTATTGTTTTCAATCGATCCATGAAAGTTTTTGAAAGTTTCAAAAGCTTCATATTTTTTCTTTAGTAGATTGTTGTCGTTGTGACTAATACCCTCCAAAAATTTTATTACAGTTGAATTTTGGAGCCTCCTTGTGATCTTATGATCTATTGTTCCAAGCTGATCTTAGTCACTTCATGGTTAGTTGATGTTTTGCTAAGTGTCCATGTCTTCTTCTGAGACTATAACTATTGAAGCCACTTGATTACACATGCTGAGATCTTTTAAGCATTCACAAGTACACCTCTTTCAAGAAAGCTTAGCAATCTATGTATATCCTTTTAATACATGGATTGCATTAGTCTCAGAGGACAGTGTTAGCATAGCCCTTGGTAATAGTAATTGCACAGTCTTTAGTGGCAGAAATTATTCAGCTCTCAGACATTGTGCAATCCCTAATGGTAGCACCTGTGCAGTTGATAGGGACAGTGAACTATGCAATCCATGTGTATATTCAATGTGAAATTTCAGTTGATAGTCTCCCTCACTATTAGTTGCAAATGTACCATCATTTGGGTGAGTTTCTCAATTGTTTCTTTTGCGTAATTTTCTTTCATAAGTGTTGCTTTCAATTTCACAATTGTCCCTTTTGCTTGCTTGAAATTTTGAAAGTGTCACTGTTTCTTTCTTTAGCTTTTTAATGTGTCACTTTACTTTCTTTACATGTTTCAAATGTCATTTTCACCTTTTCTCATTGTCGCAAGTGTCATTTTTTATTGTTTTCATTCTTGCGTGTGTCACACTTTGGTGCACCATTAGATGCAGCTCTAGTGCACTCTTATGCATTATATGATATTATACATTATAATAATATGCACTAGACACTCTCCCACAACTTAGCACACTTTTTGGTTGTAATCGCCACTTGTATTGTAATGTGTACACTAAGTGTCACAAAGCTATGTTTTAACTGTCGTACTTAGAATTAAGTCACATTTTTCTGGCGTTTCAAGGTATGCACGTGGATATTGAGTATTATGCATTCTATTAGCTTTTTTTCATGGTATACATGTGTGTGATTATGTTTTGGAACTTGTTTATATTGTTGTTGTTGTTCCAGGAGTATGATTTTGAAGTTATTGTGAAACCAGGACACTTGAACATTGGACCGGATCATCTGTTGTGCATTGAAAAGGGAGAGGAACCTACAAATTTGGAGGAAGGACTACCCAACATGTAGCTCTTTACAGTACGTGTCACGAATAGCCACTTTGAATATATTATACACTTCCTATCGAAAAGTATGAATTTGGAAGGATATACAAGCCAACAGAAGAAGGAATTGGTGGTGCATGGAGCAGACTTTTCTATCATTGCAGACACTTGTAGAAAATGGGATCAGATGAAATATTGCAACGTTATGTGCCAAAGTTTCAACGAAATAGAATCCTCACTGAGGCTCAAGGCGGAGCCGTGGGAGGTCATTATGCAGAAAAGCAACAACACAGAAGATTCTACGCGCTGGGTTTTGGTGACCAGTCTTCCATAAGGATTCAAAAACATATTATGGGTATGTGATGCATGGAAAAGGATGAGTAGACCCTCGTATAGGGATGAGCTACCATTGAATATGTATATATCACTATAGCCCTTCGAGAAGTGGGCGATTGACTTGGTAGGACCAATTCAGCCTCCAGGGAAGAAGATGGGTGCACAGTACATCATCATCGCAACTGATTATTTAACTAGATGAGCGGAGGCGCAACCTATGAAGGACTATACAAGTGTGACAATAGCCAAATTTATCTTTGAGTATGTACTGACACAGTTTGGTTGTCCAAAAATTCTAATGAGCGACTGCGATAGAGATGATCAACGCAATGATGGAAGAATTTCAGGTTTACCATCCGAAGAGCACACCCTATCACCCAAGGCTAATGGAATGGTAGAAGAATTTAATAAAATATTGGAGAGCTCACTCACAAAGGTTTACAATGCTAAAAGAAATGACTAGGATGTTCACATGCCTGTGGTGCTACAGGCTTACAGGATGACTTGCAAGAAGCTGACTAGACAGACGCCATTCAGACTATTTTATGGCATGGAATTTGTGGTATCGACAGAGTACATTGTACCTAGTCTGCGCATAGTGGCACTCACAAGAATAGTGGATCACAAAGCCTTGGATGAGATACTTGCGCAACTGACAGAACTTGAAGAAGATAGATTCCTAGTTGGATTCCATCAACAAGTTAAAAAGGAATGTGAAAAGGCATGGCACGATCATCACATTAAATTGTGCATCTTCAAGGTAAATGATTTAGTTCTATTATATCATAGCAAGTTTGATAAATTTACAGTAAAATTTCGGATGCATTGTCTGGGGCCCTATGTCATCAAGGAGATTACCGATGGTGGAGAAATTCAGTTGGAAAAGTTGAATGGAGAACCATTCCCAGGGTGGGTGAATGGCAGCTAATTGAAGCCATACACTAGTGATCCAGCTAGATGACTACATGGTGGAAGAACAATTTCAGTGCTCCAGGTAGCTAAAAGGAGGCGCGAGACTATAGACTAAACTGCCCAAGTTTGGGAGCTGCACGATTGGGGAACTACGCGGAATGAAGGAATGTTACAGTGTCAACAAAAATGCACAAGGATTTGCGTTATCCAAGAATGGACCATGCAGCGTAGCTGGAAAGTGACCGTTATGGTCACTATTCATGACTTGACAATGGGAAACGACCAAATGGAGCTGGGGGGGTAACATTTAAGTCAGAATTTAAGGGCAAGATCTGTGAAAATCTGCTGCCAATCAAGCATTTATGAATGAATTATGGGGGGAACAGTCGGATTTGAATTCAAAAATGCTTATAAATTACAGGTGGCTACCCAATGAAAAACTCTTGGCATTTTGAGAATTTAGGTGTTGAGCTCTCAGGTGCACATGAACCGTGAGAAATTTGAAGCTTTGATAGCGAGTTTAGTTTTTGAGAGGTTGTGAAAAGAGACTCAAAAGTTGTTGTCTAGTATTACGTCGGCACTTGCAAAAACCGTGAGTGTAGGAGAAGCAATGGTAGCTAAGAAAACTGCCCCAGAAGTAGCAATTGCAGCTAAGGGAGTTTCCACGGAGGTTGAGAGCATCGAAATACCAGCTAAAGTGCCTAAATCACTGAGGACACCCAGGCCAAGGCCTATAACAACTCAAGAGGGTCCAGAATCAAAGAAATACAAGCAGAAAGTGCCACAGTCAGTGCATGCATCACCAAAAATGCACCTACAAAAGGAAAATCCCACCGTACAAAAGAAGGGAAAGATAATTGACCTTGAAATTAAAGAGGATGTTGAAGAGATCCCTATGGATGAAGAATGCATTAACATAGGGGCAGAGGATGTTGTTATTGAGGGGTCTGACCCTATCTCTAAGCTACCCAAGTACATTCCTCTGCACAAAGGCAAGACAAATGTTTCGAAGGACATTGATGAAAACAAGGTCATGCTGCATACACCCTTGTTGCTAGAAAAAATCACCTTTGAAGGACCACACCTCGGGCGTGTTCCCTTGTTAAAATTGGAGGATTGGCATTTGGCTAATATGGAGCACTTTCCCCACTTAGCCATATATCAACTCATGCACCACGTCTTCTACAAAGACTCTGGTGTGACCACGTTGGAGCCAAGGAAGTGGGTAAAAGGGGTGGATAAGGCTGGTCTATTAAACATGTTGTGGGTATCGCATTACAACCACACACCCATAACCATGATAGTGATCAAGAAGCTGCTGTGCTTGGTGCACGATGGGTGCTTGTGGCTAGAGGAGCCGATACCGATCATTGATATGCTGATCCATAGGATCACTCCACTGTCACATGTAGGAGAAAATTTGGCCATGGCGTCTGGAGGAAATCCAGGAGAGCGCAATCTCACCGAAGCAATGAAGGATAAATTTAAGCTTGAAAATAAGTCGTGTGGCTACTCCATCACTAGCATAACCAACCTTGCGGTCAAGGTAGCCACTCAGATCCTGGCAGGAAATGTCATGTGGAAGTGTGACATAGATAAAGTGCCAGCACCAGTAGTGTCTTTAGAAACCCAGTGTGCGGAGGGCGTACAGTTCAACTAGGCATGCTACCTCTGCAGTGAGTTTCTTTCTAACTGTAGAGAGGCACATCATCAAAACAAGACGTTTCACTATGCACAGCTGCTAGTATCCATAGTGGTGGTCACGTGGGAGTTACCAGAGGATAGTAAGTTTCCTCCATTTGCATAGGACCTATTGGAAGTAGGAAAGTTCACTTCGCTTTGGGCTACAAAGGACACCCAAAGGGTCAAGGACAAAAAGGCCTTTTGGATCTTAACGGAGATGAATATTCACATGGCAATCAACCACAAGCCACAGTTGTCACCGTCCATTTATGATCAGCTGGCAGAGTATGTGGAGTTCAAGGTGGACTTCCAATAGCTCTCCATGCACACGTGGAACGATCCTGAAAAAAAGTGGTATGACCTTCCATACCTGGCCATAGACAATGTGGTCATAGTGGTTCTTGACCGCTGGCTGGCAGATTGGCACACTACTTCAGACTTGATAGTTGGGTCTAGCAATTCTGTAGCACAACGAAAGAAGGAAGACGCCAAGCAGAAGATGGAACAACTAGTAGAAGAAAGGAAGAAGGAGGGTAAGGACAAAGCTAGGGCAGAGCGCGCTCCTGAAAAACAGACAGAGGAAGAAGAGGAGTGCCAATTTGACAGGAGTCAGAAGTCACCTTCGTCGGAAATAGAAGAGGAGGAGGAACAACAGACATGGTAGGGAGGAGCGGACCTGAAGACTACTTGTTCCGAGTTAAGCGCAATAGGGAATTAGAGAAAGTAGGGCCACGAAAGATGTCCAAGGCCAGCAAGACTTCCTTTCACCCGATCACCTTGAAAGAAGGTGATCTGTATGACATTGGTGATATGGTGAGGGATGCCACCACAAAACTGCTACAACAGTTCGAGCTACAACAAAAGCAGGCCTTGGATGCCATTTAGATGGGTCTGTGCGAGTTGCAGATCCAGGCGTCACAAGTGCAGACTAGTGTGAGTCAAAGTACCGCGATGTCAACCAGCTTGGCGCCTGGGATAGTTGAATTAGTAGAAATGGTTTGCCCCTTGGACCCCATGTTTATCACATTGCCAAATGGAGTGCTGACCACAGAAGTAGAAGATGATCAGGCCACTGTCCGCGCCCTCGAGAAGGTCAGGCTATACTTAGCCGCACTTCCAAGAGAAGCCCTTCACACCCTGCATGATGGTGTGATTGCATAACTTCGGTCTTGGGAACAACAAGCATTGAAAGTAATCAGTGAGAAGAAGGTGAACAATGCCAAAATGTTTACCAAGAAGAATTCTACCTTCGAGCTCTTTAACGCTTTCACTGCGAAGAATGAGCACACTACCAAGTTAGTGGCGGAGGCATGCAAGTCTATCCCCGAGCCGGATATTTCTCAAGATGTGCCAGTGGACGAATGAATTCAGAAGCTTGTTGCCGGAGTGCACGAAGTGAGATCAGAGCTGGCAAAGGTTGAGTTGGAACTAAACCTTAAGATCACAGAACTTTCATTGAGGGACCAGCCATTGACTTTGCGAGAGGTAAAGGAGCATCACAATGCTGCTGTTAGAGATGCAATAGCCACTGTAGATAGTGCAGTGAAGGAGTGCACAGTGCTCTTCGAGTAGGTGCTCCAAGTGGTTACTGTTAGTCTCCTATACCAATAGGGTTTCATTTTTCATGATTGACAGTGGAAGTGCCAAAAATGGTCATCTTTGATGATACAAAGGTTTTATTTTTGTGAAGGAGACAGACAGTTAAAAAATGTAAAGAGGGTATGCCTTAAAAGAATAATCAAAAGGCAAGAAAATGAATTGGTCAGAAAAAATAATTGAAATGAACCCCAAAGAAAGACCACGAAAGTGGCCAACCAAAATGCCACTACTATCTTGATGAATGGCCCAACAGTTCAAGCTGGGCCATGCCATGTTTTAAATTGCCTGTTTTAGACTAGAGAAACAAAATATGTCCAAACAGTTTAAGCTTGGCAGATTAGTAGTTAGGTAGAGAACAAAGGCGCCCAACTGCTTAATCTAGGCCCTTGGAAGTGATAAGGGTAGTTGTAGATAGCAAATCATTTGAAAAGAAAAAGAAAAGATCAATTGAGGGTTTGCAAGTCTAAATGCACTCTCCCTGAAGTAAGAAAAAATGCTAGGTACTAAGATGGGTAGGTAGATAGGGGTTGCCGAAGCCTAATTGTCTTCATGAGTTAGCTTGACAAAGAAAATTTATATCAGCAAGAACAGAACTGGTTATTCAGCATTTTGATAACAAAATATGGAAGCATGTCTAACTTCCCCTGTTTTCCCAGGAAATCTTTTTCTAACATCCCTCCAATGGACCTTGGGATTCGCTCAACAAGTCCTAGCATCACTTTATCTTTTGTGAAATATTAAGCCAAGGTGTTGGTTTCTATCACACAAGAAAGCCACATTTCTTGTGTAAAATCATTTCTCACTCTCATCTGCTTCTAAATCTAAGTTTACTCTTTAAACTTAGCTCTCTGCCCCTCTTTCACATCTCAAATTCATATCCACTTCTAACCTTACTATTTAACTCCCTAAGTGTTCCCCTCCCCCTACTATTATCATATTTTATGCAAAAACCCAAAAATACGTACATACCCCCCCCCTTGGGCATTATAGCCATATATTTTAAAGTTCGGGAAGCATGACAAAATCAAAGGCTTTCATGTATATAATTCTCCAGGCTATGTTCGGGAATTAGATTAACACCTGGTTAATTTAATAACCCTCACACGCAACACCTTTCATAATGTTAATTCCCTCATTTCCGCTTCACTTGTATAAAGTTCCTGTAAACCCACATTTGCCACTTATCCAAGGTTTTGTGTCTCTGCGTTGTACCAAAAGAAATAATTTAATAATGGTTGGGTCCCACCGTTATCGCACTGGCGACTTGTCCTCCCGTCTGTCGTCAGATCTGGGCCCTCCCATCCGACGGTCATTGGGCATTTCGAAGCCCTTCTGCTATCCGTCCATTAGCGCTCGAAATCTGTCAGTGGGTGACGTAGTACCAGGGACATGTGCCCATTTTTTATTGGATCGGGCGGCCTCTGACAGTTACCGGGCCCGTACCACAAGCGGTCCGATAATACCGCTTACCACCGTTTGCTTCCCGCCCCTACGTCATCGCCCACATCAGCAGTCACGTCAACTGCCATCTCACTCTCTATCCGACATGGCCGCCGCGTCATCCCTCCACGTCAGCCCAGTCATACATCGCCACGTCATCCCTGCCGTACCCGGGCCCGACCAGTGACGTCATGCTGACGTCATTTACAAAAAAGGCGCCAAATCCCTTTTTTCCATATATTCGCCCAAAATCATTTTTTTTCGCATTTCTATTGGACAATTGTTGTGCACCCTTGCATGTTGTTTTACGTCGTTTGTCCGCCAACTACAAAATTCATGCCCTGAGCTGCTGGCGCTGCAAATTCACCAACCTTCAACACCGTCAGCCTCACAGTTCCTGGGTATTTACCGATTTCCTCTGTGTACCCTGGTCTTCCGAGTTCTCTGCAGGATATAAAAAAAGAGACAAACAGAAAAAGCATAATAACTACTCAAATTCCTGAATGCTAAGACCCTCCATCTACCAGTTTGGCCCCAAGTTCATGTGAAAGGGCTCCCATTGTTCAAATTTCGCCCACTTCCCACAGCTTCCTGCACATTTGCGACTTAAAACCATTAGCAGACAAATTCCACTGAAAAAGCAGCACTCACTCCCAGCATTGGTTACTTTCACTTTCTCAACAAGCTGTTGCTCCCTGTTAACCCAATTCACCTTCATTCTCATCTCTGCAAGTTATCTCATCGACCATAATTTACTATTTACTGCCAGTTTTGCTGAACCAAAGCACCAATTCAACTCCAAGTGACAACTAAGCAATGGAGACCCCTGTGGCATTGAATATTGCACCCCTGAATGCCCCACATAAGAACCTAGAATGGTTGGCCCTTGCTGACCGAGATTATCAAATGAAAGAAACAGTTGAGATAAGTAACAAATATCACATAGAAACCATTTTTGAGTTGAAGAAGAAACACATAAGTGGTGCTGATGACATAGGTATCTGGGAGTCCAACTTGCCCATCTATTATCTTCCACAAGTGAATGTATTCCCACACTTTATCCATCAGTGTTGTGAACACTATGAACCCTCTCAAAGAGCAGTTTTGGGTCCATCTGGGACTATTTTATTTCACATCGCTCCTCAATCCATAAATGAGATGCTAAGCTTTGAGCCAACTAAACCTCTGGTGCCCCTTTCTATGAATTTTCTGCTCAAACAAGGTGCCAAACTGCCCAGCTCAGAGGTCACAAGGATTGGCCAGTTGTTCATGCAGCCAGATTATCAGCCCCGACAACCTCCTCCTTATCTACATGTCTAGTTGAATGAAACAGGGAGACTACTTGTGGACATGATATCCTGCATTTTAGGATTCAATACCAGTGAGTTTGTAGACGAAACAATCTTGGTAATGCTATCCATGTTCACTCTAGGACAGCCCCCTGCTGTCCAGTATGATTATGCCACATTCATTACTAACAGAATTCATGAGAAATTCATGAATTTGGAGAGAGAGAGGGTATTCAAATATACATCCTATATATATCATTTGATATTATACAATCAGCCTGACAGTTTCCCTATTTTCTTGAAAAAGCTGGATGCAAAAGGAAACAGGAGGTCAGTGGTATTCTGGACACCAATCTGTCATTATATCTTTTACTCTCCATACAGCTACTGTGAGTTCATTAATATGTTCATCCATCCAGCCTTGTCCCTACTGCAGAGTTCTCCTCCTCCTAGACTCACCGATGAAATGCAGAAGATCCTCCAGCTTTCAAAGAATTATAGCATTGGAGATTGGTACTTCTACCAAGACCACACAGTAATCAGAGTATATGGCTGTGAGCTAGCCCCATACAGACTACCAAAGTACGTTCCCATGAGACTTTTTGCATTAGAATACTTCCGGAAATTTGGAAATGCAGACATGATCCATTTTCATAGCAGAAATAAGAAAGCACAGCTGAAAATTAAGCACCAACTGGGTCCATTCATCTTTAATAAGAGGGAAGAAGCTTGGGGGGAGGCAGACAAGATCCTAAAAAGCCTCCAGCTCAAGACAAGCTTCTATTGGGCACCATATGACCCTAATCACTTCATAAGCCTCAGAAGAATCAAATATAGGCTTGCTACCTATGATCATTTTAGCATTCCAGAAATTGAAAAATATGCTAACCAACTAGAGTGGAGAGAAGGCACATTAGTGGAGGATTATTCTGAAGAAGAATTAGCAGAGAGAGCATTTAAAAAATTAGAAAAAGTAGTTGACTTGGAATATTTTGGACAGGTTTGGTCTCCAGCCCCTCGGCATCTTGGAGAAAGTGCCTCATCCTCCACTGTTCCCCAGTAGTCTGCCAAAGCAACTGGTCAAGCAGCAAATATAGCTAAAGGCAAAGAAGTACAACAAGAGGAGTCACTTCCCAATTTGGAGCAGCAAGCAGAGCAACAAGAAGAAATGGCTAAAATGCCTGCCTCCACAGAGCAGCAAACCCAAGAGCAGATCCCTCCAAGGCAGGAGGTGACAGTTGAAACTACAGTTTTACAGACACCTGCAAATGAAGAAAGAATGAGGAAAGGAGATAAACAAGAGGAGGCTCCTCCTACCACTTCGACAGATCAGCAAGGTGAGAAAAGGCAAAGACTTAACCCTTTCTCTGAGGAGGAAATGCCTAAAAGACCAACTGATACTATGCTCCCTCCTAGCATCGAAACATCGGCCAGCTCCTTACAGCAAGAGCAAGAACTACAACAAGAAACAGAAGTAAGTTCTTCAAGGCAGCGGACCAAGGCAGATTCTAGCATCAAGAAGCATTTTACAGACATAAAAGCAAGAAATGAGCCGGTTAGATACCAGCTCTATAACCAGCTGCTCATGTCAGCCTATGATATCCAAGAAGGAAAAATGACTCTTAGTCATTTTAGGCCTACTATGCAGCAACCTCAATTAGCTACAGACTAAATCAGAACTAACTTGGAGGTGTTTGTCAAAGACATCCACCCCATGGACCAGATCGAGCTGCACAAGCAAACAGGGGAGATGCTCTATTCTACATTGGCTGATAAAACTCTATTAGCGCACCACTTGCAAAATTCTCTACATAACACCATTGCCCAGTTAGAATTAGAGAAGGCTTCATCTCAAGCCAAGGACAACAGAATCAAGTCCTTGGAAGAAATTATTATAGAGCTAGGACATGATCCAAATGATCCTAAGGGTGTGCAGGCCTTGATGAAGAAAAAAGATGAGGATATAGCAGCTTTAAGAAAGCAGATCAAACTACCACCCACCCATCACCCTCAGACTGAAGGGGTTGCAGAACAAAAGAAAGATCAAGATGTGGTTGCTCTACTCTTGACCCTGCATAAGAGATTGGTGGAAACAGAGGGTGCCTTGGAGGTAGCATTAAGGGAAAAACAAGGAGAATTACCAGCTCAGCCAGCACAGACATCTGCAGCCATTGAAGATGTGCCTCTTGTAACTACTTCAGTAGGTCCTCCCACTGGACAAACATCAGAGGCAGTCCCTTCAGGCTCAGCACCAGCTCCAGAAGCGACAACACCAGCAACAACATCAGAACAGGTACCCAGCCTTAACACGCAAAATATGATGAAAGAACTAGAAGCTCTGGAGGCACAGATGGCAGAACTAAAGGTGGCTAAAGAGAAATTGGCTACGCTTGAAGAAAAATATGACAAATCAAAGCAGAATGTAGCTGAAAGAACAAGAGAGGTGAGAACTCTTGAAAAAAAGATAAAGGAGTTAGAAAAAGAGCTTACTCTGGACAAAACTATAAGTGAAATCAAGAAGATTCTATGGGCCAACATTGGTCAATCCATTACAGACCAATGGCAGTCCATCGAAACTATCCATGAGCAAATGGATCTCCTAAGCAGGGCAAAAGCAGAAGGTCAAAGAGCCCGGGCATCCCTGGGAAGTATGCCTGAAATAGCCAACAGAATGATTCAAGTGCTTAACAATCGCACCGGCCTTCAGCTAGCAGGAATGGGTATCAGAGACAGGACTGATACCATATTACTAATAAAGAGGGTGCTTACCTTGAGGAATTATGTGCAGACATTGGACAGAAGGTGTCAAGAAATGCAGACAGAGGTAAATGAATTCATTGCAAAAATCACAGCATTGCATAACAGAGGTCTTCCCAGCTTGGTAACTAGTGCAGGAAGGTTGTTATCACATGAAAATTATGCCAAGAGGGTCAACAATTATGCAACAAATCAAATAACAACATCCACAAGCAGTTCAGAGGAAATAGGGCCCCCATCTGGGCAGACTCTCTATGAAAAGTTGGAAAATTTGTTTTTTATTGAGCATGAGATCAAGCACCTTTTTGAAGTACCTCCAAATTACTACAAATATACTGAAGCTGATGAGACTCTGATTAAAATACAGAGACACCAATTGCCTACTGAAGATTGGTGGAGAGGCATGATAGAAACATTACTTTGATAAATCAAATTTTGTTTGAAATTTTTTGATCAATCTTGAGTCAGCATTTTCAAATGACTCACATGTTCAATCTACTTGGGCGGCAAAAGAAAGAGCAGCTGAGTGACAAAGATGATGACTAGGCACCAATGGATGATTACAAATGATGCGACCACAACAGCAGCATCGTGGCAAAGCAGCAAGAAAGCAAACACTCCCGAAATGAATGCAAATCAGTCGGCCGACCCAGTTGGTTTCAAAGTCAAGGGTCTCTGACAAAGATAAACAGTTGTTTATTGATCTTTTAATAAGCAATAACTTTTGTATCTACTATTCGTAGAAAGTTGGTAAGAAAGTTATGAGTTAATGACTCATCTTTCAGATATTTTGTGAAACACTTTTGTATATATATCCCCACGCATAACTTAGTTGGGGTTGTTGATTTTTCTTCTGAAGAGCTACACTGTAATTACAGACTTTGAATACAAGAAGCTAATGAAGTTCCTGAGATTCTGCGTTGTTGGATGTGTTGTGATGAGTTTGCTTGTTGTTGCAGGATTCCTGCGTTATTTGATGATACAATAAGTTTTCTAAATCGTGTCTTTATATTCTCTTCGCTTATCAAAACCCGCATATGTTGTATGTTCAATGGTCTTATCATCAGAGAAAAGGAATAGTTCAGGATTTGTTTATTAAACACCCTAAGCTCAATCTCTGCTGTTAATTATGTTTTCTTCAGAATTAGTTATGAATGTGAAATTCTTAATTGCTCACATTTACACTGAATCTTTCATAGTAAATACTGTTCATGAATTCTGAGTTGCTCCTGAGCAATATTTCATTTCTCCATCTCACCAGCATAGTGACAGAACCTTAATTTCCTCTCATTGACTTATTGCAATCCATACTTCCCGAATTTGAAGGTTGTTTCATGAATGCCCATCTGGCTCTATAGTATCATCATTCTCACTAAACACCTCAAGCAACATATAATCACAGACTCCAATGCCCAATGGACTAAAACCCTCTGAACATTGCATTTTCAGCTGTTAGAAGATATCATTCAACCAAACTTTAAACAAAATTCAGTGCATCCTAACTAGCCTAAAATTCCCAAAACAAAGCTAAATCAGAAAGAGAGAGCCCTCTCTGATTGCAGGTGGGCTAGAACCTATAATTCAAAGATTTGTTAGTGGTTACCTCGGCCGTATTCCCTTAGGATTCAAAGGGAACAACCTAAGTGATAACAGTTACCAATTTACAGGACGATCCCACCTTGCAAAGGTTAGAAATGAAGGCCCGAGAGCCGCAGCAAAGATATGATGAAGTCAAAGCGACGACACACACTATCTCCCTTATGCAAAGGCTAGAAAAACTACAAGAGGAAAAGGCTCTAAAGGAGTAGGTGGATGCAACATAGAACAAAGAGAGCATCCTCAAGGCTAGAATAGGGCCTTTGCTTGATGAAGCCTATGTACTCACAACCACCATAGAAGGAAAATTGGCTAGTCTGCAAGGAGCGTAGTAGAAGGTATAGGAAGATTGTGCAGGGCCAGTGACAGAGCGGCTAGTCAAATAGATGAAGCAGGTGAAAACACAGTGCATCATCGAAGTTGCAGTCGTACAAGTGGAGATGGGAAGTCTTCACGAAAATATCTTCGTGCCAGTGGAGTGACTAGAGGGTGACTCACCATATTTTTGTTGGGGGCCTTTTGGGAATGGGTCCCCTAGGGTCAATTTTGCGATTAAAAGCCCAAGTTTTTGGGCTAAAGGCCAAAGTTTTGTGTAAAGGAATGTAAAGTCTTTGAATTTTTTGGTTGCAAAGTGCGAATATGTCAAGAGTCAATAAAGGGTTTTCGCCCTTATTTTGTGTAAAAGCATGTCGACTTTAGAGATCTACCCATGCTTCGTGGACCATGGGATTGTATAAAAAGGAGGTCTTAGAGTTGTCTAAGATAGTTTAGTTCATAGTGGAGTCTTGTTATGTTTTATGCATGGATTTGTGAGAGCTAAGAGTGAAGAGTCTTAGCTTAGGAAAAGATTCAGCAGCTGAGTGCATAGAGGCCTAGGGTAGAAGTCCGCAGCTGAGTGTGCAGACCCCTAGTTAGAGTTTGTACTGGATATTTGAATCAATAATAAAAAAGAGTATTCTGAAATTACCTGTGCATTTTACTTCTATTCCTTGCATGCAATTATGTTATGTTCCTATACCAATAGGTGTCATAATTTATGATTGACTTAGTTGTCTCTGAAATATGTACATACCTTTGCTTCTACAAATGTTTTCCATATTTGTAAAAAATCAAAAAAATAAAAAAAATGTAAAGAGTGTATATCCTAAAAGAAAGATCAAAGGACAAAAAAAGAAATAAAGCAAAGGTCAAAAAAGATGAAAAATATGAACCCCAAAGAAGGAAAGACCATGAAAGTGTCCAAGCCCTAATTCCACTATTATTTTACTTTCTGTACAATAATTATTGTGTGCAAAGTGTTGTTAAGCCACAATCCATGGTATCCAAACAATTTATTCTTGGTTATTCCATGTTTTCAATTTCATGCTCAGAGATAGAGAATAAAATCTAACCAAACGGTTTAATCTTAGCAGATAAGTAGTTAGGTAGAGTAAATAAAGGATCTCAACAGTTTAATCTAAGCCCTTGGATATAATAAGGATAGACTTAGATAGATTTCCATTGTAAAAGAAAAGAAAAGTTTCATAAGGGTTTGCCAGTTTAAGTGCACCCTAATAAAGAGTAGAAAAATGGTAGGATGTGTAGGTGGGCAAGTAGATGGATGGTTATAGAATGGTGTATGATCAATGATTATTTGAAGCTCATATCATTTACTTTCCTCATCATATTACTTTGAAAGTATGGATAACAGAGATATTTACAAAGTCAGGTTATTAATTTCCTCATTTTCTTTTACCCCTAATATCACTAATTTCCCACAAATAACAATCAAGTCACCAAAAACCTTAAACCAAAGGGGCTCAGAGAATTTCTCTAACTTTTGGAGGGACTGGACACTCTACCTAATGATTTATAGGTTCCAAGTGCTAACTCATCAACATTCACTCCTCCATAATTCATCCATTTCATCTAACAAATCCCTTTTCCTAAGGTAAAATCATTATTTGCCCAGGGAAAGTAATTAACCTCATATAAAACCCCCTTTTTCCCAAAAAACCCACAACCTGCATCTAAGCCTAAGTTATGAATGTTTAAATGCGGAAATATAGTATATTTCGTAACATTTTACTTAGCGTATTCTCATGTCCACACCTATTTCATATTAACATAATTTATTGTTGTTAGCTCCCGCAAAATACACCCCATCCCCTATATATTATTAAAATCCCTTATTCTAATATCCTGCCCTAGTTTGAAATGTAAACCATAAATAAAAGATTAATTCAATAGATTAATTAATTTATCTGCGATCAAACTAAGCCATATAACCTCTCTGCTGCATTAAAAAAGAATTAATTAATCAACCTATGATTAATTAAGAACCTTCCTCCAATCGCATCACCCCCGACGTAATTAACCTCCCTAATCCATAATTACTACCCCGTCGGGCCCCTCCACTAAATCTCGAATAAGTCCCTTCCCCAACCACCATATGATCTGACACCTTCAGATCTAACAGCTGACGCTCATATCGTGCAGCCCCCGATGCCAAACTTTACCCGCCCGATACGAGCAGTTTCACTATTCCCCCGCTGCTATGTGTCACCTGATGAATGGCATTGGGCGGACCTCTCCCAATACCACTACACCCTCATAAGCGGTGTGATAGAATCCACTTACCACCTTTGCTAAATGACAAAATGTCCCATCTGTTAACTGGCGCCAACTGTCATTTTCATCATACCCACCAAAACATTGACTTTTCCAAATAAAAAAAAAAATACTCATTATTTTGTCCTACCGAGAAAAGAAACTTTTGTTCTCCATGCACACTTAGAGTACGTTCGAGCCGTCACCCTGCTTCCAACCATCAACTTTCAGAAGCTGCTGAATTCCAGATTGCCATTGCAGACCCATGCACTCCATGCAAATAGTGCACCAGAGCCATTTGTCCCTTCATGCAACCTTAACTAGGTATTTACCTGCTTTACTGAGAAAACCCTATTTTCATATTCAACCTGGACTGAATTGCTGTGAAAATCAAGTAAATTTAATGATAGCAAGCCGTTCTACAGTCTAGAATCTCTCTGAAACGACCCCATTCTTCACAAATTCCCTGAAATTCCCTACCCTCATCCTTGAATCCACAAGAACCAAGGATGGATGTTCCAGTTGCTTTGGATGCCAGGCCAATTACCACTCCCCACAGAGATTTAGACCATCTTCCCCTGGCTGACAAGGATTTCCAGATAAAGGACCTCACCTTTGATGAAACCCCTTTGAAATTACATTGAAAATACAGAGATAATTACTTAAACCATGCAGATAAGATAGGTCTCTGGGAGTCAAACCTACCCAAATATCAATTCCCAAGTGTTCATGTCTTTCCTGAAATTATTCATTACTACCATGCAAATTATGACCCCGTTTTGAAAGCTGTAATGTCCTCAGACCAGAAAATCCTTTTCACCATTACAGCTGAGTCCATAAATGAGATGTTATAGTTACAACCTGGTCAAGACCTCACCCCCCTGTCCATCCCTGATTTGCTTGAAAGGTTCACCAAACTGTCTAGTTCCAGATGTACTCAAATCCTCCAGACCTTCATTTCTGAAGAAAAATACATGCCAAAGGATCCCCCTCCTTACATGTCAGCCTTCTTTTCTGATCTAGGCAGAGACATCACAACAATGCTATCATGCATTCTGGGTTCCACCACTAATGAGTATATAGATGAAACTATTTTTTCCGGTATGTCTATATTTACCCCCGATCAACCTCCTGTAGTCAAGTTTGATTATGCCAAATTCATAGCAGATAAAATGCATGATCAATTTATGAGACTCAAAAATGAGAGGGTGTTCAAGTATTCATCAATCTTGTATCATTTGTTTCTTTATTACCAAACTGATAGGTTTCCCTTCTCTGTACAAAAACTTGATACCAAAGGGAATCCTAGATCTGTCATTTTCTGGACTTCTCTTTTCCACAGGTCTTTTGATTCTCCCTATTCATATATAGATTTTGTTGACCAATTTGTGCATCTAGTGACTACAATGTTGATAGGCAATCCCCCTCCCAGAATTAGTGTGGATATTAAGAGGGTTCTTTAGCTTTCGAAACAATACAAAGTTGGGGTTTGGTATTTATACCAAAACCATACTGAAATTAGGATTTATGGGTCTGAGATGCCTCCATATAAATTACCTAGATATCTCCCCATTTGATTATTTTCCCTGGAGTACTATAGGCAAATGATTAATTCTGATGAAATTCACTTTGTCAAGACCAAGAAGAAGGCCCAGTTGAGGATAAAGGATCATCTAGGCCCATTTATTTGCAATAATAGAGAAGCCGGAAAGGTGGCAGATGAAATCCTTGAGAGATTGAAATTAAAAAAGAGTTTCATCTGGCCCTATGACCCTCACAGATTCATTTGTGACAGAAGGCAGAAACATAAGCTATCACCATATATCCACCATAGGATCCCAGAGATTGAACAATATGCCAACCAATCAGAATGGGTGGAAGGCACACTGATAGATCAAGATAGCACTCAAGTTGAAGTTGACAATGTAATGGAGGACTTAGAAAGAAGATTTAATGAGGATTCATTTGTATAGGTGTTTAGAGAAACTTCATCCAAGAAGCAGTCACAGGAACCCAGTACACAACCATCAGAGCAACAAGGGACCTCAGAAAGAGTAGAAGATTTAGAACAACAAGAAGAATCTGAGCAGCCCGAAATCTCAGAGGAACTAGCTCAACCTCAGCAAATCATGGGCAATCCTCCTGTGTTGCAGACTCCTCTCAATGAGGAAAGAAATATCAAAAGAGATAGAGAAGAGGCCACTCCTTCCAGCAGGCCTATTGATCAAACTTTTGCTAAAAGGCAAAGGTTGAATCCCTATTCAAAAGAAGAATATACTGAGGACACCACGGGTAACACAATGGCTCAAAAAGGTAGATAGTTTTCAGACTATCCCAGCAGGTGGTACACCATCCACCTCCCATATGCAAGCATTGGAGAGACAACAAATGTTAGGCCCCTATACTACTAGTGTAACCCCTTATTGTTATTAGTATAACCCACTTATTATATTGATGTACCCATGTAGTGCCCATATTGTTACTATTGTGCCCCATAGAAGCCCACTATTGTTATTATTGTGCCCTTACATTATTATTGTTATGTCAGCTCTGATTATGTTATGACCTCTTAGACTCCTATATATAGAAAGGAAGTCTTTTCATTTGTATCATCCAAGAATTGTTTATTTATGTAATGTAAAGGAGGTTTCCCCCTCTAAGAGGCTGAATTATAAGGCGTTGATCTATCTTTTCTATCTTTTCTTCAGCTGGTTTCATAACATTTGGTATCAAAGCTTTGGATTCTAGGGTTTCGCTGCTCCAAACAAGTCATCGTGGAATTTTCGCTATAACGTTTTTTCTGCGATGTTTCAGAAGTTGCAAAAACAACCCATTTGAGAAGAAATTGTGCTAAACCTCAGGTCCGAATTTCAAAGCTTTTCGAGCTACATTTGTAGAGGCATGATCTGAGGAAGTTGGTCTTTTTGTAGACTCCTAAATTACATTCCAAACAGGTGACCTGGGGAAAATCGTCATAACTTTCTCTCTAGGGATCAGATTGAAATTTTGTAAGAAGGTATAGAAAGAGGACAGACTTTAGTTTCTTTTATGCATATTTCAGATCCAAAGGTTGAAACAGTGACACGTGGCACTCCATACTATTTCGCTCTTCTGGAAAGGTCTATAATCAGGTCATCTTGGGAGATTATGCATAACTCTTTCTTAGAGAATCCAATTTGGATCAGACTGGTGGCATTGGAAAGAGGACACAGAGGGCTACTATAGGTCACAATTTCAGAACTTAAAGATCCAACAGTACAAAGTTACAGTCGTTTCAAGGTCGAGCTCCTAAAATAAAATAAAAAAAGCAAGATGAGGAAGTTTGATGGCAAGGATCCGGTAAATTGGATACTTCAAATGGAGCAATATTTTGATCTACATGGCGTAAAACTATTACAAAAGGTATGTATTACGTATTTATAACCAAATCAATTTTTATGGTACGAAGGGCTTTGTTCTCGTAAACAACTTGTTACATGATCAATTTTCATGGAGGAAATGATAACACATTATGAGGATACAAAGAGCATCACCTTCTTTAGAGCAACACCACAACAATTGGAAAGAGTAAAAGGGCTTTGTGACATAGTCGAAAGCAAAATTATGGAAACCAGGAAGCGTACCCCTCACAACTATAAATATGGAAGTGTTGTTTCTCCTAGCCTTCCACAACCTACAAGGGTTACACCACAACAATTGGAAGAAAAAAGAGAAAAAGGGCTTTGTTACAATTATGATAGAAAATGCACTAAAGGTCACAAGTGTGCTAAGAAGAAATTATTTTACATGGAATATGAAGAGGAGGAAGAAAAGGATCAAGAAACATCAAAAGAAGAAGATATACACCAGGACTCTACCCCAAAGAAAGAAGAAATGAATCAGACCATATCTTGTAAAGCATTGGCAAGAATTACCACTCCTCAAACTCTCAAGATAGAAGGACATATCAAGAAGAGAAAGGTGCAAGAAGTGAAAGATCACATCAAGAAAGAAGAAATGAATCCAATCATATCTTGTAATTCATTGTTCAAAATTACCACTCCTCAAACTATCAAGATAGAAGGGCGTATCAAGAAGAAAAATGTTCAAGAAGTGAAAGATCACATCGAGCATCAAGAAATGAATCTGACCATATCTTGTAAAGGATTAGAAGAAATTACCACTCCTCAAACTCTAGAGATAGAAGGACATATCAAGAAGAAAAAGGTTCAAGTAGTGAAAGATCACATCGAGCATCAACAACAAGTCCTCCAACTTTTAAATGATAATGCCACTTTTGTGCAAAATCGAACGAAACAATAGGTGGATCAACATCGTAGTGATAAATGTTTTGATGTAGGTGATTGGGTATTTTTACTACTACATCTCAAGAAAGCTATTTATGAGAAGGAAATGTTGGCAATACTACATGCACTTAAAAAATGGTGACCTTACCGAATGGGAAGACTCTTCAAGGATGAGGATGTGGAAGCATTGTTTTGTGCTATTTATATTATCCAACCAGATTGGATAAACGAAGCAAGGGATGAATGGAAGAAGGATGAAGAAGTATGTCCACTTATTCAAAAGTTGCAAAAGATCCCAATTCAAACAATATTGCCAGAAATTGAAGAGGAAGGAAAAATCATATTGGAACCTAGAGCAGTCACAGAAACAAGAACCTGACAGCTACGGAATCGATCAATTTCAGAGTATCTCATCAAGTGGAAGAACTTACCCTCTGAATATTCCACATTGGTGGACAAGAATTTTATACAGAAGCATCAAGAACTACTCAAGCGTTGAGGACAATTATTTTTGAAGGAGAGGGGCATGTTAGGCCCCTATACTACTAGTGTATGTTGAAAATTGTGCAACAAGAAATGCTTGTTGAGAATGCAACAAGATGATGGAGCTTAGTGAAAAGAGTCACCTTCACTAAGTGGGCCCGCATGCAAATTATGGCGCAAGTCCTATTTTTTATCACAGTGTCGATGATCATAGTGTCGATGATCATAGTGTGGGTGATCATAGTATGGGTGATCACAGTGTGGGTGACCACAGTGTGAGTGATCAAAGTGTGAGTGATCAAAGTCTATTTTTTAGACTGGCTGTCAAAAATAGAAAAGTCAAATATTATTGTCTCATAATAATATTTGGACTATAAACTTGATCTTATTCTCTTGGAGCACTTCAGGATGAGCTATAGATGTGGTACATGCAGATCCCAGAGGGAAATACGTGGTTACCTATGGGATGACTAATATTTGCATGCAGGACTTCAGTTAGAACTCAAGTGAGTTGAGTTTAGCGGACTGGAGGTGCAGTTGGTGGATTTGTGTTCCGTTTAGCCTTGTTAAACTAGTTGTATTTAGTCTCACTGATAAATAGACTAGAGATGAGTTGGGTGAATTAGCTATTAACTAATTCACAAGTTATTAACTCATAATGCAACTATAGAATACATCAGTTAACTCAGTTGCATGTCAGTGCATGTTCAGTTCAGCAGGGACAGGTGTTAGAGGATCAGATTACTATCAGTTGTGACTATGGTTGTGCATGATGATTTGCACAATCAGAGGGATTGAGTATGCCAATGAATTGGCCAATATCAAGAATTGTAGCCTGTGCTCACATTCAACAGAGTGTGAGTGATTATTTTCAGGTAAAATATGAGTTTGGTAAGCCATTCTCATCAGTTCTTGAGCTGGAGAGGCAGGCAAGCAGTGGAATAGATTTGGAGATCATATCTAAGTTTTATTGTGTGTAACAGGTGGAGCTGGTACTGGATTTCTTGTGATAAGCATTGTACTTTGTAATGTTACATGATTCAATCAATATAATATACAGATAGTGTGGGGTTTTTAGCGAGATGCTTTCCCCAGGAAAACACTGAGTTGATATGTGTGATTGATGCTTCTATGTGCGCCTGTGAATGTTTCTGGTTCTGTAAATTGATGATCAACGTAGAGGAGGTTATGTATTATGCATGTTACAATTATAAGTGTATAATCAAGATAATCTCTATGAATATGTGTCATATTATTCAAAATTTATACATGGTATCAAAGCGAGTTGATTTGTAGAAAAATTTCTACATGGTATTAGAGCTCCTTGATTTGTAGAAGAGATTTTTACAGGATATCAAGCGAGGATTGATCATCAGATCTATTATTCAGGAAGTGTTTACATTTTATTTCTTCAGGCAGAGTCTGTAATCGGGTCAGGTAGCGTCTGGATTCATCCTTCTTTTGGAAGGTGAGATATCCGGTGAATGCCCATATAGTCTATCTCTGTACAAGAAATACTTTATTCTCACGAATTCTAGATCAGAAGTAGTTGAGTTTTTGAGCTGGTGGAATTCGAATTTAATTACAAAGAAAGAGATAAAACTCAGAAACATTAAGTGTGAGAATGGAGACAGTATGCCCCAGTATCTCATGAAGTTCACCCAATGCCGAGATGAGCTGGGAAGTGTGTGGGTGACTGTCGGATGAGGATGGTGAGTCTAGCACTCCTTGACCTTCCTAAGAGTTGGCATAGCTACCAAGACTCGGTGAATGGAAGGGAGAAACTGCCAAATTGGGAACGACTATGGTCGGATTTGATGCAGGAGGAGATTAGATGGCGCACCAGAGACAGTTCTTCGTCTATGCATGATGAGGAGAACTGTGCCTTAGCGAGTAAGGCGAAGAAGGGGAAGGGGAAGGTTTCTCTTTCCAAATATAATTCTTCCAATGATGGGAAGAAGTTTGACAAGGCGAAGGTGAGATGCTTTCGTTGTCATGAGTTGGGTCATTATGCTACTAATTGCCCAAAGAAGAAGTCCAAGAAGGGATCCGGGGAAGGATCTGAAGGTGAGGCACTTGCTTCACAGTTTGAGTTGGATTTCACACTCTTCGCATGCATGGTTTCATCCATGATGGGAAGTGGTTGGTTTCTTGATAGTGGAGCTTCTTTCCACATGACCGGTGACAAAATTTTGTTCAGTACTTTGGAGGAGAAAGATCTCCAGATACTCATAGGGATGGGTAATGATGAGAAGTATAGTGTCTCAGGTGTAGGCACGGTTATTTTTCAGAGGGAGCATGGAGCTCGCCTTACCTTGACCGATGTCAAGTATGTACCAAGACTGAAGAGAAACTTGGTGTCGATCACGATGATGGATGGCAAAGGCTATGATGTAGTCTTTAGTAAGGGAAAGGTTTTCCTTAGACACATCATCACCAGACAGGTGAAGCAGTTTGGTTCACGGGTCAAGAACTTGTATGCTCTTGAGGTTCAAGATGCATGCAAATCCTTGAGCAGCGAGGCAACTGATGGAGACTTGGTGGTTGAGAGGGAGCATATATTACCTCTCAACATGCAGAGCCAGAAGAAGTCTCAGACGATTGTGGAGGAGCCACGATTGGTGCAGCAGCTTGAGGAGGTTGTGGAGGAGCCACAACAGGGGAAGCTGAGAGGAGATCAAGTAGAGACATCTACTCATCCAGAGACCTCTAGTAGGGGTAAACTTCGAGCCAGGTGGGCTGAGGGATCGCATGCAGCCATACCTCCAGGTAGGAGGTCGGGTGATGTGGATTGATCGTCCCAAGGAGGAGGGGTAGGATCCTTGAGGTACCCAACCTCTTGGATGAGACCTTGCTACGGGAGCCCCAGATGTGTAGTAGCAGGAATTGACTGATTGGGTAGAGACAGATGCAGATGGAGCAGTAGAGAGAGCGACAGTGCAAGGAATCCCAAGACAGCGCATAGCTAGCAGGCTGCAGCAATGCGAGAGGCACAAGTGTTTTGCACAGTGCTAGGTAGCACAGAGAGGTGTGCAATGGTGTGAGATGCATGGAGATGTTGCAGTAGCGTAGATGTCGTTGAGGGAGCACTTGTCAGCAGCAGGTAGAGCTTCAGCATTAGAGGGTGTTTCTAGCTCAACAGGGAGGTCAGTTGGGAGGTGCAGTGCGAATGCAATGATAGGAGATAGAACTAGCAGCAGCACGGATGCAGTCAGAGATCAAAGTGACAGAGGCTAGAGCAGTCAGATACTGAAGAGCACAGAGATGTAGAGTTTCAGTCGACAGAGGCAATAGCAGTCAAAGACTTTGATGACAGAGCAAGTGGACCAACTAGATGTGTTGCATGGAGAACATTCCAGAGTTTCAGGATCGGGTTTGAGAGGAAGCCTTTCTTGTTGAGAGGGAGTGTTGAAAAGTGTGCAACAAGAAATGCTTGTTGAGAATGCAACAAGAAGATGGAGCTTAGTGAAAAGAGTCACCTTCACTAAGTGGGCCCGCAGGCAAATTATGGCGCAAGTTCTATTTTTGATCATAGTGTGGATGATCACAGTGTGGATGATCACATTGTGGGTGATCATAGTATGAGTGATCACAATGTGGGTGACCACAGTGTGAGTGATCACAGTGTGAGTGATCAAAGTCTATTTTTTATTCTGGCTGTCAAAAATAGAAAAGTCAAATATTATTGTCTCATAATAATATTTGGACTATAAACTTGATCTTATTCTCTTGGAGCACTTCAGGATGAGCTACGGATGTGATACATGCAGATCCCAGAGGGAAATACGTGGTTACCTATGGGATGACTAATATTTGCATGCAGGACTTCAGTTAGCACTCAAGTGAGTTGAGTTTAGTGGACTGGAGGTGCAGTTGATGGAGTTGTGTTCAGTTTAGCCTTGTTAAACTAGTTGTATTTAGTCTAACTGATCAATAGACTAGAGATGAGTTGGGTGAATTAGTTATTAATTAATTTACAAGTTATTAACTCATAATGCAACTATAGAATACATCAATTAACTCAGTTGCATGTCAGTGCATGTTCAGTTCAGCAGGGACAGGTGTTAGAGGATCAGATTGCTATCAGTTGTGACTATAGTTGTGCATGATGATTTGCACAATCAGAGGGATTGAGTATGCCAATGAATTGGCCAATATCAAGAATTGTAGCCTGTGCTCACGTCCAACAGAGTGTGAGTGATTATTTGCAGGTCAAATACGAGTTTGGTAAGCCATTCTCATCAGTTCTTGAGCAGGTATTGAGTTGGAGAGGCATGCAAGCAGTGGAATAGATTTGGAGATGAGTTGTATTGTGTGTAACAGGTGGAGCTAGTACTGGATTGCTTGTGATAAGCATTGTACTTTGCAATGTTACATGATTCAATCAATATAATATACAGATAGTGTGGGGTTTTTATCGAGATGCTTTCCCCAAGAAAACACCGTGTTGATATGTGTGAATGATGCTTCTATGTGCGCATGTGAATGTTTTTGCTTCTGTAAATTGATGATCAACATAGAGGAGGTTATGTATTATGCATGTTCCGCTTATAAGTGTATAATCGGGATAATCTATATGAATATGTGTCATATTATTCAAAATTTCTACAGTGTAACCCCTTATTGTTATTATTATAACCCACTTATTATATTGATGTACCCATGTAGTGCCCATATTGTTACTATTGTGCCCCATAGAAGCCCACTATTGTTATTATTGTGCCCTTACATTATTATTGTTATGTCGGCTCTGATTATGTTATGACCCCTTAGACTCCTATATATAGAAAGGAGGTCTTTTCATTTGTATCATCCAAGAATTGTTCATTTATGTAATGTAAAGGAGGTTGCCCCCTCGAATAGGTTGAATTCTAAGGTGTTGATCTATCTTTTCTATCTTTTCTTAAGCTAGTTTCATAACAGCAAAGCACAAAAGTGTCTTCTTTCAGAGCTTTCTCTGAACAGAGCTTAGACATTAAAGGGAAATACAAAGAAATCAAAGCAAGGAATGAGAAATTAAAAGCTCGAACCTACGCTCACTACCTCAAAATGGCTCTAACTAATCAGACTAGGCTTATGTCATCTTTTGACATAAAAGAAGGGAAAATGAAAATGAGTTTCCTGAAACCAACTGTAAAGCAGCTGAAGTCAATGGATGACTATTTGAAAACTTATTTTGAATTTTTGGCCAAGGATATCCATCTGATTGACGAAATAGAACTACAGAAGAAGACTGGTGAGATGGTCTATTTAACATTGACTGGTAAAGCTCACAACACACCAATTGCAAAATTATTTGCACAACACAATAACACAGCTGCAACTGGAATAAGCCTCCCCTCAGGCTAAAGACATCAGAATAAAAACCTTAGAAGACTTGGAGATAGAGCTGGGACATGATCCCAAGGATGTCAAAGCAGCTGAACAATTGATCAAAAAGAAGAATGATGATATAGTTGCATTGAAGAATAAACTTAAAAACCCTCCTCTCCACCATCCCAAAACTGCAGAGGTTATAGAGAAACAGAAGGAAGAAGAACTTATGGACTTAGTCCTTAAGTTAAATAAATATCTAAAGGAAACTGAGAGGGAATTGGAAAATGAAATATAGTCTAGGCAGAGTGCGCTGGCCACCGCTCCTCCAACTGTCACACCCACGGTTTCTACAGTAGTACCTTCCACTCTGGCAGCATCTTTGGCACCAATACTTCCACCAGTAATAGCACTGCCAGTGGTAGACGCTATTCCAACTACAGGTACATCAACCAGTGCAGGGACAAAAAAAAAAGTTGAAGTGATCAAAGCCATGGAACAGATGAGTATCCAGGCTACAGAATTAAAAAATCTCAAAGAAAAAATATCAAGTATGGAAACAAATTATGAACTGGCACAAATTCAAAACAAAGAAGAAGAAAGGAAGAACAAAAGAATGGAGGAGAGAATCAGAGTCCTGGAAAAGGGCTTAACACTAGAAGCCCGTGCCGTAATTAGAAGCCTTAGTAAGGTAAGTAAGGTTCCCGCTGAGGTAAGGTCCTCATCCTTAAGTTCCAGTTTCCCTGAGCTCCAGCGAATAAGAATCAGGTATTGCCTTAGTAAGCTATCTGTAAGGTATTAGCCATAAGGTTCCCGTAGTCCCAGTAGTCCCACAACCATAGAGATAAAAAGAAAGTAATAGTTCCATAGAGTGCGCCGCGAATAAGCCTTATGAAAGTTCTAGCCTTAAGAGACACTAGCGGCCGTCTTACTCATAAGGTACTACTAGCTCTAGAGAAAGTCCTATTAGCTCTAATCAGTACTAGCTTTCTTGACTTCCTTCCATAGCTCTACGGGTACGGTAACGGTGATAGACTTCAGGTCTTGCTTACTTACTTGAATTAGCTTCAGTCTTACGAGTAAGGTCCATGCACTTTAGACTTACTTAAGGTGCTCCATCATGGTAAGAAGCCTTAATAGACTCTCTTAGTCCATGCACTTAGTTCCATGGAGTGAAAGCCTTAATAGACTTGCTTTAGCCCAATGGTATCCCTGTAGTGTAGTCCCTAGTCTTAGCCTTAGTCCAAGCAGTTAGTCTTAGCCTATTGGACTGGACTAGCTTCAGTTATTCTAGTCTTATTTATATATTTGAACTGCTGATTCCATTGAAAGGGTTCTGGCTGCTTCTGACAAAAGGGAAAAGGTTCTATTAAAAGGTTACAGGCATCTTTCTGTTGGGCCTGTTTATTAGGCTTTTGGGGCTTGTGATGAAGGCTGAAGATGAAAGGTTCAAGGCTGTATCTGTGGGACCAGGATCTGTGGGACCAGGTTAAGCATCTATGGGACTTGGTGTACTTGGCAAAAGGCTCCTTCAAGGCATCATCTGTTTAAAGGCTCCTGGGTAAAGGCAGCTTCCATCTGTTGGACCTGGTTAGGCCAAAGGTGACAGTTGACAGGTTTCTTCATATGTAATGTGATATGACCACCGGTATGGTGAAGTATTGTCCTATTGGAGTTAGGTGGGTGTCCCATTGTCGTTGTGGGCAGGTTATTTGTGTAGGCCCTGTGGACACTTTCTCTTACTTGCCCTAAGGCCCCATATAGAGTCAATTATTAGCAGTAGTCTGAAGCTGTAGAGTAGAACTACTAGTTGTAGAGTAGTAGCGGTAGAGTAGGTCTACAGGCTGTAGATTCAAGGTTGAGAGGTTCAGTCAAAAGGTGAAGTTCCTTGCCCCCCGGAGGGACAAGCGGCTTCGCATTCCTTGGTTAGAGAAGCGGGTAGGTTAACTAAGGTAGGAACTATGGTTTCGTAGGGGTACGCCGCCCCGTCCAAATATGGGGACCTTCTCCTTTCGGCAATGACTGATTGACTATGATCGGCGGTGGATCGGCGGTGGCTATAAGCTAAGGCAACTGGGCTATGATCGGCAGGCAATGACCTTCCTTCTGGCAATGTGACTACTGTCAATGAGACTGTCTTGTCTATTGGTGACAACCACCTCCTGTCTATGATTGGCTGCTATGACTCCTGGCTATTGGCAACGACCCTATGAAGGTAAAAGATATCAGCAAGCATAAAGGCGCTAAACCGTGAAGCAAATGAATGCATCCCGGCTCTAATAGGGAAACGCTCAAAAAAGGTGCGAAGCCGCCAGAGGAGAAAAAGGAGGGGGCTCTCGGAAGAGCAAGCGATGAATCCCTTCCTCAGGCAAGGGCACTTCAGCTTAAATAATTAGAATAGTACTATTCTTATCTATTGTTAATACGTCTTACAGTTTATAGAAAGGGAGGGATTTGATGAGGAATGGTTACTGCCCTGTTTACTGCCTCCCTTAGAAAGAGTTAGTGCAATCTTTCTTAGTTAGTGTAAAGAGGAGACCTTTAGTAGATTGTGAAAAATAGATAATAGACTCTACTTGTTGGTTGGGGGGGAGCTTCAATGCCTGAAAAAAAGTGAAACAGGTCGGGAGGGGTGACATGAAAACGACTCTATTTATCCCACCCCGGTTCGATTGGTCTTCGCCTGTGTGACCAGTATCGTAACTCTTCTGGGGGAAGGCGATCAAGATCAACCGATGTTCAAGCTTTTCCGTACATTCTTGGGTTGGTTGCTTTGACGGGTGGGAGAGGGAAGTAGCTAGCTTTGTTTTATAGGGCAGTTGAGAACCGACGACCGACTACCTGCTCTAGATAAGACGTAAGCAGCTTTCGAGTTCAAGGGTGGTGGACTCTATTTGGTGTTGGGTTCTGGGGTCTGCCATCCACCCCTCATCCTTACTCAGAACGGGGTTGGGTGGTTTCAGTGGGTCTCTATAGCTCTATAGAATAGATAGTAGCTCACCTTTCTCGAAAAGCGAGCAGGGCATGCTTGCGGGAGCAGGACTCGAACCTGCAGTATCCAGGTCATGAGCTTGGCGGCGAGTTGACCGATTACTCTATCCCGCTTTCTGAATAAATTGAATGCATATAGAGTGGATGCCGAGGTGGGTGGTACAAGAATTGAGGATGCTTTTGAAAGGGTAAGGGTATATGCCCGCCTATTTCATATGTATGTCTGCTGATCCCTTTCGATGAGATTTGCTGCACTAAGTCACCACCCGCGGAGGTACGCATACGGTCCGGGGACACTTCGGGAACGTCTCTAAAAATAGAACACTTCAAAAACACTAAGCATCTAAGGTATATGTCCGGCGGAGCCTTTCATCCATCCAAAGTAGCATACTCCTTCTTCGGCGCAGCCTCCAGCCCCCAGCTCTTATCCGTTTTTTATTGCTTCTCAACCCGGGTCAACTAACTATGGATAGATTCACTATAGATGAGAATGAGAATGAGAGTGAGAGTGAGAGTGGTGGGTGGGCTCCTTCCCGTTCGCTTTCGTCTTAGGACCAGCCGGTAACCCGATAAGCTGGGTAGGACCAGCCTTTTGAATTGAGGGGAAGAAATCGATCTATCATTCATGGCATAATAACATATATAATATATGCATTCACGCTCTCTCGATCGAATAGGGTGAGGTACAACCGACTGGATCCACTCCCCGCGCTTTTCTCTGAACCGACTGGATCCACTCCCATGATGCGCTGATAAGGATGCACCTTACTGGTTAGGACCTTTAGGTGCTCGACTGATAAGGACCCTCACCATATGAATAGTGAGTGACTCCGTCCCTCACCCATATGATGAGTGAGCGTTAAAACCCTCACCATATGAATAGTGAGTGACTCCGTCCCTCTCCTCTCCTTATCAGTCGAGCCCCCTAAAGGGTCCTCTCCCTATGGTCGAGCCTGCTTACGCATCCTTGACAGTCGAGTGTGCTAACGCACCCTTTAGGGGGCTCGACCATAAGGGAGAGGAGAGGGAGAGGAGAGGAGAGGATGGAGACGGAGGACGGATACGGAGGACGGAGATGAGACGGAGGACGGAGATGGAGACGGGTCCACCACTCCCACTGGATCCACTCCCACTGGGTCCACTCCCGCTGGATCTACTCCCACTCGAGGACCCTCACCATATGAATAGTGAGTGACCCCTCACCATCGGAATAGTGAGTGGCTCCGCCCCTAAATAATATAGGGCCCTCACCCATATGATGAGTGAGCGTTAAAACCCTCACCATATGAATAGTGAGTGACTCCGTCCCTTTAGGGTGCTCGACCATAAGGACCTTTAGGTGCTCGACCAAGAGGGAGAGGATGCGTAAGCAGGCTCGACTGTTAAGGCCGCCATCACCTTTAGGTGCTCGACTGATAA
The DNA here is from genome assembly GCA_031772625.1 of Pinus tabuliformis. Lineage (NCBI taxonomy): Eukaryota > Viridiplantae > Streptophyta > Pinopsida > Pinales > Pinaceae > Pinus > Pinus tabuliformis. Next base: position 910,498,045 of record CM062811.1, on the reverse strand, counting down.
GGAGAGGAACTTTAGTTACTTTCCCTCCGAGGGGAAGGGTAAAGGGGCTAAAGAAGCAATCTAATAAATCACTCCTAATCGGTACCACCTCAAACACTTGTAAGCCGTGTACTGTGTGCCGCCTTGGTTTCTTCAATACGTGTCCTGGGCCCTCTTCCTTCTTCTTCCTTAGGCGTACTGGGCGTTGTTTGACGTGTGGGGATGCGGGCATGACTGTGAGAATGCAGGTAGAATGCGGGGATGGGAGGATGCGGGTATACTGGTTATACTGTTATACGAGACTGGTATAATGCATATTGAATGGGTGACGGTGGACTGGGCAGGTGTTTGAGGCGTACTGTGCCTTGGGTGCCGTGGAGTTGTAGGTTCGGGTAGGATTTTTTTGTAGTAGGGGAGTTTCTGCGGATGTTACCTCCTCATATTGGGACGTTATATGGGGAGTTGATCGGTACGTGAGATGGGTATGAAGGGGACGTGATCTGACAGTGAATGATGGGTACGAAAGATTTCAACACTAATGGTACATGAGATGTAATCAAGTAAGAAAGCTAATCTGTCAGTTTTGTATTGGGACGTGAGATGTGTATATGACGGGTACGTGATCTGTCAGTGAATGCTGGGGCCGTGAGATGGCTACTTATCGGGCCGTGAGATGGCTACTTATCGGGCCGTGAGATGGCTCGTATTGGGACATTAGATGGGTTGATTGGGCCGTCTGTGAATGATGGTCCTAAAGCTGTGAATGAGGGGTACGTGAGATTGAACCTCGATGGGGAATGACCTTATCCCTTGATGGGGACGTGATACAAGATCAGGTAATAGAGCTTATTAGTCAGTATGGGTATGAAGGGGACGTTATATTGGGAATGAAGGTACGTGATCAGTCAGTGAATGATGGGAACACTTTTCTTGGGAGATGGGGCAGTTGTCTGTGGTAGGCTATCCCGGAAGATGTGTCAGTTTTGAAGCTTGCATTATATACGTCATTATACAACAATGGGCTCAGTCACTTTTCAAAACAGGTGCATCGTGATAAATATCGTGCATCGGTTCCAAAACATCCAAGAAAGCATCGACACCTGAAATCGAGTGCATTGACAAGCGGCATTGACTTCTGGGGTCACCTCTATCGGAAGATGTGGCATTTTTGAGTTTGGAGTTTGGAGTAGGGGAGTGTGGAGTTGTAGGTTGGGGTAGGGCCTTTGAGAGGGAATGAGGATTTCTAAGAGGATAGTGAACCCGGTGTTAAGGAGAGGTTGGGTGCTTTTACCGCGAGATTCATCCCTAGTCACCAACTCTATCCCTCCTCTAGTGTAGTGGACTTCACATCCCGAATTAAGACCTTGGGGGGAATTGGATAGTTTATGAATCATACTATAAGTAGTATCGAAACCGGATCTAGTGGCTACCATCCGGATTCCACCTTATATTCTCACTAGAGAAACCCGAATCCAGACCATTGGCTTACACCTTGGACCCTACGTTACACTTACTGGGCGAAGACCCCGGACCAAAACCCTTGGCCATTATTCGGGTTAGGCAAGAACCACGTAGGCGAGGATACACTATGTAGGTAAGAATACACTACGTAGGCAAGAATACATCGAGTCGAGATGTGCTTGCTATCACTTCGATTATACGAATACATCGTGGAGGCAGGGCCACACATTTGGTCGGGGCGTGTCGGCCTTTCTCCTGGGTGGGAAAGAATACATTATGTAAGTGAATACGTGTATAGGAAACTCTCCCTATTCACAGTGGGGTATTCTTAAAACGCCCTACTATTATGAATTCCAGCCCCCGTATATTATTTCAAGGGCGCCCTTGCCCCCCGGAGGGACAAGCGGCTTCGCACCTTAATAATAGTGGGGTTGGAGATAGAGATAGAGAGCACTCGACTTGTTAGATGACTCTACCTTTATGCTGGAACCGGGAGAGAGCGGAGGGTTTGATTCACTCGACTGCAGATGACTCGATCTTAAACTCGACCGATCACTCGAATTACCTGTTGATCATTCGACCTTCATGCCATGCCACCTGTTGAAATGCACTCACTTTGAATCAGGCGCCTATCATACAGAAACCATATCTGATATTGATGCAAGGGGGATAACATTCTTGGCAAAACCACCCCCATCCACCTACTGATTGACCTTGGATTCTTGGTTGGATCATGAATCTCAGCCCGCTTCTACGATGTAACAAGAACCTCCTTAGACGTTACTTACAACCTGAAGATACTAATACATAATCAATTACAACCATTACTCTGGTGAGATAAGCACTTGGTCAGCTTATTCATATTCATTATGTAGAACACATGTACCCGCGTGTGTTAGTAGTGGTGGGATGGGAGTGGTGTGTGCTTCTGTAATCAGTTAAGAGAGAGAGGATGGGTGGGATTGGTATGAGAGAGAGAGGTGGGATTGGTATGAGAGAGAGTTCGTTTAGTGGAGAGAGGTGTTGAAGATAGCTTGGCTTTGGAGATAGGCGGGATAGAAGCTAGGCACGAAGACGCAAGCTTGAGCGAGCTTTCTCCTTGTTGAGTTTGCTAGCTCAGGTTCTCTGGTTCAGGTGAGATGATACGAGATTGTTTCTCAATGTGTCCAAGGCCATTAAGATTGCTGTGCGCTTGACCCCATTAAGATTGGGGCTTCTGGGATCAGTGCCTTTCTCATGTGCCTTGACGAGAGAGACAACCAACCCTTTCGATTCAGTGCCCGACCAGAACCATCCGTTTAGGCTGGCCTTAGTGTGTCTGCTGGTTAGATTGCCTTGGCTTATCTGCCTTTCCCAGTATATAAAAAAAAGATTCGTTTGGGTTGTACCGTGAAAGAAGTGTCCAATATATATTCGGTGGTAAGGTCCCGTATTCACATTGCCCAGTGATAAGTAGATCAATATGTATGTGGATAGTGGAACCAATGTGATATGGGGGCACGGCTCAATACAGTCAAGTGAGGAGAAGGAAAAGGGTCTATATTCACATAGGGAGTCCGATGGTGACCAACAACCATAACCCTCCCTCCACCTTAGGGTTCAATGTGGATATACACGGTTTCTGTCCATCCATGGGCAAAACCATTCGTTCGTTTTGACTAGAACGGGCATAGGTCCAAACACCAGCCAGGCAGCATGATCACTTCGTTACTACCCCTCCTTTATGGATGGATTTTTAGGGTCGGTGGTTAGTGGCTCTGAGAAGAGGGCTTGGTGCCGGTGTAAGGATTCACTGCCATATAGGCGGTTCTTATGCAAGGAGGAAGACCGATTTGCTACCATTCAGAGTTCTTTCATGGAGAAGTGTTGAACTACCCTACTTATGCTAAAGATATCTTTGCCTTAGTTCGAGCAGTCAATAAATCATCGTATTATCCTATTATATCTAGTTACCGATATATTAGAGATCATCACTTCCTTATAGAATAGATAGCGCAGTGGAAATCTTTTCCATGACTTTCACTCACTTACCTAATAACTCACTTTCCTGGTGGGTCATGCTCCCCATACTGCCTACCTAACGTAATGACATCCCCAGATTCTAGGTACCCAATACACCTACCTTAAGTAACTCACCTATCCCTTTCCCCTCACTCACCTGCCTTAACTCTCTATCCTACCATTACCTGGGGAAGCAAGGTAAGTCAAGCCCCTACCTGCCTGGGAGAAGGAATGGAGCTTCCCACTTAGCTATTCGTTCACTCCTACCTACGTCGTTCACTCATGCATGCATAACACCATACCTTATCACCTTATAAGGAGGGAGTAAGACCATACCTGATGGGGAAGTCAGTAGTGATCTCCATAGAATATAAGGTAAGGAAAAGGGAAGATAAGGTGAGAAAGATCTCCCTCAAATTGAAAAGGGAAGGGAAGTGGAAGATAAGATGAGATATACCTCCATAAGAAGATGACAAGAAATATAGACCCTTAACGTGCGTGTCAGATAAATAGACTCCACAAGATATCTGTGCAGAGGCTCGGCTTAAATACGAACCATGCCTTAGATACGAAATACTAAAGCCTTACACGCACGATGAGGACATCTTCACTTAGGGGCCTACAACGAAGCATTAGACAGGGGCCTAGAGGCAAAGGGGTAACCAAAGCATAAGAAAGGGCTGTTCCCTGCGAAGGAAGCATTAGAAAAGGCCATAGAACAAACTTAGAACCTGGGAGCTGACCTTTTGAGCAGTCTAATCATCTTATTACAGTCTTACAACCTGCAGTCTTACTACCTTAGGAAGAGTATGCCGATACTCTGATCATGCTAAGAAGATTAGGATCTTGAGTTCAGTCCAATAACCCTCACCATATGAATAGTGAGCCCCCTAACGGGTCCTACCGGGCCTCAAATTAGATTGCGTAATTACGTATATAATGAATGAATGCATCGATATGTGTCATTACGCTCCTACCTACAAGCCCTCTCACCTGCCAAGCAATCTCACCTGCCAAGCTGAGCCAAGCCATCGAACCAATCTAATAGAATATATGCGTTGTCTGCAACGAGAGATCTTATATATGTCATTTCGGTTTCTGAAGGAGAGAGATTGAAAGCAGATCTTATATATGTAATTTTCACCCCTATTTTGATATATATAGCGCGGAGGTTTTTGAACTTTTAGCTCCTATTTGGCCATTTGATGGAGGCGGAGGTTTCTTCTCCCTACGAGATTATTTGATGGAGGCGGAGGCGCTCTTCCCTCTCCCGTTGGTCGAGCGATGGCGGCCTTATTAGTCGAGCGTTCGTACCTCACCCTGCCGGGGGCACGATGGCGGCCTTATCAGTCGAGCCTGCCTCCGCATCCTCTCCCGTTGGTCGAGCCCTCTCCTCACCATATGAATAGTGAGCCCCTAAAGGGTCCTTGCTTTCCTAACGTCAAGCAAGCACTACGTTCCTCTCCTTAACAGTCGAGCCTGCTTGCGCATCCTCTCCCTCTCCTCTCCCTTATGGTCGAGTACCTAAAGGTTCAATTTACTTATTGGCCCCCCCAAATTAAGTCAAAAAAAGGGTCGAGCCTGCTTACGCATCCTTAACAGTCGAGTACCTAAAGGTCCTTGGGGTCGAGTACCTCTCCTCTCCCTTGGGGTCGAGTACCTAAAGGTCCTTATTAGTCGAGCGTGCTTACGCACCCTAAAGGTCCTCTCCTTAACAGTCGAGCCTGCTTACGCATCCTCTCCCTCTTGGTCGAGCACCTAAAGGTCCTTATGGTCGAGCACCCTAAAGGGACGGAGTCACTCACTATTCATATGGTGAGGGTTTTAACGCTCACTCATCATATGGGTGAGGGCCCTATATTATTTAGGGGCGGAGCCACTCACTATTCCGATGGTGAGGGGTCACTCACTATTCATATGGTGAGGGTCCTCGAGTGGGAGTAGATCCAGCGGGAGTGGACCCAGTGGGAGTGGATCCAGTGGGAGTGGTGGACCCGTCTCCATCTCCGTCCTCCGTCTCATCTCCGTCCTCCGTATCCGTCCTCCGTCTCCATCCTCGAGTGGATCCAGCGGGAGTGGACCCAGTGGGAGTGGATCCAGTTAGGCTGAGAGAGAAAGCACGGGGAGTGGATCCTGATCAGTGGACCCGTCAGTTGAGTGAGTGGATCCAGTGGGAGTGGATCCGTCAGTTGAGTGGATCCTGATCAGTGGACCCGTTGAGTGGATCCAGTGGGAGTGGATCCATTATCATGGGATCCAGTTCGGTTCAGATAGAGCAGGAGCACCGGGAGAGGATAATCTTGAAAACCTCCGCCAAGCTAAAATGGCCAAATTATTAGGGAGAATGTCCAAAACCTCCGCCAAGGGAGCTGAATGTATGTGATCCAGCAAGCAGTGAGCCTCCTTGCACTAGGAAGCGCAAGCCCCTCCGGGACCTTCTTTCTGCTTTCCGATTCCGCGTGCCAGGTTCCGGTTAAATGAAGCACCGCCAGGTTCCGGTTGAATGAATGTTTTGGCCTTCCGAGCTTCCATCCAACTCTTCGACGAGCTTCCCTTGCCTTCCTTACTTCCGGTTAGGATTCTCAGGTGATGAGTGAAAGCTTAAACTAACGGACGAGCTTCCATCCAACGACTAGCTCGAACAACTGCCCCCGATTGATTGTTTGGGCATTCACCCTCGGTTCCATCCTTCACCCCCGATAGTCGATTTGTCTTGTTTGGCTGGTTCCATCCTGTGTAGGCGAGGGTCGGTCGTCGAGAACAACTGCTCTGGGGAGGGGAGAAGAGTATTAGAACATCAATCTGTATTTCCGATAGAGGGTGAAGGACGGCTAGTTCTATCCTTACATACGTTATATTGGCCTTCCAGAATATGGATTGTTCGTTCAACCGGAAGGTCTTACCATCCTGGGCTCCTGCTCCCTCCCTCCCGGAAGGAAGGACCATCAGTGAAGTTGACCCCCACTTCTTTTAGGGACCAGCTGGAAGGAAGTAAGTAAGGATGGAAGGAAGGAAGTCAACTCCATACAACTAGATATAAGTTATAGCTCAACCGGAAGTAAACGAGGAGCCTACCTACTTAATGGCCGGCCTACCTGAGCTTTCATTTCCATCGGGTGTGGATAAATCAATGCGACGAGTTCATGGAGGAGTGAACGAGAAGGCAACAAGGATAAGGAGTAGACTAGTGCTATTCCAGCAGGGAGGAAGGAAACTACATTGAAGTAATTGAATTCTACCGGCCCCTCCCTTATTTCTTATCTAGCTCGAGCATGCTTTCATTTTAGCTAGCCTACACCCCCGGGTTCTACAGCGTGAGCTTGATCCAGTTGCCCTGCTACCTGGGTAGCTTTCCCTGCCTCCCGGGAGTTCAGTTACATCTTTCTTTCTCCTTGTCCTCCCACACATAGTAACCCTCCCTTCCAAAAGGTGTGGCCGAAGGAAGGTGTAGCCAGAGAACCAAAAGTGTAACCAAAGGAAAGGATTTGGTGTGATGTTTCCCCCTCTTTGCTTGCATAAGTAGTTTGGACTAGCGACGCCGAAATAGATATATATTAACCTTCCTTCTTCTGATAGGTTGGTTGTTTGCCCAAGCCGAAGTGGTTAAGATCAACCAAATGCTACTCCGCCTAGTGCCCTATGCCCCTATCTGTTCTCCTGTCTCAGTACTGTTCCGACCTGTGTCTGTCTAAGCCCCGTCCTCCCTGTGGCTAAGGTATGTCCTCGGTAAGCTAAGCACCTGCTTGGTTCGTTCTGGTCGTAAATAAGCTAACTAGTTATTATGGTCCTATCCGTTAAGCCCGCCTTGTTGTGCACATGAAAAAACCAGTGAATGACCGGCGGATTCAGTAGCAGCCTCTGCAGTTGCTCGTGAACCAGTCGATGATCCAGTCGGTGAAGCAGCACCGTCTAAAGATCCAGCTACATAATCCTATCCTCTTCGGTGCATTCCATTCTAGTACCTAAAGGTCCTTATGGTCGAGTACCTAAAGGTCCTTATGGTCGAGTACCTAAAGGTCCTTATGGTCGAGTACCTCTCCTCTCCTTATCAGTCGAGCCCCCTAAAGGGACGGAGTCACTCACTATTCATATGGTGAGGGTCCTCTCCTTAACAGTCGAGCCTGCTTACGCATCCTTATTAGTCGAGCGTGCTTACGCACCCTAAAGGTCCTCTCCTTAACAGTCGAGCCTGCTTGCGCATCCTCTCCCTTGGGGTCGAGTACCTAAAGGTCCTCTCCCTATGGTCGAGCCTGCTTACGCATCCTTAACAGTCGAGCACCTAAAGGTCCTTATGGTCGAGTACCTAAAGGTCCTCTCCCTATGGTCGAGCCTGCTTACGCATCCTTAACAGTCGAGCACCTAAAGGTCCTATGGTCGAGCACCTAAAGGTCCTCTCCTTAACAGTCGAGCCTGCTTACGCATCCTTATGCAAATAGCTTTTACCCTAAGTTTTTGTGGGAATAGTGGAATAGTGTTAATGACCCAGCAGTTATAGCATGGGTGGATTCTGCACCCTAGAACTTCAAGTAGATGGATGGACGGGATGCCGGCGGGCCTCAAAGTTGAATCAAATCGGGATGTGTGCCCCCCTCCTTTCCTTTGGTTTACTATGTTAAGCGGCAAGCAGGTCCAGTACGGGTTAAACCTGTGCCTTCAATCTCTTCAGATCTCCAAATGAACCAAGGGTCGATATATCCCTGGGTTTTATAGGTCCCAAGGGGCAGGCACACTACTTTATAGCCCGCACTTATTAGGAGAAGACACGTGCCCATGTCATGTACAGGCTTAAGCTCTATGGGGTGAGCAGTTATGGGGCAGGTGCGATGCGCACCATAGATCTCTAAAGGTCCCCGATGAGATCACTGGCCATGATCTCCCTGGGTTCCAAAGGCCCAAGGACAAAAGGGCGTTACTTTATAAACCACACCAATGGGGTTGTTACACTTGGCAGCAGTGTGGAGCCTGAATGTATTATGGGGTGAGCAACTCTATGGTGGGTGCAACACGCATCATTGATCATAAACTTGATCAACGATCAAGATCTCTGGGGTCCAAAGGGAGTACGGCCCTAGGTGCGCTGCTTTATAACCCGCACCGATGGGGTTACGCCACATGGTGGGAACGCAGGGCTCGGGCAAACATGAAAGGACTACCACTTCCACCGCCGGTTAATCCTCACCATTGATCCATTCTCAGATCTACGACCAGGATTGCTATGGGTTCCAAAGGGGAAAGTACATGGACGTGCAAGCTTATACCTACACCAATCGGGTCGTGTCACGTGGAAGGATCGTCGGGTATTACAAAGTCAAACAATGAGGTTTTACCTCATACCGTGAATTTCTAAGGTCATACCACAGGTTTGGACCCTAAAACAGGCTCTCTATTTCGTGAGCCACAAAACACAGTTACACTACAGCCAGGAAATCTATGGTTCACTTAATACCTTGAGATCAGGAAAGGTTAATAAATATTTGAATCATTTTCCCATAAATAGAAAATCCAAATGGATTTGGGCCATTGTGGATATGTAATGGAGAATCCTAAGTCACTATGGACCCAATCAGGTGTTTGCACCCCAAACTGGACCCATAGAGTGAGGAAATACCTCAAACGAGTGCCTCAAGAGTCGAAGTGAACCAAATCGGTGACAGAGGGCCAAAGACGAAGAGAGGGAAGGAGGCAAAGGACCCTACCTAAGCATTAGACATCCCTAAGAGGTCATACATCTAGGTTAAGGTAGGGGAACTCAAGTAAGGTGATCTAGCACAGAAGGACGGTAGAGAGATATCATTTTCTCACTGGGTGGGTCACGCATGAACACGACACAGAAGAGGGTCACAACGCGACCTCCCTAGTGGGTAGGCATATGTGAGTTATAAAATGCAAAATCCATATGCTACATATTGCATCCCCTGCAGGAGATGCTATCCATAAGATGGGAATAGTAGCGAGTTGAAAGGAAGGAGAGAAGCGAGGATGCCCCCGGCAGGGTGAGTAAGCGAACTCTCGACTAAAAGGCCGCCATCGCTCGACCACCGGGAGAGGAGCATTTTGGAGAGTTGTGACATGCATAGAGGTGCTATGCCATGCTAATGAGTGAGCATCTTGAGTCGCTTGAAGTGAGTGAGCTTGATCGAGGAGTGCATGCAAGAGGTGCTATGCCTTGAGTCGCTTGAAGCTCAAGTGGGCTTGATCGAGTAAGTCGAGTGAGCTTGCTTGAAGTGAGCGAGCTTTCATCCTGCTTGAAGCGAGCTTGAGTGGGCATCTTAGCGAGTTAGCTTGCTGAGTGGGCGTAAATCTTACTAAGCTGTTGGAACAAGAGTGCTGATCGGGAATTGGACTAAGATTGGGTTCAAGACTAAGCTGTTGGATGGGAACTAAGATTGGGAATTGGAATCTCTGTTCGCCGCCTACTTTCTATTATTCAAAAGGGCCAATGCCTATATAGAATGCAATAGGTAGTACGGACCATTGCAAGATCGATCGTAAGTCTTAGCTAGTACTACCAAAGAATGAGTAGTAGCCGGCCTATTGAGTGAAGTGACCGGAAGCCAAAGGATGGGATAGAGGGGCCACCAATGCCGCAGGGGGCGATTGGCCGGACACCAATGAACCCTAAAAAAAGGGCCAAAAGGGGGATTAAGGAACACAACTTTGCTTCAATGACTCAACCATATGGTTTAGCAACTTGACAGGGGCTCGACTTATCAGTTGGTCGATGGGGAGAGAGCTCGACCAGATAGAGAGGGCCTTTACCGGCATTAGAATGAATTGACTGCTTGGCCGGAGTGAACGGTTTCAATTCTTATATAAGGGGCTCCGCCAATTCTTACTTTCTTCTAATAACAGGTAGAGAGCTGAAATGCCCGAAGAATTAGTCACTCTACCACCCCTCCCCATGACCCTATCGATCGAGTGAATCAGCTGCACTCGAATCTCTTTGAATCAGAAGGGCCTGCTGCTCCGTCCGGTAAGTGAAAGGGGATTAGTGAAAGGGGGCTGGGTAATGCGGAGGGGATGCGGATTGAATGGAATCGTTAATAAGTGAATGCGTACTGGGCCATCCTGGATGAGTGTACTGGGCAGGCGTACGGAATGCAGTAATGGGATAATGTGAACGGGGAATGCGAACTCGGACTTCAAAAATCTGGGTAACTTCAAGATACTTCCTTCTCTTTTGGGTCAGTTTCGATCCGTCCGCCCGTAGGTATGGCCTCACCTCAAACTATGTTTCCATCAATTGAATCAATCTCTATCTCTCTGGCCCAGCTCAGGAGCCCAGTCGGAGGGGCCAAGCTGAGTAGCCAAGTATCCAAATCAAATTGATCGGAGTTTATTAGCAAATTTGTAGCGAAACTACCGAATGGAAATCAAAGATCATTTTCTAATTGAACTGCGCTAGCGTCATATCCATATATCCTTATATCCCTTTTCGGCAGTTTCCTACAAAATGGCTTGAAACTGTCGAATGCATAATGACATATGCCCATAGCAGCATTGTTCGTTAAAGCGTAATGACGGCAGAAATGCATAATTACATATATAAGAATCTTGATTTCGGTCACTAGAGATAGATACGAAATAAAAGCATACTCGACATAAATGCATATATTATATATGTAATTACGTGATCTCAGAATTGATCAAATCATATCTCGGTGCATGAAATTCATATGATCTGAGTTGATTGTGTTCAATGAAGAGAATGAAATGACCAAAGACGCTAAGGAAGGAGTGATGGTTGTACTTCCATTCTAGAAGTTCTCCGATCTGCTGTAAGGGTGCAGTAGCAAAGTAAGCATAGCTATACGAGCTTATCCAGCAGCATCTCTTCCAGTCCCAAAGCTAGTTGTTTACCCAGTCCCAGTAGCAGCAGCAATACCAGCTTAAGCCATTGATCCGGTAGGTTAAGCAGTCGGTTAAGCTGTTAATGGTTACGCATAGATAGAAGATCCAAAGCTAGCAGCAGTACGACCAGCAGCAACACCAGCATAAGTAGTCATTTTACGGCTTAAGGCAGTCTTGATGGTAAGTGCATGGAGCTTACTAAGGCTAATAGTCCGGCTAGTACCGGCAGTCTAAAGTGCATGGACAACCGGAAGGAGTCTAAAGTGCTAAGTCCATACGGCTTAAGACTAAGGCTTGTCGATAGAGGCTAGAACTCTAAGTAACTCCATGGAACTAAGTGCATGTAAGAGAGTCTATTAAGGCTTCTTACCATGGAGCAGCTTAAGTCAGTCTCAAGTGCATGGACCTTACTCGTAAGACTGAAGCTAATTCAAGTAAGTAAACACCATCAACCATAGGGCATAGACTCAAGACTAAGTCTCTATTACTAGTAGTAAGGCTATAGCTTGAACTCGTAAGACGGAAGCTCATTCAAGTAAGTAAGCAAGACCTTACAGTCCATGCAGCTAATGCAATGACGGAAGCTAGTGTATCTAGAGCTTATTGACATGGACTAAGGCTGAGGTCGATAGCCAGTATCATTGACAGGAGGTGGACTTTGCAGTCATATAGCCAAACATAGACAGTGTTCATTGCCATATTGTAAGTAACGCATTTGATAGCCGATCATTGGAAGCCATAGCTGCCAGACATAGCTCTACCCTACAAGTAAGACATAGACCTCTACCCTCAATCTCTTCCTAGACATCGACCCTAGATCTCGACAGAAACATAGCCTTCGACCCTAGAACTTAGAACCTAGAACCTAGAACCTAGAACCTCTACCCGCTACCAAACACACCAGCTGATAGCCGCTAGTCGTTGAATAAAGGTCCTTTTCAATACCCAGTTGTCATTGCCGGGAGTAGAGTACTCGCTTTAAGGTCAGTGACACTCATAGTCAGTTATCATTTCCGATAGCCAGTTGCCCATAGACAGTCTCATTGACAGGAAGGTGGTCGCCATTGCCAGCCAGCAGGTGGTAGTCATTGTCATAGGGTTAGCCAATAGCCGCTAGGAATTGCTTGAAACTCATTGCCGATAGTCGCTAGTTGATACAGGTTCATAGTCCGTGCCGCTAGTCGATACAGGCGTCAATGCTGGTACTCCATGCCAGGTGTCAATCACTATATGCCAGTACTACATCCAGGTTTCCATGCCAGGTTTCAATGCACTCAATGACAAGAGTCGATCCAAGAGTCAATGCAATCAATGCCAGGTAGGTGTCAGTGCCAGTCATAGCCCATAGGCAACAGTTTCATAGCCGGTCAGATAGAGCTCTTCTCATTGCTGCTAGAACTCTTCTAAGTGATAGAAGAAACCTATACTACGTGCATGAAACTCTAATCTGTGCTCAGTTGTACGTGCCCAGTAGTTGTTCGTACCCCATATTCCGTGACCCATAGGACGTGCCTTAAGGTAAGTAACACTCATAGCCACTAGTCATTGCCTGTTGTCAGAGCAGTAGCCAATCATAGTCGCTAGTCGTTGAATAAAGGTCCTTGCCGAGAGAAGGTGTTACCCATATGCCCCAAGACCACGGATGAGGCTTACCCCTACGGAATCACAGTTCCTACAGAGCTTACTCCTACGGAACACAAGGGCCTATCTCAACTTGCATCTCTCACATGCATTACTTACAATGCACCTGTTTAGGATCATCGACAGACAGACACATGGGTTCATTCACGCTAGGAAGGGAGTGCCGGTCATTGCTGCCAATCATAGCCGGGAGTCATAGCTGATAGCCAGTTATCATTGCCTTAAGGTAAGCGCTGCTGATAGTCGGTAGTAATTGACTTAAGGTCATTGTCGATAGCCGATCATTGTAAGCCGGTCATAGCCAGCCAGGAGGTGCTCAGTGCCAGGAGGTCGATAGACAGTCTCATTGCCTTAAGGTCACCAATAAGGAGAAGGAGGTGGTCACCGATAAGGAGGTCACCGATTGCCAGTCTAATCGCCAAGATTCAATGCACCAGAATAAGTAAGGACGAACAGCCGGCTAAAGCCTTTGAACCCTAAAGCCGGTAGTTGATATGCCGTTTATAAGATCTGGGTCAACAACCCCTGGGGACAACAGATAGAAATCAAGCTCGAAAAGCAGGATCAGGCATAGGCAGCTATCATAACACCTCAGGTGCGGTTAATGCCCCTTATTTCCTACGATTTCATTGGTTTTTGTTGATCAGATCGGATCGGATCGGACAAGCTAAACCCTTTAGCGGGGACTCGACCAAGAGCAATTGAAGCTGGAGCTGCCGATGTTGATAATGGAAGGGGAACCTGACGAATGCGTACATCTGTACGGGGGCCTTAGCGAGTTAGCTTCGATCGGATGCACTTGCAGGTCTCGCTTCAGCAAGCTTTGAGAAACTCTCTTCGCTCTCATAGATGGTTGGAACCCTGCTTCCAGAGCTTGCTTTCGATTGGCAAATACATTCTCATTGAAATGCACCACCGGCAGGCAAGCAGCAGCAATGGGCATGGGAGTTGGAGCATTCCTTTGTTACTCGATTCCTTCCAATAAGCAGCTATTTCTAACCGTTCATGTTCCCGTTGGGAGCTGCCTTCGAAAGCAATCAAGAAAGTGCTGGAACTGGTGACCGGATCTCGTGTTCGGGCATAGCTTTAAGGGCCTTTCTTCGAGGGCTTTCCCAGTCCCATGAACAGAAGTCAAATGCCTCCATTTCTCGGAATGCCTTAACTTCCGGAAGGCAAAGCGGGAACATAAGAGTGCATTCATCGGTTCACATCATATTACTACCCCCGGGGGCATATCATATCCAATTCCATCTTACTTGGCATTACCCTACCGTGAGCCTCCATCATGAACACTTGGCTCGGTGGTGTCTATCCAAGTCATATCTTATGGGTGTTGACAGCGACCCTCCATGGAAACCCCGGAATGCAGAACAAAAGGCTGAAGCTTTCATCCTTGAAATGGGGTTTTCTTCAGTAAGAAATGAGATTGAATAGGTAAGTGTTTGGTGGGGATACTAACGGTAGGGTAGTTGGAGTCTGATTGTGAAGGGAGGGACTAAGATGAAAGGTAAGGTATGGATATCCTAGCAATGGTGTCTAGTGGGGAGTAAGAAAGGTAAGGATGAGGTTGTCTGATCCCGTCCTGATACCTGCTGATAAGAGAAGGGTTAATAGCAGTACCCGACTCATTAAGTGCATTCATGAATCCAAGTGGTATAAGGCTAACATGTCTAGCTCTGAAGGTGGGCAGGTAGTAAGGAAACACAGAAGTAAGGGGGAAGGGTAAGGTTGTCTCATGCTATGCTATGCCATGCAATCCCGGGTCTATAGCTGTACCTCCTAAGATTCACGAATCCAAGTGGTATAGGGAGAACAGGTCTAAGTCTATGGGTAGGTAGTTTGTAAACACTGAAGTATGTTTCATGCCATGCCATCCCGCCCGTATAAGTCTATAGCAGTACCTACCTCCTAAGCGCTTCATGAATCATCAAGTGGTATAGGGCATCCAAAGGTGGGTAGGGTAATAAGTGAGGGGGTAAGGTTGGTTGATCCATCCGGTGGTTATAAGTTATAAGCATTGGCTCCTAAGGGACGGAGTCACTCACTATTCATATGGTGAGGGATTAATTAAGGAAGTGTTATCGAACGCAGGTGCTGTATCCGAACGCCCGTGCACCATTGGGCACTGCTCTATGTGAAGCCGGTAACTGCTAAAAGGTGGGTAGATGGCTGGGTAAGTGAGTTATTGAGAGGTTTGAAAAGCAGGTGGGTTGGAGGAGGTAACAGTAAAAGTAAAGGTAGTGTAAAGGGTTCATAGGAAGAGTGCCGTACCAACTAAGATTCATTCATTCAGTAAGTGTGATAAAGCATCTCCAAGCAATGCTAATGCTGCTGTTTGTCTTAATTAATCAATTGTATCTGGAAGCTTGTCCCCCCGAGAAGATCAATAGTGGTACCCCTTTAAGCATTCCTGGCTAAGCACTAGGTTGAGGCATCCATAAGTAAGTCGGGTAAGTGAGGTATGAAATATAGGTTAGTTAAGCAGGTAGGTTGTTGATAGTGGTAACAGTTAAGTAAAGGCGAATAGGCATAGGTAATACGACAAGTAAAAAGACGTACCCAAGCCGGTAACTAATAAGTAAGGCAGTATGACATCAATAAAAGAGGGCAGTTAGTGAAGACGATCCAAGGATCCAAGACTGTTGGTAGCTGCTGTCCAAAAGACAGTAGTCCTGTAGGCTGACCAAACGAAGGAGGTGATAGCAATCAATGTGAAAAGTGCTCACCCAAACAAGCCCTTCTTTCTTTCCATCCAAAAGGTCTGCCTGTCAAATCCTTGCACTAGGAAGCGCAAGCCCCTCCGGGACCTTTCCTTTTGCACCCACCTAAAGCGATTAGTAGGCAGGCCAATGAATGCTTCTACGCTACCAAGGAGAAAGGCTCTTTTCTCAAATACTAGGATAGATATAGGAGTGGCTTTATCCCCCTTCTATTGCTTCCCCGCTTCCCTCCCATACCCGCCTTCTCGCATTCGTGCATCCCCGCATTCTACCCATTCTGCCCACTACTGCCTACACCTCGCCCCATTATGATGATAGCCACCGCTTATGAGGAAGGATGGCTCACCTGACTTAGGAAGGTTAGGAAGGATGGGTAGAATGCGGGGCAATGCGGCGTGCGTGCAACTATACTTTACCATTGTGAAATCTCCGTTGGAATAAGTAAGAATAACGTAGATAATATAATTCGCTAAGTGGTGGGTATACGCGTGGCTATGGGGCAAATATGTGTATCGTGTAAGCATAAAGTGTATCTTTGTATTGTCGCGCTATTGCATGTAGTGTGATCGCGGGTATTGAGGTATCGTTGCTAATGCGGGGCGTATGCGGGGGCTTTATGCGGTCGGCTCTATAACAACCGGGGGAGGCTAAAGGAATTACCAGTCGTCTATATGAACTAGGGTAGTCTATATGGAGAACCAGTCGTGTCTCTCTGAACCAGGGTAGTTGGCAGGTGCGTATTTAACATAAAGCGGGAATGGGTGAACAGCAATAACAGCAATAAAAGAAAGAACAGCATGGGTGAACGGAACGTGGGAAAGCGGATTGAATGGGAAGCGGGAATGATGAAATTGTCACCTACCTACTATCTATCTACCTACCTGCATGCTGGGGAGAAATACTTTTTATTTGCTACCGGCCATAGAGTCCCTCAATCCTGGGGATAATGTCCTCCCGTGAATGTAACCTCTCTCTCTATATTGTTTCATCTCTGTGCCGCTCAATTGAAGCCTATTGAAGACTGCCTGATGATCTTCCGTATGTGGTCCCTAATTTTCAATGGGGAAGGGGGGTCTTTCTTTCTTTTATCTCGGCATGGTAAATACGAGTACTCCCGGCAAGTACTAGTGGCTCTAAGCAAATAAGGCGATGTATGGAGGCTATGACTGGCATATTGATCTCCCTGGGATTTTGTACCGGCCATTTAGATTACAACCCTAATTAAGTACCATCCTTATATAGTAACCAGCATGAAGTAACCGGCATAGAAATCATAAAGATATATACCAATACCGGAAAAGAGTAACAAGCATTGGCACCTTAAATGTACTATTTCATTGGCAGACTTACATTGACCGGCGGATATGGGCTTTGGGCTCTTGTCAATGATCTAGGGAATGAGTTTCTTCAATGGGGATAAGATCTCCTCCTATGGGCTTACAGGTACTTACTGACTGATTTCCTATTGGCATACATAAATTGACCTTGCTTGTGGGAATGATGTTCATTTTCTCGGCTCTGACAGGCGGTGAGCAGTGGGTAAGGAGGGTAGGTTTTTGTTTTCACGCTTGTCTGGTTGGTTCCATTAAGGCCTTACTCCATGAGACCAGGGACTACTGAAGCTATGTTGATAAACCACCTCCTCACCTTTACCTTTTGCCGCCAGCAGGTACAACACCGGTTGAGCGTTATCAACCGTAGATCCCCTGTGCCCTAGATGTGTGGTTGGGTTGTCCATGCGGTACCAGTTTTGTGAACGGAAGAAGTTGGTTTATACATGACCAGCAGTTCTCCGCTGTGCTGCCCAGCAAGAAAGTACGTGTTCGTGCCAAGTTATCCTGTTTAGAGGGGATGGGAATAAGCCAATGGGACTAATCTATCTGGGGTTTACTACTCTACTACTAAGCTCACGTATTGGAGATGGGGCAATCCAACAACATATACTATATCCAATAGCGTAGAAAAGATGGATCATTTCTTCTTTGCCACTGCATCCAGGTTTTATACTGGTAGGAGACCGCAGGCCGCCTTAGAAAGGTTCCAAATAGGTGCACCAAACAACTTCTATCAGCATTACAAGGTGCATCTGAAGTTGAGTTGGATGTGTCCCTAGCGAAGGAAAGGGTGTGTCCATGCCTCTCATTTATTGCCTTGAGTCCTAATCATTAGTAGTGTGAGGTGGAACCAACCTTACAACTTCTCCATGCATGCATTCGTGCAACAAACAATCTGTTTAGTGTGTCCGTCCTAGTGTCCCAAAAGAAATGAGAGAATAACTAAAACTATCAACCTGTGACTCTATCACTCTCACAACCTAGTTTCCTTCCAGCTTCTCCCTACCTGCTGCTTCCTGAGATTTCACTTCTTCCTTCCGGACTCGCGCATAGAGAAGTTTCACTTGTCCATTAACAAATTATTGAAACTAGTTATAATGAGTGAGCTGTAGTGCAAGTTGTTCTAACTAATTAGCAATAGTTAAACTGATTTGATTGATTCACTTGAACAAAGCCGGCCAACTACTCGCTGCTTCTGCTTGCTGCTCTCCCTTGCTTGCTTTCCTGGCGTCGTGGTTCTCCCTCCTCCTCTCTGCTGCTCCTACCTATCCTCTCTGGCGAGTGTCATAAAAAAAGTAAGAAAGTAGAGTCCCTACATAGTATACCATAGTATACATAGTCTCCCAATTTTTGAGTAGTTATAAAAGTTCCTCCGTTAGTGTAAGTTCCGATTATTTCAATTAGTAGGATTAGTTTCATTAGTAGTGAGAAAGGCTCCTTCCTTTGCAATAGCAATAGGCTCCGACACAATTCATTAAACAAACAAAGGCTAGTCATCAAAGTAGAGTCTCTTCTATCTAGTGCACTAGTTCTAAGTAAATAAGTGCCTTAATTGGCATTCTGACTAAAGAATCGAATCCATTTTAGTTCCCCGATATAGCTAATCCAAACCCCCTAAAAAGAGGTTTCATTGAGCAACAACACCAAATTGGAAGAAGTTGTCATTTTGAAAAAGAAGTATCATTTCAACTATTGGCAGAGTTCACTACAGCTAATTAGAACTAGTTGGACTGAAGTTGAACTATTGGGTGGGACGTGTAAAGTTGTTGAACTACTACTAGTGGGACTAGTTTGATAGTCAGGCTTCGCGGTAGCAGCAAACAAAATAGTCGTTCGTTGTTAGAACTACAGAGCTTTATAACTCCATTGCAACTATCTATTTCACTACAGCTTATTAACTACTGCTAATTAGAACTAAGATTTCACTACTTGCAACAATCGAGACTCAACAAAGTTTTGAACAACTGAACTACAGCTTTATGTACTAGGAACATCATGAATAGAAGAACCAGGTGTTACTCAATGGGGAAAAGTCTCATATTTAGAGATTGAAACTTGAGATATTTCAATTATTCCAACCATTGGATTAAGGCCTTAGAAACTGCCTGAAGTCCATACTCGTAAGCTCTACTAGTTATTAGTGCATGGAAAAAGGCAGAGAGCTAGCAGTGTCCAGTATACCCACTCTACCTTTCAGTGAAAGGGTAATGGGTAAAGCGGTAATGTAACAGCATGAACAGCATGAATTTATCCCGGTCTCGGCTAGCGTAGCGGCAGCTCACACACAGTTTCATGTCTCGTCTATGCGGCAGGTTCCTTGTTCCCGGATATTGATCGGTAGCGCTCCATTTCAAGGGGTCAAGCGATAGCGATCTGTGAGCCTTTTGCAACCCAGTGCTCAAACCATTATGGGGGGAAGTATCTATCCAACCAAGCTCCTTCCTTCAAGGTTCGAAGCGTCTGTCCTGTTTAAGCGTATTGATTGCAAGGGGAACTAAGTAGCGGAAACACAATCAAGCAAGCAATATGATAAAAGCCAAGCTCAAGCAAGGTGCGAAGCCGCTTGTTCCCTCCGGGGGACAAGGGGTTTCGCTCATTATTCTTCTTCCCGCGGTAGCGCTCCAAGCTCAAGGGTTCAAGCAGTTGTATCTATCCAACCAAGCAGCATCAGAACCGTATCTGTTCCTTCTGTCTCATAGTGCTGTGGGACCTGGCCTCGACTTGGTATTGTTCCACAAATGCGTAAAGGTAGCAGAGTCTTTTGGATCGAATCTTGGATCGACAATGCTGCTTATAATTACGCTTTATTATATAAGTAATTACGCTTTAGCATCTACTGGGATCGTAGCTCAAATCATCGAGCATAATATCTTATACAAAGAAAGAGAAATTGAAAGTATATAAACAACCCTCGACCAGCAACGCCAATAAGTGTTGGACTTATCTTGGCTTTCTTCTTGCTAGAAGGACGGGCGGATCTTCGAATCAAGGACCGGACGGATGCTTCAAGTTCAGGGACGGATGCTGCTCCTAAAGCCATTCGTAACTCCATGAAAGGTGGGTGGTCGAACGCGGGCCTCTCCTAGTTTCGTATGCTGCTGCTTCGAACAATAGGGATTAGTTCCTATGCACTATGGTAGGGATTAGTTCCCACAGGTTGAGTGACAGCTTAGGGGTTTAGTTCCAATAGGGTCCGGTTTATCAGGTTGGTTTACCGATTAGTCCCCACAGGCCTTGAAAAGGTTGGTTTACCACCATTGGGGATTAGTCCACTGGGGCTTTTCTCCTCTCCACCTTAGAATTATATGCTCTACCTAGCTTATAAGGGTAAGCTCTACCTAGCTTATAAGGGGTAAGGAACCTTATATAGGGGTAGGGCTCCACTGAGGTGAGGAAGGTACAAAGCTATTCTCCACAACTTAGCAGGCTATTCTCCACTACCTTAAACCTTTTAAGGGGTTTGGGTCATAGGGTAGGTAGGGTTAGCCGGCGGAGGCTGTAATACATTTATAAGACTGAAACTAGAAGACTTCCGGGCGTCTAGTTATGGTAGATGAAATAGCTTAAGACTCAGCTTGTTCCCCCTGAGGGTAGACTGACCTGAGTGAAGGGGGAAGGTAAGGTACCGAACTGATAGCGGTGAGACGTTTCCCTCGAAGATTGCCTAGCTTCAAAGGCAGCGTGATAATTGGAAGAAATGGGTCGACTATGGCTGAGCAAAGGATGAGTCTAAATGGCATAATGAATATATGCGGGGTAATTTAGTTAGTCCGAGAAATAACCAGTCAAAGCGGCCATTCCAGTACCCGGGTATAGAGGAAGAAGAGACTAGGTAACCGTAGGCCGGGTAACAAGCAAATGATGCGTAGGAGGGTAGGAAGAGCATAAAAATGGTGTAATGAAGTGATTCGCCCGCCCTATTTATATATATTCGGGTAACAGATGCATATATTCGGGTTGTGTACGGTCAAATTAAATGAAAGTCCCTAAGTTTACCACTGTTCCCAAGGTCCCGGAGGGGCTTGCGCTTCCTAGTGCAAGGATTGTGCACATATATACCTCTTCCTGGACTATATACCCGCCCGCCGGGAGTAGGTAAACCAAGGTCCCGGAGGGGCTTGCGCTTCCTAGTGCAAGGAATAAGTAGCTCCAGAGCTATAGTACGTCGTTAAGATTGGTTCCGGGTATGGGTGAGAAGCGAGTCGATGGGGACATATATAAGTGGGCGGTCAAAGAAGAAGGTTTGTGGAAAGGATGCGACCGATTAAGTTAGATTTGGATTGTGGAAGTGTGGCGAGACTTTATAGGCTTGGCTCAAATAATATCCGGCCGGTAGGTAACTTGAAGTGAAAGAAAGCGTTGAAATGACTTGTTGCTACCCCAAGGATGGGTAGGATCTTAGCTTGCTGGATGAAATAAGGGTTTCCCTTCTGTTCGATGACCCGACCGTAGTTATGGGCATGTGTGTAAATGTTTGAGTAGCTGGGCCCACGTTTATCCCATTGAATATGGATGTAATTCAGTATCTATTGACCAACATCCCCGGTGGCGTTGCGCACTTACCCGAAAAAGATGCGGGTTGGGACGCAATAGATATCTGAGGGAAGCACTCGTTGGGAGCTACTTCATGATACGATATAATGGGTCGTGAAATGATGGATGCAGATTAGTAGATGACGCTTTACTGACTTAATATCATTAACCTTGTTTGCACGGACCCACCCACCTGAAGTAACTCCTCTTCAATAAACATAAATTGGGCCCGTCATCGCTGCCTGGTGAAGAAACCCGTGCACCTTAGACGATTAGGGATTGTAGAAGGTAAACGCGACCCCTGCCGTGGGCCACCTGACACCTTACACGGACCCCTTGGATTGGCTTACCATAGTTGACTACCCGTTTCACGCTAATGAGTACCTGTGCTAAAGAGACTGCCCTTATTTCTTTACAGGTACTAGCATGGGCCCCTCGTACCCGCAAACACGGAAGCAAACGGTGAACAGATTTAGAATGTGGAAATATATATATATATTAGGTGGCATTATTAGGAGGACTATTATGGTTCAAGAATGAGCATAGTGTAAGGGAGCGAACTCCCGGAAAGATTTCTATGATAAGGGAAGGACGGGGCAGGATCGTGTTTGGGCGCTGCACCGAACCCTTTGTCCAAAGCGGGTATAGGTCATCTCCAGTAGACGCAGCTAAGTCTCTCTTTCTAAACATTTCAGTTCCGAGCATCAATAAAAAGAAATGCCTCACATAAATAGTTGTTCGTGCGGGTTCATTCAATATACACACCCCATTACCGAGTCACATCATCTAAATATATAAATATATAGAGGGAGTTATTTCGTTACCAGGTGAAACCTTGGCTGAACCTAACTTAGTTAGGGAAAGAGGGAACCTCAACCTTGTTACCTATCTGTATTGTATCGCCCCATCAGGGAGAGGCGTGCAACAATGTCTCTTTTTTACATAACCATAGGGTCAACCTTTACCAACCCAAAAAATGACAATGAACATGAGCACTCTATATATTACCTCACCTTTAGCACTCACCTTAGCGACCAAAGCACAGAGCGAGAGGAAGCCCATCCACACCGCTACCACCCGAACCAATATTTCGTTCGGAGCTATGAAACCATGAATCCATGGCCTTCCCAGTGATCAATACAGCCTACCAGACAAGCTACTACCCCTTCCCTCATAGATTTATATTACATATGTAATCTAGTTCATGATTCGAACATGTTTAATGAATGGATTGACTGGGGGGAGAGCATATTTGATCTTGGGTTTCGGGAGGTTGACTTATTTCTTTGCATCCTTTTCACTTACTTGAAAACTATATGATAGCGCGTGCCATTGAGTGATACCAAAAAACCCAACAACCCCTTCTCACTCTAGAAGCATCATGGAGTTATCCCCAACCCATTACCCCCTTCGATTAGAAGCTCCAGATTTAGGGTTGATTAGCCAATAGGGTTAGGGTTTCCCTTTCACTTAGATCCTTTCACTTCCGGATGCCTTGGGGTACATTGGATTCTTGTTGGGACATCGCCCCTTGGGATGGATTGAGGGATTTCTTCTAGTTGTCCCGAGAGGCTGGCCTTTCCCTTTAGCTTTGATCGTTTTCACTGCCGGATGGAGGATTCTCTAGTTAGTTGCCCAGAGAATAGGGTAGGGGAGCCTTTACAGCGGGCTTGATAATTGACTCTTATTACTTATATAATATGACGACACTTCTTGTGAGTGTGAGCTTTCTTTTCCACGAATTACCGTACAACCCAACCAAGTCAGGCAAGTCAGGAAGGAGAAGGACAAGTGCTTCATTCACGAACTTCTATTTTAGGACATTGAGTGAGTGCTTGCTGCCCAACCTATTAATTGGATGAAGCCAGCCCAGCCAGGAACACGAAAGTTGCAGTCAGGTATGGCAGGCATAACCCCTTTTTGACCTACTCTTTACCTGCCAGAAATAGATCTTTAGAAACCCTAGATCATGAGGTGCTTTGGAGGGAGGGAATGCTAGAAGACCTTAGATTAGAAGCAAGTACCGGGTAGACGGGATGGATTGAGAAGGAATAACCTTCAAGGCAGGCTATCATTTAGCTACTTGCCTAATGACAAATTACCTTTACCAACCCAGTTGAGGTGAGGATTATGTCCACGACCCATGCCAACCACGGGTTTAATATAGATATAATCACATCTCAGAACGTTTCTTTGGATCGACCGGAACCGCTTCTTGGGCAACCGGAATCTTCAGAATTGACTTGAAAAACTACTTACCCACTGGAAGAACTAAACCTAGTAGCGATGGCGGCCTTTAGTCGAGAGTTCGGCAAGCTCACCCTAGATCACTCACTTAGTTCATCTTAGGGAGGTACCAACCTTTCGATCGGGCTTTTTATAATAGAACCTCTTTTTTATGGGATTTAGCATTATTATTATTAAATATATAATACGAACACTTAGTTGACCCTTTTTTACCTTGTTGCATTGCACGACCCAACTGAGCAAGGATCAGAAGTAAGTGCTTTATCCACGAACTTACCACTTTGTTACCTTTTTCTTTATGTATTATGGATTTGACATTCCACAAATACTCTTAGTAGCTTACTTTACTCCCCCTGCATTACAACATGCCGGGACGGAGGAAGCCAGATGGATCGATGGCTTGGCTGGAAGGCTTTATGTTTTGGATGGGACATCAGACAGAGAGCAGAGTTTGGATGGATGGATGGGTGGGAGGGGAGGGCTAGCATTCAATACTATTCCCTTCAGATACGGCGGGTGGACGTGATGACCCGATGATGGATTGGGTTGGCCGTTGATCCATATCTGATATGCTTTCTGTTCGATTGCCCAATGATCCGAAAGGTTGGGAAGTTGAACAGAAAAGGTTGAATGCTTGTACGAAGAATATCCAAATATATCATTATATATGTCATTATGCATTTCATATGGTTCGGGTCTGCTTAAGGCTGGGGGGCTGGGTGAAGGCTTCTCTTGCTGGCTTCTGGCTGGGCTCTGGCTTCATCTAGAGCCTTTCCTTTTAGGACCTGATGATGGATGAGCGAGAAATCCCTCATCCATATGATGGATGAGCGAGAAATCCCTCATCCATATGATGGATGAGCGAGAAATCCCTCATCCATATGATGGATGAGCGAGAAATCCCTCATCCATATGATGGATGAGCGAGAAATCCCTCACCCTGCCGGGGGCATGATGGCGGCCCTCGACCTCCTCTGTCGGTCGAGCGAGAAATCGATGGCGGCCAGTCGAGCGATGGCGGCCAGTCGAGCGTTCGTACCTCTCCCATAGGTCGAGAGTTCGACAGGCTCACCCTCATCCATATGATGGATGAGCGAGAAATCCCTCACCCTGCCGGGGGCATGATGGCGTTGGTCGAGTCATGCTTACGCATCCTCTCCTCTCCCTCTCCCTTATGGTCGAGCGGCCTAACGGCACCTCTCCCTCTCCTCTCCTTAACAGTCGAGCACCTAAAGGTCCTCTCCTTAACAGTCGAGCCTGCTTGCGCATCCTTAACAGTCGAGCATGCTTACGCATCCTTATGGTCGAGCCTGCTTGCGCATCCTCTCCTCTCCCTCTCCTCTCCCTCTCCTCTCCCTTATGGTCGAGTACCTCTCCTTATTAGTCGAGCGTGCTTACGCACCCTAAAGGTCCTCTCCTTAACAGTCGAGCCTTAACAGTCGAGCCTCTCCCTTGGGGTCAGTACCTAAAGGTCCTCTCCCTATGGTCGAGCCTGCTTACGCATCCTTAACAGTCGAGTACCTAAAGGTCCTTATGGTCGAGTACCTCTCCTTATTAGTCGAGCGTGCTTACGCACCCTAAAGGTCCTCTCCTTAACAGTCGAGCCTGCTTGCGCATCCTCTCCCTTGGGGTCGAGTACCTAAAGGTCCTCTCCCTATGGTCGAGCCTGCTTACGCATCCTTAACAGTCGAGCACCTAAAGGTCCTTATGGTCGAGCACCTAAAGGTCCTTATCAGTCGAGCCCCTGACGGACCTTATGGTCGAGCAACTAAAGTTCCTCTCCTCTCCTCTCCCTAATGGTCGAGTACCTAAAGGTCCTTAACAGTCGAGCCTGCTTACGCATCCTATTTGGCGAAGACCCGAGCATAGGTCAAGACGCTAACGCCGGGGATCTTGAAAGGGTCCTTTGAAGGGATTTCCGTCTAGCTAAGGTCAGCCACTTGGTCTTTTTCCCTTCCATTTTCTATATAAAGTAGTGACATATGGAGTTTAGCTCTGCTCAAAGGGCTCACTAACCAAGCGCGGTCGGCTCCGCATCCTACAGCCGGATTCGCTTTACTATCCGAAGCGAATCAGACTTCTCTTTCCTGGGATATTGTAGTGGGGATAGTCGGGGAAAGTCCGCTAAGCCCCAAGGTGTCAAGGTCTAGCCCATAGCGAGGGTCATTCTTGTCCTGGGAGAGTAAGTCCAGTGGGGAGGGATCGCAAGATGGCTCGACTAAAAGGTCCTAAGCCAAGCCATCCCAACATCCATCAACAGCATGAAAGGAAGCATCAGTAGCAGAGGTAGCTAAGGCATAGACAATAGCATATCCATACGCGAAGGCAAAACCTATAGAAGCACCAGTAACAGAGCTAGTTGTTCCAGATCCATAGCCCGTAGCTTACCTTGCAGAGCTAGGTACTTACCTTCTAGTTCCAGGTCCAGGTTAACCAGTTGAACCAGTCTATAAGTAGCACCTGTACCAGGCTTAGCACCACCATTATTACGTATAGAATATCCAGCAGTAGAGCCGTCTATAGCACCAGCATAAGTCAATCCAGTAGATGCTCCAGTAGCAGCCGTTGATCCGGTTGATCCAGATTTGAACCTTTACCTTGAGTCAGTTGATCCAGTTGATGAAGTCGTTGGTTAAGCAGCAGTTTAAGCACCACCTGTAGAAGCACCTGTAGCTCGTGAGTCAGATGCTTGTGATCGGGATGAAGAACCGGGTGTTCCAGATCGATAGTCAGATGCACCAGAAGCAAAGGTAGCAGTACTTGACCCAGTACCAAAGCCAGTCGTAGCAGCTTATCCAGATTCACCGCTACGAGTAGTAGTTTCTCCCTCCGATCCATCAGTAGATTAAGCACTAGTTCCAGATCCATTCTCAGATCGATAGCCATATATAGATCCATAAGAGCAAGATCCAGTTCGATACCTAGAAGCACTAGCAGCATCTGAGCCAGGACCAATACCCGCGGTCGTGATCAAGCTAGCAGAGAAATGCGTCAATGGCGTTCAGATGGCATGGGCACCGTTCCTGGCCAACCAGTTCTTGGCGGACTGCGTTGAAGCCCAGGAGAAACACCAATCATTTTCTTATTCATGATTACTCGTGTTAATTGCACTAGAGGGCTGGATGCATCCCACCAAGAAAGAATTTCCAGCAGCACGGAACAGGGAATTTGTGGCCCCAAGATATGGGAAGTACCAGTGCACGAAGGACAAGATAGCTCAGAGGAAAATTGATGAAGACTTCAGGCTGTAGGGGGAACAAATCAGGGCGAAAATTCAGAACCTAGGAGGTCATGTCTCAATTTATGTAGCGCATACACTATTGCTAAACCTTTTTAATCTGTAGTTGTATAGTTTGTTTATACATCAGAGAATTTCCTACTTGCAAACAAAATCGGGTGATCAATGTTACCCGGGTTGCGCGAGTGCTACGCCCAATGCAATTGTTGAAGCATCTACGTGTATGTGAAATAACTTTGTCCAATCCGGGAAAACAAAGATAGGCGTAGTCACCAATTTTTATTGCAGCAGATCAAATGCCTCTTTACATTCTGGAGTCCAACTCAAATTTGTATATATTTGAAAAAGCTTTTCCAGAGGTGGTGTTATGCGCATGTAATTTATGTAGGTAGCTAAGGACTTGCCTGTCTTCGTTGGTGCCTGCTGGGAGGGCGGGAAAGAGAAGGGAAACACAGGGAGTGAGTGCTTGCCTGTATTCGGGATGGATAGTGCCCGGTGCCATAGATAAGTGCCCTTCGGGAAAGAACAGAAAGGCCAAGTGCTTCTCGTCTTTCGTGCTGTATTCGCCAAAGTGCCTGAATACCTTATATACGCGCATTAAGCAATAGGCATATGAATGATGAATGAGTGGCGGACCTGTCTTCATGCATTATATACGCGCATTAAGCAATAGGCATATGAATGATGCAGGTTATCGCTAGTTCATTGACCAGTCGCTCACGCAAGACCAGTCATCCCAGCCAGCGGAGGGGTTATCTCGCTATTTCCGGTTGGCCTTTCACTCGAGCTCTCCCTATGCATAGCGGGCGGAGCACCTTACTGAACTGAGTAGCGGGAATAGCATTCTTTTCTTTCTTCCCCTCACTGAGCCTACTCTCTCTCTACCTGAGCCAACCCCCCAAGCAAGCATGCTTCCTTTCTGGCTACCCCCAAGCACTCTATCAAGCCTGAGCCAAGCGCAAGCATAGGATATATATGCTGCTTTTGTTTTTTTTACCTGACTGAGCCCGAGCCAGGTAAGTCTCTAGTAGCCAGGAAGGTCTTTCCCAAGCCCCTAAGTTGTTAGTCCTTAGGTAAGAAGTTATATAAATCTTTAGCTTCTTACTTGTTAGCCCGTGACTTTCATAACGAAGTGAACTCCTTGCCCTCAGAAGCGCAAGCCCTCCGGACCTTTATGGTGTGGCATTGATTGATGGATGCCTAGTAAGTCTTTCCATCCATAAAGAGAAGTACTCTTTATTCTGACTGAATGGAAAATAGAACCTCATATCTGGACCTTTCCTGACCAATGATACCTTTGCTTACCAATGCGTTCCTTACCTTTCTAAATCTGTGGTAGCCTACCTAAAGAAGGCGCTAAATTACCTATATAAAGAAGGGACTTATACTTTGATTCCCCTAAATTGCATAGCTCAGGCTGGTCACTTCTATAGCTCAGGGAAGACCTAGTGATCCCTTCCAATAACTACCACAGCTAGTCCGTCTGCCCTAGCCTGCTAGATTGCTGCCCTAGCCTGCTAGATTTGTATGCCTGGCCAGGTATCAGGAAGGGGTTTTTTATGCTATGCTCAGCTACGCCTCATAAGTCAGTCAGGAAGTATACCCAGTGCCAAGGTCTGCCTAGCCTCGTGTAGTTGGTATCCCTTCCTCGGCCATCATGCCCGAAGGTCTGCCTGCCCGATAGCACTGCCTTATCTACCAGGTAAGACATAGTCTATTCCTTACCAAACCAATGATACCTTTCCTTACCCGAGCGAGTGGTATAACCCGAGCGAGTAGTCTAATATAAGGGGCCACCACAGACAGATACCTTTCCTTATCTGTAGTATCTTCACTAACTCGTTTGGTGCCAGACCCCCAACCTGGTGTCTATTTTATATGAGTCTCTTCTCACGAAGCCGAACTGCTTTAGATCTGGTCTTTATCGGAATATGGTTCCGCATTCAGCGAGATTAGCTCGGCAAATACGGAATGCGAAGGAAAGGTTGACTTGGGTGGGGCATCACTCCATCTCCAAGCCAAGGGTGAAGGCTGTAAATCATATCGCCGAGGAGTGTGGATTACTTATTTCAGTTAGCAAATAGGCCTCTATGAAATAGAAACTAAATCTTTCACTGCTTTAATTGCTTCAATGGATACTACTGCTAGCTTTAGATCTTCTATAGAAAACATACATACTGGTGCTTGCTCTGCTGCTACCTTTGCTACTTGATCTCCTCCTTTATCTGCTGTTGGATCTACCCATGCTACCACCATTCCCACCAGAAGAGAGAGCCAATTTGCCATACGTGAGAAACGATGATTGCATGTTCCCATCAGACAACAGAAGGGAAGTACTTACCACAGAGAAGTCAGTCCTTACCGCCGCCGAAAGAGAAGACCCCATAACCGCATACCCGGTATATTTCATTCATTACCCCTTTCATTCATACCCTCTCACTTACTTTCGGGTGAGATACGTTACGCCTTACCCTATTGCTCTGGCTGGCCTTACCTAAAGCCCCTCAAAGCCTGAGCTAGCTCTGTGTTGATTATAACTTACCTTCAGGTAAGATCACCTCTCCCGTTGGTCGAGCGATGGCGGCCTTAACAGTCGAGCGTTCGTACCTCACCCTGCCGGGGGCATCCTCTATTTATTTCCCTCAAATAGCTAGAAGGTAAGGTCCTTCGCCTTGGTGGGGATAACCTAACTAAGGGATAACCTTACTAACAGAATGGATTACTGGGACAACAGAATGGCAGTTCATAAGGCAAGCAAGCCACGGAAGCAAGGCAGTGATAGAACGAAAGCAAGCGGGTTAGCGAGAAGGGAACAGGACAGGGCTAAAAAGAGAAGGCACCACCCACCTTTATTCTGCCTTCCTAAGTCCTTTAAGTGGGGGGCCGTTGTCAAGTGAGCCATTCTTCCTCACCCTTCCCTTTCTAAGAAACTGTCACTTTGAGAAGGTTTCCATTTCACACTTCGACCAATCTGCCAAACTGTTTTCTTTTCTATGACGTGGGTGACGCGAAAGAATAAAGATTCTTCACGTTCGAACTGAGGATGGAAAAGATTGCATAAGTACACTCCATTTCAGCTTGTTTACGGGAGAGAAGCTGTTGTGCCTGCAGAGTTCCTGATTCCTGTACATTGCTCAAGCTACAAAGATGTCTGATGAGACTTCTGTTGCGGAATGGCTTCATGAATTATGGGATTTAGATGAGCATCGATTCTTGGCTGATTTTCATCAAACAGTAGAGAAACAGAGACAAAAAGCTTGGCATGATCGCCACATTAAGAAGAAGTCTTTTGCTGTAGGAGAGAAAGTCCTTCTCTACGACAGCAAGTATCTGAAGCATCCTGGTCAACTTAAGATGCACTGGTTGGGGCCTTTTATGGTTGCGGAAATCAGAGATTCTGGCGCTGTTCGACTTGCGCAATTGGATGGAGTTATCAGACCTGGATGGGTGAATGGCGCCCGCCTGAAGCCCTACCATGCTACTTAATTGACATATTCTCATGGCTCTCTGTCCGAGAGCTTAGGTTAGGTTTTAGTTAGGTGTATTTTGAAACTTTTATTCTTTTTCGTAGTTCTGTCCTGTCTAGTTGCGGCAGACCGAAACCGATTGTGGTCGGGGAGGTCTAGTCATAGTTATTAGTCCAGTCTGTTTTATTTCATTGTCCAGGTCAGTTGTCCATGTGTTGGTTGTGTCCAAGTCATCCCTGTCGAAACGGTCTTACCTGCCTCGTCAGCTGTCACTTTTCATTCCTGTAAGTCGTACATTCGTCAACAGTTACCTTTTTGGAAATCTGTCTTGTCTGCTCTACCGGATTACTGATTTGACACCTCGGGAATTGTTTTACCGTCAACGTACACTCCTCGGATCTGCCTATATCCAGCTTTATTTCGTCAGCCTTCAATACGACGCTACCGCATTTATGTCCGGTCATTTCCAGAAATGGAAACTTGTGGTCATTCCCGCCGCGTTTTGTCTATAAGTACGGGGTACATTCGGCACTGCTTATCAGTTTGTTTTTTAGTCCCTTTCATTCTTCCGCCCTGGCGTCCTGTGCTCAGTCCGCGTCCATCTCTCGCCCACGGCCCCCTGTCCTCTGTGTCTATCGCTGTCAATCTATTTCCATGGGTCGAGCTACTGCTGTTCCTGCCGAAATTCATGATCCCCGAGTCGAAGTTTAAGGTGATTGGCAAGGCAAAGTCGAGAAAGTTCATCTTGTTGATCACAATTTCTCAGATGGATACTTGTTTCCAGCTCTACGGCCTGAAATGTACCTTGATTATGTTCCCTTGATGTCTGGTGAGATTGTACCTCAGATTAAGTCCTCTTATGAGCCGCTCCAGAAATCCACTATCCCGATACTTAGAGATTGACTTGTTTTTGGTACAACTGGAGAATTTGCTCGATGTACCAAGTTTATCATCAATCGCGTACATCATGGTTCATTGTGGCTTGATAAGGAATATCCTATTCATGTGCACGATATTCATAAGCTGACAGGACTTTCTATGGCAGGTAAAGACGTTACAGTCGCGTTCCAGGGCCCTATATTTATTACTTAGGGGCGGAGCCACTCACTATTCCGATGGTGAGGGGTCACTCACTATTCATATGGTGAGGGTTCTTCCAAGCACGGTAAGAAGAAGGGTGATTCTAATTTGTATCACAAATACGGCACGCGCCGAGGTGGTCGTGGTGCTGTCATTGAGCATATCAACAATGATCAGGTCCGTTTTGCTTGTCATCTCATCGCGGGGAAGGTGACCAGGAATTAGACTAAGGGAGAGTGCACGCTGGACACCATTTGCGTTGCAGAATTCTGTGCACAGGGAGCTGTTCTTAACTGGTGTAAGTATCTCCTTGCCCCCCGGAGGGACAAGCGGCTTCGCAACCTTGATGAATTCCTTGCTTTCCTAACGTCAAGCAAGCCCCTACCGGTCCTTGCTTTCCTAACGTCAAGCAAGCCCCTACCGGTCCTTGCTTTCCTAACGTCAAGCAAGCAATAAATTCCTTGCTCTCCTAACGTCAAGCAAGCAATAAATTCCTTGCTCTCCTAACGTCAAGCAAGCCCCTACCGGTCCTTGCCCGGTGCGGGACAAGTAAGAAATTCCTCTCCCGTTGGTCGAGCGTGCTCCGCATCCTCTCCTCTCCCTCTCCTCTCCCTTATGGTCGAGTACCTAAAGGTCCTCTCCTTAACAGTCGAGCCTGCTTGCGCATCCTCTCCCTTGGGGTCGAGTACCTAAAGGTCCTTAACAGTCGAGTACCTAAAGGTCCTTATGGTCGAGTACCTCTCCTCTCCTCTCCCTTATGGTCGAGTACCTAAAGGTCCTTATCAGTCGAGCCCCCTAAAGGGACGGAGTCACTCACTATTCATATGGTGAGGGTCCTCTCCCTCTCCCTTATGGTCGAGTACCTAAAGGTCCTATGGTCGAGCGCCTCCGGTCCTTATTAGTCGAGCGTGCTTACGCACCCTAAAGGTCCTCTCCTTAACAGTCGAGCCTGCTTACGCATCCTTAACAGTCGAGTACCTAAAGGTCCTTATGGTCGAGTACCTCTCCTCTCCTCTCCCTTATGGTCGAGTACCTAAAGGTCCTTATCAGTCGAGCCCCCTAAAGGGACGGAGTCACTCACTATTCATATGGTGAGGGTCCTCTCCCTCTCCCTTATGGTCGAGTACCTAAAGGTCCTATGGTCGAGCGCCTCCGGTCCTTATTAGTCGAGCGTGCTTACGCACCCTAAAGGTCCTCTCCTTAACAGTCGAGCCTGCTTACGCATCCTCTCCCTTGGGGTCGAGTACCTAAAGGTCCTCTCCCTATGGTCGAGCCTGCTTACGCATCCTTAACAGTCGAGTACCTAAAGGTCCTTATGGTCGAGTACCTCTCCTCTCCTCTCCCTTATGGTCGAGTACCTAAAGGTCCTTATCAGTCGAGCCCCCTAAAGGGACGGAGTCACTCACTATTCATATGGTGAGGGTCCTCTCCCTCTCCCTTATGGTCGAGTACCTAAAGGTCCTATGGTCGAGCGCCTCCGGTCCTTATTAGTCGAGCGTGCTTACGCACCCTAAAGGTCCTCTCCTTAACAGTCGAGCCTGCTTGCGCATCCTCTCCCTTGGGGTCGAGTACCTAAAGGTCCTTAACAGTCGAGTACCTAAAGGTCCTTGGGGTCGAGTACCTAAAGGTCCTCTCCCTATGGTCGAGCCTGCTTACGCATCCTTAACAGTCGAGCACCTAAAGGTGATGGCGGCCTTAACAGTCGAGCCTGCTTACGCATCCTCTCCCTCTTGGTCGAGCACCTAAAGGTCCTTATGGTCGAGTACCTAAAGGTCCTTAACAGTCGAGCCTGCTTACGCATCCTTATCAGTCGAGCCCCCTGTCGGGTCCTTGCACTAGGAAGCGCAAGCCCCTCCGGGTCCTTGCTTTCCTAACGTCAAGCAAGCCCCTACCGGTCCTTGCCCCCGGAGGGACAAGCGGCTTCGCACCTTAAAGCTTGTGAAGATGCTCATGATAAAGGGGGATATTTTCTTTATGGCTACCTTCTCGTTTCTTTTGCAATGTGGAAATGGCAAGCCCCCTCTGGTCGAGCCTTGCATGCTCCTTTGGACCGTAAAGCTATTGCGAAATCTTTCGATCCCTGGAAGACCCGTTCTGATGCGCCAAATGTTGCCTTCAATGAGAATGCCTTTGGGGACTGGTATAACCAATTGATTGCCGCAACCCAAGTCATGAGGGTTCCTCAACCTTTCATTTCTTCCCCTAAAACACCACTGATAAGGCCGGCACAAAATGAAGGCCGGCACAGGACGCATCATTTCAAGCGGGACCAGGACCTTACTTGATTCACCTTTCAAGACCAATCACTACAAGACCAATCACTATACGTAATTTCGTAATAATAATCTGACTAATCTTTCTTCATTCCGGGTTATACCTAATATAGATGATTCGGGAATATGATTCGGGATTGGATTCGGGGTTAGGAACTACCTAAGAATTCGGGGTAGGAGAGGTTGTAAAGGTGATACCTATTGGTTTGGTTGGCCACTTCATGGCGGGTCCTTTTATTCCGATACCATTCCCACCTTTTCTTACGTGATAAAGAAAGTCCGTCCTTTTCGGACCTTGTTCACCTTCCTCTCACTGTCCGTTCTGGTTCCGAACGGGACCTCACTTTGGGTCACTGTATTAATAACCTCTATCAGTCAAGCAGGCGTGGGTATAGCAGGACTCGAACCTGCGACCATTAGGTTAAAAGCCCGATGCTCCACCAACTGAGCTATACACCCTCCCTGAAACCAACCCAACAATCAATAGCATATTATAGCAGCAGTAGAGAAACATGTGCTTCTCTGGTGTGGGAGAGGCGGGCGATGGCGGCCCGGTGGTTCTTCAAGTTCCTCTCCTTATCAGTCGAGCGATGGCGGCCTTTTAGTCGAGCGTTCGTTACCTCACCCTGTCGGACCTCTCCCGTTGGTCGAGTCATGCTTACGCATCCTCTCCTCTCCCTCTCCTTAACAGTCGAGCCTGCTTACGCATCCTCTCCCTCTTGGTCGAGCACCTAAAGGTCCTTATCAGTCGAGCGATGGCGGCCTTTTAGTCGAGCGTTCGTTACCTCACCCTGTCGGACCTCTCCCGGTGGTCGAGCGATGGCGGCCTTATTAGTTCTTCTCGTTTCATTTTACTTATTGGGTGGCCCCTCTCAAATAAGTAACTAAAAAAGTAATGCTTACGCATCCTCTCCTTAACAGTCGAGCGATGGCGGCCAGTCGAGCGTTCGTTACCTCACCCTGCCGGGGGCATGATGGCGTTGGTCGAGTCATGCTTACGCATCCTCTCCTCTCCCTCTCCTCTCCCTCTCCTCTCCCTTATGGTCGAGTACCTCTCCTCTCCTCTCCCTTATGGTCGAGTACCTAAAGGTCCTTATCAGTCGAGCCCCCTAAAGGGACGGAGTCACTCACTATTCATATGGTGAGGGTCCTCTCCCTCTCCCTTATGGTCGAGTACCTAAAGGTCCTATGGTCGAGCGCCTCCGGTCCTTATTAGTCGAGCGTGCTTACGCACCCTAAAGGTCCTCTCCTTAACAGTCGAGCCTGCTTACGCATCCTTAACAGTCGAGTACCTAAAGGTCCTTATGGTCGAGTACCTCTCCTCTCCTCTCCCTTATGGTCGAGTACCTAAAGGTCCTTATCAGTCGAGCCCCCTAAAGGGACGGAGTCACTCACTATTCATATGGTGAGGGTCCTCTCCCTCTCCCTTATGGTCGAGTACCTAAAGGTCCTATGGTCGAGCGCCTCCGGTCCTTATTAGTCGAGCGTGCTTACGCACCCTAAAGGTCCTCTCCTTAACAGTCGAGCCTGCTTACGCATCCTTAACAGTCGAGTACCTAAAGGTCCTTATGGTCGAGTACCTAAAGGTTCAATTTACTTATTGGCCCCCCCAAATTAAGTCAAAAAAAGGGTCGAGCCTGCTTACGCATCCTTAACAGTCGAGTACCTAAAGGTCCTTATGGTCGAGTACCTAAAGGTGATGGCGGCCTTAACAGTCGAGCCTGCTTGCGCATCCTCTCCCTTGGGGTCGAGTACCTAAAGGTTCAATTTACTTATTGGCCCCCCCAAATTAAGTACCTAAAGGTTCCAGATTAGCAATCACATCAACATTAAAGTAAACTTTAGATAGAACATAAATATAAATTGCAAAAGACAAGTGAAGACAAGAGGACACAAGGTGTGGCGCTAGCCAGGGACAAACCCCAATGTGGGGAAACCCTTGATCAATTCTTCTTATATGTTATTCAATAGTTCAACAGAGAGAGAGAGTACGTTAACAACAGAAGTCAACACTTTGACTCTTCTAGATAAGAGCATAGATCATCTCTAAGAAGATGATACATGAGATCAATTGAAGACATGCTGCTTCAACTGATTCTCCAAGGTGACTCCTTCACCTGTCGTTGTGCTGCATTTCGTCATCATGCTGCACCTCACTGCGCTGCACCTTGCTGCAACCATCATCACTATGCTACATCTCATCACGCTTCATTAATCATGACTGTACCCATCATTGTACTGCATTATGTGCCATTGTTGCACCATGTTGCCATCATGGCCTAT
This sequence comes from Pinus tabuliformis, assembly GCA_031772625.1. Taxonomy (NCBI): domain Eukaryota; kingdom Viridiplantae; phylum Streptophyta; class Pinopsida; order Pinales; family Pinaceae; genus Pinus; species Pinus tabuliformis. Next base: position 910,461,937 of record CM062811.1, on the reverse strand, counting down.
GTGTTGGTTGCACCTTGCTTGGTTGTTGTCCCTTGCTGCTAAGTACCATACAACTGTCCCAATGTTAGTTAGTTGTCGCTTGTATGTTGCTCTCCTTTAGAGACAGATGCTTCTGCTGTTTCGGCAGTTCCCGACAGTTCTGGTAGTTCTGGCTATTTCGGCTTTTCCAGCAGTTCTAGCAGTTTCGGCTTTTCCGGCTTTTTCTGCAATTCTGGCAATTCCAGCGTTTCCGGCTTTTCCTACAGTTCCGACTTTTCTAGCTCCTCCGGCAGTTCCGACTCATCTAGCAGTTCCGACTATTTCGATAGTTCCAGTAGTTCTGGAAAGGTATGTTAGAATAGTACCAAAAGTTAGCAATGGCCTTTCTTGCTTGACTATGGATATCTTTATCCAACCAGTGGCATCTAAGGTAGGTTGGGAAACGATTTTAGTATTGGGAGAAAAAAAGGTGTTTATGTTTCCACCTGCAGTGTTGAATGTAGGAGGACTCATTTGGCCTTGAGTTGGACTTGGACTTGGAGGAATGGGTGGGAAACTTGTGAACATCATTGAGGATTCAACAAAGGGAAATCACATGGGGGTAGTCGAAGAAAAATCGTCAACTCCAGGAATTTGTGGGAATTGGTATGATCATAAAATCTAACTTGTTAGGGACGAATGATAAAAGCCAAAATCCTGAACCTTTGAAGTTTTGGTAGTGAAGGGTTTGTTGTATTCTCAATGGAAACCTAGCTCATTAGGGTTTGGTGGAATGTGTGAGCAAGACCCTTATACTGTCTTAAAAATGATTTCCTTGGTATGTGTGTGTTTGTCTGATTAAACCCTAGTGTGATCGAAATGATTGAGTGTCTAACTCTTATTTGATATTGTTGAGAAGCTAAGTCACCTGACACGGGGATTCAGGATTCGTAGGATACGGGGATTCGAGAGTCGGATTGAGACACGACCCCCCGTAATAGGACACGTAGGATTCATTATATATATATATATTAAAATTTAGATATTTCTTACACAAATTCTCATTAATGATACAAATTCATTGATTTCAAACATAGATCATCTAGATGTTAGTTTTACTGTTTACAAAGTAAGTTAGTAACATTATAGCAATTAGCATGCATAGTACATACAAAATTCAAATACATGTCACATAAAATGATAAATCATGATTCATAAATGAAAGACAACTTACAGTTACAAGATAGTAAGATAAAGACATTGACAACTGTAGTTTTCTCATTAAGTCATCAAATCAAAATGTGTTACATAGGTAGTGCAATGGCAATGCCGCAATGGCAAATAGAAATAGAAAATATAAAACAACTACAAGTATACAAGCCTCAAGGCAATAGGTAGCCCATGACTCATGAGTCAACAATCCTCATAGTCATCATCAGAATCAGCATCAATGTCCTCATCATCATGCTCCAAACCCTTAGCTCCTTGCCCAAAGCTCAATGTATGCAAAATTGAAAGAGAGAAATGGTAAATGACTGAAAGAACAACGCTTTTTTAAGCCCGCAGGTTACATTTTTTTGGGATTCGAATCCCAAAATCAGGACACGTTGTGTCCTAACGGGACACCTACGCGTTTTTAAGCCCGCAGGTTACATTTTTTTGGGATTCGAATCCCAAAATCATGACACGTTGTGTCCTAACGGGACACGTACGGGATTCGTACGTGTCCCGTTAGGACACAACGTGTCCCATTATGGGATTCAAATCCCCAACGAATCGTGTCCGATTTGTGGGATTCGGACACGCAGGGGATTTCTAGCGAATCTGGTTTCATAGTTGAGAAGTTGGGTTTGACTAGGACATGATATGAAATGTATTTGCATGAAATAGATATGTCCTTTTGGTTGAAATCCTAGGTTGGTCTAGCTCAAGATGTATTAATATTGTTAAGACATATGATATGTTTATGTATGGTTATGAATTCCTAGATATGTGTTTACCTAGTCATTCGTGGTCATGAGCTTTAGGATTTAATGGAAGACCTTGTCTGAGATTCCTATGATGATGATATCTGAAAATCTAGGGTGTTATAGCTAAACCCTAGTAAAGTTAAAATTGTCTAGTGTGTATAATATAACAATCTGAAATCTATTATGTGATAGTTGGAAATGAAAATCTAGGGTTTTGTTGTTAAATCCTAGTAGTAACATTGTCTAGTGTGAAATGTAACAATCTGAGATCTGTGTGTAATGATTGTTGAGATTGTGAAAATGAAATTCTAAGGTTTTGGAATTAAACCTTAGTCAAAGTAGAAATCTTTGATGAATGTTAACTTGAGATGTGTGAGAGATTTGTTGAAATTTGAATTTTTGGTTGAGATTGATGATTGCTTTAGAAATCTAGGGTTTGCAACTAACCCTAGTAGTGGTTGGTCATGTTATTGACTGTCTGATGGTTGATTGAAAATATAGGGGTTTGGAACTAACCCTAGTGGAAGCTAGTCAAGATAATGACTAAGCTATGATTGACTTTGATTGATCCTTTTGTATGAAATCTAGGATTTGTATGAATCCCTAGTGAGAAGTCTAACATATGTATTTTGAAAGGTTAGATGCTTTGTAGATCTATATTTGTGTAAAGTGTTTCTAGGGTTTGCAAAATGTTAAAGTAACGTATGTCATACCTTTGGAAGAAACATTGAAACCCTAGACGGAATGAAATATTGTTATGACAAGTCCCTAGTAAAGATGTTAACAAGTGTATGTTTCTTGTTCGTAATTAAGGCTAGGTATTTGATAGGTATAGAAATGCTTCCATGATTCTGATATGGCTAACATCATGCTTCTGAAGAATTGGTTGTACTTTCTATTAAAGTTATGCAGGTACACAATCATCAACTTGGTGAAGATGTTCATTGATGTGATAAGCATGATGGGGATGATGATAACTCTGATGAAATGGTTGGAAGCCACGAAAGATTCTCCGATGTAGAAGAGAAGAAGCTAATCTTCCGAACGAAGCATGAATAGAATAGATATCCCTAATATTAAGAGGGAGTCCGGATAAAAAGGTACTTCCTGGTTGAAAGGGAGTGACAAATATGGTTCTCTGCTTCATGTGTCATGCATTAGACCAGGACTAACAACCGTAAGTCTGTGTGAAGGCCATGAACAAGAGAAGGAAACTGGAGAATATGTTGCCGCATGTGAATTAGCCGGGAAGTAGCTTGGTTAAGGAAGCTACTGTTTGACTTATTTGAAGGACCAATGAACCCTACATTGATACATTGTGATAACACAAGTTGTATTCGTTTTTCTGAGGACCTAGTGTTTCATGGGAAGACAAAGCATATCAACTACAAGTATCACTATAAACGAGAGCTAGTACAAAATGGTGTGGTGTAGCTACCGTATATCTCCACTGATGAGCAAGTAGTTGACATATTGACGAAAGCACTTCCAAACAAGAAGCTTGTATACTTAAGGGACAAGCTTGGTTTGGTGTATTTGTCCTCCCTAATTGAGAGGGAGAGATAGACACAACATTCTTGTCTTCACTTGGGAAGAATGAATGGAGGATTGGGTAACCATCTGACATTTGATACTCTTTGAGAACGTGGTAGGGCATTCAAGATAAGTGTAGTCATGGATTGATATTCTTTGAGGGTTGGCTACCCAAGATAAGAATAGTCCAACAGGACGGCATACTCTATGAACACTCGGTGGGGTATGTACCTTGGAGAGACAATGATGATGATGTCTATACATCATTGGTGTCGCCAACATTGTGCTCTGATCTTGTGGAGAGATAGAGTTGTTAGTCAAGGCCTTGCTATGTGACAATGCTATTTATTATGATGCTAGACAGATGGGTTACCAATCCGACTCTTCTTATGAGATCTCTTCAGATTGAAAATAGCTATGTACCTCTTATGAATACGTCCCTAGTTAAGAGGGAGTGTTGAAGAATGTGTAACTAGGATTGGTCTTCATAATTATGAAATGTACTCTTGTATATATAAAATGAAAAAGAAATTATTATTATTATTATTGAGCTTGGGTTTCTTGCCCAAGGAATTTATTTTATAGGTCAAGCACCCATTGAGTGCTTCTAGGGTTTGTCCTAGGTATAGGAGTCATTGTCATATATGAAAGACCCTATGGGCACATTGTAAATTGTAAAAGAAAATTTATTTTGTCTTGAAAATGTCAAAAATACCTCAAAGATCAAGTCGGCCTAATGAGCTATCAAGTCGTTCTGCATGAAGAGCCACATCCACCCTTGAAGGAAGCCTATATATAAGAACTCGTCCTCCATTTGGATCATTCATTCACTCATCTCTCATGTGAAGAAGGAAGCAGAAAAAGGTTGAAAATGGAAATACGAAAAAGAGAAGGACAAGGAAAGTCGAAGTGTCTGGGTCTCTCTACATTCTTCTGGCAACAATTTCTTCTAGGCAACAGAATCTTCTGGGGCAGTGCGAAATCTGTGCAGCAGAATCTTCTGGGGCAATGTGAAATCTAGGTAGCAAAATCTTCTGGGGCAATGCGAAGTCTGAGCAACAGATTCTTTTGGAAGTGCGAAGTTAGGGTTTCTACATTGGGGAAGTCTAAGGTTCGATTTTGGGAGCAAGAAGGGCAAGAAGGCAAGTGAAGGTGTCTTAGGGTTTCCTACTAGCCCTAGGACTCAAAGAAAGGCAAGCGAAGTCAAGGGAAGAGCAGTTAGATGGAGATCGAAGTCTCCTAGAGAAGAAGCAACAGTTGCTGGGCAACAAAATTTCAGATTATTGGGAGGTCGAAGATATTGCAGCTGGAGGCCAAGGAAGACTTGATCTTAGAGGGTATTTGTCTGAGTCTAGGTCATGGTATTCGTCAATTGAAAAATCTGAAAGATAAGAAGAGATTTTCGGGGTTTTCCCCTCAAGAGGAGGGGTTTTGGCCCTGGCTTGTAGCCTATATACTGTGTCACTGTTCTTACTGTCTTGGTAGCTGTATGATGTATTGCACATTGGAATAATAAATATCAAAGATAATAAGTAGAAAGGTAACACAAATAGTTATCAAGTTAAGAGAATTAACATATACATTGCCCTATTGAATTCTCAACACCCCTAGGGGGAAGTAACATTTCCCTGGTCCACCCTTCAATTGATAGGTGTTAGTGTATAATAAGGTCGTAATGGAGGGGAGAAGACATGGTCAAGTGCCATGTTCAAAGGGAGCAGTTGATGGGGGCCTCCACATTCTCAGTGTATAGATATGAGGGGGGAGCATTTGTGGATGCATGAGTTACTGTCTTGGCCTCATTTTTCTACCCCTTGTATTACCGCTCAAGGGTTAGGGCTTGCTCTATATGATTTAGTAGTTTTATCACCCCTTTAAGATGAGTTAGCTTATTGCTCATCAGGGTTGGGACATGCAAGGGTTCCTTTTTGACATAATTCTATATCATGTGCTCAGGAACCAGGTGATGGCCATATGAGGGAGGTAGAGCTCATGCTAGGCTTTTTCCGACATCCTAATCTTTATGTCCCAACCATATTTTGCGTTTTGTTTTTCTTTCCTTTGTTTTATTGTGGCCCTAATATGCTTTTACTTTTTCTTTAGCTGCATCAACCTCCCAAGGCAAAGTTTCTGGGCCTTATTCAAGGTATGTGAACATGTGAGTGCCAAATCCCCAAAAACCAATGACAAGCTGTACCCGGAGATTGGAGGTGAAATATGGGTTTCTTAATGTGGGGTGAAAGGTGTTATGTATGGCATAGGGAAAATGGAACTCGCTATCTCAATCGTGGCTTTCCAAGCCTCTCCTATAACCCATAGGCCCTCAAGGGAGGTCCCATTGGACTAGGGTCAACGATTAAGCCCCTTGGTAAGGGGAGAGAACAAAATTACAGTAAAGGTCTGTCAATCTTCCAGAATCCAGATCACCCTATTATCCATACTAAATGCCCAAAACAAACAAGTATAAGCACTTGATTGCAAAATGATCAAAGTACCTTTTGGACAGCAGCTCACCTTCATCCAAGCATCAATGCCGGATGGTGAGAGGCACATGGCTGATGCAAATGATGGAGGCACATGGCATATCATCTTCTAGTGGTGGCTGGCAGTGGCTGTCTGGCTGTCAAATGTAGGAGAAAAACTTCCTCCTATGGGGTTACCCATTTTGGTGGTTAACACTGTAACAGTGAGCATGGCTCTTCCCTGAATTGCTCTTAGTGTCTTGTATGTGGAAGTTTATTAGTGGTTGGCTTTTGCTGTTTTTCTGGGGTCAAGCTCTATGTAGCTTGCAAGGCTTTTATAGTCTCTGTTGTAGTGCTGGAACTGTGCAAATGCGTTTTTCGGTGCTATTCTATTTTGCTCCCCTTTTTTGTAATATGTTCCCTGCATCTTATTGACCGATAAATTGAAATTTGAAGCATATTTCAAAATGAAAGAGGAAACAAAAAATGAACTACACACATACTCACTTGGTCATAACTATCTTGTAGAATCTGTCAACTGTATATGATAACTGTATGAGTCAAGTAAATTATTAAATTACAATGACAGTGGATACAGAGATGGGACGATTAATTTTATCTGGGCTTTATCGAGTTATAGGATGAAATTTGCAATCAATATTCTCTTGGGAGAGCTATTGAAGAAAAAACAATACTGCACGGCTGCATGTACTCATTCAAAGGAGGATGGACAACTAGCAATTCTGAACTAGATTTGTCAAAACACATAGTTCTTGTATCTTAGATACTGTGTTGCTGGGCTAAGACCAGTGTTTTTAAAACCGGAACCGGTGACCGGACCGGTCCACCTAATGAACCGGTTTACCGACCAGAACCGGTCTAACCGGGACTGGTTTGGTCTAAACGAACCGGTTTTAAAAAAATACATTAAATAATTAATTTTTAATGAAACAAAACTATTTTTAAGATGTAAAACCATGATTCCAAGCCAATAGAGACAAAATATGCAAAGTTTGCTCATTTATATACCATGCAAAGGTGATTATATCAAAATGGCACTGAGTGCAATACATATCATCGACAAAATAGCAAAATACATAAGAAATGAGGCTCTAAATGGCCTATAAAGTCCAAAAACAATGCTGCAAGCTATGAGGCCATTGGCCTACTACAAGTCTACAGTGTACACATGATCAATCATCAAGTCCATCAGCACTACTAGACACAGGATCATCATCAGGAGCTACATAGACATCATCTGGTTCAGAGTCTGAGGATGCCTCAGCCTGATCTGCAACCTCAGTATCAATGCCACCAATGACATCAAGGAGAGTACACAAGAATTTGCTCAACAATAAGCTCAGTTATGTATGATGTACATTACTACATCCAACATTTAGCAGGTAAACCTGGAAGGTAGTACAAGACTCCCCAAGTCTAAAGATATGCAGACTAAGTCTGCAGGGGTCTTCAGTTTCCTTTACAATCAATCAATTCACACATTCATTGCTGCTCTATGACTGCTGCCTACTGCTATTCTCACTGCATCTTCCTTTTGCACTTCCTGCTCCCTCTATGCAACTGTTCACTGCTCCCACTGATCCAACTGTCCACTAACACTGCTGTCACTTGCTTACTCGTAATACCAGGTTACTGCCATCAAGAGGATTACTGTGTCATTGCCACTTTCACTGTCCATACTACAGATCTGAAACACTGTAATATCGTAGGCAGATAATCCTTCGAATTTGAGAGCAGAAACTAGCATTTCACAATCCAATTTTAACATTTGCTGAGGAACCAAGCTAAGGCCAAGAGGTAAAAACTAACCAGCATAACAGCTGACCAGGTATTCAAAAATGTTAACTATGGTAAAACCTGCTTTGCATGCACCTAGATCCCCAAGCACTTAGCTGTCCAACCATAGCAGCTGTTATCAACAATGCGGAGTATAAATACTCTCAAGTAACAAGAAAAGAATATTGGGAACAATATTTACCTGTGACAATGTGAAAATAATATTTATGCTTGCTGCGAAGACGACATAGTTATCAGAGTAAAACACTACTTAACATATATACTATACGACAGGTGGCACTGAACTAATTTTATGCATTACATAATTTCAATGGATCGACGGAATTTATCTTGCTTCCCTTGAGCACACCTCATCAATCTCAGCTTCATGAAGAAAGATGGTTTCTACAGTAAGCACAGAATTCACAGAGCTGAGTTCCAATATTCATCCATCTCAACCAGGTGTCAGGTACTGACCCCTACTTTAAGAATGCCACAACACAATCCTCAAAAATGCTGCTTCACAGAACAACTTAACTACTAACAAGAAGATAAACAGAATAAGGAAAAATAGTAAGGCACAAACTAAGATCAATGTTCATTCGCCTAATAAGAAGGGCATCAATACAGCTTTCTTGTGTGGCGGTAAGTAACACCATATAAAGGTAAATAGGCAATATCGAAGTCAAGACATGCAATATATTCACTGCTGCAATTATGTGGTTTGAAGACTAGCACATAGCTAAAAGTATTCCCACCAACTAGCAATGATCCTGTTGGGTACATTTAATAGAAACATGTAATATAAGACAATAATGAATGGAACTTTATTCCAGAATCCAAATTTCATGTGGAACTGAGAGGAATTTGTGTGTAATACAATGACTGTATCTTCAGAACAACCCACCCTACACAACATTATTTCTGGGTGTCCAAACAAAAGCATGCATAAACTAAATCACATAGGTGTATGCATCAAAGTTTTAAAAACCGTTTAGATAAGTCACAGGTCACAAGTTGTGCCTAAAACCGGCCGGTTTAGGACAAAACCGGCCGGTTTTGTCCTAAACCGGCCGGTTTTTACCGGTTAGGTCAAAAAATCGGGCAAGTGATGGGTTAAACCGGGTTTTTAGGCCGGTTCCGACCGGCCAGCTAGCTAACCGGCCGGTTTGACCGGTTACCGGTTTTTCAAAACGGTTTTTAAAACTATGGCTAAGACCTGACTGGTACCTTCCATCTGACTGAGAGGTTTTCCCCTCTAAATATGCAAAATTATTAAATAAAACAAGAAAAAATGGAGAAGAGAAGAATAATAAAAAAGACCTACAAAAGGCCTCTTCCAATGTAAGTTTAAAAGAGATGAATGCCAATATTTATAAATGAGGAGCAGAATTCAGCAGTAAACATGCAGCAAAAAAAATAATCAAACTGGAGACCAAAACATTTAAGTGATAAAGCTTGTATGCTTTCATCCAGCTTAGGAATTCTCCCTTGAAAGTTCCAGCATCATTGTTGAAGTATGGATGGTTGAAGAAGTCATTACTTAACCATTTTATGTGAAGGAGAGGTCATTTTTGAATGACATTGTATTAGATATGTAGCTTTTATCAACTTGTATCATATTGAGTATAATTCATTAGTGTTGTGTATCACCTAGTTCATGCCATGGATAATGCTCGTCTATTAATCTTTCATGGTTCCTACTTCTAACTTTTGCCATATTAGTGCAGCGCACGACCACGTTCCTGTGAAATCTGTGCAACCATTTTAAAAAGGGTCATTAGAAAAACATGTTGTACATGATCTGGTGGTAGTTTATTTATTGTACTCGGACAAGTTCTCTTCCTGCTTGGGTGGGAGATGGCATAAGGTAGGGTGGTGTAGTTGGTAGAAATCTTCAAGGATAATGCATTACATATATGACTAGAAAAGAATGTCTGTTAGTGTTCTTATCTTCCATAAATGAATATTGCCTTTATCAGTGAATATAATCGTTTTATATAATCTGGGAAGCTGTGGATCACAGCCATTTATAATTAGGAAATTAGTTCAGAGGTAAATGTTTGAAAGCAATTTTGGAAAAAAAATTGTGCGAACAGGAAAACATGTTGGAAGAATGGTGTGGTAGTTTTTTCTGACTTTATATGAATTTTCAATTGACAGATGACAGGTTTTTCCCAGGAAAACACTTGTGAGAGAAACATTTTGAAGTCTGGATAGCTTCTTAGGCTGATTAATTAGATACAGTGTTACAATAATATTCTGTTTCAATCTATTTGTAGAGATTGTAATCATCTTCACTTGTTTTGACATGCTATCATCCTTTATCAGTTATTATTTCCAATTTGGGTCAGAACTTGTTTAAGGTTAAGAAAATCTCAAATGTGCTTTGCCAGAATACTAGAATAGCTTTGAGGGTCCTTATGTTTTCTTTTCCATGCATGCTGGAGAAACTACAGACAAATCCATGCATATTAGATTCACTCCAAGATTTACAAGATCCATAGAGCAACATTCTCTGTATATAATCTGAGTGTGTATGTACACCCCTCAAATTTTCCAAATTCATTAATCCCATTGAGAAAGATAACTTACTTTATGCTTATCTAGTGATCTTGGTTGTTGAGACTGCCTTCAAGAATCATTGTATATGTTTTATCTATTTGGGTGAAATGTGTTGTACGTCTTTTAATACCATTTTTTGTATTTGCTAGTACCTGTGAGATTTAATGTTTGGCTTTCTGTTTGAACTTTCAGGCTGTCAAAGACTTAACTAAAGCTCTTGAATTTGACCCGAATTCATCTGACATCCTACATGAAAGGGGTAAATTGCTTCTTCTTTCAAACAATATGCACTTGATTGATAGAAAAACTGCTTTAAAAAAGAATCCAGTTTCCTGGTCAAATGTTGATACGTTTTTAGCTTGTTTGTGCATGGAAGGGCAAAATACATGTGTTTGTTTTTTCCTTTCTTGTTCATCGTGCCTTTCTTTAATATTTGATTTTGGATGCTATTTATGGAGAACTAGATTTTTTGTCTTTTTTCTTTTTTGGAATGGGTAGATGGTTTAAGGATGACGTGGTCTTTCAGATTTACGTATTGATTCCTTAATTATTAATCTTTGACAGTTGGCTCTAGACTTGACTTCCTTTTTCTGTACAACCATACCTAATACAAATGTAGATTGTTTATTCAAAATATTCTTGTCAATATCTGTAATTTTAGTTCACTTAAAACAGCACTGGCAGGCTAAATGTTTATGTATTGAAAGATAATTTCCCTGCTTTTTGCGGTAATATAGAGTGACGCAGTTAACTAATTGGATTTGTATGGCTCAGCTATGGAAATGAGGTTCTTTCCGATCCCCTGGAAAAATAAAGCAGCACTAGCTATGTAACAAATAAAATATATAAATAATATAAATATAATGTAAATGATAATAATCATAATTAATTATTAGTTAAGTAGTAATTAGGTTGAAGAGGCATGTCTAATAAGACATGACTCTTCATGAAGAGACACTTGCTTGGTATATAAGCAAGCCTCTCGTTCTCATTGTAATTCATCATCATTCTTATTTTTATTCACATATTTAATATAATATTTATATCTTTAATGGATAATTTGATATTCCAAGTCTTTTGGAGTAATTAATCTTAAGAAGGAACTTTGTTCGCTTCATGTGGTATCAGAGTCACGTTGGCTGATCACCAGGCCTTTGGCTATCAACCTATCATCAACTTCGTTGCTGTCATAATTGAAGCAAGTTTTACATTTTACATTTTACGTGGAGAACATTAACCGAGGTTTTAGAAACAACCCATGGTAATAGCCCATGGTATTTTATAAGTTAAAGAGAAAACAGGGATACAAAAGCTCTTACGTGAAAGGTAAATATTACTTTTTACTTAAAAAGTATTGTGAACATCGTGACCGTGTCATATGAAAAGACGTGACCTTTATATTAAGTGGGGTGACATTAAAAAGTTATCAAGGGAGTAATTAAGTATATAAAAAAGGGACCAATTTATTATTAAAAAAAAAGTGAAACTATTATTATTTTAAGATAATAAAGTTATTTTGAAAAGGGGTCTTAATATAAAGAAATACATACATATATAGAGGGCAACAATATAAAGGAGTATTTTTTTTTAATAAAAGGGTATTCAAGTTTTTAACAATCCACATTAAGGAAGAATATTGGAAATATATATATATGTATAAAGGGTATTCAAGTTTTTAACAATTCACATTAAGGGAGAATATTGGAAATATATATATATATATATATATATATATATATATATATATATAATATGTATATATATAAATGGAGATAAAATAAGTTATTAAAAAAAAATTCCATGCAAAGTTAAAATGATGAAGGAAGAAAGGTTTTCCTATAATGATCTTTCAGTTACAGATCATAGAGTAATTACATTAAAATGAAATATCCAAGGAAGAGAAGTTAATGTTGCCATCAACCCAAACAATGATAAAAATTATATCAACATCAACTTGGCAAATCAACTATTAATTCCAGAGCTAAGCGTTAGTGTAAAGAAAAATATTTTTGACCAAAACAAGTATAAAATTAGTGATCTACAAATGATAATAGGTCATTATGACTACATATCTCAATTTCATGTTGTAAGGACGGATAGAAACACTGACATCATACGCGGTCAACCTTGGTTTAAGGATTTGGGTACATTCATGTTAAACATAAAGAAACAAGTTTTGACGTTTCCTTATAAAGGGAAGATGGTTATGTTTCGAGACATAACAAGTAAATCAAAATCAATAAAATCTTCATTAGAAGACCTTAAGGATATCTTAGATTTGATGTTTCAAGATAACGAAAAAACTATATCAAAGAAGCAAAAAGAGCTTGAAGAAGTCATCTGCAACATAGACAAAGAAATTTTGCGCCTAAGAGATCACCGAGAAAAGCTACTCGAACAAGTCAAGAAAGCTAAAGCATCAAAGAAGGAACTCAAGGAGCACTTATCAGAACAAGAAGAGGAAACTTTGCGTTTAAAGAATCTCAATAAAAATTCATTAGAACAAATTAGAGATCTAAAAGATGAAAATTTTAAAATTCAAAACACTGAAAATAAGGTTGATGAATCAAAAACCAAAGAACTTTTACGTATGAGAAACCATAATCAAAGTCTGCTCAATCAAACTAAGAAACTTAAGGAGGATAAGAAAGCATTAAAAGATAAGTTGGAACAAGTCACTCAAGAAGAAGTATCAAAATCACCAATTACAACAATTTAAGTTGAAAATAAGGGAACGAATACCGATCCAGTGAATATGACAACTGAAGAAGACAAATCAGTTGAAGAAACGACACACTTAGATGTTGCAGTTCAGACAATGGAAATCCCAAGTGAATGTTTCATAACCAATTCAACAACATCTTCACCAAAAGAAAATCTAAAAACTTTATATCAGCATCCGAATCACGAGAGTAGACAAATCAACCAAGCTACGTATCAGTACCATTCAAACCAAAGACAACACATTAATGTTTCAGAGAATAATGACGTAACATCCATCCAGTCTTACACTGACAAGTCGTTACAAAATTCCATTGATCAGAATACTATACATAAAATTAATCTGGGATGGTCTGATCCCTTCTTAGTGCGACAATTCTGTTTGTCACTAAGAAGATCATATCAGCTTGTATCGACAAAGATCACTGTTCCAAGAGAGAAAGACTTTCAAAGCCGAAAAAGAGATCAAGCCTTTTTTCATCAACAAGCTTTGAGGACAAAGCTCTTTGAGGAAGGAGGCAATGTAACAAATAAAATATATAAATAATATAAATATGATGTAAATGATAATAATCATAATTAATTATTAGTTAAGTAGTAATTAGGTTGAAGAGGCATGTCTAATAAGACATGACTCTTCATGAAGAGACACTTGCTTGATATATAAGCAAGCCTCTTGTTCTCATTGTAATTCATAATCATTCTTATTCTTATTCACATATTTAATATAATATTTATATCCTTAATGGATAATTTGATATTCCAAGTCTTTTGGAGTAATTAATCTTAAGAAGGAACTTTGTTCGCTTCAAGCTACTGGCATTCAAGTCAGGCAAAATTGGTAAGAACATTAAAGAGCAATTGTATACACTCTGATCCATAACCCAATGGGTGAAGTGAAATTTCCTAATGGCACTAATATTGGATTTCTATTTAAAACCAACAGTATGCCTTGGGGTGATTATTCTGGCCTAGATCCGTTATTAAATATTCAATAGAATAAGAGTTAGGAAATCATTCTCTGAACATTCATACGTAGGGCATTAATACTTTTAGCCAAGTAATAGAACACGGCCCATAGGGTTGCTATGTCCATATCTTGCCTGTCAGACACGACATGCTCTGATATTTCTCAGACACATGTTTGGAGTTGCATGAAATGCTCTACATCTGAAAGTCTATGGTAACTCTCATACTTGATTACATGATGCAAAAATCCAAAATTAGCGTTTATAGATGAGGCCGTACATCGAAGGTTCTAAAATCAGCCTTTCTACATGAGGCTACATGTACTAAAACTGAAATAAAACGTGAGCTAAAGACAATTATTGACTACATATCAGTAATCATAATAATCCACATCTTCATCAACAAAAATAGAACGAGATGCTTGTTCAGCAGAAGCGACGACTCTAGTTGTACTTCAGGTGCCACTTGCATCACCACTAATATCAAGAGCAACAATAGAGAACTCTTAGTCTAAACATTCTGCTTTGGCAGTCCAATCTTTATGAGGTCCACTTCTATATTCTTCACCCTTACGAGACACAAGGTATAGGTTGAATGAACATATACAATCTTCTTAGCCTTCTGTGATCCCAACCTATTGCGCTTCACAGAGCATTTAAGTTTTTAAGGAAACTAGCTTAAAGTAAAATAAAATTTACGAAAAATCTTTAAATAAGTGCTATAGGGCCATAGAAGGGATCCACGACCTTCTTGGCTGCTTAAGTGTGGGCCTAAACTGACTACTTAACTCCCTGAAACACTGCGGTTTTCGGATGAAACAACACCGGCTGTACCATATGGTGTTTCATAATAGTGAAATGTTGTACGGTACAGATGGTGGTGTTTCGGGGATGTTTTGGCATTTCTGTACATTTCTGTTACCAGTACACTGTCCAGGGAGGCATTTCGTGCAACATAGGTTCATACATAGGTAAACAATGTATTTAGATAAGTGATAGAACACGGTCCCTAGGGGTGCTGTGACCTTCTCCTGCATGTTGCATGTGACAAGTTAGGACACATGTCAGTCGTGTTTGGCATGTGTCCTGATTGTAGAAAATCCACGAAATTCTGATCTGCTACTACGAACAATCTGAAATATAATTGTTAATTTTAGGTGTGTTCTATGCTTAGAGCAATTTATTTCAATTTTCACAGTTAGCTCAATATCTTTTCCAGATTAGCAATCACATCAACATTAAAGTAAATTGCAGATAGAAAATAAACATAGATCGCATAAGACAAGCCAAGACAAGAGGACACAAGATGTGGCACTAGCCAGGGACAAACCCCAATGTGGGGAAACCCTTGATCAATTCTTCTTATATGTTCTTCAATAGTTCAACAAAGAGAGAGATATAGTACATATACAACAGAAGTCAACACTTTGACTTATCTGAGTATAGATCATCTCTAAGTAGATGATACATGAGGTAGCTGAACTTAGTTGAAGACATGCTGCTTCCACTGATTCTCCCAGGTGACTCCAACACCATGCATTGTGCTGCACCTCGTCATCATGCTCCACCTCACTGTGCTGCACCATGCTGCACCCATCATCACTTTGTTGGACCTCATTACCATAGTGATGCACCTTATGCTGCACCTTCCTATACTGCAACATCTTGCTGCACTCACCAGCGCTGCCTCATACTGTACCTCACTGCTTGCCACCATGTGCTTGCGGTACCTTGCTTACCGTACTGCTGTCGCATCACAGTTCCTGTCCCAATTGTGCCATGCCATAGCTGCTGTCCCAATTGTATTGCTGCTGTCTTATCACAGCTGCTGTCCCAATTGTGCCATGCCGTAGCTGCTATCCCAATTGTATTGCTGCTGTCTTATCATAGCTGCTGTACCATGCCATCATTGTAACATTGTTGTACATTCCTAAACTGCATCACCATGTTGTTTAGATGATTTTCTATTTGCTGCATTGGTGGGCAGTCTTTAGGTGAGGCCATCAACAGTGCTACCTATTGGCATGCTGCTTCAACTCTGTTTGTTAGAGCACACTGCTGTATCCTCCATGTTATCCCACAGTCAACCCCATAAGGACTGCGGCCAGCTTCATGACCAACAGTTAGGGTGAGACTAGATACTTATTGACTGCGGCTAGGGATCTTTAGAACAACAACATAGGACCTGTGTTTAGGCCAATGTTTTCAACATTGGCCGGCTTGGAACCGACTCGGCCGAGTTGGTCTGAGCCAGACCCCAAATTTTTGACTCGGCCTAGGAAACGGTTCAGCCGACTGGGTTAATACCGAGCTGGCTGAGGTTGTCTAACACCCTCGGCCGAGTCCACATTAACTCGGTCGAGTTGGAATAGCGGCCTGTTAACCACGATAAACAACGATTTTTTTTAAATTGTTCTTTTGGGGGACTCTGAGCCAGATTGTATTTTGTCTATTTTGTCTTTGGGGTCCATTCCCCTCTCCTAAACCCTATTTAACCCATCCAACCCCTCTCATTTCCTCACAACCATCTCATGCATTTGAGTGAGAATTTCACTGAGAGTTTATGAGGAGTTGTTGAGTTTTTTTTGGAGCAGCAGTGAGGAGTCTTGGGCAAGCATTGTAGCTGGAGTGAGGAGCTTCTTGGGCAGCCATTTGGAGCAACATTTGCCATTGAGGAGTTGGTTTCTTGGAGCAACCTTGAGGAGGCAGTTTGTGCCTGGAGGTATTTTTTTTCACTTGTAAAAATTTGTTTTTGCTTATTAAATTTTATGTGCAAATCTAGAAATTGAAAAGAGTTTTTTTTGTGAAAGAAATGAACATTGAATCAATGCTTTTTTTGTTTGTTTTCATTTTCAGATTTTTTTCTTTCATTTCCAAGTCAAAAAATGGCACCTAGAGTGAAAGACGCTGCTTGGGCATATGTTGAAATGGTTGATAGTCAAATGCAGTGCAAATTATACCATAGGAAAATTAAGGAAGGTTCTGGGGGCATTAATAGGTTGAAACAACACTTGGCGGGGATTAGAGGCCAAATTACTCCGTGTACCTCACCAAAAATTGGGGAGATTAGGAAGGATTTGTTAGCCAACTTTGAGAAGTTTAAAGAAGATAAGACTAGGCAAAAGGAGTTAGAGGTTGAAATTGGGAGGAAGAGGAATATACAAAAAATGCTAGCTACCAACCCCCATTTTGATTTTGAGGGTTCTTCCTCTATCCCTTGTACTGATGCATCCAACCCTTTTTGATATGTTCCTCCCTCTTTTGAGCGTATTCAAGAAAAGGGAAAGGCTAAAATGAAAAAGGGTGTTATGAATATCAAAAGTTATTTCGCTCCCTCCTCTCCATCAGATGCACATGGTCCTCAAGCTAGTAGAAGTCATATAGAACCCACTTTAGATGACCATTAGAAGAAAGAATTGAGGGAGACTGCTTGTGATTTACATAGCTAGATGGTGGTATGATGCTGATTTCCCCTTCAATGCTTCCTATTCATCATGTTTGATGCCATACATGCTGTTGGAAAAGGCTTCAAAGGCCCTACTATGCATGAGCTAAGGGGGTATCGTTTGCAGAAAGAAATTTCCTCCATTAATGAGTATTTGAAAGATTTCAAGGACTCATGGGCAAGAATAGGATGTACCATCATGTCAGATGGATGGACTGATCAAAGAAACCGTACCATCATAAACTTTCTTATCTTCTACCCATAGGGAACCATGTTTCTAAAATCAGTTGATGCATCTGATAAGGTAAAAGATGGACAATTGTTGTTTTAGCTATTGGATGAGGCTATTGAAGAGCTGGGGGTGGCTAATGTTGTTCAAGTTATCATGGATAATGCCTCGAACTATGTTTTCGCTGGTAAACTGTTAGAGGAAAAACAATGAACCATCTCTTGGACCCCATGTGCTGCACATTGCATAGACCTCATGCTTGAGGATATTGACAAATTAGATTGGGTCAAAAACACTGTAGATCATGCCAAAAGCATAACAAAATTTATCTACAATCATTCATGGATTTTGAGCCTGGTGAGGAAACACACAGGGGGCAGGAATATTATTAGGCCTGCCATTGCTAGATTTGCTACTCATTTTTTGACATTGCAATCTATGCTTTCACAGCATAGAAACTTGCAAAAGATATTTTCCAGTGAAGAATGGAATCAAAGCCAGTGGTCTTACAAACTGGAAGGCAATGAATTGAAAAAGAAAGTTAATGAAGAAATATTTTGGAGAAAGGCAGCAAAGATTATGAAGCTTGTTGAGCCATTAGTTAAGGTGTTGCGGTTGGTGGATGGGGAAAGATTGGCTATGAGCTTCATTTATAAGGCTATGGATCAAACAAAGGAGCAAATAAAGAGGGCATACAAGGATAAAGTGGCTAAGTATGGGCCCATTTGGGCAATCATTGATGAAAGATGGAACAATCAACTCCATCGCCCTATACATGCAGTTGGGTATTTTTTGAACCTACGGTATCATTATAAAGCTAAGGCGACAGGAGCTTTGAGGGGGGAGGTTAGAGATGGATTGATTGATTGCATTGATCGCATGATCCCATTGGAGTGTGATCAGCTGGAGATACACCGACAGGTCACAACCTTCAGCACTGCCACAGGTAATTTTGGGAAGAACCTAACAAAGATTGCAAGGGAAGCAAATGAGCCAGGTAAACAAAAATTTCAATTTTCAAATTCTTAATACTTATTTTGTTAAATCGTTTATAATTTGAAAGTTGGATATAATTTGTAATTTTGTTGAGCTAACTCATTACACTCCTATGTTTTTCGCAGCACAATGGTGTGAGGCTTTTGGTAGCCATTGTCCTGATTTGCAGAAGTTTGCAATTCGTATTTTGAGTCAAACTTGCAGTGCTACTGGGTGTGAGCGCAATTGGTTTGCCTTTGAGAGGATTCACACAAAGAAGAGAAACCTTTTGGATAAAAAAAGGTTAAATGATCTAGTATATGTCCAATACAACCTCCGGCTCAGGCGCAACCAATTGCTAAACAAAAGACCTAATTCAGATCCCATTGTGTTGGAAGACATTGATCCAACATTAGATTGGGTAGTGGAGAGTCATCCAGTAGAGTTTGGTTTTGATGAGCATATGGATTATGAATTACAGACGATAGCATCACTCGAACATAATGTTCAGTTGAATGTAGATCCTGATCCACTTGTACCAGCCTTAGCCTCAGAGCCAGCAAGTCCTCCAGTTGCAGGCGCTTCCTCAGCTCAGTGACGACAAAAGCGCATATCTCGTCTATCTCAGCTTGCAGCTGCTGCACAACCTACTAGTGCTACCACTTCTACAGTTGCAGTTGGAGATGATGATGAGGAGGAGCCATGGGGCCCCTTGTCTGACTCTAATCCAGAGATTGATCCACATGATCTCAACTCCTCTAGCAATAGCTAGTATTATTGGTCACAGTTTACTTTTGTTGTAGAGGCCATTTCTAGCCTCCTTGGTTATGTGTTTTTGTTTTGATCTCTATATCATGATCATGTATGTATTGGACAATGCACTGGGTGCCATTTTGATATAATGGATATATTCGAGCCTACTTTGATCATATGTTGTCTTCTATCTATATTCTAATGCTGTGTGTTTGGAAACAGGAATGAAAATCTTTAATATTATGTTTTTTTATAAAATAAATAAATATTTAATGTATTTTTTACAACGACCAAGTCATTGAAATTGAGCCGACCGAGTCGAAGTCGGAGTCAGAGTCGACCCTCGGCCAAGTCAGAGTTTTAAAACATTGAGAGATAGTACATATACAACAGAAGTCAACACTTTTACTTATCTAAGTAAGAGCATAGATCATCTCTAAGTAGATGTTACATGAGGTAGCTGAACTTAGTTGAAGACATGCTGCTTCAATTGATTCTTGCAGGTGACTCTGTCACCATGCACAAGACACCTCTACGTAGCCCTAAAACAGTTTGCCCTACCTCGGCCTCCCTTACAACAATTCGACTCTCCAAAAGACCCAAGACTTGCTGCGGCTAAGACCTTTTGTTTGACTGCGGTTAGGGCACCCTATAGACAGCTTAGGATCACCCTTGGGACAACATATAAATCTCTTCCCTGACTGCGGTTTGATTTCATTAGGGCAACTTATAGGTGTCTGCAATTATGGATCTTTCTTTCACTGCGTCTAGGGTTAGATCTCCCCTCTAGGATTGCGGCTAGGGTTTGTTAAGGCCTCCTCCATAGCTATGTTAAATGTCTTCCATGACAAAGGTAAGGGCTCCTTTAGGTCAACGTATAGATCTCTTCCATAACTTCGCTGGCTTGTCTTCTTTGCTGCAGCTAGGGCAACCTCCTTTCCTCCAATGTCTAGGGCTTCCTCTCCTAGATTCCTGATTTCTGTTCCACTAAAAATCCAAAGCGAGTGGAGAGAAATCAAGAGAGAAGTCCGTGTGTGAAAAGACTCTCAAGTCATCTCCTTTTATACTAAAACGTTGAGCACATGTGGGTGATATTTAGTTGCTGACCAACCTTGACGAATTGTCTTATAACAGAAATAAATTCATAACTCCATGAATACTTATTTGAATCAGATGATCGTTAGATCAATCCTACACCTCTCAATGCGAGGGATCCAAGAAAAATATCAGCTGTCATATATAAGATAAACCACATGGAGTTTGGCTCTAGTTGCCAATTTTAACAATAATTTCTTTTCATTTAAGCACATAATTTCTCTACCAAACCTTGCAGCAGAATAGGAATAGAAGTAAACAATCACAATAAGACACTATTTTTTTTAGGGAACCCCACCGGGAAGAGCCTCTGCTTGATTGAAAATTTTAATGAAGAAATTAGAGCAATATATCTTATACAAATACAACTTGTTTTAATTTGAAATCAATATGATTTATTTGCTAGTACAAAGCTTGAACCTATCTGCAAGATCCCTGTTTTGCTTGCCTCCTTCAATACTTGCACAAGCTCCTCTTCTGCATTCTTTCTCTCACAAGCTCCACACTTAAACCTGTGCAACGTTCTCACAAACCCATGAGCTCTATTATCTTGTCTCACCAACTCGTGCTCACAAGACAATGATGAAATGGTGCCTTCGTTCCTCCTTATAAACACTCTGATTAGGCTATTACTGGCAAGTTCTATTTGAATAAAATCGAACTTTTGATTGACTAGTTAACAAAAGCTCAATGGTTGTGTTAAATTGTCCTTCCTATAATTTAGGAGCTTGACTCAATCAACTCATTCTTTACCCAAAATAACTCGCACTAGAAGACAATAAACTCGACCTTCTGCTAATTAGCTCTAGTCAACTTCTTCTTGCACTCCTAACTTTTAGGAATTTGCCCTGAATTTTAGGAACTCATACTACATTTTAGGGATTAGCTTCTAACTGATAGGAACTTGTGCATGCTCAAGGAGAAACTCGTTGTGGTTCCTTTGATTAAGACACAAATCAAGGAACCCTTTCTCGCTAACATTTTCAACACTGAAACAGGACGTACCCTAAACATCTATGAAAATAAGACACATACCAAGCACGTGTTGGACATGTGCCCTAGAGGTGTCCCACATGTGTTGTGTAAAAATGAGACATGTGGGTCTCTAGAAAGCGATTTGTCACTTCTATTTTGTCATTTTCATTTGCAGGAAGGAGCTCTGAGGTCTATTGCTGTTCAGTTGAAGGGTAAATTTGATATTTTAAGGGCTTCCAAGTGCTTTCTAAATAGATATGCATACCAAATTTCTTCCTTTTTCCAATAGTAGTGTTTTTTTAAGTGCATTCCACAGAATTCTTGGCTCAATCTGTAAGGGCAACTGGTAAGGGTCAATGGTAAGGTAGGAATGCAACTGTTGGTGTTGCCGGCCCCCCTCCCCCTTAAAAGTTCATCTCTCTTCTAGTGTTCCATCTGTTGCAAGTGCAGCTTCCAATGCTGAAAAATCCTTTGGTGTAGCAAGATAATATGATCAATAAAGGAAATATCTACTGTGGAAGTATGTAACAAGACAGTGGGGGCCCAGGACCAAGTTAGGTGTGGGAGGAATGCTCTTTGGACATGTAATCTTTGCAACGTCTAGTATAAGAGCACCTACTATCGAGTAAAGGGCCATCTGTTGGCCCTTGAATGTGCACTTAGAGCATATAAAGCAGTGAGTGCATCCAAAAGGAAAGAAATTGAAAACGAGGACAATATTGTCTTGGAGAAGGTGGCAACAACAAGTAGTAAAAACAAAAATACAGATCCTCTTCCATTCTTGAGGAAGTCATCTAGCGGATCTGGGAGTGGGACTACAATTTATCTAGCAAGAAATAGGTCAACTCCAAGTGGTGGTTCAGTAAACAAGATATTTCAACAAGAGAGGTAAGAAGAGGTTGACCTTAGTACTTACTATTGGGGTTTTTTTCCCTATAACTTAATTGCATTTAATGTTGCAAACTCTTTGTTTATTGAGATGTGTTGAGCTTTAGTTGAATGAAGTCCCGCTAGGTATGTGCCTCCTAGTGTAGATAAGGTTAGAATCACATTGTTGGTTAACGCAAAGAAGTAGGTGGATAAAATCCTAGAGCCTATAAAATCATTATGGCCCTCATTTAGTGTTAGTATTGTTTTTGGTGGTTGGGCGATTATAGCATGCCATCCGCTCATCAATTTCATGGTCTCTTCCCTCAATGGACTGGTCTTCTTGAAAGCGGTAGGTGTTCTTGGAAAATACAAGGATGCATGATATATGGGTGAGTTGTTCATTAAAGTTTTATAAAATGTAGGTGTTGATTCTTTTGTGCAAATTATTATGGATAACACACTTTGCAAGGTTTTTGGCATAATTGTGGAGGCTAAATTTAACGAACAAAGTTCGTATACGCCGCAGAGTAATCTTCAAAACACATGGAAGACGTAAACATTCATAGTAGGACAAGTAATTGTATATTAAATATTGTATAAGAATTGATATGAGTTGATTATAATGAGGGTGAGGGCCTGCTTATATACCTTAGGCATGTACCTTCACCAACGATTATGTACTTTATGGACACACCTTCAGTATTACAAAGCATCAATGCAAAATAATGGAGAACTTTTGCGTCTAAAAGACCATAGTCAAAAACTATTGGCAAAGGTGAAAACAACCAAAGATGCAAAGAAAAAAGTAAAAGAAAACACCTACAGACATCGTTCTTGCAAGTCATTACCATCCACACGACCATCCTCACTGTTATTTGCACTGTTCCATTGCAGCCCAAGGTGGCCAATTCTTTGAAACGCGAAAATTCAACGACCAACGAAATTGCAAACACTGCCATTTAATAGTTCAGATTGCCATAGCTCTGCAATCAATTTCGCTTGCCGAACTATCTACGCCATACCACTGCTCGGAAGGTTACCATATTTTGGCTATATTCCTACCACCACAATCATCTAACAACGCATCTCATACTTGAAGTCGATTCATTCGATAATTGAAACTGCTTATAGTTCGTACTCTAATTAATCTTGATTGTGAATAAACATAAGGTCACATCTCAATTTGATTGCCATCACGTCTTTTAAATTTTGAGAGAAGTATTATATTTTTAAAAGATATTAAAGGTCTGGTCTCTTCGATTTAGAGCATTATAACTCTCAAAGGAAAAAGGTATATTAAAAAGTATACTTCAAAGAAAAGAAAAAAAAAGGGGGTGAAAAGTTATAAAAGGGATACTTTTTAAAAGTTCCCTAAGTTCCAAAGTACAAAGTTACAAAAGAAAGGTATTATTACTTTTATAATAAAAAAAAGAAAAAAAAAAAAGAAAGATATTTTTATATCACCAGAAGGAAAAAGTATTTAAAAAAAGAGAGAAAAAGAAATTAAAATTTTTGAAGGTTTATAAAAAAATAATAATATTTTATTATAGAGGTTGGGAAATGGTTACCTTCAAAACCATAATATTATCTCGAAAAAGGCAATATGGAGTCAAATTATTGAAGAAAAAGGAATGGACTTTAATCCAGAAAAAAGGAAGGAAAATTTTCCTATAAAGGTTTTCGATCCCAGATTACAATTTAATTGCATTAAAAGGGAACATCCAAGGGAAAAAAGTTAATATTGTTATCAATACAAACGCCGACGAAAATTACATAAATATTAATCTGGCGAATCAACTACTAATTTCAGATGCCAATGTAGGTGAAACAATAGATATTTTTGGAAAAAAATATGAAATGAATGATTTAGAAATGACAGTAGATCATTATGAGTATATATCTCAATTTTGTGTTGTAACTTGTAACTGTATATGACAGAGAGGTTGACATAGTTCTTGGTCGACCTTGGTTTAAAGAATTGGGTACGTTCATGTTAAACATAGAGGAATTTGTTTTGGTGTTTTGTCATAAGGGAAATACGATCACATTCCGAGACATGACAATGAAGTCAGAATCAATAATGCCCATATGAGAAGACTTTAAAGATGTTATGAAATTGATGCCCCAAATGAATCAAAACACAATATTAGAAAAACAAAAATATTTGAGGAGGTCATATCCAATAAAAATAAAGAAAATTCTCGTTTAAAAGATCATATTCATAAACTACTTACACAAGTCAAAAAGTGTAAAACTAAGAAGCACAAGTTAGAACAAGAAAATGAAAGCTCTAACAAGAAGCTCAACGAAAGTCTATCAGAGAAAGAAGCAGAAAATTTATGCTTAAAGGACCTTAATGAAGAATTATTAAACAAATCAAGTGTTTAAGAGATGAGAAGCTTGAGTGCCAAAACAAGGTTGAATCGGAAGATGAGGAAGTCATACATCTCAAAAATAATAATCAGAGTCTACTCACTCAAATTAAGAAACTTAAAAATGATAAGAAATCATTGTACAACAAAATAGAATAATTTATCACGAAAGAAGTGTTGAAGTCTTCAGTCCAAGTTGAAGAGAAAGGAATAAATGCTGATCTAGTGAATATTACAACTCAAGAAGTAGACAAGCTAGTTGAAGAAAAGACACTCAGATGTTGCAGTTCAAACTTCAGATGGTGAACATTACAAGTGAAGGTTTTGTAATCAACTCAATAACATCGTCACCTGAAGTAAATCATAATATTGCCATACACATGGTAAAGGAAAGACAAACCAAAATAACTCCTTATCTACATCCGAATCACAAGAATAGACATCTTAATCAATCTACGAATCTGTATCACTTAGAACATAAACAACGAACTTATGTACCAAAGAATGCTGAAGTTTGCACAATTCAGTCCGATGATTACAGTTCGTTACAAATTTCAAGTGATCAAAAGATTCCATAGAAGATTGTTTTAGGATGGTCAAATCCCTCTCAGTTCGACAATTTTGTTTATCACTTAGAGGATCATATCGTTTTGTATCAACGAAGATGACAGTTTCGAGACGAGAAGACATTCGAAACAGAAAAAGAGATCAAGCCTTCTCATCAATAAGCTTTGATGACAACACTTTTTGAAGAGGAAGACAATGTTATGCATAATATATATATATATATATAAATAAATATAAGAATAATAATAAAATAATGTAAATAATGATTAATGATTAATTAACAAGTAGTTAATAATGAAGAGGCATGTCTCTAAGGACATGACCATACGTGAAAATTTACCTGCCTAGGGTATATAAGCATCCCCTCAACCTCATTTGTAATCATCTCACTTGTATTCAAATGTGTTTATATAATATTATTGTCATATCATGGATATTTATATATTTCAGATCTTTTGAAGTAGTTCGATGCGTATATGAACTTTGTTCGTTACATTGGTATCAGAGCGTATGCGAACTTTGTTTGTTATAGAGAGAAAAGGGGCAGGATGCCCGGCTGGACTTCTGATCTTCAAAAATTGCAAGTGTCGTGTCCATTGGGCAATGGGGTCTTTGTTTGCTGCCATGTGCATATGAGTAGGTGACGGGGTGGGGAAGGTGACACATAAAGATGTTGAAGTGGTGGGCATGGGTGACAAAGTGATGGAAAGTAAATTGTTGCTTTTGATGGTTATAGAAGGTGTAAGTGAGTCGCTTAGAAATAGGATGCATGAGGAGGATTGGCAATTCAAAATTAGAGGATTGTCTAAGAGCGAGGGTGAGAGTAAGTAGAAGAGTAAAATATGACAAATAGGAGGAAGATGAAGTGGGAAGGCTGACGTGAAGTAGAAGGTGGAAAGGGGGTAATGGAGATCATGAGTTGTCTTGAGTTGGGTCAGGAAATGTGCTAGAGGCACATTTTTTACTGAAAATATTGTTGAATATGAAGATGAGTAGATAAATGCCTTTTTTCATGTCTATGTATTTCTAGATTATTTAGATTATTTCCTAGAAATAATAGGAGGTACCCTTGGTATATTCCCCTACACCAAAATTGTGATGTTTTGATATTGTTTTCAAGTTCTCAGGCAGTAGCTTTTCCTTCTTTATCACCATTGAACTCCTCCGAAATTTTTGAAGGAAGGAGGTTGTTTAGGCTATTGAGTTGTTCCACCATTGATGCTTCTTGTGTGTGTTACCAGTTGGCCTCGTGATTAAGTTCTAATTCTATGGAGAATATTGACGCAACATGGAATTTATTAGTGGAGGACTTTCAATATATAATGGGTCCTTGGCATGTGGTGTTTGCTTCCTCCTAAAGTAACTGTAAGGGCTCATATTCTCTGATTGGTCTAGTGGTCTACAACGGTTGTTTATGCCAACAATTGGACTCGTAACTCCCTTTTCGTCAAATGCAAAGATATTTTGATTTGAGAACATGGTTCTATGTGATGTTAATAGATGTCTAGAGTGTAGTGGGGTGAAGTGGTTCCATTAACATTTTTGTACACACAAACATGTATATTTTTATTTATTTATATATTTTAGTGCATACATGTTTAAAAATGGAGGTTCCAATGAAACTAAGCTTTCATAGTAGGTGTGAAACCTTATGAATTGTTCTTTGGTAAAACTAGTCCTATCGATCCAATTCATGCCTCTTTCCATACCTTTCTGGAAGTCAGAGGAGGTAAACCACAAGTGTGAATTCATTCTTTGTATACATGTTTGGGTGATACAATCCTAGACTGGATTAGACTATGTCAAGCTTCTTTCTTTCTATAACACTGTTGAAATTTCAAAAACTGTGCAATCAGTGCAAGTCTGAAATTTCACATCATTAACTTGAGGTTTCCTGCATCTAATCCCTATTAATTTTTAGTGTTAAGACTGATATGAAATATTTAATTTACAGCAGCAAAATGGTCAATATTTCATTTCACTTCAAGAGAAGAGATACCAAACAAATGCCAACAAGATTCATCCCTTAGCACACACTTTTCCAAGCATCTACCAGATTTGAAAATCATTTTGTTACTAAGATTTTACAGCAGAAAATCTTCTCTGTTATCTCCAAGTTCAAATTATATGTTAAATCACTAACAATTTCAGCACTATGCTATGTCAAATCAGCATGAACAAGTGCTGGAATTACCCAACCAAGAAGACAATGCCAGTTGAAAATAAAATCTGCAATTGCACAATTTTTGATAGCTGAAAATTTCATATATATGTAAAGGAATTGAAGTACATGCACTCACCACACTTTTATCAAAAAACTAGTACAATCTCCAGCTTGCCAAACCCTATCATGGGAAAACCATGAAAACCCTAGTAGTCACCAAAGATCTGTAGGAATCAACATCGACAAGTCCTCTTTAGTTCGAGAAGCTTTTATCACATAAGCTCTCCATGGTGCCATTGTTGTCTTCCTTGGGGTTTGAAAACCTTATCATGTTGCATCACACAAGTACATGGTAAGACAACTCTAGCAGTAGCCTCTAAATCTACATGTCCATCCTAGGGTTTGAGTCCTCAAGATCTAGGATTCGAGTTCTCAAAACCTAGGTCTTCCTCTCTTGTATCAACACAAGCACCATGACCTCCATGGAACATCAAGGATACCATGAGTGATTCTTCCTCCAAGCAAGGCATCACTATGCTTGAGAGTCATCAAGATTATCTCTTCATGATTTTGTCCTTGTCTTAGATGCCACAAGAATAAGACTCAAAAATCTTGGAAGGCATTAGTTATATGCTCCATGTCTTCTGATAGGCTAGAAACCCTAGTGCTACAACAAGAGCCATAATAACCACCATCGTCTTAAATGCTGTGCTATTTTTTAGGGCTTACATGAATAGCACAAGCTCTAGCATCACACAAGTAATATATCCATGAACACTTTCTTTCCATGTCTTTTCCTATTGTTTCCTCATAAACCATAGCGTCTTTATCCTTACAAGGCTACTCTCTCCTAGGGTTTCCTCGTGAACCCTAAGTACAATGATGATAATGGATGCAAGGGTTTTCTTCTCCCTTTATATATAGAGTAGGTGACAAAGGTTAACATAATGGGACATGAGTCCATACAAGTAACCAAGAAGGATACCCTAGTTGGTATGCTCTATTATACAATGATGTACATGTGTCAAACTATAGGTTTATCCATTCCCCAAAGTGAAATTCCATCCAAGCATGATCCTCCATGGACTCAATGCCTCTCCTCCAAGATATTGTGCTCTCCAACAAGCTGGTCGTCCATTTCTTCCTCCACAGTGGTTTACTATCCAAGCGTCCTCATACAATGTGTGCCTCCTCTAACTGTATGCCACTCTCATGTGCCCAATACCACTCGTGTGCGAATGTGGTCACAAAGCTCCCATTCATCTCCTGAAAATATGTCTGTTCGGGTCCATCTCCAACCTCCATGAAGTATGCTTTCCAGCTCAAAAGTCAAGTGTCCAGCTTCCAAGGTATATATCACATGGTCCTAGACTCCTGGGGCTAATTGCCCTCCTACAAATGCCCAATACTGCTCCTCCTAGGTAGGTACCTCCCTTAATCAAGAAATTGACTCCCCATTGTGTGCACCCAATGGGTTATACCTGACTAATTGATCTTTTGGAGAATGTTTTTGTATTTCCTTCCATCAAGTCCCCTTTGTTCCTTATTTTGCTCGTTTTCAGTTCTTGACCATTCAATACATTCAATTTTTTTATTTCTGAATGATTTTATGCAACTTGAACTTTGCTGTAATATTATGAGTTTGTCTGTTTGAAAATTAATGGTTTTTTGAACAGGTTCTATTTGCAATAGTGGCGACAATCTTTGCGATTTTTGAAAACATTAAAAGAATAATTCGTTTAAATAATTTTTTATGTACGTTGAAGGATGATCTGAGTCAGGGTGCTTCAATTGTTCCTATATATTGATCAGGACACATGCTATATACCATGTTTGTGATTCAAAGTTTTAGTAACCAAAATTTTTCTTTTCATCACAGTGATGCCAATCTAAAAGTGTGCAGAAATGCTACTGTTATTTCCTTACCATATGGGGCAGGAATGGTCTTCCAAAGTAGGGTAGTATATGGATATAGAGTTGAATATTCTTGTCTCCTAAAATGTGGGATTGTAAGAAGTTTCCTTTCAGTACTCTTTTGTAGACTACTGATCAAGCTTTCCTGGAGAAGCTCATTAACTGCCACAGGCTTGCCTCCAGGCTCAGAATAGTTCAGAATATTTGATTTAAGAAAATCTTAACAGAAACGCACTGTGGCGGGTATGATATTTATTGTATATGTTAATGCAGGTATGGTATTTTTCAAATCCAAGGATTATATAGATGCTGTGGCAGACCTGGATACATGTGTACGGTTGGATAAGGATAATAAGTCTGCGTACAGTTACATGGTAGACTTCAATACTTGTTGATCTAGTAAATCCTGTTTAAAATTTCCATTTAGCAGATGACTCATCTATATTCTTTGAATTCATATGCACTCTGAAAGGGATTAGCACTAGTATCTGTTGGGGAATACAAGAGAGCTTTTGAGGCACATGAAAAAGCATTGCAGCTTGATCCAAATTTCAAGGAGGGATGGTGTCATATGGCCCAGGTAACATCCTGATTGTTTTGTCACATTGTTTATTTGATGTCAAGTTCTATCTCAGACGGGCTTGCTACTTTCAGATTTAAATTAGCATGTGTGCGAACTCTGGTGGTGATTGAAGAACCTGAAAAATAGGTCCAAATAAAAAAAAATCTATACATCGATGGGATGGTATGGTTATGGAGAGGAAAACCTTGAAATTTCAAGTGATTTTGATTTGTGCAAAATTAGAATTACTGCTAGTGCTGAAAATAGAGGTACTTGGGGATTGCTTTTCTAGCAGCAGATATGGCTTTCAGGTTTCAAATGATTATGAGCACTTTAATATTTTGTGGTTGTAATGTTCCTAGGGGATTTTTGCCTTTAGGGTTCTATTTGTCTATGGTTTCAAGTTTCAACACCATCTGAAGGGATTTGTAAATCATGACAGAAGTACACATTTATTTACCAATATAACAGTAGGTATCCTTAATGATATAAAACATGTTGAACAGTCATAAGTTCTTCCGTAGACTACTATAGATTAGGGCTAACTATCCAATGAACACCAATCCCAAACAACCAGAACAATTCCCAACTATAATAGTGATATTCAGTAGTACTGGAACCAAATCAAGAGTGCTGGTCCAGAAATAACTTCAATTAACTTACAAAATAATTGTTCTATGTAACCAATGGATTTCAGTCTACAAAAATCTCCACTATGCTAATGATGCCCTGACTGGCTGGGTGTCTGCTGAACTCATGCCCACAGGGATCCAAGCCTCTTGCTACCATCAACAGTCCGCAATATGCCTCTATACAAAATTCGCTGCCACACAAGTCTAGGAGTAGCGCTGACGATAGTCAGCCTGGGCCCTAATCTAAGTTTGACAAAACGGGGAAACAGGTACGAGTTTCCGAAACGGGCACGGGTATGAAATGTGACAATATATATATATATATATAAGGACATTTAAGAAATATGTGCAGTCATAAAGCATATATGATACATTCTAATTTATTACATTATGATTAAATTGTCAATTGTCAATGCATAAACTATAGGTCTCTAAATTTACATCACATTTACTCATGAATGATCACATAATGAAAATAGCAATATCCAAAATTAGTCACGAGAAATTTCTAATTTCTTGTTTCGTGCTTGATTGGGAGTCTCCTCCTACATAGTCGAATGACATTAGTGCTCTTGATTAAATACAAGTTCCATACCCTAGTATTCTACGTGCTCTTGATTATTGGGAGTCTCCCCTGCATAGAGGGCTTGGTTCTCTTGATTAAATACAAGTTCCATACCCTAGTACATGACAAAATTCAATGGAAACATTGCAATCCCCCCAATCCTGAAATCCTGAAAAATAGATAAGTCTGTTGGATTTTGAGTGAGATCTAAAATTCGTCTTTCTCCATATGAAATCCAATGAAGGTGAAACCACTCTCAAACATCCTGAGTCATTTCATGGTAATGTTAAAGGAGAATGTCACTTTTACTTTAAGAATTTAACATTACCATGAACTGCATATCAACACTAGGGCCATAGGCTTGAACATTAGGCTGTCCCACTCAAAAAAATCCTCTTTTTTTATAACTTGAGAGGCATCTAGAAGCATCCAGAAGATATTTTGATTTCCCAATAAAAATTAGAAGCGAAAAAAAAATACAAGAAAAAGTCAAGTTAGAAGAGGAAACTCCGTCGTACGGCTTGGAAACTCTATTCCGCCCATACTGGCCACGTTTTCTCATCGAGAAACGGGCCAGTACAGCCGGAAACGTGTTTTGCAGGCCGTACGGTATGAGTTTCCTCGTTTTCGACCGAAAACAAACCCTTCTCCAATGTTTCCTGCAACTTAGGCCCTAATTCTTTTTTTGTTGCAGAAAGATCTAAATTATCTTCTTGAGGAGGGCTGCAGCCCTACAAGGGCCTATCACTAAGTCTCTGTCCTCAAAATGAGCCTCAGACTGGTTTGGTTACTTTGCTGCTCCTTGTTGTGCCTTTAGCTGTCATCAAAATGAGCCTCAGACTTCACTCTTCATTACTGTGCCTTAGCTGTCCTCAAATTGAGCCTAAGACTGGTTTGGTTACTGAGCCTCAGACTGGTCTGGTGACTTTGTTTCTCTTTGCTGTGCCTTTAGATGGGAACGAACTTTGGTTGTATCCTTTGTTAGCATAAACTGTACCCTCACTGCCTCTAGAGCATCCTCAGATTTCAGATGAGAAGGTATGATCCTTAATAAGAGAAATGAAATGGCTTTTAATGACATCCACGAGACTTTGCGGTCTAAGGGACCACACACTATTGCTTTATCCATATTCAGATTTTTTTTCTAGGCTGATTCTACTGTTATGGATCTTGAGTAAGAAATTCGCTGTTTTGTGAAGCCTGGTCTCCTCAAAAAGCTCATGGAGACTGTTCACCTTTAGGCTGCTATCAAACTGACGACAGATCACCTTTAGGCTGCATATACTTTGATAAAATGCCATTCTGTTTCTACCAGCCCTCTGTTGCAAAATATGCAAGTTCGTTCTTCCCAATCTTCTTTAGGGACCACCCATCTACTAGTTTCACATCTTTAGATGATGGGAGCTAGTCCTCAGCTGAGCAATTAAAATTTTAGCTGCCTCCTTGATTGAGGAACTCAAATAATCTTTTACATAATGTTTCCACGTTGGGTTAAATTCTTTGATATAATATGCTTTCTTTTTTCCTACCTGCTTTGTCCACATGGCAATCCTAAATTTTTCTAACACCCACCTTTTTATCTCCTCCTTAGCGCAAGGAAAATCATGCAGATTTATGCCCCATTTGCCTAACCACTTTCTGTTTTGTTTCATCCATGCCTTTTTCCGGCGATTTAGCTCTTCTTCAACAACCAATTTGGGACACCGATGCCTAACCATATTTTCAATCTTCTTCAGGGAACTTAGCAAATGAATGATTGCTGACGTCTCAATTGGAAACATACTAGCCTCAGCTAAAAGGATATCATATGGGACCGTTGATTTGATTTTGAGGTTACTTGTGATTAGGTGCTTTTGAATTCTTTCTATTTGTCGCCAGTTGTGGCTTGACATGTTGCTCCCCCATATTTCGCAACCGTAGAGGATAACTGGCACCACTAATATACCAAAGAGGGTTTTCTTAGTCTTCCTATCCCATAGTTCTGCCTGTCTACACCTGTTTTGAAGAAGGTAAGAAACTTTCCACCCTCCTTGGATTCTCTTTGATCTACAAGTCTCCCAGCGAAGCCTATCGTGAAAATCAATTCCTAAATACTTGTACTCATCTACAACTTGTCAAATTCCACTTTGGACAGCTTGTTTGATGGATATAATGATTGCACTAAATTCCTCTTTTCGAGAGGACCAAAATCGACCTAAAGATCATCAAATTTGGATAAGGGAAAGTGTACTTATGAAGAAAAGCCCACATATGCACATTTGGATAGGTCGGCCCTCAAGCAAATTGGCACCATGGAAGCCTATAAATACAAGTGACCTCAAGCTCATTTCGACATCTCCAAGCATATTCTTCTTCTCTTCTTCATTGATTGGTTTGACAGGTTTGAGGTTGGGACGACAAAAGAGGTTTGCAAAGGTCTGAAATTACAGGTTCCGAGGCTGGCATCTATTTTAGGGTTTTTGGGTTATAGTCGTTGGCTTGTCATAGGAGAAATTAGACCACAGTCGCTGGCTTGCAGGCTTAAGGGAGCAATTGGAAGCCTTTAGTCGCACGCATAGCTCCTCCTCCATGCAACCGGGAAGTTTGACTGAAATTGACTATTGACCGAAGTTGACCGTGTTGCACAGTTTTTGTCAAAGTTCCAACGAAGCGAAAGTACTAATTTTTCCAACAGGATTGGATCATCTATCAGCAGTTTACGTGTCATTGTAAACCCATTCTGCAAATTATGTAATGCAAGTGATGCTAGTAAGACAGTGAATGTATGTAACAACCTAGGTAAGCCTATTATTTTGGCGAAAGTTTCATCCTAGGAGGTTTTTCGTCGCACTGATTCATTTGTGTTTCTAAACACGGATGGTCGACAAAGTTTTTTACTCCAACCTCACCCCAAAGCTAGTATGGAATTCTTAATCAAAGTCTTAGGTGAATCTTAGCGTTCTAATCGAGTTTTATGTAAAAGTGATTTGAGAATAATTTAAGCTAGTTGTCTAAGTTATTTTCTTACAAATCACTTAGTTTACTAGATTACATTGTGTCGCAGATTGTTGGAATTTCTAAGTCTGACACGTTAGAAACCCTTCATGCACTTTACTGATTTATTCCTACCTACTTGTTCTGTTAATTAACAAGTTATTTACCATGTAAATATTGGAAATAAATACAAGTACATGCTCAACACATTACAGAGCATCAACTGAAGGAAATAGAAACAAGCACACAAGTGACACCGTTGTTTTTGGACTAATGTCCTTGGAAAAACCCAATGTGGGAAAATCGGTGCAATTATTTGAGGGTTTAATTTATTAAGTAGTTTCAGAATACAATTTAGGTGCCAAATCTAGCTCACGCAATAGAGAAAAATCTCGGCAGTAGTACCTCTCTACTCGGAAGCAGATATTCTAGCTAAAACCCCAAATAAACACTCCGACAGCTTCATAGCTCCAATGTGCCCTATAAAACCCCAGCGTCAACCTCTCTCTGGCCCAGCGTTAACCTAGTGTCACTCTGGCTTGGCCTGTGTCAGCCTCTAGAGGCACTGCATCAGCCCTCTGGTCCTTTGCGTCACCCACGCTAGCCCTTTGAGATGCTACGCAACTCCTGGCTGGCTTTGCGTGAGCCCTGGCTGGCTCTACGTGAACCCTTGGCTGCTTCTCCGTCCCTCTCTCTGTCTACTGCGCTGATCCTCCCGGTGCTATATCTGCCTCTCTGCTTCTATATTCATTGCCCCTCAGCTGCAACTCTGATCACTCTCTCAACTTTCTTAGCAAACCCAACGCCAGAAAGTCGAAATCTTGATCTCTTGGTGTGTTCTCCAAGTGACCCTCAAGCCTCTTATACTTTTCTCGTTGACGAATCAACGACCGAGATTAAGTCCCTAATGAACGGCTAAGATTAGATTTGGCTGGATCCAAGACTTTTGGACCATTTTAACACAATTTTATATTAATTCACACTAATATTCTAATTTCCCTAAGTTTGAACTTAGGGACTATATTAAAAATATTAATTATTTTAATATCTCCCAAACTGCTTAGAATCTGCCCAAACTCGTTCTAGGTATTGGAGATCTCATGTGCCTTAGCCTCTCCACCAATTTTCATGGCTAGAGCACATCCGATGCTACCTCAAATCAACACTCCCTCTTAGTGAGGACTGTGCTCTAGTAATAGTCCTCACTGAGCATCACTCTGATCATCTGGCATCGGTCCCTGTGCTGATGCTAGGCCTGCTGTCCATCATCTGCACTGCTGCATCCTGTAATGCTACCCATGGCCCTGCTACTACCGCTATTGCATCCCTACTGTAACTCCCTCTACATCCATGTTGCTGCCCATGGCCCTGCCACTGCCATCGTTGCATTTGCATTGCAACCCCTCTCATCTTGCTACATCGTGCTGCCCATAGCACTAGCACTGCTAACTGCTGCACGACAACCCAGTTACTGAGAAGTAAGTAACTGATCTCCCAACCGTGACATCTCTGTCAAGATAGAAACACTCCCGATGCTGAAGCTCCCTCTGTCACTTACAAGTGCTCCCTCTCTGACCTCTATGCTACTGCAACAACTCCATGCATCTCGCACCGTTGCACACCACTCTGTGCCATCCTGCACTAGTGCAACACTCTCGTGCCTCTCGCACTGTTGTAGCCTGCTAGCCTCGCGCGTCCTGGGAATCCTGCACTGTAGCTCCCTCTTTCGCTCCATCCACATCCGTCTCTACTGACATCGCCAATATTGCTACTCCTCTTTGGGGCTCCCGTAGCAAGGTTTAATCCAAGAGGCTGGGTACCTCAAGGATCTTGCCCCTCATTGCCTGTAGTCCTCCTAACTACAACTCGATGTCTCCCCACTTCTTCTGAAGTGGCACATGAGCACTCATGGCACAATCATCGTCTGTCTCCACTTCCTTCTCTGCCCTTGCTGGCGTTGCCTTGGTCTCGGAGGTCTCTCCCTTACTCTTCTTCCTTGGACACTGGGTTGCATAATGACCCAGCTCCCCATAGTGGAAGCATTTGACCTTGGGGAGGTCCTTCTTCTTCTGTTTCTCTTGCTTTCCCTCGGATGCTAGGGCAACATCCTCCTCCTCCTCCTTGATTCTAATCCCCTTGCCGCTGCTTCTTGCCTTGGTCAGCCTTCTAATCTCTTCTTGGCGAAGAGAAGCCCACATTTCCTCCCAAACTGGAAGGGTTGCCCTACCTAGTATGCTCTGACAAACACCTCCTAGTCTTCTGAGACCGCGTTCAGGGCTGTTCTCACCATCAATTCTTGATTTGACGTTGCCCCTATGGAAGTCAGCTGATCCCAGATCTCCTTCAATCTACTGAGCAATGGGTTGATCTGTTCTCCCTCCTGCATCTGGTATGATCGCCGCTGATTTTCTAGTAGCATCTTTCTCTGCACGGAAGTATGCTGATACAACTTGGTCAGGGCCTCCCACATCTCTTGTGCCGTGTTCTTTTCAGCGATATGTGGTACTATATGATCCTTGACCCCATCAAGGATGATACTCTTAGCCCTCGCCATTGCATCTTTGTACCTTTAGTTATCAGTCGGGTCAACTGGGATAACTATCGTCCTCAAGGCGAAGTGCTTGATACGATTCCTGTCTAGTACGGATAAGACTCTGGCCCAGTGTTGCACGAAGCGCCCCCCCCCCGGTTCCAAGCCCCGAAGCGCGTCCCGTACGGAAGCGCCTAGGAAGCTTCGTAGGAAGCGACGCTTCCGAATTTGGAAGCACCGCTTCCATGCCTCCGAAGTGCGCTTCGTATGGTGCTTCGGGCCTCAGAAGCGCGGCGCTTCGGAGGAGGAAGCGCATGCTTCACGCACGCTTCTGTACGCTTCGGGCAAGCAGGCCGCACGCAAGGGAAAAAGACACTTTTTTAATTTTTTTTTTTTTAAGTTATGTTAACTTAGCATTAAGGGGTGGGTTAGGGTGAGGTTAGAGTGAGGTTAAGGTGAGGAATGAAAAAAATAAAGCCCCCATTCATTCCTCATTTTCTCACTTTGAGTTTATGAGAGTTGGAGAAGAGAAGAGAGGAGAGGAGAAGAGAAGAGAGGAAAGGAGAGGAGAAGAGAGGAGAGCTTGGAGGACTGAAGAAGGAGGAGCTAGGAGAAGGAGGAGGAGCTTGGAGCAAGAGCTTGGAGGACTTCATCTACAAGAGCTAAAGAGGTAAGTTCAAACCCCAAACTCCCTTATTTTTTTGACAATTTTTTTGTATTTTTCTCCTCCCTCTCCTACTCGTTCCCATTGTTTCTACTTGCTCCTTTATTTACAGGTTGTCCACCACCTATATCCATATTCCAAAATGGTGTTCTTTTGGCTTCTATGTATCATTCCACTCTTGGTTTTAATGATGGCAAAGATGAATAGGAATAGAAGGGAAGAAACAGAAGAGGACAGTGGTGATGGTCCCAATATGAGTGACCCAATGTATGATGAGGAGGAAGGGTTTGAAGAGGAAGGGGATGAACCTGAAGGGGACACTGAAACACAAGATGGGAAAGCTACATCAACACCCTTGTGGAACTATGTGACCAAACTTGATGGGGGAAAGGGTGGTGGATCTTACAAATTTGTGTGCCCTCATGGTTGTCATGGAGGAAAACCATATTGTGGTTCATATACCCGTCTGAGGAGGCATCTTTGTGGGGTGCTGGACAATGATGAAAAAAAGGGTCCTGTGGGGGTACAAATTTGCCCAAACATTTCAACTGAAGAAAGAAGAAAATACTCCAAATAGAGATGGCTGCACAACAAAAAAACAAGAAACAAAAAACTCATTCTGAATCAAGTGCAACCTCTAAATTTGGTAGTTTCTCATCTCCTCATGGTACTTCTGCAAGCTCTGGAGGTAGAAGAACAATAGGGGATTTCCTTAATGTTGCTGGGAGGGATGATGTGGTTGGAAAGATAGTTTGTTTTCTTTGTGCTTGCGGTGTACCATTCAATGTGCTTCGCTCTCCCTATTGGCATGAAATGGTAAAGGCCATCAATGAAGCCCCAGAAGGATACAAGGCCCCCAACTATGAGAAAGCTAGAACAGTGTTATTAGAAAGAGAAAAAGCTAAGGTTCAAAGAGCTTTGACACGTTTTACAAATATTAGAAACCAACATTTGATAAATGTTCTCGGTGTTTCTTCTAGTGGTGCAGTATTTATTACATGTCATGACTCCTCCTTCATCACTGCATCGGCACAAAACATTGCAGATCTCCTATTGAAATCAATTAAAGATGTTGGTCCGAATAATGTGGTTCAAGTGATCACAGATAATGCAGCAAATTGTAAGGCAGCAGGAAAAATTATTGAGCGTACTCATCCACACATCTTTTGGTCTGGGTGCTTGGTTCACACATTGAACCTTTTGATGCATGATATTGTGAAACACAAAGAATGTGGGTGGATTGCTGAGGTTTACAGGAAAGGGAAGCAACTCATTAAATTCATCACAGGGCATACAGGGGTAAACTACTTCTATGGCACTTACTCCAAGCTGCAGTTGCTTAAAATTGCAAAGACAAGATTTGCTAGTTATTACCTCACCTTTAGGCGGCTAGTGAAGGTGAGACAAGCTTTAACTAATCTGGTGTGTGCTGATTCATGGGATGAAATTAACACTGACATAGATGGTGCTAATGCAGTCAAGGACACTGTTCTTGACAGTTACTTTTGGGGACAGGTTAAATATGTTTTGCAATTCACCAAACCAATTTATTATATGATCAAGTTTGCAGATTTAGATCGACCAGTAATTGGGGAGGCGTATGAGCAAATGGATAGCATGTTGGGGCAGATTAAAGACATTGTTGAGCCTAGAGATACCACCTTGTACAATTATATTCGTGTAGAGGTGGAAAACCGATGGGAAATGCTAAATGTTCCATTGCATGCATTAGCATATGTTTTGACACCTAAATAATATCATCCATCATGGCTTTCAACACCAGCACCTGGGGGGGAAGCATGAGAAAACCACACCAAGACCAAGAGGTTCACAAAAAATATATGGCTGCATTGAGTAAATTAATCCCTGATGAGGAGGAGGCTGCATTGATATGGAGACAGGTGAGCAACTATACGCTCAACACTGGTCCATTTGGGGGCATGCATGCAATTAAAGATCGAGAGACTTTTTCTGCTCTTGAGTGGTGGAACATGCATGGAGGGGGTACTCCACTTCTACGGAGTTTGGCATTGTGGGTGCTATCACAGGTGGTAAGCACTTCTTCTGCAGAGAGGTGTTGGAGCTCTTATTCTTTCATGCACAGTGTTAAAAGGAACAGGTTGAGTTTAGACCGGGTAGAGAGCTTGGTTTATGTTCATTACAACTTGCGATTGTTGTCCCATTACTGTGAAGATGCAAAGTCTAATAAAGACTTGTTGATTTGGGACAAGAATCCAGAGGAGCCCAATTTAGAGGATGGAGTGTTGCGATTAGAGCAATTAGAGGATGCTCTTATCCAGGTATGTCCATTGTGGTATGAATTTTCCAATTTTCCCTTATAAAGCATTTCTCTAATTCATGTTTTTAATTTTTTTGTTAACTAGTGTTTTTTTTTGCATGAATTTTTTGAGCGATTCCAGGATGATGATGATCGTGTTGATATGCCACCCCCACCCCCATTTGGTCCCTTGGTTCCTACTCCTAGGTTCCATGGTTCAACACCAACAGCAGGGGGTTCTTCTTCATCAGTTTTAGTGTCATGACTTCCACAGGCACCATCTTCTTCATTGCCACCACGTGGAGGCCCGCCGCCACGTTCCATTCGTGGTGGAAGGAGGAGAGATTAGTAGATATATTCACAATCTACTACTTTTTGTCATAGATTACTCATTAGACTTGTAGACTTGTGAATTTGAATTTTGAACCTTTTTGGCTTGGCATTGACCAAGTGACATATTTTGAAAACATTATTATTTGAATTTTGGAAATGACAAATGTTGACAGTTGCTCACTTGCTAGATAAATCATAATATGCTCTATGTTTTATGTTTTATAATATGCTTAAATGTTTTATGTTTTATAATATGCTTAAAAATTTGATGTATATTCGTAATAGCTAGAATATAGATGATTGTTGTACATACTAGTAACTACAATGGAATCATGGATGCCATATCTATATTTCTACAATTAATTTGGTATTTGGGATGTTTGTTTTGAGTATAAATGCAAAAAAATAAAAATATATATATATATATAGCAGACGCTTCCGCGGACGCTTTGCTTCCTAGATTTTTGGAAAATGACGCTTCGGCGTCTCCGCTTCCAAAAAATGCTTCCGCTTTGCTCCCGCTTCGTGCAACATTGCTCTGGCCTTCCAAACTAAGAAGTTTGAGGCTTCGTCCAGCCTGTCCTAGTCTCTTACTCCGTGTAGTGCCATTTCGCTGCTCTACTTCCCTCTTGGAAGTTCTTGGTATGACTCCTCTGAGCTTCGATTTCCCTCGTGGAAACCCTTCTGCCAATGTTGAGATGCCCCTCTCCAATCGTCTGTGCAACTGCAACACTGATCTAGATTCCTTGGCTAGAAATCCACCTCGACAATAACTCCCTCTACCTTGGACTTGCCCTGTTAGGTACTGTTCTGACTACAGTACCCCACCAGCTCCACTCTGCAACTTACCACAGCCTCCTAAACCCCAACAAACTGAAGGTTAGAGCTCCTAGGCTCTGCGCAATCCCGGCACCAACAAATCAGCGTCATCAGCCAACTACGTTAGCCCTCTTGGCCTCTGCGTGGCTGTACATGAGCCTGTCTTTGCCTCCCTTGGCCTCTGCGTAGCCTTTTCTTGGCTCAATCTTGATGATGCAAGCACTCTGTCACCCCGTCCTTGTTCCTACTCTGCTAGGAACAACTTTTGTAACTCGGGACAACTATTTTCTGCTGTTGCTACTTTGCTCGGATGATGTCCTTAGTTCTCCTGTGATCTGCAATCACGCTCTAATACCATGTTGGAATTTCTAAGTCTGACACGTTAGAAACCCTTCATGCACTTTACTGATTTATTCCTAACTACTTGTTCTATTAATTAACAAGTTGTTTACCATGTAAATACTGGAAATAAATACAAGTATATGCTCAACACATTACAAATCATCAACTGAAGGAAATAAAAACAAGCACACAAGTGACACTGTTGTTTTTGGACTAATGTCCCTAGAAAAATCCAATGCGGGAAAACCAATGCAACTATTTGAGGGTTTAATTTATTAAGCAGTTTCAGAATACAATCTGGGTGCCAAATTTGGCTCACCCAACAAAGAAAAATCTCGGCAGTAGTACCTCTCTACTTGGAAGCAGATATTTCGGCTGAAACGCCGGATAAACACTCAGACAGCTTCACAGCTCCAATCTGCCCCATGAAACCCCAACGTTAGCCTCTAGGGACTGCGTCAGCCTCTCTCTGAACTAGCGTTAGCCCAACATCACTTTGGCTTGGCATGCGCCAGCCTCTAGAGGCACTGCGTCAATCCTTTGGCCCTCTGCGTCACCCACGCTGGCCCTCTAAGGCACTGCACAACTCCTAGCTGCTTATGCGTGAGCCATGGTTGGCTCTGCATGAACCCTTGGCTGCTTTTGTGTCCCTCTCTCCGGCTATTGTGTTGATCCTCCTGGTGCTATCTCTGCCTCTCTGCTTCTGTATTCACTGCGCCTCAGCTGCAACTCTGATTACTCTCTCAACTTTCTCAACAAACCCAGCCTCAAAAAGTTGAAATCTTGATCTCTTGGTGTGTTCTCCAAGTGACCCTCAAGCCTCTTCTTATACTTTTTTTGTTGACAGATCAACTGAGATTAAGTCCCTAATCAATGGGTGAGATTAGATCTGGCTTGATCCATGACTTTGGACCGTTCTAACTCAGTTTTATATTACTTCACATTAATATTTTAATTTCCCTAAGTTTAGATTTTTAGGGACTACATTAAAAATATTAATTATTTTAATATCTCCCAAACTGTTTAGAATCTACCCAAACCCTTTCTGGGTATTGGAGATCTCATGTGCCTTAGTCTCTCCATGAATTTTTGTGGCTAGAGCACATTCGATGCTACCCCAAATCAACACAGATTGGGTATGTCATTTGAGGGTCTAAGCCGAACGGGTATCCCACTTTTAGGGATGAAAGGTAAAAAATATTACATAAAACATATTTGAATGCATGGTCCCTCATACCCAGACACCATGGTCAAAATATTAGAGGGTGGAAAAACATTAAATCCCCTCGTGTCAATTAATTAATTTTTTTGGCAAAAATAATTACAATTCTAAGCCAGAAATATAAGTATTAGAGTCAATTAAATTCTCCAAGTGGAAAAATTCGTGGGTCTTAAAAGAATTAATTTTTGGAGGTCCTCCACAAAGAGAATATTGGATATTTCAAGAAAAATTAGACCCTTGGACCTTGGTGGTTAAGTCAAAGTCAAATTTTTGAGGAAATTAGCTCAGGATAATTAATTTTGAGCTAATAAAAATAGAATTAAATGAGACATTTGAAAATTCCTCAAAAAATAAAAATTCAACGGTTAAAATTAAAAAATGATCAAGTATTTTTTGACGACTGAGATTATCTTGACAAGGATCAAACAAACTAGCCGTTATTTTTCCACTGGGAGGACTTATCTATAAATTAGAGAATCATTTGAGTCTCTGGCCATTTGATTTTTGGCTAAGAAATTGTTGCTGAAGCATTGATGTAATACTGTTGTCTCACTAGGGATTTTTATTTCTATCATAATAAAGACTTTGGGGTGCAGTTCAAGGTGTTCAATGTTCGTTGATTTGTGGTATGCACTGGCTACGGACTTTCCTATGTTGTGTTGGTAAATGATAAAAATCGTTTTTCATTAGATGTGGATAAATTCACGATATTGATAGTTTTGGGCTAATTTTAGATGATTTGGTTTGCCATATGATTAACATATTTTCTTAAGATGTATACATAGTGTTTGTAGGTACCTTAGTCCTTGGTCTCCAAGATCACAAAATATAGGCATTAACCAACTTTGTTTGGATCCCAAATATTTATGTGATTGATTTAATCTTTGCTAAGGCTATAGTGTGCATTGGGTTTCTGAAGTATTTTTCAATGTCGCGAACATCGTGATAGGGATTAAATAGGCGAGGGGAAAAAATTGGAAAATCGGGAAAAAACCGGTAAAAATCGGGAAAAAATCAGCAAATACAAAAATATTCATTTTTTTCAAATATTTTAATATCTAAAGCATCTACAATATAAAATAAATGCATTGACACATAAATATGATAAAAGAACTAATATATAAGATGTGTAATATCATTTCTAGTGCTACATCACAAATAACAACGAATCATGTCCTAAATAGTAAGTCGTGACTCCTGAGTCTCAACTTAGCCTCAAAATATCAACAAAAAATATAATGTTGTGTCTCATATCATGAGTCATAATGTCATATACAATGAAATGAACCAAATAATTGATACTACTGATTTCCTCTTCCCCTCTTGTGGGAAAATGCAATAGCTTTCTCTTTAGATGTAGCTGCCAATGGAGTTGTCAGTGGACTCTGCTGTGCTCTAGAAACTGAAGAACTAGGAGCTACTGGAGGTAGACCACGTCCTCTATTGGTGACAGGGGTAGCCTGGGTAGGTGGTGTCACCTCCTTCTGTTGCTTGTTGTTGTCTTCCTGCTCCCCTCTATCCCCTCCACCCTCCACTCTTGCTCTAACCAATCATCGACAGACTCCATAAGAGGCCTCTTGGCCTCAACCCTCCATGCAACAGTGGTGTCAATCCCATCTAATGAGATGGCCTCCATATTAGGTGTCCTCTCAAGTTGCCTCACCCACAATCGAAGATTGTAGTAGATGTAGACCATGTCATTAAGCCACTAGGAAATACTAATTATAAAAAAATATTATTTAATGAATTCAAAAAATTATTTGGAAATTTGGAATATTTTAAATTTTAAGTTAAACTTGTTGCGCTTCTTGGTGTGTATTTTTTCAAGTACACTCTAGT
The DNA here is from genome assembly GCA_031772625.1 of Pinus tabuliformis. Classification (NCBI taxonomy): domain Eukaryota; kingdom Viridiplantae; phylum Streptophyta; class Pinopsida; order Pinales; family Pinaceae; genus Pinus; species Pinus tabuliformis. Next base: position 910,417,845 of record CM062811.1, on the reverse strand, counting down.
TGCGCTCGCATCCTGAAGAGCTACAATTTTGGTTGAGGATTCGAATGGAAAGCTTTCGCAGATGGGATACTTTGGCACCATAGCTTCTCCACCATGCTTCTACAACAAAATTACAGATAAGATAAACATAAGAAAAAAATGAAATTTGAAAGTTGAAGCAAAGTATGAAGTTATGAATTTGAAGAGACAATGGAATTTGAAACAAACTAAAAAATACCTGGCATTTTAGTCTTCCTATCAACCGCAACCATTTCAATGCTAAATGTGTATTAATTTTATGTATGTTCTATGCTTAGAGCAATTTATTTCAATTTTCATAATTAGCTCAATATCTTTTCCAGATTAGCAATCACATTAGCATAATAATAAATTGCAGATAGAATATAAACACAAATAGCAGAAGACAAGCCAATACAAGAGGACACAAGATGTGGCGCTAGCCAGGGACAAACCCCAATGTGGGGAAACCCTTGATCAATTCTTTTTATATGTTCTCAATAGTTCAACAGAGAGAGAGAGATAGTACATTTACAATAGAAGTCAACACTTTGACTTACCTAAATAAGAGCATAGAACATCTCTAAGAAGATGATGCATGAGGTAGCTGAACTCAGTTGAAGACATGCTACTTCAACTGATTTTCCAAGGTGACTCCATCGCCTTGCTGCACCTATCATTGTGCTGCTCGTCATCCTGCACCTCATTGTGATGCACCATGCTGCACCCATCATCACTATGTTGCATCTCATCATGCTTCACTAGTCATTAATGTACCCATTGCTGTGCTTAATGTATACTGCAAAGTATCATTACGCTGCACCACTGTCATCAAGCTGCTCTTCGTCACATGCTCCCATCACTGTGTTGCACGCGATCATTATGCAACAATATACTGTTGTCTCTAACACCATGCTGCATCCGATAGCTGCATCTAGATATGTAGCTGCATCCATAATTGCTTGTTGTCCCGTGTACTCTGCTCCAACAAGCACTGTCCTTGTTGTCCCATTTACCATGCTCCACCAAGCATCATAGCCTAGTTGTCCCAATGTGTTTGCAGCACCATGCTTGCCACCATGTGCTTGCTGTTGCTGCTGTCCCATTGTGTTATCGTTGCACAATGTCATTGCTGTCCTATTTACCATGATGTTGTCCCTTGCAACACCATGCTGTTGTCCCTTGTAGCTCCATACTTGCCAATGCTGTCCTAATTGTATTGCTGCTGTTCCAGTTGTATCGCTGTCGCTGCTGTACCTAAAGTGCATGCTTCAGCTCATTGTTCTACTATCCTTTAACTGTTGCAATCTTGGACTGGTTAGGGTACTTAAACATAGTCCCTGACAACCCTTCAATCTGCCCAGAAGTGTCCTCCTTTACTGTGGCTGCCCTTTTAAGAGGGGAGGAGACCCTACGCTACAATTTCTGGGCAGTCTAGCCCTCATCAACAACTTCGGCCTACCTCCTTTTGCTGCGGCTTGCTACATCAAGCCTCTTCTTAACTGCGACAACCCTTCCAAGAGTCTGCACTCCTCCAAACGACCCTAAAACAATCCTAATGGTTGCGACATGACAACAAGGGAACTCGGCCCCTTCTCCAGCACTTTGGACCCTGAAAAAAACCCTTCAAACAGTCCTTGAATTCTTCGTTGGTCTTGCCTCCTTTGCTGCAGCCCAAAACAAACTTCTTCTCCTTTCCAACGAGCTGCTCTCCAAGGTATGCGTTGCACTTGATTGGATTGCGTCTAGGGAATCCTTAGGACTGTGGCTAAGGCTTCCTTAGAACTTTGTTTAGGGCTTCTTAGAACTGCATTAGGGCAGCGTAGAGGTTCCTTCCATGGCTGAGATCTGATTTCCATTAGGGCTTCCTCTCCTAGATTTCTTTTCCACTAAAACCCAAAGCGAGTGGAGAGAAATCAAAAGAGAAGTGTGTGTGAAATGAATCTCAAGGCATCTCCTTTTATACTAAAACATTGAGCACATGTGGGGTTTATTTGGTTGTTGGCCGACCTTGATGAATTGTCTTATAACACAAATAAATTCATAACTCCATGAATACTTATCGGAATCTGATGATATTTAAATCAATCCTACACCTCTCGATGAGAGGGATCCAAGAAAAATATCAGCTGCCATAAATAAGATGACCCACATGGAGTTTGGCCCTAGTTGCCAATTTTAACAATGTGCCACCTGCCATCTTGTATATCTCCATTTCTTTGGAGATTTTTGCACTTTCTGCTGGAGATGGCACCATCCTTTGAACACAGGTGAAGAATCCGTCTATGACCTTAGCATGAAATAAGAACCCACAAGGGTAAGAAAATGCGGGGTTCAGGTAGATCCCTGCAGCATGAATGAGACGATGGAGTGTGTTGTTTCATCGTTCATCAATTACTGCCCATAGGAGGAGTTGTTTCTGAAACCCCTCATCTCCCTTATCATCATAGTAGGTTTGAATGGATTCTTTGGTCCTGTCCATGGCCTCATACAAGTAGTCCATTGCGGGCTTGTCACCATCAACTAATAGAAGAACCTTTACCAAAGGTTCAGTGATGCTGCACACTTCCTGCACTCTCGCCTAGAAGTTTTCAAGGTATGAAACTAATCTGCATATGGCCTCTCCCTCTGGTTAGTGGCTAAATGCCAAAGCACACCACTTATTTGAAAGAATCATTCTCTTCATATCACACATAGAATTCAAGAGAGATTGAAGAGATATGAAACTGGTGGAAAACCGTGCAATGTCGGACACACCAACTCCTTGTTGTTGGTGAATGTTCTCATCAAATGAAGCACAGATGCATGATTATATATAAGTTTTCTAATGCTTTTTGATAAGTCAACAATATCTTTGACAATAAGAATTTTTCCTATGTCCTCCAACATCAAATCAATGTAATGTGTAGCACAAGGTGTTCAAAATAAAGTAGGATGCCTGTGCATAAGCATCTTGCCAGCAACAACATAATTTGCAGCATTGTCCGTTGTGAGTTGGACAACATGTTCTGGACCCACCTCCAAAATAAACACATCCAACAAATCACATAATAATTGTGCATTTTTGATATGTGCAGATGCATCAACATATTTCATAAACATTTTCCCCTTGACAATTAACCAAGAAGTTTATAAGGCTTCTACCCTTTTGATCCATCCAACCATGTGACATTATAGTGCATCCTGTGTGTGCCCATGATACCCTAGACTCCTCCAATCTCTTGGTGTAGTTAGCCTTTTCATTTTGAAGAATGCAGTCTCTAAAGTCATCATAATTAGGGAATTTGTACTCTGGGTCAATAGTTGCAATAGTATCAACAGTAGGCTGGAAAAATGGATTATTCCTCCTTTTGCTAAGGTAAATCATAGACTATTGAATCATTATAATAATAAATCGTTTTTGAAATTAAGTTTGCCCTAATCCGAAATGAAATCAGAAGAACTAGGGCAACGTTAGACAAACTCAATCGCTTGGCCCTTTCCACTCATCTAAAACTAACTAAACTTATTTATGTATTAAGTATATCAACTAAATAAATAATTAATAAAGTTTTTATAAAACTATTATAGAAATAAAAAATAAAAAATAAAAATAAAACAAAAATAAATAAAAATAAATTAGAAATCATATATATAAATTAGGGATCTAGGTTTATTTATACCCAGGTCGACAGACTCTTCTCTGAATAAGCTTTCAATCATATTCTATCTAATTTAGTCCTGATGATGGACCCCCTTTGGGGTTCGAAATGTCGACAAAATGAACACGAAACTGTGGATAATCCGGATCATGCCACTGCAAAAAACTAACACAGAAGCTTAAAATCTAACATGGATTATTCTTTGCAACGCTGAAAGGAATATCACTCTAAAGAAGAAACTTTCCCAACAACTTGTTAGATTCTTCTTTCTCATTTTTTTAAATAATTGAAGAGATAGATGGCTGTGAACTAGGCATGGTTCTAGGAACAAAATATGATGAGGTAGCTACAAGGTTGGTTGTAGATACTGATGCTAAAGTAAAACCAATGCCACTCTCATATTCACCTTCTAACACTCTATTCCTTTCTAGTTGACTCTTTAGAGTTGACTTTGACAGTTTGGTTCGCCCTATTTCTTCCAATGATCTGAGGGCTCTTCGGATGATTTTCGGATTTGTATTGTTGCAAGGCCCTACCTCATGTCCAGGGATTTGTGCAAGGTGATACTTCAATCTGTATATCCCCCTGTCATATGATGCCCACACAGCTTGCAGGTCAAGTTTGATCTGTGAAACCCTCCATCAGGTTCATCAAATTCCCACAGAGGGTCCAATTTCCATGGCATAATTGTAACTTGGTTGAACTCTTGAGTTTTAATGTAAGATGAAGTTTGAAGTTGAACGTAGGCCACAAGAAGAATTGCAATTTAAAAAAATAAAAATAAAATTTACATGCACCACTGAATTTTTGACAAAAACAAAAAACCTTAACTCAATGCAACAATAATAAAAAAAATGCACATTCAAACCTAAACAAAAATGATGCAAAAAAATAGAGCACAAGAAGAGAAATGAAACTAATAAATCTAATAATTAAGTTTTTGCATTTTTGACCAAAATGAACCTTCTCCACTCTATGCAACAAAAATGAAAACAAACACAATCAAATCCACTAAAAAATTATTGATAATCAATGGGTTATAGAAACCCAAGCAAAAACAAGAAAAATCCCCAAAAAATGGCCAAATTTGGTGCCCATACCTGGAAACCATGCTTTCCTGAAGAAATTTGGTGCAATCTCGAATTTGTCTTGCTTGGGATGCTAAATCTTTCGTTTTTCTCCTCCTCTATCTTCGTAGTCAGCTTCCTCTCCTCCTCAGCTCTGAAACAAGCCCGCTGTTTGCAAAAAATGACAAACAAAAACCCAAAATCGCTTTAAAATCCCGCTGTTAGGAGCACCCACGATTTTTTCGCATCGGATCGCGATTTTTTCATGATTTTTTGAAAATAAAAAAATCGCCAAAAACATCGGCGATTAAATCATTCGGATGAAAAAACACGATTTAATCGCGATGTTCGCAATACTAGTATTTTTCATCCATTCATCAAATAAAAACTTCCATAAAAACTATTTTCTCAAAATTTATTTTAAAACCCTTGTATATTTGTAAAATAATTTGAAATTATTTTTTGGTCATTGGGGTTTTGGGGTTTTGAGATTTTGTATATATTTGGGGTTTTGGGTGTTTGTGAATCTATTTGTGCAAGTGAGATCTATTGGAGAAAGTTGGAATAGATCTAGATCTAGGCCCTTGAGGGTAAGATCTAGTCTCCATAAAATTTTGTAGGGCCAACCATTGGAAAATTTACAACAAATTGAAGATCTTAAGGGATTTTTTTATTTTTATTTCTCTTTCGAAGTTGAGGTTTTGAGTTTCATCCGTCCTGGGCCTAGATCTGGCCTCTCCAAGGCCAACATCCTTCTCTATCCCCTTGCATTAGCCCTAGGACCCAATGCATCATCTTGGTGCGGCTCCTTGAGGCTTGCATTAGCCTCTAAGGGCCTTTGTCAGCCTCTAAGGGCCAATGTTTGCCCTTTTCAGCCTTTTGGAGGTTGGCTATGGCCCTTTTGGGCCTCGACCTCTTTTCCTAGGTCGTGGGCCTTGTGGAGCCGACGACAATGTTTTCAGGCCCCTAACCTAGCCGTCCAACTATTTAAGGCTTTCTCCCTCCAGCGTTGGCATTTCTCCACTTCCTCTTCCTTCCTTTGCCCTTCCTTTAGCCTCCTAGCCTTTTTTTCCCTCAACGCTATAGCCCTACTGGGCCTAGCGTTGGCCCTCTTTGGCCCTAGTTTGCCCTAAAGCCATATTTGAATTTTTTGGACTGAATACTTGGTGCTTTTGCAGGTTTTTGGCCTGGAACGATGCCTCCGAGGTTGATGCAACTAAAAAGAAATTTAAAAGCATAATTTGGGCACTTACAACAAGAAATGTACCATAAAATGCAAAAGATGGCCGCGACATAAACATTTAGCATGTGGGCAAAAGCCAAAAATGAGCTCTACCCGTATAATTCAATGTTTTAAAACTCCAACTTCGACTCTGACTCAGTCGAGGGTCGACCCTGACTCCGACTCTGACTCGGTATCGACTCGGCCGACTCGATTTCAATGACTCGGTCGTTGTAAAAAATACCTTAAATATATATTTTTTTATTTATAAAAAAACATAATTTTAAAGATTTTCATTCATGTTTCCAAACACACAACATTAAAATATAGATAGAAGACAACATATGATCAAAGTAGGCTCATGAATATATCCATTATATCAAAAGGGCACCCAGTGCACTGTCCAATACATACATGATGATGATATAGAGATCAAAACAAAAACACATAACCAAGGAGGTTAGAAATGGCCTCTACAACGAAAGTAAATTGTGACCAATACTACTGGCTACTATTAGAAGAGCCAAGATCATCTGGCTCAACCTCTGGATCAAAGTCTAACAGGCCAGGCCATGGCTCCTCCTCCTCATCATCTCCACCTGCAACTGTAGAAGTGGTAGCACTAGTACGCTGTGCAACAGCTGCAAGCTGAGATAGAAGAGATATGCGCTTCTGTCGTGGCTGAGTAAAAGGAAGCACCTGCAACTGAAGGACTTGGGGCTGGCCCTGACGATGGTACAAGTGGATCAGGATCTGCATTCAATTGAACATCCTATTCTAGTGATGCAATCGTCTGTAAATCATAATCAAGATCCTCATCACAATCAAACTCTATTGGATTACACTCCACTACCCAATCTGATGTTGGGCCAATGTATTCCAACATAATGGGATTTGAATCATGTCTTTTTTTAGCAATTGGTTGCATCTGAGCCGAAGGTTGTATTGGACATAGACTAGATCATTTAACTGTTTTTGATCCAAACGGTTTCTCTTCTTCGTGTGAATCTTCTCAAAGACAGACCAATTGCGCTCACACCCAGTAGCACTGCAAGTTTGACTCAAAATATGAATTGCAAACTTCTGCAATTCAGGACAACGACTACCAAAAGCCTCCCACCATTGTGCTGCAAAAAACATAGGAGTGCAATGAGTTAGCTCAACAAAATTACAAATTATATCCAACTTTCAAATTATAAACGATTTAACAAAATAATTATTAAGAATTTGAAAATTAAAATTTTTGTTTACTTGGCTCATTTGCTTCCCTTGCAATTTTTGCTAGGTTCTTCCCAAAGGTACCTGAGGCATTGCTGAAGGTTGTGACGTGTTGGTGTATCTCCAACTGATCACACTCCAATGGGATCATGCGATCAATGCAGTCAATCAATCCATCTCTAACCTCCCCCTTCAAAGCTCTTGTCGTCTTAGCTTTATGATGATATCGTGGGTTAAAAATAATACCCAGCTGCATGTATTGGGCGATGGAGTTGATTGATCCATATTTTATCAATGATTGCCCAAATTGGCCCATACTTAGCCACTTTATCCTTGTATGCCCTCTTTATTTGCTCCTTTGCTTGATCCATAGCCTCATAAATGAAGCCCATAGCCAATCTTTCCCCATCCACCAACCACAACAACTTAACTAGTGGCTCAGCAAGCTTCACAATCTCTGTTTCCTTTCTCCAAAATATTTCTTCATTAACTTTCTTTTTCATTTCTTTGCCTTCCTGTTTGTGAGACCACTGGCTTTGATTCCATTCTTCATTGGAAAATATCTATTGCAAGTTTCAATGTTGTGAAAGCATAGATTGCAATGTCAAAAAATGAGTAGCAAATCTAGTGATGGCATGCCTAATAATATCCCTGCCCTCTATGTGTCTCCTCGTAAGGCTCAAAATCCATGAATGATTGTAGATAAATTTTGTTATGCTTTTGGCATGATCTATAGTGATTTTGAGCCAATCTAATTTACCAATATCCTCACGCATGAGGTCTATGCAATGTGCAACACATGGGGTTCAAAAGATGGTTTTGTGTTTTTCCTCTAACAGTTTACCAGCAAGAACATAGTTAGAGGCATTATTTGTGATGACTTGAACAACATTAGCCACCACCACCTCCTCAACAACCTCATCCAGTAGTTGAAACAACAATTGTCCATCTTTTACCTTATTAGATGCATCAACTGATTTTAGAAACATGGTTCCCTATGGGCAAAAGATAAGAAAGTTTATGATGGTACGATTCCTTTGATCTGTCCATCCATCTGACATGATGATACATCCTGTTCTTGCCCATGAGTCCTTGAAATTTCAAATACTCATTAATCGAGAGGCAAAGTTCTTTTGCAAACGATACCCCCTTATCTCATGCATAGTAGGGCCTTTGAAGTCTTTTCTAACAACATGTATGGCATCAAACTCATAATATGGTGAACGAGAAGCATTGAAGGGGATATCAACATCATATCACCATCTACATATGTAATCACAAGCAGTCTCCTTCAATTCTTTCTTTCAATGGTCATCTAAAGTGGGCTACAAAGTTCTACTAGCTTGAGGACCATGTGCATCTGATGGAGAGGAGGGTGTGACAGTGAAATAACTTTTGATATTCATATCACCCTTTTTTTTCATTTTACCCTTACCCTTTTTTTGAATAGAATCCAAAGAGGGAGGAACATATCGGAAGGGGTTGGATGCATCAGTACCCCTCAAAATCAAAATGGGGATTGGTAGCCAACATTTTTTGTATACTCCTCTTCCTCCCAATTTCATCCTCCAACTCTTTTTGCCTAGCCTTTTCTTCTTTAAACTTCTCAAAGTTGGCTAACAATTCCTTCCTAATCTCCCCAATTTCATCTGATTCACATGGAGTAATTTGGCCTCTAATCCCTACCAAGTGTTGTTTCAGCCTATTAATGCTCCCAGGACCTTCCTTATTTTCTCTATGGCAAAATTTGCAATGCATTTCACTATCAACCATTTCAACATATGCCCAAGCAACATCTTTCACTCTAGGTGTCATTTTTTGACTTGGAAATGAAAGGAAAAAAAATCTGAAAATGAAAACAAAAAAAATAGCATTGCTTCAATGTTCATTTCTTTCACAAAAAACACTCTTTTCAATTTCGAGATTTGCACATAAAAATTAATCAGCAAAAATAGATTTTTACAAGTGAAAAAAAATACCTCTAGGCACAAACTACCTCTTCAAGGTTGCTCCTACAAACCAACTCCTCAATGTTGCTCCAAATAACTGCCCAAGAAGCTCCTCAGTCTTGCTACAATGCTTTTTCAAGACTCCTTACTGCTGCTCCAAAAAGAAACTCCACAACTCCTCACAAACTCTCACTCAAATTCTCACTCAAATGCAATGAGATGGCTGCGAGGAAATAAGAGGGGTTGGGTTGGTTTTATAGGGTTTAGGAGAGGGGAATGGACCCCAAAGAACCTAAAGGCAAACTAGAGATGGGTTTGGGGTCCCCAAAAAGCCATTGTCAAAAAAAAATCATTGTTATGGCTTTTTCGAGCCACTATCACCGAGCCAACCATTCCGGTTCGAAGGCCGAGTCGACCCGGTGGGGGCATGACTTAGACCAACTCGGTCGAGTTGGTTTCGAGCCGATCATTTTTTAAAACATTGCCATAATTATGGCTATCACCCTAGTTCCTAGGGACTCTTATGTGAGCCTCCTAGATCAATAAGGAACCAATGATTGTCCCAACCCTTGTAGGGCGATGAACTGCCCTACCCAAAGGGGGTATCCACTGAGATATCGTTCACATCGTGCTCTCATTCCCTGGAGCCCTAAGAAGTTTAAGGAAAAAAATATTTGTAAAAGGAAAAAGGCATATGAAGAAGGGTGGAAAAGCAAAGGCTGGGGTAAATCATGTGCCGCGATTGCTCCCTCCCACATCTATACGCCCAAGTGTGGGCCTTTCTCGTTATAACTACCTTTGTACCATGGCGTTTGGCTTTGAGCCTTCCCTGTTGCCCCACTCCATTCGATCATTATTTCATATGACGCCTACCATCTGATGGATGTACCATGGACCTGCCACTCCCTTAGAGGTTGAAATCACTTAATAGGGTCCTTAATTAGCGTCCTTCTTGAGCTTGGAGACACCTGTACATTCTAAAGCCCATAATGGAAGGGCATGCCACTATGAAGTGCCTACTTGTTCCATGATTTGTAAGCTCATTTGCTCAATTGCATTGATGAATTGTTGAACTAGAGGGTGAGGAGAGACTTTGGATGTTATATAGGATTGCAGGTAGGTCTTCATATTGGGGTTTGGTCTCTCTATACGGTATCCAAGCCCTCCAAAGGTCTTAATGGCACTATGTAGGGTGAGCGTTGAGGGCCATGGGCATCCACCATAACAGAGAGCAGATAGCCACACCGTGGGATCCTTTAGCACCACCTATTGCTTGCTTGTGTCTTAGTTATTTGATGATGATGATGCGCTTGGACCACATTGCCCAACCGACTACACACTTGTACCATACAATTGGCAATAGATCTAGGTCACAGGTGGGGTTTTGTCTCACCTTAGGAGACAAGGGAAGGCTTGCATCATAATTACAACTCTTATAGATGGAGCACAAGCTTGCTTGATTCAGTTGGAGACCCATGAGGCCATTATTTGTGCCCCCACAACTACTTGTGAGCACCTCAAGTTATTTGCTTGGAGATTGTTGATTTGGGGTAGCATCGGATGTGCTCTAGCCACAAAAATTGGTGGAGAGGCTAAAGCACATGAGATCTCCAATGCCCAGATATGGTTTGGGCAAAATCTAACCAGTTTGGGAGATATTAAAATAATTAATATTTTTAATGGAGTCCCTAAGTCTAAACTTAGGGAAAATAAAATATTAATGTGAATTGATATAAAACTGAGTTAGAATGGTCCAAAAGTCATGGATCAAGTCAGATCTAATCTGAGCCGTTGATTAGGGACTTAATATCAGCCATTGAATTGTCAACGAGAAAAGTATAAGAGGAGGCTTGAGGGTCACTTGGAGAACACACTGAGTTGATCAAGAATTCGATTTTCTGGGGCAAGGCTTGCTGAGGAAATCGAAGGAGTGATCAGAGTTGCCGTTGAGGGGCAGTGAATACAAAAGCAGAGAGGTAGAGAGGGTACCAGGAGCATCATCGCAGAAGCCAAAGAGAGAGGGACGCAAAGCCAGCTAGAGGCAGCTAGGAGCTACGCAGTGCCTAAGGAGAGCTAGCTTGGGTGACATAGAGGCTCCATAGGTTGACGCAGGGCTAGTTGGGCTGACGCTGGGCCAGAGAGGCTGACGCAGTCCCTAGAGGCAGATGCTGGGCCAGAGAGGCAGATGTTGGGCCAGAGAGGCTGACGCAGTCCCTAGTGGCAGACGCTGGGAGATTTCGTGGGGCAGATTGGAGTTGAGAGCTGTGGGATTGTTCATCCGCGGTTTTTAGTCGGAATATTTGTCTCCGACTGAGTGGTACCACTGCCAAGAGCATTCTCTGTTGGGTGAGCCATTTCTGGCACCCATATTATATTTTGAAACTGGAAACCCTCAGATAGTTGCACCGATTTTCCTGCATTGGGTTTTTCCAGGGACATTAGCCCAAAAATAATGGTGTCACTTGTGTGCTTGTTTTTCCTTCAGTTGATGATTTGTATGTGTTGAGCATGTACTTGTATTTATTTTCAGTGTTTACATGGTAAATAACTTGTTAATTAACATAACAAGTAGGAAGAAATAAATCAGAAAGTACATGAAGGATTTCTAACAGATAGAATTAGAAATTCCAAAATGGTATCAGAGCGTGGTTGCAAATCACAGGAGAACTGAGGGCATCAACCAAGCAGAGCAGCAACAACAAAAACAGCTGTTCTGAGTGATAGAAGCTGTTCCTAGTGGAAAAGCAACAAGAAAGGGGTGACGCAGTGCCTGCGTCATCAAGTTTGAGCTGGGAGAAGGATCAACACAGTAGCAAAAGGAGCAGACCTGACCTATGCAGTGCCCAGTCATCAGCACAAAAATTGTATCAGCATACATCCGTGCAGAGGAAGATGCTACTAGAAAATCAGCTGCAGTCATATCAGATGCAGAAAGGAGAACAAATCGACATCTTCCTCGGTCGATTGAAGGAGATCCGGGATCAACTGACTTCCATAGGGGCCATGTCGGATTAGTAATTAATGGTGAGGACAACATTAAACGTAGTCTCAGAGCACTGGGAGGTATTTGTCTAGAGCATGCTGGGTAGATCAACCCTTCCAGATTGGGAGGAATTGTGGGCAGCTATTTGTTAGGAAGAGATCAGAAGGCTAACCAAGGCAGGAAGTAGCGACAAGGGGGTCAGAATCAAGGAGGAAGAGGAGGATGCTACCCTAGCATCTGAGGGAAAGCAGGAGAAATGAAAGAAGAAGGACCTCTCCAAGGTCAAATGCTTCCACTATGGGGAACTGGGTCATTATGCGAGCCAGTGTCCGAGGAAGAAGAGCAAGGGAGAGGCTTCTGAGACCAAGGCTGTGCCAGCAAGGGCGGAGAAAGAAGTGGAGACAGATGATGACTATGCCATGAGTGCTCATGCACCTCGTGAGAGGAAGTGGGGAGACATCGAGCTGTAGTCAGACGGACTACAGGCGATGAGGGGAAGGATCCTCGAGGTACCCAACCTCTTGGATACGAAATTGTATGAGCATACTTCCGTGCAGAGGAAGATGTTACTAGAAAATTAGATGTAGTCATGTCAGATGCAGAAAGGAGAACAGATCGACATCTTCCTCGGTCGATTGAAGGAGATCTGGGATCAACTGACTTCCATAGGGGCCACACCAGATCAGGAATTAATGGTGAGGACAACATTAAACGCAGTCTCAGAGCACTGGGAGGTATTTGTCCAGAGCATACTGGGTAGATCGACCCTTTCAGATTGGGAGGAACTGTGGGTGGCTCTTTGTCAGGAAGAGATCAGAAGGCTAACCAAGGCAGGAAGTAGCGGCAAGGGGGTCAGAATCAAGGAGGAAGAGGAGGATGCTGCCCTAGCATCTGAGGGAAAGCAGGAGAAACGAAAGAAGAAGGACTTCTCCAAGGTCAAATGCTTCCACTTTAGGGAACTGGGTCATTATGCGAGCTAGTGTTTGAGGAAGAGGAGCAAGGGAGAGGCTTCTAAGACCAAGGCTGTGCCAGCAAGGGCGGAGAAAGAAGTGGAGATAGATGATGATTGTGCCATGACTGCTCATGCACCTCATGAAAGGAAGTGGGGAGACATCGAGTTGTAGTCAGACAGACTACAGGTGATGAGGGGAAGGATCCTCGAGGTACCCAACCTTTTGGATTATACCTTGCTACAAGAGCCCCTAAGAGGAGTAGCAGAACTGACAAAGATGTCAGAGTTGGGAGATCAGTTACTTATTTCTTAGTAACTGAGTTGCAGTGAAGTAGTTAGCAGTGGCAGTGCTATGGGCAACACGATGCAACACGGATACAGAGGGAGATGCTGTACAAATGCAGCAGTGGCAGGGCCATGGGTAGCAATACATGATGCAACAATACAGAGGATGTTGGGTAGCAGGCCTAACATCAACACAAGGACCGATGCCAGATGATCAGGGTGATGCTCAGTGAGGAGTATTATTAGAGCATAGTCCTCGCTAAGAGGGATTGTTGATTTGGGTAGCACTGGATGTGCTCTAGCCATGAAAATTGGTGGAGAGGCTAAAGCACATGATATCTCCAATACCCAGAAATAGTTTGGGCAGAATCTAAACAGTTTGGGAGATATTAAAATAATTAATATTTTTAATGGAGTTCTTAAGTCTAAACTTATGGAAAATAAAATATTAATGTGAATTAATATAAAACTGGGTTAGAATGGTCCAAAAGTCATGGATCAAGCCATATCTAATCTTAGCCGTTGATTAGGGACTTAAGTTCGGCCGTTGAATTGTCAACGAGAAAAGTATAATAGGAGGCTTGAGGGTCACTTGGAGGACACACCGAGTTGATCAAGAATTCGATTTTCTGGGGCAGGGCTTGCTGAGGAAATTGAAGGAGTGATCAGAGTTGCAGTTGAGGGGCAGTGAATACAGAAGCAGAGAGGGTACTGGGAGCATCAGCGCAGAAGCCAGAGAGAGGGATGCAGAGCCACCTAAAGGCCACGCAGAGGCAGCCAAAAGCCATGCAGAGGTAGCTAGGAGCTGCACAGTGCCTGAGGAGAGCCAGCGTTGGTGACGCATAGCTAGTTGGGCTGATGCTGGGCCAGAGAGGCTGACGTAGTCCTTAGAGGCAGATGCTGGGAGATTTCTTGGGGCAGATTGGCGCTGAGAGCTGTGGGATTGTTCATCCGGGGTTTTTAGTTGGAATATCTGTCTTCGACTGAGAGGTACTACTGCCGAGAGCATTCTCTGTTGGGTGAGCCATTTCTGGCACTCAGATTGTATTCTTAAACTACTTAATAATAAGACCCTCAGATAGTTGCACCGGTTTTCCCACATTGGGTTTTTCCGGGGACATTAGTCCAAAAATAACGGTGTCACTTGTGTACTTGTTTTTCCTTTAGTTGATGATCTGTATGTGTTGAGCATGTACTTGTATCTATTTTCAATATTTACATGGTAAATAACTTGTTAATTAACAGATAAAGTAGGAAGAATTAAATCAGAAAGTACATGAAGGATTTCTCACGGATAGACTTAGAAATTCCAACAGAGATTAGGTGGTCCCTCTGCTTTATCATTGTTATTGGAGCCCTCCTATTCATTATGGCACATGAGGGACTTGATTTGGCCTTCCAACGACCCTACTAGCTATTGTTCTGTCAGTTCGGCCCTCTTGAGAGGCTAATTATTCATATTTTGGAGCTATTTGGTGGGCTTATCACCAAAGTGATGTTATTTTGCACATTATTTTATTATAGGGGCATCACTAGGCTAATTTAGGCCATTCAAATGCCTCCAAGGTTCATATAAATACATGAGAGCCTCATTGTATCAATCATCATCACTTGGATTAGATTTCTCTTGTGAAAAAGAACTTGGACCTGCAGTTTGGATGAAATTTTGGATGTTGGGATACACTTTGATGTTTGGAAAGTTTTGCTATCTCATTTTGGAGCTTCTATTTGATGTTTTGATGGATGGATATATTTGCTTTTTCTTGTAAGTGCCATTTTCATGCTATTTTCTCTATTATGTCACATGATTAATGTATGGAATGTTTTGTCAAGTTTTATTGTGCCCTGATTGGAATGCGAATTCTTGGAGACATTAAGATTTGAAGTATTGCATGCATTACATGTCTAAGATAAAGTGAATGAATGTTCCTAGAGGTCTATTTGCCATTGCATTACCTTGAAACTCCATCAACCATCTTCAAAGAAGTATAAATACCTATAGTAAATGTGGCTAACCCTATAATGTTAGCGAAGTTGCTTGGTTCTCCTTGATAGAGTGAAATTTTAAAATCAAAGTAATCCTTGAATCCATATTTCCCAATAGACGGACACTGAGTTTCGAATCCTTGATGATTAACCTTAAAACTATCTTTTATCCTTTCTTTGCATTTCTTCCCTAATCCTAGACGACCTAGCTAGGGTATCAAGCGAGTTCCTTTAGAGCCATCCTCTCGAAGATCGAGTTGGTGAGTAACCGCACTGGGGTGTCCTCCACTAACCCTCCAGATTTGAGGCCTATCCCACGGTTGGTTTATGGGAAACATCAATCCCTAGCTCCAACTTCATTTTGGTTTAGGCCATCTTTGTTTAGTGGCATGTTGAAGGTCTATCTATTCAAAAACTCAAAGGAAGTTAATCTTTCTTGTGACCTTCCTTTATCCTTACTTGACCTAGACACTCTCTTAAGGATAATTCAAACCCTATTTCAAGTTTGGACCTTCCCGAGACTCCCTTTTGTGGTCGCACAACATAATTTGTCCTTTGTCTTTCAAAGGCACTTGAGGAACCTTATTTTCTTGAAGAGTCTTAGGTCTAGGATACCATCACAAGAGAATCTCCCTATTCCCTAGGCTTAAACCTCACTTTTAGCCTTTCTTATAGAGCCCTTATCCTTCTCTTGAAGCAACCAAGCCTATTATCTATGTCTCTCCTTTGAATGTGCTTTGGAAATTACACTGTACATTGTTATTAATCCCTATCTTTCTAGTGATTTCCTTAATACTGGGACTCCTCCCATCGGTGAAAGTATGTATAGAGCAGAGGATATCGACTGAGGTGACAGTGCGTCCTTGTCCCGTCATTGTCATGTGGTCTAGTAGTAGTTCCTTTGGAACCCCTCCTAGGGTCCCGGCTAAATCGTGTGGTGACAGACACAATTTGAGACTAGAACACGTGTCCGAGCTACACAGACTAACAGAATCATGGTTTGAAATCTGATTTTTTTTCATTAAAAATGAATTATTTTATGTATTTTTTCAAATTGGTTCATTGAATGTTATTTGATCTATTTACGTTTAAAACCTGGCTATAAAAGAACTCAGTTCATATGTGAGAGTGACACTTTCAATAGAAAAGCAATGTTAATGTAATATCTGGCAGTGTTCTTTTCCACCAACTTATGAAGGTATGATGTGTACAGATTTTAGAATGTGTTGTCTGAAGAAATGAGATTGAGTTCGGGGTAAATTGGCTTTTGGTTTCCACTGTAACTTGTAAGACAGCAAATCCTGTCACCTGGCAGTTTACTGTCATACCCAGTTGTAACTTTGTTATATCCATCTTTCTGTCAGTACAATCTGAAAATGGCAGACAAAGCTTGTGAGATTAAAATAAATGTGAACCTCTTCAAGACAGAAAACTCATTCTTCTTTATAGGGATGACTATTGATTTTTCCTGCAAAAATGGTAAAGGAATAATGTATAGTCTACTGTCATGTTACTTCTTTACTTATTTAGAATGGCTGCAGTTGCTACATTATGCAAAATGGCTTTGTTTGCCACACTTGTATTAATGTGGGGTGAATTAAAATTATTTGTGGCATAAATTAATGTATACTTCTAAGTTGATTGTTTTAAATTTTAATTATAATGTCCAGTAGAGCTGACTTATGATGATTAGTGGCTATCAGCAGCTAGAAGTCTTCCCTTTCTGTTACACGTATCTTGTGATCAGAAACAATGTGTGATTCAACTGTAATGCATGGTGTTGTGTCTTAAATTTGTGTTGGTTTTGTGATTATAATTTGCAATATGGATTTTTGTTGCTCCCTTTACAAGAATATGAAGATATAAATATGAATAGGTTCATTTGGCTATGGTGGTTAACTGATTTTTAAATTTTCATTTATTGACATTTTACTGGATGACAGTCATACCAAGAGCTAGCAAAATCTGAGAAGGCTGTTGAATGCTTACAAAGAGCTTTGTCCATTGATAGGAGGTGATAGTCCAATTTTTTTATCTATTGCTGGTTCTGATTTTGCAGTAGTTTGAAGTCGATATTATGTCTACTGTTGTTTTCTTAGTTTAAAAATACGATTTTATTACCCTGTTCTAACAAAGTTTAAGTAGTTCTAACAAAGTATAAGTTAGTTCTGCAGTGATATTTTCTGATTGTTGTGGTGCAGGTTTGTAAATGCATATCGTTTGCTTGGTTTGCTTAAACATGGATTGGGAGACCATAAGTAAGTATACTTTCTAGTATATACTAGTTTATGTTGTCATGGAGTATGACAGGTTCCAGTAATGCTTGGGATTGATGAACCCAATACACACCAAAAGTCAGTTTAGTTTATAAACCAGAAGATGTAAACGTTCAAAATCCCTACACTATATGTAATCCCAGCACTTTTGTTTATCTTCTTTAGTAAAGGTTTTACTGGTTGTCCTGCGGGTTTTGTCTGGACTATTATTCTGCTAAACCTATTACTTAACATAAGCAAGAAAATGCAGAAGAAACACTCTACAGCAGAACCAAAGCATGCTTACATTGATCCATAGTGCTTCCTCTACAGGAAACTAGTGCCACTATATTTGACTGTTAACAAATCTAAGACTCCCTGGATGGATCCTTCCAAAATCAACCGGAAGGCAGTTTTCTTGGTTTACTGAATCTTTCTGGGAAGATCGAAACCAGTTGTAATAAAAGTTACTGTGTTATTTAACATTACAGATGTGAAATCATAGAAAGCTGAAGTAATGATAAAGAAACATTTACACTGCATTATTCTTTCCATTGATGAGTGGGCCTAATGGTTAAGAACAGGCGCTTCCTCTTAAATGGGCCACAGGCTCAGATCCAGAGGGGAGTGGAATATGTACACCTCCATAGACTTTGGACATCAATAAAATTATCTTGTCTTATTGATCAAGAATGCAATCAACAGGAAATAATGGTTCAACAGAAAATGAAATCTAATGCTATGAACACAAGAGGCATCCAGTTGTACACTGCAAGAGTGGGCCCTTACTCTGCATGTCACTGGATCTCTAATAATTTAACTGAAGATGGTAAGTACGACCAGTTACTGGAACTAGAAGGATCAAGATTATTCTATTAGCTGCCAAACCAAAAATGGTTACAAAGTCAGTCTTATTCAACTTGTTCTGTTAGATAATTGGGTAGTGACGCAAATTCTGGGAAAGAATACTTAACATGACTAGGTAATTCTGTAACTGCTTTAATGCTTTTCTTTACAATAATGAGAGGAAAAGAAGGAACCTCATTGCTTAAAAAGAGCTACTAATCTTTGAAGCCATATTGTAAAGAACCTCATAATAAATGGAGATATTCGCTGCAAGAACTTTGGATTGAGTTGCAAAAAGAGGGAGACATACAAGGTTCTCAGCTCTAGTCATGTATAAAATCATTTATTACAAGGCACAGCGCACTGTGCCGACTCATTAGCAAACTGGAAAGGTTTATCCACATATGGAAGGAACTCATAACACTTTAAGGAGCTTGTCAGCATACCGAAGAACTCTTCAGCATGCTTAAGGACTTTTCAGCACACCACTGAATGATGATTTCCGTCATGACATTCCTTGCCCAGCAGATATCTCTGTGATGTCAGAAAATGTAATTGCTCTATGTCCTGAAACAGGACCACCAACAACTTCCATTCTTGTAGTTTAATGAATTACACTTAATCCTTAACAATAACATTCATTAAAACATGAAATTCCACAAAAAAATGCATAAAATCATAACTGATTATTGTATACATGAATTGGGCAAAAAGGTACTGGTGGAAAGACTGAAATGTTGATATTCAGAAGAAAACTGACGCAGAAATAAAGAGAAAAATAGGGAGGTTACAAGGTTCATTGGAGTGCTTTGCATTCCAATAGATTATACCTTGTTTGGACTGCCTATTGGAAACAGAGAGTTGATGTGGAGATGGATTGGGAATATTCCTTTTTGCTGTACCATTTTTTGCTTGTAGCTTTGAGTCTAATAGGCCACTTTTGTTATCTACTGATATTAATGCCAATATCATTTGTGCTTCAATTTTCATATGACTTTGGGTTTGATACTTTTGTTCGGACAACGAAGCCCCTATGAGCTACCGTGACTTCGAAACTTCACTAAATGCTATTGTTTCCATACAGGAAACATTTCTGGTTTGGAAGCAGTACGGAATGCAGCAGATAAGATAGGATAAGATAATTTTATTAATTTCCAATGAATGATCACAAAAGTAGGTCGATGGGACCAAAGGATACATCCAGTACAAGTACAATGTGGGAGTGCAAACAGAACTCCTAGAAAATTGTAAAATTCTCACATAGGGAACAGCACCAATTTTCAATAATTTTCTGATTGGGTGACTGAGTTTGATGGCAGATTTCTTCAAACAATTTAGGACAAACACTGCTGTAGGTGAATATTCATGCATTCACTCTCAATAATGACATACAGTGATAATAAACACCCTTAAAACACACCCCAGTGGACTGATATTTTTATATTAACATCTCAGAAATTTTACAGTGCTGATATACAATCTTCACGACAATGGAAATGACAGTTTTTTTTTTTTTTTTTTTTTTTGTAATTTCCCGAGTAAATACATCAGAGAATAATGTAACAGGGAATCCTGGTTCTTTCTCTGCAACGAAAGTGTCTTCAATTTAGCAGTTCCTCCAGAGAAGATGGTCACACATGCTTGCTGTTGTGTTTAGAACTTTAGAGTGTCCAACATTACTCCTTTCTTCATACCTCATTGCATGCATAAGGAAATGACACCAGTGTTCCAGTCTCTAGAGAAATGGGCTGTATGAGGCTCAACCTGGATAATATTTAAACTCAGAACTTCTTTGCCTCGTCCCTGACAGAGAAACACGTAGCAGAATGAAGGAATACGACCCAGAAACTTCCGCCAGCAGAAAAGAGGCTCAAAGCTCAGTGTTAATTCGTCCCCAGTGGCAGCAATATGTCCCTCAGCAGAAAGGAAACACGTCCAGCAGCAAATGTGAGGGTATTCTACCTCTTTCCACCTTAGCAATTTTGTACCTCGGCTAAAAACTTCGACCGGCAAGGAAGTGAAAGTTTTTCGGGTCTGTTCAAACTCCAGAACTCATCTTTGGCACCAGTTGTTCAATTTCCCTTGGCTGTATGAGATGTGGCCACCAAATGGACCCCAACAGTGGCTTGGCACTTAATATCTTCATGGTTATCTCCCAGCCTGTCACAATGAGACAGAAAATAACAAATAAGACCATAAAATCAATGGATAACACCAGAATACCTCAATATTTCTGAGAAATCTTGTCTGCCATTGAAGCTGAGCGGTGAAATTTGATTGTCCATTCTAAAGCATAGGCCAATAGTGGAGATCCAATGGGACTAGGATTGAGGATTAACACCCCATTTAAGGTGAGGGAACAAAACCACGGTCAAATCCCTTCCTTCTTCTAGTTACCCAATAATCCATGCCCAAATTGCCCAATGAAAAACAAGCATAAGCACTCGATTGTGTTAGATTTTGTAGGATCGGACAGGTGGTTTAGTCTCGATATGTGTCTAAGAGGCTAAGGAACACAATATCTTCAAAACGCAAAAAAGGTTTCACGAGATAAGCTTGCGAAACACCTCAATTAAATTAATTGATCAATAATTAAAAATTGCCTAAGTCTAAGTAGGGAAATTGATTAATTAAAGGGAATTAATTGAGGATGATTGAGAACACTCTAGAGACTCACATGGATCGATTCTAAGATGTTCTTAGCTGATGATGGGGATCTAATCATGGTCATTGGTGCTCCAACAAGAGATTATAAGAGGAAGTCGATGGGATGGAGATACACAACAGTGGTGAGAGCAAGAGCAAGATAGATCGAGCTACCCAGTGTGTAGAGGTTCAACAAGGGAAGAAGTTCTAGTCAAAGGGAGAGCATTAGAGATTGGGGGAGCAACAGGAGGATAATTCCAAAGAGTTTTTCAGTGTCATTCTAGTGCTAGTCGAGCATGAGAGAGGAGGTCGAATATTTCAAGCAATGTTGTAGGAAGCGTCCCCCCCCCCCCGGTTCTAAGGCCCGAAGCGCGTCCCGTGCGGATTCATACAGGAAGCGTCCTTGGAAGTGCGCTTCCGCCTGTTTTGGATGCTTCCGCCTATTTGGGATGTTTATTTTGAGTATAAATGCAAATATATATATATATATATATATATATATATATACTGCCTGAAGGATTAATCCGACATCTCAACAACAGAGGCATCAAATATTTGGCTCAGATCGGAGACCCTCATCGATCAACTATATTTTCACAAGCTTGGGTTACGGATCGGCATTGGCTTCTGCCAGAGGATTGGTCTGCACTTTGGCAAGGTTACATACGGGCCCTCACCGAAACTCACATCAAGTTACAGGAGGAGGAAGATGAAATAATTTGGGCCCCAGCCAAATCTGGTTCATATGCACCAAAGCTCGGTTACTTGAAGATAATCGAAGCAAAGAAACCGGACATTCTTAAAAGCTGGTGGCGGGATGTCTGGCAGCTACAAGCACAGCCCCGTACCAGACTTCATATGTGGAACATCATAGCTGATAAGCTCCCAACAGGTGCCACTCTTAAGAAGCGGGCTTTCTCTGGACCATCTTGGTGCGTCCTCTGCAAAAATGAGGAGGAATCGACGGCCCATCTTTTCCTTCACTGCGAAGTTACAAAGAATATATGGGCTCAAGTCACGCAGGTGCTCAATATTAATACTGTCTGGCAGGGTGTTGATATACTTTCTGCCTGGGATCAATGGTGGATTGCGGTGTCCTCCGAAAAGGCCAGGAACCTTCCGCTGGTGGTATCCTGGTACATTTGGAACAGCCGAAATGCCATTATTTTTGAGGACTATAAAGTAAACTGGCATCTTCTTCCGCCATCTATCTGCGCGGCCTACACTGAAATCCCTTTTGAGCATAAAACTAATATCCCACGGAACATACAGCCTGAAATCATTAACAAGGAAATGCCCTGGGCTTATTTTGACGGGGCTGCGCCCCTACAAGGATGTGGGGGGGGTATTGTTCTCCATATAACAGATTCACATTTTTATCACTTGAGAATGGGATTAGGGACTGGCTCTAATAACTTTGCTGAGCTGATCACTTTGAGACATCTCCTCTATTTTGCTCTTACCAAACATTGCAGACAAATTCAAATTTTTGGGGATTCAAAGATTGTTATTGATTGGGCAAACAATATCTCTATTTGTCATGCATATTCTTTGAAACATATCTTGGAAGAAATTGTTTTTCTAAAAACACATTTTGACCAGATCACTGTTTCTCACATCTACAGGGAAAGAAATGCGCTTGCTGACCGGCTCTCGAAAGAAGCGGCGGATCGCCACATAGGAGACTGGCAGATTGAAGAGTACACTCCAGAAGGCATGCACAGTTACTACCACCGCCCATATATTGACGGCCTGCAACAGGGGGATCCCCCCTATACTTAGAAATTTTTTGATCTACATGTTTATATTATTGTATATATCAGCTATGCACTATATCGGCTCTATGTCTATCTTTCACAGCATGAGGATGTTTATGCCTCAGATACCTGTTTTATTTACTGCTACATGAACTCTGTTTATTCCGGTACTTTTTGATTTGGATACTGAGCACAGTATCTACCATTTTTGGACATTACAGGATGTTATTTTGTAAATCCTTTGATCTGTGGATTATACCACATTACAGCATATGCTTCGGCATCAACAACATGTAATCTCTGTTATTATCTTTTTAATAGAAATTACGAACTCTATTTCTTCGGAAAAAAAAAATATATATATATATATATATATATATATATATATATATATATATATACAAACGCTTCCGCAGACGCTTTGTCCCCGCTTCGTGCAACATTGATTTGAATATAGAGGGACAAATAACCAATTTGAGCAACCAAAAACCCCAATGTGAGTGCTAGAAAGGGAGACTTTTCAGCTATTGGAGGTTGGGAGATCGCCAGGAAAGCAGAGCAAGCGATTTCCAGAGGCAGAGGGAGGCTGTACAACTCAGTTGGAGTTGAATTGCAGGTTGTATGAATTTCCAAGCCAATAGTGCAAGTTCCAGGTAGGCCTTGTTGTTGGCGAGAGGGAACGAGCAAGCCAGAGGGAGGCCAAATTAATGCAGAAGGGAGGAAAGTTCTTCAAATTATTTTGCCAGTATATTTTTTGGAGGATTTCCAGTTGGGCATCCAGATTATTGTACTCAGATTTTTAATGCTGTATAAATAAAATAAACCCTCATCTACTGCACCGATTTTCCCTTCAGGGTTTTTCCAAGGACTATTTGTCCAAAAATATTGGTGTCTATTTTATTGTGTGTGCGCATTATTTTTCAGCTTCCAGTTTATTTTCCGTGACGTATTTTGTTATTGGTGAAGATTGCAATTGTGAGTTTACTGATATTTGTCATAATAACAAATAAACTGCAGAACAATTCGAAGATAACATTCTAGTAATTGCTATCAAGGAACTTTCATAGATTGCACAATGAAAAACGTACCTTTTGGGTTGGATTGCCCACCTTCTAACATATGCTGTTGATAGATGGGTGAGGAAACATACAACTGATATAAGGAGTAGAGATAAAGCAACACATCACATCGACTATGAGGTGGCTCTCAGGGGTTGTTGGCTGCTGGTTGAAGAAGATGATTAGGAAAAAAACTCTCTTAGGGGTCCCCACTTTTAGTGGGTAACAATCCTATAAAGCCCATATTTTCCCTAAAGTTAATTGGTTGGCAACTTTAGATGCTTTTGGCCATTAAACTCATGTCTCTGGTCCTCACCCTTTGTATGGCTCTTGTCTTTCAAATTCTTGATATAGATTACGAAAACCTTCATGTTTAATGGAATATTGTAGAACATTTGGAATTCTAACTTCTAATGCAATTTTGAAATTCACCTCACATTGTAGGTTCCTAGCTCCAAAGAGGGCTGATCTGAAATATAAATGACAATATTTGAATTGATTTCAACCCCAATCCACTAGGCACAAGAGTAAGATAAAATAAGATAGGATAATTTTATTAATGTCCAACGAATGACCATAAATAGGTCAATGGGACTGAAGGATAGAACCAGTACAAGTACAATACGGGAGTGCAAACGCAACCCTGCAAAAAATGCCAAGGCTAAATCTAGGATATATTGAAATTAAGTAAAAGAGGTTACAATGACATGATAGCCTCATATACATGTAAAGAAAGATCATGTAGAAGGCTAAGTGAATAAGTCCAGGGTTGAAGGTCGATGATGTCAAGAATCCCAGAGTTTGATAGCCAATGATGAAGGGGGCAACAATGGTTGAAAAATAATGTAGCTAAGGTCGACATTTTTCATTGGAAATAGGAAGAAGAAATTAATTTTTGGTCATCTATAAGTCAGCTCAACTTGATGTTCAAGCTGGGTCCAAGAAGGCTTTCATGTGGGCTTCATTAGGGCTAATGAGCCCACACTCATATATATATATATATATATATATATATATATATATATATATATATATATATATGAGTTCTTTGGCTCACATTTGAGTCCATTATTATCACATCAAGCTCAGTGTACTACAAAACTCTTTCACACATGTGAAGATCAGAAAAGGTTCCATTTTTTGGCTACGTTGTTTATCTCTTTCAAGGCTTATTGGCTACAATTGATGTGGGTGATTTTTGGAATCAATTGATTTCTATTTTATTCCATTTTGGAGGTCAAAGACTACAAGAGAAACTTGATCTTTTGCTGACTTCAATCTCGCTTTTTTGATGAGATGTTGACCTAAAGTTACACAAGGATTTGATTGCAATTTTGGGCCGAGTTTTATAGATAGTTTGTTGATAATTCTGTGGTGATTACAATGCTATATTCTACCTTCTACAATAATAATCATAGACCCTAATTTTGGTCTTGTTGTTCAGTTGATATGAAGTTGATTCTCTCTCTACATTGGCAGATTTTCACTGGTATTTCTTTATAGACTGATTTGGATTTATTGGAACATTCTGATGTACTATTGATGGACAAAATTTCTCTCTCATAAGGTAAGAATTTTGGGTTTTCCTCGTGTGGGGTTTTTCCCTCGTTGTGAGCCTAATATTGGTGCCTCCTGTCTCTTGCTTATTTTCTATTGTTCATTGTCTACTATGATCTCTATTTACTACTCATGTTGAAGAATTATTGGTTGAATTTTTTCATGTGTAGCTACTTGTTGACTAAAGTATGAAGAAGAAGCAATTTGCATCAATAGAAGTAGTTATCAATTCTGAAAAACTATTCTAGTTCCTGGATCACTAGAATTTCGACATCGTTTCGAAGATTTGGTGAAGGAAAAAAGTAGAGAAATCATCTCAAAGAGCACTTAAAGATCCTTGAAGAACATTTTTAAGAGTATTTGAAAAGCCTTTTGGGTTTTGTCCTACATTTTCACCATGAATTCTTCATTCATGAAGACCGAAAGCTAGCTTGAAGGAGCCACTAACTATGGGGCATGGGAGGCAAGAGTTGAGATCATTCTTGAAAGGAACAAAGTCTTCGGAATTGTCATAGGTAAAGTCATTGAACCAATTGATCGAGAAGAAAAGGAAAAGTATCATGAAGACGATATTTTGGCAAGAAGCATTCTATTAGATTCTGCTAGAGATCATTTGATTCCCTATATTTCTGAACACAAGACTGCTAAAGCAATGTACGATGCCATCATTGGATTGCACACCATCAATAATGTGAATCAATGTATCAATCTAAGAGGCTAGCTTCCTAACATCAAGAATGACATGGTGGCATCATATTTTGTTAAGATATCTCAAATCAGAGACCAACTCAAAGCCATTGATGATGAAGTATCTAACAAGGAATTGGTAGCTATTGCTTTGGGTGGTCTTCTTAGATCTTGGGACTCATTTGCATCAGATATTTGTGCAAGAGAGTATGCTCCAACCTTTGACAAGTTATGGCCAACATGCACACAAGAGGAGTCAAGACTCCATTCTAGAGGAGAAATTGAAGATCCAAGTATAGAAGCATTTGCAGCTCATGCAAAGGGAAACAAGAAGCAGAAACCAAATTTTGACAAATTCCAAACAAGTGTTGGTAAAAGACAAGGTCCTAAATATGCTTCAAGATGTAGGAATTTACAGGGTAAGTTCTTCAGACAGAACACCAAAGGACACCGCTCACAAACAGATCACAGATCAATACACCAGGACTTTTGACGTGGTTAAAACCCTCAAAGAGGTAAACAGTCCACGGCCTGAGCCAACGTTGCCACTTCAGGCAATTTATTAGTAAAAGAATGAAAATTTACATATGCTTCTCTCATAGACGGATTACCCTACAAATGACCCTCCATGCTCTTTAAATAGAGATCATGGACCAATCGGGTGTTAAGCCACGGATCAAGTGTCGGTAATACCGAGGAGAGAATGAACCGTCAAATCACTACATATCGTGACTGTCGGATTGTAAGTTACAAAATGTACATAGTAAAGAAACACACTTTACCTAACTCTATACTAGACCAAGTTGTACTTAACTATTTCCTATGTGTCGGAATATCCTAACATCCCCCCTTAAGAACAACTTGGGATAGGATTGAAGGATTTACAAATATGACACAATAGGAGAAGGAAGGAGGCACTAGAGCCTATCCCCCCTTAGTGACAACTTCCTGAACTCCAACCATAAATCGAAGTTTAGTGAACTTCGCTCTGTGAGAGCCTTTGTAAAGATGTCTGCAACTTGATCATCTGTTGAACAATATTGCACTTCAAGAACATGGTCGTGAATGAGCTTTCTGATGAAGTGCATGTGCAGTTCAATGTGTTTGCTGCGCTGATGTTGGACTGGATCTTTGCATAGCTGAATGGCACTTTGATTATCACACCAAAGTGTAGTTTGATGCTGCTGCTGAAAGCCAAGCTCTGACAGGATCTGACGAAGCCACAAGGCTTCCTTACTAGCTTCTACGGCACCACGATACTCTGCTTCTGCTGAAGAAAGAGAAATGGCACCTTGTTTCTTGCAAGCCCATGTAATAGGTCCTGAACCAAGAGTGAACACATAACTTGCAGTAGACTTCCGATCATTAGGGTCACCAGCCCAATCGGAATCAGTGAAACCAACCAATAGAGGAGATGCTTCGGCACTGTAATGAATCCCAAACTGAACTGTACCTCGAACATAACGAAGTATTCTTTTAGCTGCTTTCCAATGACTTTCACGTGCGTTTTGCATAAACCGAGCAATAAGGCCAACAACAAAGGAAAGGTCAGGACGAGTATGGGTTAGATACAAAAGTTTTCCTACAAGTTGACGGTATAAGGTAGCATCAACTTCAGGAGAAGTACAAGTGACTGAAAGTTTGACTCCAGACTGAAGGGAGAAGGGGCTGGCTTACAGTCTTCCATGTGAAAATGGCGTAGAATATCACAAGCATACTTGGACTGGGAAAGGGAAGTACCTTCCTTGGATTGCAAGACTTGAAGACCGAGAAAATAATGTAAGTGTCCTAAGTCTGTCATTTCAAACTTCCTTTTAAGGCTAGACTTCACATGGTTTATAAGGTTGGGATCACTACCAGTCAGGATAAGATCATCAACATAAAGAACAAGAATGATAAGAGACTTGCCCACTTTCTTGGTGTAGACAGTATTGTCAGAATGACACCTAGAAAAGCCATTTTCTAAAAGAAAGTTATCCATTTTGGCATACCAAGCTCGAGGAGCTTGCCTGAGGCCATAAAGGGATTTCTTAAGCCGACATACAAGGCTGGAGTCTGTTTGTATAAAGCTAATAGGTTGTTACATATAGATTTCTTCATGCAAGTCCCCATGCAAGAAGGCGGATTTAACATCCATCTGATGGACTTCCCATTTGAAAGAAGCAGCAAGGGAAAGAACAAGGAGGATAGAATTCATTTTGGCAACAGGGGAGAAGGTTTCAATGTAGTCAATGCCTTCAACTTGTGAAAAACCCTTAGCAACAAGACGAGCTTTATGTTTATCAACTTTCCCATCTGGTCCATACTTGGTTCTGTAAACCCATTTGCATCTAACAAGTTTTCGTCCCTTTGGTAGAGGAACAAGATCCCATGTATCATTTGCCAATAATGAATGATATTCTTCATTCATAGCTGCTTCCCAATCTGGATGGCCTGAAGCTTCTGCAAAGTTGTCAGGATCATAATTCACTGAAGCTTGAGCCAGTAAAGAAGAGGCTCTCTCGAACTGAGAATGTGTACGTCGCTGATCTGTAGGATCACCGACAAGATCACCTGCTGCATCCCGAGTAGCACGTACCCATTTTGGAAGCTGAGGAGCTGAAGGAGGATCCTGAGAAGGTGGGGGGGGATTTTCATCCTCGCTTTCATCATCTGAAGAAGAAATATTTTCAAAAGTAGAAGAGATAGGGAGAGGTGGCACATCCGCCGAACTAGGCTCGCAGGCCGATATATTTTCAGCAAACTTTACATCTCTTCTAATGATAACATTTTTGGACTAAGTGGAATAAGTCTATATCCTTTGACATCTTCAGAATATCCAACAACACGAAAGTGACTTACATCTGGTTTGATTGAGCTCCATGCTTCTTCTGGAGTGATATTCTTTAAAACCTTAGTAGGAGTGCGATTTATTATGTAATTTGCACAGTTAATTGCTTCTGCCCAATAATTAAGACTAAGTCTTTTAGATTGAAGCATACAATTAGCCATTTCCTTTAAGGTGCGATTCTTCCTTTCAGCTACACCATTTTGTTGTGGAGTATATGGAATAATATGTTGCATTTGAATTCCATTCTCAGTGCAAAAGTTGATGAATGTGTTTTTAACATATTCTCCGCCATTATTAGATCTTAGCTTAAGAATTTGATGTCCAGATTGTTTTTCAACAAAGGCCTTAAAGGCCAAGAACAT
Source organism: Pinus tabuliformis (assembly GCA_031772625.1). NCBI lineage: Eukaryota > Viridiplantae > Streptophyta > Pinopsida > Pinales > Pinaceae > Pinus > Pinus tabuliformis. The sequence continues at coordinate 910,388,547 of CM062811.1, read as the reverse complement.
GTTAAATACTTCACTCTTGAGTTTTAAGAAGTATACCCAAGTGCGTTTGGAGAAATCATCAATGAAAGTTAAGAAATACTTGTAGCCAGAGAATGAAGCAACTAGAAGTGGACCACATAAATCACTATGCATGATGTGTCCCGATGATGTTTTCCGAGTACACATCCGGAACAAACACCATCTCTGCAAGATACCATTGGAAGACCTGTCACCATATTTTTTTTACATAGATTCTGAAGAGAGAGATAGTTTAAGTGACCAAATCGCTCATGGCAAAGTTTGCTCACTTCATCATTATGAGCAACAAATACCGAGGGAAGATTTGATGACCCAAAGTTGTGAAACTTATACAACCTTGTAGAATCATCAGCAATGCCAGTAGCTAAAATCTGTCTAGGATCTCTTAGGTCCTTAATTATAACATCATGAGGTGAAAATTCTACGATTTTACCTTCACCTGAATGAGTTATCTGATATATAGATAGAAGGTTGCAGTATAAGGTTGGAACACATAATACATCATTAAACTGACCATTGTCTAGATGAACAGTTCCAGTCCCTACAACATTAAGAGATCTATCATCACCAACATATATATTTTTGGTGTTACAATCATTTAAAGAAGAAAACATGGCTTTGTTTTTGGCCATGTGATAAGAAGCTCCAGAATCAATGAGCCACTCATGAGAATGAGAAGAAGATACATTTAGTGCATAGCCAGACCGAGATGGTTGACAACCACATGCAGAAAGTGCCATTCCTGAAGATGAAATTGAAGTTGAAGAGTGCTCCAAATGGATATTATGCTTCTTCATTGCTGCTTCCAAGGCTTCCATCTTCTTAAAGCATTTGGATTGTAAGTGGCCATCTCGATTACAAAAGTTGCAATGTCTATCAGTTTTCTTCCCTTTATTTTTATTTGTCTTATCATTTTGTTGAAATGATTTTTCATTTTGAGGCTGAAATTGCGTAGGACCCTTGTTTGGTTTAGGACCATTCCTTTTAGGATACGACTTCTTAGGATTCTTTGAATTTGGTTGCTGCTGGGCAGCTAACGCTTTCTTAGAAGAGTTTCCAAGATGAAGAAGACCAAGGTGTAAGAGTTTTTATTGTTCTCTTATTAAAGAATTACAAAAGGAATCAAAGGAAGGGGACTTGTAGGTTTGTCCTTGAGAAATAAAGGCTTCTCTTGTAGAATGGAAGGTGGAAACAAACACAGAATAGGCTGGTCCCAACTTAGTAAGAATGGAGTAGATAAGGCTACTATCTTCTTTCTTAACCTTAACACCTTCCAAGAGAAGTCTAAGGGTCTTGAACTTGGACAAAAATTCTTCAATGCAAGAAAAATTATTGGGGCCCAATGTAAGCAATTCATTTTCAAGTTGATGGGCTTTAAGTTCATTTTTAATTCCAAAGACTTTAGTAATCTGTTTCATTGCTTCATTAGGAGTATCAAGTTCTGCAATATGGAATCTAAGATCTGGAGAAATAGACATCCCTATCAACCCACGTGCTTGGTCTTGCCTATTTTCCCATTTAGCTGCCTTGTCTTCATCTTTCGATTTGGTCTCTTGGCCTGTGGCTATTCTGTAAAGACCTTTACTTCTAAGTAAATCCACAATGTAGGACCACCATTGGAAGTAGTTGGTGCTGTCAAGAATAACTTGGCATGGACTTTTCATTTAAAAAAAAACTGAAGCTATAGATGTTGAAACTAAGTGTTTCAATGGAAAGATCTCGAAAAATTAGGCTGTTTAAAAAAAAGGTTCTGAAAACCGCTTTCGGATGAAGAAGTTATGACTTTTTGAAAAAAAATTGATGAAGTCGCCGACGAAGTGCAGGAATGTGCGGAAATGAAGAAATCCGCCCCACAAAATGGAGACTTGAACCCAAGACCTCTACTCTCATAAATTAGCTTTGCACCAAGTGAGCTATACAAAAAGTTTGAGAGAGAGAGGGGGTTGATGCTTTGGGTTGCGTGCTTGCCTTGAGAAAGCTCTTTTTCCCTACAAAACAAAAAACGCAAAACCCAACACGGACATACAAAAAAACGAACCTTGCGGCTCGAAGTTAGCTTTAGCCGGAAACTAAATATTTTCAAAAATGAACCTTGCGGCTCGAAGTTAGCTTTAGTCGGAAACTAAATATTCAAAAACGAACATTGCGGCTCGAAGTTAGCTTTAGCCGGAAACTAAATATTTTCAAAAACGAACCTTGCGGCTCGAAGTTAGCTTTAGCCGGAAACTAAATATTCAAAAACGAACCTTGCGGTCGAAGTTAGCTTTAGCCGGAAACTAAATATTTTCAAAAACGAACCTTGCGGCTCGAAGTTAGCTTTAGCCGGAAACTAAATATTTTCCTCGATGTTTCTGATTTTCTGAGATCACACTAAGGTGCAGCGGAAAAGAGCATACGCATGAGAAAAATCCTTCCTTTCTATTTTTGATTTGCCCAGATCGCACAGAGTCGCAGGGCAAAGAGCATACGTAGAAATGAAAGGTATAGATCCGGTAATAAAAAAGGCTAAATAAACCTAAAACCGAGATAAACAGAGAGAAAATAACTGTAAACTGCAAATAAACACTGTATACCTCCAGATCTTAAAAATGACGCAGCTAGGGCTACCGGAAACCTTTTCACGTGAAACGAAAGGGGTTCCTCACTGGAATAGATGCTCCCAACACAACAGAGCAATCCTCTCGGCCCGAAAGCAGTCAGAAACAGTAGATCTAGGAAACGGTAGTCGGATGCAGTTCTACCGGCTTCAGATTTGGATCACCAACGGACGCGGCCCTCAAATAGCTCTGATACCATGTAGGAATTTACAGGGTAAGTTCCTCAGACAGAACACCAAAGGACACCGCTCACAAACAGATCATAGATCAATATACCAGTACTTTTGACGTGGTTAAAACCCTCAAAGAGGGAAACAGTCCACGGCCTGAGCCAACGCGGCCACTTCAGGCAATTTATTACTAAAAGAATGAAAATTTACATATGCTTTCTCATAGACGGATTGCCCTACAAATGACCCTCCATGCTCTTTAAATAGAGATCATGGACCAATCGGGTGTTAAGCCACGGATCAAGTGTCGGTAATACCGAGGAGAGAATGAACCGTCGGATCACTACATATCGTGACCGTCGGATTGTAAGTTACAAAATGTACATAGTAAAGAAACACACTTTACCTAACTCTATACTAGACCAAGTTGTACTTAACTATTTCCTATGTGTCGGAATATCCTAACACAAGAAAGGATTCCACCTCTCATAAAATACCTCTTCCTCCCTCTCTCATAAAAGACCTTCCTCACTAAGAGGGAGCGTTATTTTTTAGATAATATGGCAGTATCAGATAGATGTTCTAGTCTCAATTTGTGTCTAAGAGTCTAAGGAACCCAATATCTCCAAAACATAGAAAAGGTTTCAGGAGAAAACACTGAGAGACCACTCAATTAAATTAGTTGATCAATAATTAAAATGCGTAAGTCTAACTTAGGAAAATTGATTAATTAATGGGAATTAATTGAAGAGATCGGCTTATGCTTTAGAGACTTCCAGAAAGACCTGGATCAAGTCTAAGATAATCTTAGCCATTGGTCACAATTAGATCTTGGCCATTGATGCTCCAGTGAGAGATTATAAGAGTAAGTTGATGGGATGGAGAAAGACACAAGAGGGAGAGCAAGTTAGCCAAGGCAGTGCGAGTTTCCCAGTGCGCAATATTCAATAAGGGAAGAATTCGAGCCAAAGAGTAGCAAGGGTTGCAACAAGGTGAATTTCTAGAGAAATTTTTTGGTGGCTTTCCAGATTCTTGATGCAAGAAAGGGAAGCTGAATTGTCCAACAGGGAGGCCGAAATTATACAGTGTGAGTTGCTAGTTGCAGAGAAATTGTGTGTAGAATCTCTATGTTGTCATGGAGTACAATAGGTTCAAGTAATGCTTGGGATTGATGAGCCCAATACACACCAAAATTAAATTTAGTTTATAAACCAGAAGATGTAAATGTTCAAACTTCAAATCCCTACACTATATGCAATCCCAACACTTTTGTCTATTTGGTTTATTAAAGGTTTTAGTGGTTGTCTTACTGGTTTTCTTTGGACTATTATTATGCTAAACCTATTACTTAACAATAAGCAAGAAATTGCAGAAGAAACACTCTACAACAGAACCAAAGCATGCTTACATTGATCCAGAGTGCTTTCCTGGATCACTAGAATTTCGACATGGTTTAAAAGCTTTGGTGAAGGGAAAAAGCAGAGAAATCATCTTGAAGAGCACTTTTAAAGATCACTTGAAGAACATCTTGAAGAGTATTTGAAAAGCCTTTTGGGTTCTGTCCTACATTTTCACCATGAATTCTTCATTCATGAAGACCAAAAACAAGCTTGAAGGAGCCACTAACTGTGGGGCATGGAAGGCAACAGTTGAGATCATTCTTGAAAGGAACAAATTCTTGGGAATTGTCATAGGTAAAGTCACTGAACCATCTGATCAAGAAGGAAAGGAAAAGTATCATGAAGACGATATTTTGGCAAGAAGCATTCTATTAGATTCTGCTAGGGATCATTTGATTCCCTATATTGCTAAACAGAAGACTGCTAAAGCAATGTACGATGCCATCATTGGATTGTACACCAATAGTGTGAATCAATCTAAGAGGCTAGCTTCGTGACATCAAGAATGACATGGTGGCATCATATTTTGTCAAGATTTCTCAAATAAGAGACCAACTCAAAGCCATTGATGAAGAAGTATCTGACAAGGAATTTGTAGTTGTTGCTTTGGGTGGTCTTCCTAGATCTTGGGACTCATTTGCATCAGGTATTTGTGCAAGAGAGAATGCTCCAACCTTTGACAAGTTATGGGCAACATCCGCACAAAAGGAGTCAAAATCTATTCTAGAGGAGAAATTGAAGATCCAACTATAGAAGCATTTGCAGCGCATGCAAAGGGAAACAAGAAGAAGAAACCAAATTTTGACAAATTCCAAAGAAGTGTTGGTAAAAGACAAGGTCCTAAATCTGCTTCAAGAAAGGATTCCACCTCTCATAAAAGACTTCCTCCTCCCTCTCTCACAAAAGACCTCCTTCATCGCTAAGAGGGAGCATTAGTTTTTAGATAAGATGGTAGTATCAAACAGGTGTTCTAGTCTCAATTTGTGTCTAAGAGTCTAAGGAACCCAAGATCTCCAAAACCTAGAAAAGGTTTCAAGAGAAAACACCGAGAGACCACTCAATTAAATTAGTTGATCTATCATTAAAATGTGTAATTTGAACTTAGGAAAATTGATTAATTAATGGGAATTAATTGAAGAGATCGACCTATTGTTTAGAGACTTCTAGAAAGACATGGATCAAGTCTAAGATAATCTTAGCCATTGGTCACAATTAGATCTTGGCCATTGATGCTCCTGTGAGGGATTATAAGAGCAAGTTGATTGGATGGAGAAAGACACAAGAGGGAGAGCAAGTTAGCCAAGGCAATGCGAGTTTCCCAGTGCGCAATGTTTAGCAAGGGAAGAATTCGATCTAGAGAGTAGCAGGGTTTGCAACAGGTTGAATTTGTAGAGAAATTCTCAGGTGGCTTTCTAGATTCATGATCCAAGAAAGGGAAGCCAAATTGTCCAACAAGGAGGAGGCCGAAATTCTACAGTGCGAGTGTAGGAACTCAAATCAACATTTTGAAAAAAGAGCGAATTAGATCTAGAGGCAAGAAGAGGTAGGATGACTCATCTGGAAGTGATCCAGAGGTAGATCGAGTTCTTTGTAGCAGATAGTGTGCATTGTGAAAATTTGGAGACCCAAATTTCTACTGCAACAACTGATTAAATTCCTTTTATTTGTTAATTATTGAACAAATTATTTACTGCATCCTACAACAAATACCGAAACTAATACACTGCAACCTTCACCAATTAAATTAAGTGCAGAAATGAGAAACTGAGCAAGAAATAAATACACAACATATTATACCATTATTTTTGGACAACTGTCCCCGGAAAAACCCAATGCGGGAAAAATGATGCAACAACTGAGGGTCTTTATTGTTAAGCAGTAGTTTTCTGAATACAATTCGTTGGAAACCCAATTGGCTATCCGATATAGAGAGAAACTGGATAAAAAGAGTAGTGAGATGATCTCACACTGTCACTGGAAGAACCGACATTGATCTGCGCTGGAGGTAAGCCTCTGTGGTGCCTCTGTGCAGTACTGCGTCAAGCCTACATAGTCACTGCGTAATTGCAGCTGGGACTGTGATACACCTCCTTTTGATCCTCTGCTCGCTGGAAACTTCAGCTCTTAGGCCTCTCTGTCTTACACCCCGGCTCCAACACTAGATCATGACAGTTCCTCAGCAGAATTTCAATCTCCCTCTGAAGCTCTGTGCTGCCACAACATAGCTCTATGGCCCTGTGTCAGCGTCTCTGGACGTCTCTTTGCGCTCTCTGCCTTGTACTCTTCGGTCTAGGAAAACTTCCCCCAGAAACTATCCTTGCCCCTCACTACAAGAAATCTCTTCAATCGATTCTCTAGCAACTGTTGCGCTGCCTTCTCTGAGAAATTCGATCTCTCGATCTCTCTTCGACGTGTCTCTCCAAATGCCCATCAAGCCTCCTCATATAATCCTCAAGTTGAGAACCAACAGCCTAGATTAGATTCTAATCAATGGCTCAAATCATTTGGCTTGTTCCTCATCTTCTTCTAGAAGTTTCACCCATAGTTTGATTAGTACCCTTTAATTATTTTAATTTCCTAAGTTTAGACAGGCACCCATTAAAAATAATTAATTATTTTAATAAAACTATATCCAGGTGGAATTTCCCAAAACGATTTGTGGGTGTTGTGGAATACATGTGTCCAAGCCTCCCTGCAAATTTTGAGGCTTAGAACACACCCAATGCTACCAGAAACCAACATGCATTTCCAGTCCAACTGAGTGAATACGCTGGGAAGTGTGAAATTGTCAAGGAGGGCCAGATCCATATGTTAAGAGGGAAAATTTAATTTTTTCTGTTGAGATAAATTGTGGGAGCTGCACTAGAAAGGCCAACAATTGTAATCCTCTAGATTTGCTGCATAGTAAAGCAAACCCTCATCTGCTGCACTTAGTTTTCCTTTTAGGGTTTTTCTGAGGACTTTAGTCCAAAATAATTGTGTCAATTTTTATGTGTGTACATGTATTTCTCAGTTCCTTATTTACTTCCGCAGCGTATTTATTTTGCAAACAATTGCAATGTGGTTTATTTGTTAATTGCCATAAACAATTAAACTGTTAGTCAGTTAGGAGAATAAATTCCAGTTGCTGCAATTTCAAGGAAGTTTCACACTACCCTTTGGGGGAATCCAAGGTGTTTTGAAGTAATAAACTTTTAGTGTACCTTGTAAAATATTTCAAATCTGCAAAATGTACACACCAAATCTCTGAAAGTAAGCAAATCTTCACAGCTACCCAGTTGAGAATAACAAGTTTGTATTTACGTGCAATATTATTAAATCAGCCTTTTGCCTTGTAAATCATCAACAAAACCTTTTAGATCTGTAACAAAACGTTTGAAATCTGTGAGTAGAACACTCGCAAAACAATGAAATAAATTATTCCTTCTATGCAATTTTTGTAATTGTACTTTTTATCAATATTGCAAACATCACGATCGGGATTAAATCGATGAGGGGAAAAATCAGAAAAAATCGGAAAAATTGGGAAAAGATCATCAAATACAAAAATATTCATTTTTTTTTTCAAAAATCTCAATATCTAAAGCATCTACAACATAAAATAAATGCATTGACACATAAATATGATAAAAGAACTAATATATAAGATGTGTAATATCATTTCTAGTGCTATATTACACATAGCAGTGAATCATGTCCCGAGTCCCAAGTCAGTCTCAAAATATTAACAAAAAATATAATAATGAATGAGTCATAATGTCATATACAATGAAATGAACCAAATAACTGATACCATTGATTTCGTCTGCCCCTCTTGAGAGAAAATGCAATAGCTTTCCCTCTAGATGAAGATGGCGGTGGTGTTGGCAGTGGACTCTGGTGTGCTCGAGACGCTGAAGAACTTGGAGCTACAAGAGGTATACCACGACCTCTACTAGTGACAGGGGTAGCCTAGGTAGGTGGTGTCACCTCCTATTGTTGCTTTTCCTCCTCCTCCTCCTCCTCTACCCCCTCCACTACCCCCTGCTCTAACCAATCAACGACAGACTCCATGAGAGGCCACTCAGTCTCAACCCTCCATGCGACAGTGGTGTCAATCCCTTCCAATGAGATGGCCTCCATATCAGGTGTCCTCTCAAGTTGCCTCATCTAGAATCGATGATTGTAGTAGATGTAGACCATGTCATTAAGTCGCTGGGACTCCAACCTGTACAAGGGTCATAAAATAATAATTATAAATGAAATATTATTTAATGAATTCAAAAAATTAATTGGAAATTTGGAATATTTTAAGTTTTAACCTGTTGCATTTCTTGGTGTGTGTTTTTTCAAATACACTCCGGTTGCGCTCGCATCCTGAGGAGCTACATGTTTTGGTTGAGCACTCGAATGGCAAGCCTTCGCAAATTGGGTACTCTGCCATTATAGCTTCTCCACCATGCATCTACACCAAAATTACAAATAAGATAAACATAAGAAAGAAAATGAAATTTGAAAGTTGAAACAAAGTATGAAGTTATGAACTTGAAGAGACAATGAAAGTTGAAACAAACTAAAACATACTTGGCATTTTAGACTTCCTATCAACCACAACCATGTCAAAGCTAAATGTGCCACCTGCCATCCTCTATATCTTCATTTCTTTGGAGATTTCTGCATGTTCCGTTGGAGATGGCACCATCCTCTGAACACAAGTGAAGAATCCATCCATGACTTCAGCATCAAATAAGAACCCATAGGGGTAAGCAAATGCGGGGTTCAGGTAGATCCCTGCAACATGAATGTGACGATGGAGTGTGTTTTTCCATCGTTCATCAAACACTTCCCATAGGAGGAGTTGTTTTTGAAACCCCTCATCTCTCTTATCATCATAATGGTGAAGAATCTAGGGCAAGTAGGATTGATGTGATTATTTTTAAATTTGTTAAAATTGGCAACTAGGGCCAAACTCCATGTGGGTCTACTTATTTATGGTAGCTGATATTTTTCTTGGATTCCTCTCGTCGAGAAGTGTAGGATTGATCTAAAGATCATTTGATTTCGACATGTATTCATGGAGATATGAATTTATTTGTGTTATGGGACAATTCGTCAAGGTCAGCCATCAACCAAATTGCCCCCACATGTGGTCAACGTTTTAGTATAAAAAGAGGTGGCTTGCTAGTCATTTGCACACACTCTTCTTGTGATCTCTTCCTCTCCACTTGTCTTTGGGTTTTTGGTGGGAGGAAGAGATCCTAAGAGACTACGCAACCCTAAGAAGAAGATGCCCTAGCTCTACGTTGTCATGGAGAAGACATGCCCTAGATCTAGATGCAGTCAAGGGAGAGAAGGCTCTACGCTGTCCTAATATGGTAGCCTAACATGGAGGACAACTCTTATGGTGGACACAAGCCTAAACGTTGTCCATAATGAAGCTGCCCTAAACGCTGTTCATGATATAGCTACCCTAAACGCAGTCTCCTAGCCGCAGCACATAAGGAAGAAACAATGAGGAGATAAGGGTTGTTTTAGGGTCAAATCAAGGGTCCGAGTTGATGTCATGGAGGCCGAGGGTGCTAGTTGTTAAGCCGAGTTCTTGAGGGCTAAATGTTGTTGATTTTGACACTTCTTTGGACATGTTTTAAGGACCGAAAGCTACAAGTTGTTGTTGTGCTAGGCTGCAGGCCATAGCACCACAGCTGGGCTTGCGTAGGGCAGTAAAGGGCTGGCATATGCCCTAAGACAACAATGTAGCAAGGGAGGGGCTCTCTTAAAGTGTGCCGCAGTCTTTCAAAGGGCTGTTTGGGGTCTGTTGGAGGAGTCTAAGGCTACAACAGTGTGCCCTAACCAGACAGTCACAAACAGTCATATACAAACAGGGTTGGAGCAGCATGGATCAATTTGATGTTGTTGCTGATGTGTGAGGGTTGGTAGGACTGTCTTGATGCCCTAACCAGTCCATGATGAAGGCTGCCCAATCTGTTGTTAGAATGCCGTCCAATGCAGCAAATAGAGAATCCCCTAACAGTGAACTAATGTAGTGCATGATAAGATGTGACAACATTGCTATAAGGTGCAGCATGATGTTGAATGTTGCTGCATAATGATGGGCATAGTGATGAAGTGTAGTGTAGCATGATGTGTGCAACACAAGTGTAACAAAGTGCAGCACAATGATAATGAATGCTGCAATGAGATGTAGCATGATGGGCACAGTGAGGTACAACATGATGATGCAGCACAGGGAGGTGCAACATGATGATAAGGTACAACATGATGATGCAGTACAGGGAGGTGCAACATGATGATAAGGTGCAACAATATGATGTGTGCAACATAGTAATGAGGTCCAACATGATGATTGGGTGTAGCATAGTGAGGTGCAACATGGTGATGGAGTCACCTTGGATTAGTGGAAGCAGTATGCCTTCACTTGAGCTCAGATCAACTACCTCATATGCCATCTTCTTAGAGAAGATCTCTGCTCTTATTTAGATAAGTCAAAAGGTTGACTTCTGATGTATATGTACTATCTCTTTCTCTGCTAAACTATTGAAGAATATATAAGAATAATTGATCAAGGGTTTCCCCACATTGGGGTTTGTCCCTGGTTGGCGCCACATCATGTGTCCTCTTGTCTTGGCTTGTCTTCTGCTATTTATGTTTATGTTCTATCTGCATTTTACTATCATGCTAAATGTGATTGCTAATTTGGAATTGATATTGAGCTAATATGGAAAATTGAAGTAAATTTTCTATTAGCATAGAATATACCTAAAATTAACAAAATTGATAACGATTTGTGAAGTATTCTATTTTTCTTCTTAGCACAATCTTCTCTTTGACATTATTAGAGTGCGTGGTTCTTATTTCATGAAATAGCTACCAAAACCAAAGAGACAAGAACACAAGATGTTTGGGTTTTTGCTAGGGCCAAAACCTCTCCCTCTTGGAGAGGAAAACCCGCACACAATTCTTCTTATAGAGATTCCATTTGACGAATACCAAGACCTTGACCCTTGACCTACTAGGCCACTGCAAGACCAAGACACCAATCCTCATCTTTGGCACTGCTGAGATCATCATCATTGCTGCACCATTGTGGTCATCATTGCTGCATGATTGAGGTCATTATTGTTGCACCATTGTTGTTCCTTTACCTAGATCATTTCTGCATTCTTCTTTATTATCATCATCATATCTTCATCGATGGACTGAGGTCTTCATCATGCCCTTGTCTTCACCAAGATCATTACGTTGATATCATCCCTGTGTACAATATGTTGAGAGAGTATTGTTGTGGGATTACTATTATGTTGAGACAGTGATCACTGTATCATCTTCATCTTCTTCATAACAAACATAGGGTTTGTCCTTGGTTGGCACCACATCTTGTGTCCTCTTGTCTTGGCTTGTCTTCTGCGATTTATGTTTATGTTCTATCTGCATTTTACTATCATGCTAAATGTGATTGCTAATCTGGAATTGATATTGAGCTAATATGGAAAGTTGAAGTAAATTTTCTATCAGCATAGAACATACCTAAAATTAACAAAATTGATAACGATTTGTGAGGTATTTTAATTTTCTTCTTAGCACAATCTTCTCTTTGACATTATTAGAGTGTGTGTTTCTTATTTCATCAAATAGCTACCAAAACTAAAGAGACAAGAACACAAGATGTTTGGCTTTTTTCCAGGGTCAAAACCTGTCCCTCTTGGAGAGGAAAACCCGCACACAATTCTTCTTATAGAGATTCCATTTGACGAATACCAAGACCTTGACCCTTGACCTACTAGGCCACTCCAAGACCAAGACACCAATCCTCATCTTTGGGACTGCTGAGATCATCATCATTGTTGCACGATTGAGGTCATCATTGCTGCATCATTGAGGTCATTATTGTTGCACCATTGTTGTTCCTTTACCTATATCATTTCTGCATTCTTCTCTGTTATCATCATCATATCTTCATCCATGGACTGAGGTCTTCATCATGCCCTTGTCTTCACCAAGATCATTACGTTGATATCATACCCGTGTACAATATGTTGAGAGAGTATTGTTGTGGGATTACTATTATGTCGAGACAGTGATCACTGTATCATCTTCATCTTCTTCATAACAAACATACTGAGACAGTGATTAGCCCTAAGGTCTATGTTACTACATCTATAACGAGATTGTGACTGTGGTCTTTCCTTGCACCCTAGACTCTGTCACCACCATGGAGGAGAAGACTGTAATCTGCTTATTGAAATTATACCTGAAATAACAGCGGTATACGAGATGTATCCTTCTGTAATGCGAGGTGCAGATTCCTGTACCCATGGGAGAGGATCTAAGGTCTTGTACTTATCCGAAGTTTCAGAGATCCGAGACATTGTTCTGCTGCCTTGATTCAAGATTCCTGTACATACCGCACCCATCCAAATTTCAAAGAAGAATCTGAAATCTTACTTTTCTGTGGTGACCCTAACTATGTATATATAGTAGTTAGGTCTCTGTATTTGAGTCGACGTGAAAGTCTGAAGTGTTGTGTCCTTTCATTGAGCCGACATGAATTTCTTTAGTCTATTTAATTCAGTTTGAGGCCGACATGATAGCTCTCTTTAACATTTTGCTTGCTGTCTTCTTCATGAGGATTGTGCTGGTCTTGGAGGGCTAATCTAGTCACTAGGTAGACTTATATACATTACATATATGCTCAAGAAGAGCTCTTTGACTCTGACTTTCCTAGACTTATGAAATTGTTAAATATAGGTATGTTCTATGCTTAGAGCAATTTACTTCAATTTTTCATATTAGCCCAGTGACAATATTCAGATTAGCAATCACATCAGCATGATAGTAAAGTGCAGATAGAATATAAACATAAACATCAGAAGACAAGCCAAGACAAGAGGACACAAGATGTGGCACCATCCATGGACAAACCCTTGATCAATTCTTCTTATATTCTTCAATAGTTCAGCAGAGAGAAAGAGATAGAGTACAATGATTTGAAGTCAGTACTTGACTTGCCAAATAGGAGATCAAGGATCTTCTCCGTGACGATGACACAATGAGGTTGCAGATCTGATACCAAGGACTGAAGATATGCAACAGATGATAGGCCTAGAACAACTCAACCAATTACCCAAAATACTAAGGCTTTCCTTCGATACGACTCTCCTTCCTTTGCTGCTTCATTGATCATGACAAGGCTGCTAATTTGGCACCTTTCATATGCTGCAAGGGTTGGTGCATTTCATGGCAGACCTGGTCACTGGTTAGGGCACAAGTTCTGAGTGCCACAACACCTTAAACACACCCCGTAGTCTACCTATTGATTGCGGCTGCCTTCATAGAATCCCTCCAACCATACACTGCCTTATAGGATTGCTAACATTCTAAACGTAGCTCCTAAAAGGGCCTCCAACTGCTGGCTATGGCCTGCGGCCTAGAATAGCAGTGGACTGAAGCTTAGGTCCCTTCAAACATTGATCCAAACAACCCTTACACAGCAGCCCCTAGCTCCTCCTTTGTGCGGATTCTTCTGCCCAACATACCAAGTTCAAGAACAGTTTGATCATGCCCAAAACAGTCCACGCTGTCACCTACAACAATGTGGTTTTATCATTCATTATGACAACAGCTTAGGTGATTGCAGCTAGGTCTCTTTTGAGAGACCTTCCATGCTGCAACTTAGGCCTTCCTCTTGCTGTGAGTAAGCCTTCCCTTGACTATGGTTAGGATAGCTTTTGACCAGCGGAATGTCTCCTCCTGTCGCTGCTTATAAGGGTAATTGCTGTGGAGTTAGGGTCACTCTTTAGCTGTGAATTAGGGCTCTATAGACTTCATATTTAGGCCTTCTTAAGCTGCGGATTGGGGCTCCTTTGGACAGTGTAGGTGCCTGTCTTCATTGTGGTTTAATCCCTTTAGGACAGAGAATTAGGGCCTCCTTTAATCTACGGCTAGGGCAGCTCCCTTAGTCTCCTTTCCTCTTGCGTCTAGGGTTTCATCATCTTGACCTCTCATGCCATCAAAACCCAAAACGAGTGGAGAGAGATCATGAGTGAAGTGAGTGTGAAATGACTTGAAGGCCACCTCTATTTATAGTTCAACGTTGAGGTTGAGTGGGGTAATTTGGCTGCTAGCTGACCTTGACAAATTGCCAAGTAACACAAATAAATTCATATCTCCATGAATACTTGTCGGAATCGGATGATCTTTAGATCAATCCTACACCTCTCGATGAGAGGAATCTAATAAAAATATCAGTTGCCATAAATAAGGAGAACCACATGGAGTTTGGCCCTAGTTGCCAATTTTAACATCAAGAAACTCATTCTCATAATTTAAAAAAAATATTTCTTTTTCTTGACAAGTATAAAGATTAAAATTACATTTGTGAATACCAAACCTAGTTACATTTTCTTCAACACATAGTAGGTCCAAATGGATTCTTTGGCCCTGTCCATGGCTTCATACATGTAGCCCATTGCGGGTTTGTCACCATCAACTAATCAAAGAACCTTTACGAAAAGTTCATTAATGTTGCACACCTCCTGCACTCCCTCCCAGAAGCTTTCCTGGTATGAAATTAATCTGCATATAGCCTCTCTCTGTGGTTTGCGGCTAAAAACCAAAGCACACCACTCATTGGAAAGAAACATTCTCGTCACATGGCACATAGAATTCAAGAGGCATTGAAGAGATATGAAACTGGTGGAAAACCGTGTAATGGAGGGGTGCACCAACTTCTTTTTGTTGGTGAATGTTCTCATCAAATGAAGCACAAATGCATGATTATATATAAATTTTGTAATGCTTTTTGTTGAGTCAACAATATCTTTGACAAAATGAATTTTTCCCATGTCCTTCAACATCAACTCAATGTAATGTGCAACACAAGGTGTCCAATAAAGTAGGATGCCTCTCCATAAGCATCTTGTCAACAACAACATAATTTGCAGCATTGTCCGTTATGACTTGGACAACATGTTCTGGACCCACTTCCAAAATAAACACATCCAACAAGTCACATAATAATCCGGCATCTTTGATATGTGCAGATGCATCAACAAATTTCATAAACATTGTCCCCTTGGGACAATTAACCAAGAAGTTTATAAGGCTTCTA